>CM029671.1:24073587-25273587 GCA_017311315.1 Dendrocalamus latiflorus | reverse complement strand
TCAAGGATTTCCACAATTGCAACTGATGGTGGCCAGCAGCTCAATAGATGAAAGTTAGAACGCCCTTAACATGTACAGTGTTATGCCATATTGTCACTATAGCAATGTCGTACACACGCGGCTTACGGGAGATGTTATTAAGCCGTGTAAACAACATGCATTATGCTGATCGCCGTGTGGTCCAATTTGCTATACTCTCATGTTCTTGGCACTGTCAATGGGTCTTCTCGGAGAGAGTGCTGTACATACTTTGCTGTAGCCTTTGTAGGTGAGCCTCGCATCTTTCCTGTACCATTTGGGGTACTTTTGATCTGTGAGTTAGCAGAAGTACAAGTCACTAATTGGTACGCTAAAATTACATCAAAGGTAGCCTGTAATTTGCTTTTTTGAAAGCGGGCAAGAGGCTTGCCTTGTATTAATTCAAAAAGAGTTAAAAAGTGACAAATAAAAGAGAAAGACAGAAAGAGGCAAGGATAGATAGGTGGCCAGGGAGTCATCACAAACAAGAATCTAGATTGTTACAGGGGTGAGTGACAGCCCCGCGAGCTTGGAAGCTCCTGCAAGCACCTAGGTTGCAGGCTCCTTAATTGTGGCAATCAAGAGTATTGGTGCAGTTATGGTCGCGCGAAACACCTTGGCATTACGCTCCCTCCAAATGTGCCAAGAGATAAGCATTACTAAAGAAGTTGTTACCTTTTGGGGTCTTTCAGGTTTAAGCACCGCATATTCCCACCATTCCCGAATTGAGCAGCCAGCTCTCCAAGATGTCGGGTCTAGTGAATCACAAGCCATCAAAGCACTATGGAGGTCTAGATTCTTCTTGAGTAACGACACTTAGTCAGGAGGTGAGCAGCGGACTCAGGCACTTGTCTACTAAGTGGACAGGTATGGTAGTTGGGTCAGTCCTGCATACTAAGGCGGTCTACCGCCCATAGCCTATTTTGGATAGCTAACCAAGCAAACATTTTGCAACGTTGTGGAGTCCAAGTCTTCCAGACTGGGGAGCTGCATGAAGGCTGAATTGCCCCTAAAAGTTGCGCTTTATAGGCAGAGAAAGCAGAGTACTCTCTATTGGGGGTTAGTTTCCATTCAATTGTGTCATGGACATCATCTCGAAGGGTTATATTGGAGGTGTATCGCCAAATAGAGACCAGTTCTTCTATGTGTTGCATGGTAAGGCCTTCCGTTGGTGAGAGCGATATCGCATAGTCTGTTCCCTTCTGCCCATGATGAAGTCCAGAAGGATGCCTTCAATCCGTCCCCTATTGTTATGGTAGTGGCTGCTGCAAAGAAGTGTCAATCTATGGCATCGCACGGGACTTCCATTCCGTGCCAAGGTTTTATTTGAATTCCCCATTGATGCCAGAGCCACCATAATTTGAGGGCTCTGGCGAAGCGCTCCAAGTCAAGGATGCCGAGGCTAGGGGTGGCAACGAGCCGAGCCAAGCCTGGCTCGGCTCGGCTCGTGAAAGCTTGGTGGAATGGAGGCTCGGTTCTGCTCAGCTTGGTTAGGATATCAAGCTTTTTTATAGGCTCGGTTCGGCTCGTGATGCGGCTCGAGCCAGCTCGTGAGGGCTCGCGAGCCAACAATGGACCCAGGCACCCAGCCCACCCCTTCACACCCAGATCTCCGGCGACGGCGAACGACATGCCCCCACCCCCTCCGCTGCCCGCCGTCGGCGTCTGGTGGCGGTGGTTGTACCGGCTCAGCCCCACGGTCGCGCGGGACCGTCGCTACACCCGCTCCTTCCGCTCCACCGGCCTCCGCCCGGCCGCCGTGCCGCTCCCGGATGGCGCCCGCCCCCCGACCCGGCCCTCCACCCCGTACTTCTCCTCCACGGCTTCGGCGCCCGCGCCACCTGGGCCCTGGCAGTGGGCCCCCTTCCTCCGCCTGCTGCTCGTCGCCGGCCTCGCGCCCTTCGTCCCCGACCTCGTCTTTTTCGGCGACTCCGCCTCCCCCGCCGCCGACCGCTCCCCGGCCTACCAGGCCGCCTCCATGGCCGCGCTCCCAGGCGCGCCGCAGAGCCCGAGAGAGAGTGGGGGAAGAACGGGGGAGTCAGGGCGGCGGGGCCTCGGGGGAGTCGGGAGCGGCGGCCGGCGGCTGGCAAAACCTAGGGGCCTGGGCCCTGGGGGAAGAACGGGGGGTGGGGGACGGCCGGACGGGGCTCGGGGCGACGGGGGCCTCGGGGTCGGAGGAGTCGGGACTCGGGAGCGGCGTTGCGGAATGTGGAGGGACCGAGGGGGAGGGGCGAGGCCGCGAGGGGCGACTGGCGAGGGAGCCTGGGGGCTGGGATGCTGATGCTGGGTCGCTGGGCGCTGGCGGCTGGCAAAGTGGGAGTGGGAAGTGGGACTAGGGTTTTTACCTGTTAGATGGGCCTATTGGGCCGAGCCAACCGAGCCACTCGCGAGCCAGCTCGGGCTCGGCTCGTTTAGA
Organism: Dendrocalamus latiflorus; assembly: GCA_017311315.1. Taxonomy (NCBI): domain Eukaryota; kingdom Viridiplantae; phylum Streptophyta; class Magnoliopsida; order Poales; family Poaceae; genus Dendrocalamus; species Dendrocalamus latiflorus. The sequence continues at coordinate 25,271,153 of CM029671.1, read as the reverse complement.
CCGCGAGCTTTTTTGCTGGCTCGGCTCGGCTCGTTTCATCCACGAGCCGAGCCAAGCCTCTACGAGCCCGAGCTGGCTCACAAGCCCGAGCTTTTTTGCCAGCCCTAGCCGAGGCCACCTAGATGCGTAGGCCTACAAACTCTGTTCCAACTGACCTTGCATTTGCCCCGTTAGCTGGTGATCTGTTCCCGCCTAGAGAAACCGTCTCATTCTTCTGTTAAAAGTTCTATTACACATTTTGGTTGTCTGATGCCCGTGAGGAAGTAGGTGGACAGAACTGATTTGACGAGGGTCTTCCTGCCTGCTAAGGTGAGTAGTTTGCCAGTCCATCTCGCCAAACGACTTGCATACCTGTCCTCAAGCACTTGGATGTCCACCCTACACAGTCTTTTGGTAGTGAGAGGTAGTCCTAGGTATTTGAGGGGGAAGGACGCTAGTTGGGCGGAGCAGGTCCTGTAGGATTCGGTGTAGATCAATTTGATTACGTGCGATAGGCACAACCTGACTTTGTGTTGGTTGGTGTGAAGTCGTGTGGTATCTCCAAATTTGTGAAGTAAGCTTACTAGAGTTGAAACATCCTCTTCCTTAGGCGCTAGAAAGATGGTGTCATTGTCCGTGTATAGAGAGGTTCAAAGGGTCACCATGCCACCCAGGGGACGTAATCGTCGAAGATACGTAGTGTTGTTGAGAATTTTCTGCAACGAATCTATCGCTAGGATAAATAGGAATAGAGATAACGGGTCGCCCTGTCTTAGTCCTCTACAGTGTATTATGTTTTTCCCTGAGATCCCACTGTAGAGGACCATGGAGGTGGTAGAGGAGAGGAGGCAAGCAACCTAGTCCCTCCAACGCAGTGGGAATCTCCTGTTCTGTAGTAGGTCAGGTATGTACTCCCAACGGGCCGAGTCGAACGCTTTTGCAACCTGTAATTTGTAAAGGGTGTACCATTTTAATTACAAAGAGGAGGATATGTTACAACTCAATGCAACTATTGCTTGTTCCAAACAGCGATGAAACCTGAAGCCAAAAGTCGTTTGAAACTTGTTAACTTTTTAACACGGGTTTTCTTCTTTTTTTTCCTTTATATTATCCGTGAAGATATAACGTTGTTTTTATTTTTTTTCTATTTTTCTTTATTTTTTAATTAAATAACTAAAAAACTAACAGTCATTGTAATATCACTTCAGTTAAAATTTAAAAGCGACCACACTTAATTATCTTAGTGACGTCTTGGGATTGCACGTTGTATTTGTGTCCACATCGCACTACCTTACTGCTCGCGATTTCGCAAGATTTTTTTTTGAGCTGTGACTGCACAAAATTAACCAGACCGAGCGCATCACACCAGTGGACAAACGTGGAAAAGAACGAAAAAAAGAGAAGAAAAGGGAGATTGCACAGTTGAGCATATATCCTAGTCTCCCGTGGGCCACGGCAGATTGGCTCGCCCAGGCTGGCCGACATGTCATGTTTCTTCATTAAATTGTGGTGTTACTCTACCACAAGCATCGATCAATTATTAAAAGGGAATCGATTAAGTTGTGGTGCTAATCTTCACGCTCATGACGTGACACTATCGAAGTTACTTCACTCCCAGACGGTAAAATACTCCTATATATCTTCCGTAGAGACTCCATGAGATGATCAGGAGGTTCCATTCTTGGATCTACATGTAGATCATACCATACACTGCATGCATGAAACGTACGTACGTAACTTGACGTGCACCGGCGAGCAGCGCTGCGTACCGCGCGCGCGCGCGGCCGGCGGGCACCGCGCGTCATCTGATGCCTCTGCGCATGCACCGCGAGCTGGCCGGACAGCGACCGCGCGAGCGAACGAAACAGGCGGAAATCGGCGACTGTTCGTGTCTGTCCAGTCTCGCTGAGATTTAGGAGGCGCGCATGCAGGGGTGTTGTTTTTAGTCTGTGACCGATTTGTTTTGACTGTATTTTTTTTCATACGACAGCGGATGTCGAAGATATTGACAGAGATGACGCACACAGTTTTTAGCTTGAAAAGTCGTTTATAGAATTCGCTTTGAAAATCATCCTATTTCGACGTTTAGCTTTTTTATCTTTTGAAAAAGCCAAATGACAAAAACAAAAGCCAAAAGTAGTTGCGACAGAGGCAGAGCCACTTTGGTTCTTCCAGTGTCATAGACACCAGATCCAAAAAAAAATTTGGTAGAGATCAGCACCTCTAACCTATGTGTGAATCTCTTAGCCCAAACTCGGTACACCCGTTTTATTCCTTAAAACCTAACGAAGAGAGCGCTAGGAGCTTAGATTCTCAATAGCTAGCAGTTGTGATTATCATCAAAACCAACTCGTGGAAGATCCGGCAGGCTTATGGTGGTGATCGGTTCAGCTGAAAGCCTCATGGCTTATGGCTGAAAACACTGTAGCTGGCTGAAAAAAACATTGTAGCTGACAGAGGCTTATTTACCATAATTAAATTTAAAAAAAAATTAAAAATAGAAAAAAAACATATTAGCCCATCACGTATAATGTAAACAAATACGAGGAAAAAGAACCGGTAAAAAAACTCAAAACAAGCTAAAAGTTTAGAAAAAAATGAAATTTATAAATAGTGCAAAAATAAGCTAAAGTCAGAAACTGAAGCCATATTGATCAAGACCATATTGGGGCTCATGCGTGGTTGACGACGTACGTACGTGCCCGCGCGCGCTAAACCATGCGTTGCAATGCCCCGCCAAACAGGGATACATAGATGAATTAATGCGGTTTTTACCAGAGTGCCAGCACATTATTCTTCTTGTTTCGAAGATGGGTCCTAGGCCTATACTAGTAGGCCAGGAGCTAGGTTATCGATCTGTGGTCCGCGATGATCGATCTCGTCCAGCAACCTAGCTAGCCAGCCGATCGTGTGGCTTATCTCCGTACGTACGTGCCAGGGTAAATGCGCCCGACACATCTTTCCTGTCAAATCCTCGACGGATTTCATCTCCGGATGGCCGGTGCCCGTTCATCCGTGAACTTTGGACATTTATGACATATGTACGCACGATTACTGTAGCGAGAAATTGTACGGTTCAGGCTCGTACGATCACTGTAGCAAATATATAGAGTAGCAAAAAAATTTACCTAAAAAAACAAATATATAGAGCAGAAAAAAAAACCGCCGGCTTAATCGTGCGGTCGGAAACCGCACGATCACTGTAGCTGGTTAATCGTGCGGTCCGGGACCACACGACAAACACGTCTCGGCGTCCCGAAGTCCCGCGGTCGAAAAAGAGGCTAAAAATGGAATTTTTAGGTTTAGGAAGCTACATTTAGAATTTCTAGGGTACAAAGTGTTATAAATGTTCAAAATTCATTCATCTGTTTCAACAGGTCGGAAAATCTTTGACGTGGGTTGCATTCATAATTGGACTACATTTAAACCAAAACCCTTTTCAGCATTACCACTCATCAGGGTGTAGCTACATCTCAATTTCCAAACAGTGGGGCACAGCATGCATGGCCCGACTGGCCTACTCACTCACGGCAATGCAGCCACGCCAGAGCGCCAAGATACTTACCTTGCACTCCCACAGAAGTGGTTCCCAAGAGAAACGGGCTTGCAACCAAATGAAATGCTCCTGAACTCATTGCAATAGTGATAGTCGTAGTTCTAGTCATAAACCAAACACTAATCTTATAAGTTTTTAGTCTCATACAAAAAAATGTCTTTTTAATTACACGGCAGAGATAAATCTACCATCTCACAGAACTAGCTGGCAGTAGAATCTCTACTCCTTAAAAGGAGGAGTTCAAAGTGATGGTGCATTCTACACTCCTTCCATTTTCACTGACATGTGGGGCCAATTTTTTTTGGCTGTACTCGCGCGGGCTTCACTTCAAAAATTCCTCACCTACTACCCATCTCTCTCTCCCACCCACCTGCTTTTTTCTAAAAAAAGAAAAGAAACATCCTCTCTCTCTCTCCCTCTCACCGGTTGGAGGCGGAGGTAGGAGGAGGCGCGGATGCGGCGGCGGCTGGCTCGGAGAGGAAGGGGCGGAGGAAGGAGGAGGCGCGGCTGCGGCGGGGGAGAGGAAGGAGGCGACGGCGAGAGCGGCACCGGTTGGGGGCGGCGCACTGTTTGAGGGAGAGGGGCGGTGTAGGCGGAAGAGGCGCGGTGGCGAGGTCGTCGGTGAAGGAGAGACGTCGGCCGGTGGTGGTGCACTGATGTGGAGAAGAAGGGAGGCGGCCGAGACGCGCAGTGGAGTGGGTGACGGGATGGCGGCGCAGTAGGGGAATATGGAGCGGGCGGCGGAGGGATGAAGGTGAAGCGGCGGTGGAGGAGACTGCAGAAAAGCGGCGGCGCCGAGATGGGGCAAGAGGAGAGGCGGCGAGTGGGGAAGAAGTGGCACACGGGAGTAAGCGACAGAGGAGCGGCGGTGGATGGAGAGAAGAGGGGGCACACGGGTGGAGAAGAAGAGGATGCGGCGGAGCAGCGGGGGCGCACCGGAGAAGGTGGGTTGGCCGGAGTTAAAGAAGAGAGGACGGAGAGCAAGCGGCGGCCGTGGATGTGGAGAAGAAGCGGCGGGCTCGCCGACGAGCTACGGATGGAGGAGCAGTGGGGAGCGGTGGAAGGGAGTGGAGGTGGTTGGCCGCCGGCGAGCTGCGGAGGAACGGCGGGGAGAGGTGGAGAAGGCGCTGGAGATGAAGAAAGGAGACGGCGCTATGAAGTTGTAGGGAACTAGGCGGCGGCGCAGGAGGGTGATCTGTGGCGGGGTGATGGCGGCGCGGTGGAGACGTGGCCGCCGGCGAGGTATGGCCCGGGCTCGCCGGCGCCGTGGATGGAGAACAAGAGAGGGGGGTGAGAGGAGCAAGAAGACCCAGAGAGGAACCGGGCTCAGGCGTGGAGAAGGATGACAGCTGGGGTTATGCGGCCGAATGGGGATTTTTTTCTGATTTAGTCCTCCCACTTTCTAGGGTTTGCAATCAGGTCCTTCCTTCTTATGCTTTCTTCCGTACTAGACCTCCATAGCTCCGTTTTCAGCGCGGTTTGATCCTACACATCCGAGACAACGCGCACGTTTGTACGGAGCAGCCCCAAAATGCCAAATTTGTCGTTTATGCGCCTCGATCGCGCCGGCCTGTAGAGAAATATAGAAAAGTGTAAAATAGTCCATTTCGAGCAATTAAATATAGAAAAGTGTGTAAATGGTCTTGAAATGCGAAAAATAATGGGGTAAAATGACGACTAAATATATATAAAAGTGACACATGTCAATGGCAGACTCATCACCACCAAGTCCTTTTATGTATCTGTGGAATGGAGTTATATCCTAATTGAATATCATCCTTGGAAGTGAAAGTCTTTCTATATGTGGATCTATAGCAGGGGCGAAGCTAAGGGTGAGGCTTAGTAAGGCTCAAGCCTCACCTCCGGCCGGCAAGAACACCTATGATCCATCTCACCGGCCCACTAAAACATCAATCACAATTCACAAAACAACAGTTAACACTCAACAACAGCACAAGTGCACAACTAACTGACCTTGCGCCGTTGCGGAGTGCGAAGAGAGGGCTGACAGGGCCGGGCCGCCGCCGCATCTAACTCTGTCGCGGCCAAGGGAGGTAGATCTGACCGCGACCGAGGAAGATCCGGGGGCGCGAGAGCCGTACTGAGGCGTGGGGGCGGCGACAGCGAGGGCCAGGCCATCGGGAGTCAGGAGAACCAGATCTAACGGGGCCCGGGGGCGGGGGAGCCGGCCGGGGCACGGGGGCGGCGAGCCGGCGAGGGGCAGGACCGCGGGAGCCCACCGGGGCGCGGGGGCGGCGAGGGCCAAGCCGCCGAGGGGCGAGGGGGCCGGACCGCGGGAGAGCCAGATCGCAGGCAGGACGGTTGCCGGCCGGCAGGAGCATTGCCCATTCGCGCCGCAGAGAGTGGAGAGACCGAGAGGCGAGAGCGGACAGGCTACAGCGGAGACTGTGAGAGTGATTTAGAGGAGAGACCGAGCGGACAGTGGACAGCACTGGAATCAGTGAGTGGTAAGTGGTAATATTTTCTCCCTCTTAATTTACTATTTTAGAGTTAAAGAGTTTATATTTTTAGTGTGTAATTGTATATAGATATTAGATAGTTAATAGTTTAATCTTTATAATTTATTTATAGATTTATAGTTTTATAATGACAATAATTAATTTATTTGTAGATTTTTCTATAATGGAGAAACGAACTTTGTGTAATTATTTCGCAAGCAATTCAAGTGACTGCTTCTCTAATTTTGATGTTGATAAACTTGTTTGACTTGCTGAGATTTATGCTGATGATTTCACGGATGCTAATCGGTTCTTATTAAGAAATTAGCTTCAAACTTTTATTCTCAACATTAGAAGAAGTGAAGAATTCAATGGATGTCGTGATATATCCAAACTTGCTCAATTGATGGTTCAAACAAGAAAAGATAGAACTTTTCCATTGGTATATCGCCTCATTGAGTTGACATTGATACTTCCGATGGCAACGGCATCTGTTGAGAGAATATTTTTAGCAATGAATATTATCAAAACAAATTTGCGCAATAAGGTAGCGGATGAGTGGCTCAATGACTTGATAGTGTGCTACACTGAGCGAGAGATCTTTAAAAAGTATTGATGATGATAAAATCATAAACCGTTTCCATGGCATGAAGTCGTGTATAATGCATTTTCCCCGTGATTCAAATTAGTTTATTTGTGATATGTTTTATATGATCTAAATTTTTATTGTCTTTCGCAAGTTTCTATTATATCACTAATTTTCATATGTTACATACACAGGTGACTTATCGCTAATCTGCACTCATGGTAGAATAATTATATATTCTTGAGTATGCGTTTCGTATTATCGACTTTCGAGGTACCTACTTTATATTTCTTTATTTTGCATTATTTGTCTCTAATTGTGTGTTTCTATATGAATTTGAAATTTTGTAAAAAGTAAAACGCTATATTTATGTCAATTTAGTTTAGTCCGACAAAAGATTTAGCCTAGCCTCAATTTTATTCCTAGCTTCGCCACTGATCTGTAGTGTTTTTGTTTGATAGTCTAATTTTAGAGTATTTCCTTTGTTCCCTATCATTTATAATTAGACTTTTTAAATGTTACGATTATGTTTTAATCCGTAGCAACGCACGGACATCCAACTAGTTCTCTTAAAAGGTGGCCCAGATTCGTTTAGTCAGAAGGCCCATCAGCCCGGCCTATTAAGAGACATCCATCGAGGATTTCCATCCACCGTCCACCAACTCCAAAGCCGCATAGGCGCGAAAAATATCAAATTCCCACCGCGCGCCAGTTCCGTTGCCCGCCAAAAGAAACCCAAAAAACGACCGGATCGCCACTATTTCTTCTTCCCTCCAAGGCAATGCCAAGGCCGCATCCCCCTCCCCCTCCGCACCAATCCCCACCACCAACAACCCACCGGCGGCCATGGACATGTCGGTGATCGCCGCCCGCCTCGGCCTCTCAGGGAACCGGCCCGTTGCCCGCAAGGCCGCCGAGCTCCGCCGTCTCTGCGATGTCACCTTCGACTCCTCCGTCCTTGGCATTGTGAGCAACCCGGACTTTCTCGTTTTTTCCCCTTTCTGTCTGTTGTGTATGTATCACTGATGTCGGTTTTGCGCAGGGGGAGGTGTGCAAGGCGATCATCTGCCTTGAGATCGCGGCATCCAAGTGAGTTCGGTTCGCTCTCCAAGTGTTCGACGAATTGCCCACGTGGGGGATCGTGTTGGTTAAAGGTGTGACCCGTCTTGTTTTATCTGTGGATTGTGCAGGTTTCAAGTGATATTTGATCGGGCAGAGGCGGTGCGTATGAGTGGGATGTTGGAGAAGGCGTACATTAGATCGTTCAATGCGTTGCAGAATGGTCTTGGTGTCAAGTACGCTTCTTTGCACTTCTGTTCCGCCAATTCATGCGAACGACTCTTGACGAATAGACCGAAATTTCTTCTTATAGGACGACATTGGATGTGCGTGAATTGGGCATCCAGTTTGGCTGTGTCAGGCTGATACCTTTCGTGCAGAAGGGATTGTCACTGTAAGTCTACTTTCTCTTGATTGTTTGGTTGTACTGGAATCCTAGATTTGTGTCCATTAGTCTGCCGGTGGAGAAGTGATATTGCCACACCAGTTACTAAATTGAGATCATTAAGACCAGTAGAGTACCGAATGGCCAAGTTTGCAATAGAGTGTGAGATGCGAACTATTTGATGCTTCAAAATTGTATCGACAGTAGGATTTTTCTGTTTCAGCTACAAGGAGCGTTTCTTGGCTGCATTGCCACCTTCTCGCCGGGCAAGCACTGACTTCGGCCGACCAGTGTTTACTGCAGCAGCATTCTATTTATGTGCAAGGAGGCACAAGGTGCTAACAGAATTAATAGCAATGCTTTTTTGCATCTTTGCAGTTGTATAAATGATTTGTAGTACTGAAGTTTTCCCCATTTTTTCCTGCAGCTCAAAGCTGACAAACTGAAGCTGATAGACCTATGTGGTACATCTAGCTCTGAATTTACAACGGTAATAGACTTGAATCATCTCATCTTTGCATGTGCATTGTTGGTGCCTGCATCTCATCTTTGCATGAGTGCCGGGGGGGGGGGGGGGGGGGAGTACACGGATGCATATGTTTGGATTGGTGCTCTGGATCATCCCATTTTGACTATGAATTGTGTTGATTGCAGGTTTCAACATCCATGGGAGACCTTTGCTTTGATGTTTTTGGGATAGCCAAGGAGAAGAAGGATCCAAAATCTGTAAAAGGGAATAGAGGTATCTGCATTATCACGCTCTATCTCTGATGCATCCATTGTTCATATTCATGGATTACTCATTCATTATACATGTGACGATTGATATTGTTAAAGTTTGTAGTTTGCCAGAATTTTTTTATAGTACACTCATAATCCGAAATTGTTGTTACAGAACTGCTGGATGTTTTGCCTAGCAAAAGGAGACATGAGGATGATAGTGATTTATCTGGTGAATCCTCAGGGGATGACCAAGATGAGCTAGATGTATGTACCTGCTTAGTGTTCATTACATGCAGAGTATTGATCATGTTTTTCCTTTTGAAATGCATGACATAAAGCTATAGAAAAGAAGTTAAGCTAAGGTGTCTTTTATTTGCTGGCTTCTGGTAATTAAAAAAGGTTATGACTATGCTGCTTGATACTTGAATAAACTAGAAGACACTAATGAAACAAGATGGTGCTTATTTATTGCCACAAGGGAAAAAAACAGTAGCAAGATGTGCCTTGCTTCATGAAAAAATGGTTACGATGGGGCCCTTTTGTTAGGACTTTTTCCTCTAACCTTAAGCCAACAGGCAATGTTTTTGTCGATTCAAAAAATTTTACTTGTTGCATTTCTCACGGGAAAAAATTGTTGCAAGCTGAACAAGCAAACATGGCCAGCAGATGCATTTTAGTGGTTCTGTAAATATGTCTTGATCTTCACATAATGCAGGTTGCAATATTTTTATATAAGAATCCAGCTACAACTGTACAAGAATGGCCGTTTAACTTAATGGAATTATGGAAGTATCATCAAATAAAGTCGCACATACATACTGAATACCTTAAAAGAATCAAGACAAATACATCATGTTAATATGAGCAGTGATTCGATCAGTATTGTCGTGTAGTGTAGAGTACTTTTCTTTAGTTTGAAGAAAATCATGATTGTTGGCTCAATTTGTGAAGCTACCTAATATCATGCAATTAGTCCTTGTTATAGCTTCTAATTTGTCGGACATGCAGCTCCATTAACACGTTCCTGATGAGTATGTGCATTCTTTTGGATCATTATTGTGGCTGCTGCCTGATTCTTCTAATGGCAGCTACCAACTTACAAAAGGCACAAGAAGATGGAAAAACAAGCGTACGATCAGTGGAAATCATCAGTTCTCTCATCCAACAAGCAAATAAAACCAGGTTTTGACTTTGGGTTGCTCTACACCCCTGTCTAATTAGTGATTTTTTTATCCACATGGTCGATGAGCTTATATTGCTCTCTTTCGTCGCAGGCCCTACGAAGCCCAGGAAGCAAGCTCAGCTTAACTTCAAGAAGAAACCTTCAGAGATCTCCTTGGAAGTATCGTCAGCAGCCAACTAAATTAATCTGAACTCTCATCGCAAGAATGGATTGCTGAGACTGAAAGTGCTCTAGCATCATAGAAGTTCCTTCTGGATGCAGAAAGGACACCTCTGTTTCCCGTCTTTTTGATTTGTTTTATGATGCTGACATAATACAACCCATGAAAATTGTTATCAGGCAACATTCGTGTGTAAATGATGACATGTTTATTTGTACATGAGGAATGTCTCTTGAATCGTTCATCTTCATGCTGTCATCTGTTCCTTGGCGCCATGTTGCCATGGCGTTAGGTGCTCCGTTGTCGTGCTCGGAGATTAGAAACAAATATCTCTTCAACTGCCAAGAGAGCTGTTTGGATTGGAAAGTCAAACTAATTTGCTTCTTACGTATCAAAGTGCACGCTGCGTTTGTCATCTAATGCAGACTTTGCACTTGTACCCTCAAGTTGTTTGGATCTGTAGTAATATTTTAGACGCTGACATGATGCCATCTGTGAAAAATGTTAGTATTTGGCATTCATGTGTTAACGGTCACAAGCCTTGTTTTTTAATATGAGGAATGCCCGTTGAACCGTCCATCTTCATGCTGTCATCAGTCATCACGCGCATGCTGTTCCTTGACGCCATGAAGTTGGGTGTTCTGTAGTAAGTGCTCGGCGACGAGGCAATAGTATCTCTTCGACTAAGATATGTGTCGTTTTAGATTGAAAAGTGCAAACTAAATGTTTCTCATATCACACGGTTTGAAGACTGCATGTTGCGTTACTTGCTCTCGTCATCCAATGTCGACACCACTATCCTCTTACCCCAAGTAGCATATTATTTTACAGTCTCAAAGTTGCTGAATTTGTAGTTTTCTAGTGCTAACTAATCGGCAGCTCAGTACGATGGTGCTGCTATCCTGTGCTCGCTAGCCGCTACTGCCCCATGTCCATGGGGGTGGGGTGGGCACGAGGCCGGAGGCCATCAGGCACGAGCAAACCCGTGGAAGGATTCAGGTTGGAACGGATAAACTATGTGCTGGGCCAGGCCAGGCGGCCAGCGGTGCCACCTGCCACGCTGGAGGCTTGTGCCCACCACGGCACCACCACGCGCTCCCAGCATTCCTCAGCTCCTCCGTTTGACGAAGAGTTGGGTCACGAGCAGGTCTTGTGTTCAGCTCATCTTATTTGATGAACCCAAACTCCTCTTATAGCTTGTCTATTCTTTTCGGCTACGGCTTATGGTTTTTGACTGAAATTTTTGAATTTTGGCTGTTTACGGTACAGATTACGGAGAGACAGATACTCACTTGCGATTTTGGCTGGTACAGATGTTAGGCTTTTAACGTGTAGATCGTTTAACTTGTAGACCCCGTCTTGAGAAAATACTCCATTTGAAAGTTAGGTACTATAACAAAAACCAAAAGCCACCAGCTTTTGTGGTAAAGAACAGGCACATAAGCCCTAGTAGAATCAGCTTGGACTGCAAAGTACGAGCCATGTAAAATCTGTATTGTTTAAATACCTTTTGGTTTGGTTGGCTCTCGATGATATGGATTGAAACATATGTTCAAAACATTATTATGTTCTTAAAAGCAAGATACATCATATATATATATATATATATATATATATATATATATATATATATATATATATATATATATATATATATATATACACACACACACACACACGGCCTGCTCATTTTAGTTTAAACTCCTGGCTTATTTTTCACTATTCATAAATTTTGTTTTTTTTGAACTTGTCTTTTTTTTGAGTTTTTTGCCGATTCTTTTTTCCTGTATTCGTTTACGTTGTCCGTGATGAGCTAACATATTTTTTCTATTTTTAATTTTTTAAAATTTAATTACGTCAAATAAGCCACTTTCAGCTACAGTATAATTTCAACCAGCTACAGCAAAATTTCAACCATAAGTTAATATTTTTTAGCCCAACCGAACGGGGCATATATGTATATATCAAAGTTGGGACAGTTACACACAATTTTGATTCGTTTTAGCTATGAAAAAATATGGCTGGCAGCCTGGCATGGCACGTGAGGGGAGTGATGCCACGGTGGAAGTCCACGCAGAAGCACGGGCCAGGCGGAGGCGGAGCACCGGAGGGTGCCGCCCACGCGCGTCCCCATCGCACCCACCCCCTCGCACGCCTACCCTTATCCACCGTCGCGTGGGCCAGCGCGGCCTCCTGGCCCACGGTTCGGCGAAACTCGCGTGGCACGGCAAGTGGCCCTATCGTTTTCTCCCTCCGTGCTCGACTCCTCTCCGTGGGACCCGCTCTCCTCGTCCTCTTCTTCGTCTTCTTCTTCTCCCCCAAGAACACGATAAGTAGAAGAGGAAACCCTCGAATCAGACCACCACCTCTTACTCTCATCAGCCATCGACCCTTCTCCGCTTCAATTCGAGCGATTGTTGTGGAGGTTGGGGGTTCGTTCTTCCATGGTTTTTTTCTTCTTCTGTGATGTTCTTTCGGTGCTGGATTGTGGTGCGGGGGAACTGATGGGGTTTCCTGATTTGCGACTGCAGGGGAGAGGTATTGGATCGAGTTTCTTGGTCAGCATGGTACCCAGGGACAGGGTAAACGTCGCCGGCACCGCCGAGGGGCTCGTCCAAGGGTGAGTAATTTGGGTCTGCCTCTATGTATTGTCTTGAAGAGGAACAAGAAAATAGTAACATTCTGAGCTGGTTCTTTGTGGATAAGAGTTCGGTAGGTTTCGGTCAAAGTGAATCATATAGCATCTGTGTTAAGTTTGTTTCAAGACAAATGTAGGCAAAATACTGATATCGATATCTTGAAACTCATATGCTGTGTACTTTGCTCCTAACTTTAGAGGAACCGAAAATATGGAGGTTTACCTAAAAGAATCACTTTTTAGGAAATTGAGTATCCATTTAACGCATTGTGTATTTGTGTTGTGGTTGTGGATAAGGGCTATTGGATTAGGCTTCTTGTATTCTTGGGGCATCACAAATTTATCAGGCGCAATCATGTTAACCACCATAGCTTCTGATTCAGCAATCTTCTCCAGTTATCCTACTTCATCTTGAGCTGGCCCTAAAAGAGAAAATTGATCCAAACAGTTCTAAAATCACACGATTGGATTCTATCGTTGATGTTTGAACATTACTCAGGCCTATATTGAACAAGAAGTGTGAAAAGAAGGTTCCAAAGAAAATCCATAAATCCGAGAGGGAGAAACTTAAGCGGGACAAGCAGAATGACGTCTTTACTGAGCTGGGAACCATGCTAGGTATGCATTTCTTACAAAATTGCAAGCTGCAACAACATGATTTCAGGTTGCATTATGGAATTTGAATTTTTCTATGCTTATTTTATGGTGTATCATTCCATATTTTTTACATCCCTCATTCCAGTCCAATAGGTAGAGCTCTTTGGAGATCCAAATCCTACGTTAATTTCAGAATAGAGCTACATTACAAATGTAACAGTTGGCAGGGATTTAGCTTGTATTTACATGGTCATCTGGCACAATGACCTAACTTCTACCCTTGACAATGTAAAACAAATTTTGCTGTGAGTGCAAGTATCTTATCAGTATCACCATGTGTCTATGATTAGTTGTCTCAATTCTAAAACTGCATTATTATAAATATGCATTTATATTCCCTAAGCAATGCACAAACTCTTTTCAGAACCAGATAGGCAGAACAACGGGAAGGCATGCATACTGGGTGACACTACACGAATACTAAAAGATTTACTTTCACAAGTGGAATCTCTTCGAAAGGAGAATAGCGTACTGAAGAATGAATCTCATTATGTAAGCTCGTTTGATCTGCTGCAAAGTACTAGTTAAATTACTTCCCTTCCTTTGATTAATTTGATGATCTGTAGCCAGTATATCATGGATATGAAAATGTTAGTACATTTGTTATTGCGCTAAGAGTTTATTAGAATAGTGGCCCAATTCCATGGGCTGTTAAGTTCATGCCAGTAGCATCATTTCAGAATCAGTCGGCAATTAATTTATGCCAGTATCATTATTCAGAAAATATTTCCTCCTTACCACTGATTCAATATCCGACTTTCCTCATGCTACAAAACAGGTTGCAATGGAGAGAAATGAACTGCATGATGATAACAGTATGCTTCGCAATGAAATATTGGAGCTTCGGCATGAGCTTAGGATGCGGCTGGAAGGCAACCCTATTTGGAGCCAGGGCACTACAAGATCAGCCGTCACAGTACCTCATCCCATGAGTAGATTGTTCCCAGTACAGCATTCGGCACATTTACCAGTCATCACTACAACTGCACTTCCTCTGCAGCAACCAGTAGTCATTGAGCAATGCTATGCTGCCCCACCGCGAGAGCTACAACTCTTCCCAGAAGCTGCATCCACTGAAGACAGTGAGCTGTCACAAGACCAGGAAATTTCCAATAATGTGACACGCCCCCAGGCAAGGTACCCAACACCAATGGCGACGTTGCCTGTAAACCGATTTTCAATCCTTCCAGGAATAGGAAACGAGCAAGAATGTAGCAGTGGCACTACTGGCACTAGCGAGGAAGATGGCCTAGACAGGGCTTAAGTACATAATGAGACATCTGCTTCACGATTTGAAAAGTTTCTTAGTTCCAAGTTTTAACTTTTCGAGTGTAGTGAATGTGCAACAGAAACCTGTGCGGTTGTTCATGTAAATACCACTCCAATCTGTATCTCTGAATCTTAAACTTAAGTGGTTAAATAGGTGGCATACACGCTGAACTTCTGTATGGTGTCTCTGTACATGTATGGATCGCTCTCAACAAAATTAGTCCACATGAAGATGCCATTGTTAGTTACCTATACAGAAGTATATTTTCGCATTGACAATCCCACCTTGAGATTACTTGGGGCCTGTTTGGTTGCCTGCATGAGCTGATGCAGCTGCATGAGCGTGACCAGGCTGAGTAGAGAAGGTCCTCAGCCGCGTTTCTCCTCAGCCTGGCTCCAATTGATTTTTTGCATCCGCTCGTGCAGGCTCTCACCCCGATGCAGGCAACCAAACACCATCTCCCTGCATGCGCTGGTGCGAGCCACCCCGATGCAGGCAACCAAACAGCCCCGTGGTTGCATCAATGCAGCAGGATAAACCGCTAGATATCTTAGCAAGGCACTTCTATGGAGCTGCAGCCTGCTTTTTTGTCCACGACCATTTTCTTCCCTTCTGAATCCCTGACCTGTGCTATCTCGTCCCATCGGCCTTTCAATGCGTATGCGTTTGACAGGAGAATGGTATCTGACGGATGGTAATCGCCCATGCCGTCCAGTTGTGCCTGTACCACCCTCCCCAGCTCGACATTGCCATGGACTCTGCACGCCGCAAGCAAAGCTCTCCACGCCATAGCATCACCATGGGACGATAGGCTTCTTATGAGCTCATAAGCTTCTTCCAACCGCCCCGCCCTACCCAGGAGATCGATGATGCAACCATAGTGTTCAGGGTTAGGAGATAGGCCATGTTGCTGGACCATGCTCTCGAGGAACTTCTTCCCTTCCGACACCAACGCGCCATGGCTACAAGCATTCAGCACCGCAAGGAAGGTAACCTCGTTAGGATCCACACCGTCATCTTCCATTGCGCGAAATAGGGATATCGCAGCATCTGACTGCCCATTAACCCCGAAACCCATGATCACTGCAGTCCATGCCTTCACATCCCTATCTTGCATTGCATCAAAAACTGCAATTGCCTCATTGGGGCACCCACACTTGAAGAACATATCCATGAGCGCTGTCCCAAGTGCAGTGTCAAGATCAAGCGCTGCCTCCTGAGCAAGCTCGTGCACTCGCCGACCAACCAACAATGCTCCAGATGACGCGCATGCAGACAACACGCCCACAAGAGTCCCTGCGCTTGGTCTTACTCCATCCTGCCTCATCTTCTCCACCAAATCCATTGCCTCCCTGACACGCCCCATCTTTGCGTAGCCATCCACCATACAATTATACAGTACCAAGTCCCTCCTCGCCGCTTCATCAAACACCTTCCTTGCACAGTCAACACCTCCCTCCCTGACATACATCCCCACCATTGCTGCAGCCACCTTCACATCCCTGCAGAACCCTGACTTGACGCAGAACCCGTGCACAGACTCCCCTCGCCACCCACCGCCAACCACGGTGACCACTGCCGTCGCGCTGACATCCACGCCACAGCACCTCATCGCACTGAACATCTCCACCAATGTACCCACCTCCGCCGCCCTGACATACCCCCCGATCACCGTGTTCCACGACACTGCGTCCCTCTGTGGCATTCCATCGAACATCCTCCGCGCGTCCCCCATGTCCCCGCAGCAGCAGTAGAAGTGGCACAGGACGTTCCCCAGGCTCACCACACCCAAGAACCCGTACTGCACCACGAGCGAGTGGACCTGCCTGCCGAGCGACGCCGCGGCGTCGCCAGCGTCGGGGTTCTTGGCGCAGAGCGCGACGAGGGGCTGGAACGCGAACTCGTCCAGCTCATCGAGGCGCGCCCGCGCGGAGGCGAAGACGGAGACGGATGCGGCGAGGGAGGTGGGGGAGGGGGCGGCGGAGAGGGCGCGGAGGAGGGTGGTGTGGTGGAAGAGGGTGGGGGTGGGGATGGCGGCGAAGAGCGAGAGCGCGTAGGGGAGCGGCGCGAGCGGGGAGGCGAGGAGCTTGGCGGTAGGGAAGTCGTGGTGCGGGAAGAGGGAGGATTTGAGCATGGCGGCGTGGAGCTGGAGGAGGTGGACGGGCCGCGTCGCGGACTTGAGCAGCGCCGTGATCACGGGCTTCCGCGGCGGCAGCGGCATGGCTCGGTCGCCCGCCCGCGCGCCGAGCGGGAATCGCTCTATTCTTGTGAAGCGACGGCCGATGTGACAACTGACGAGCACGGAGCGGGCGGCGCTCGAGTTCTTGGCCCAGATCGCAACGCTTTGGCCGGTGCGCCGTGAGAGAGCGCGCCCCAGCGAGAATGAACACCGCCCACGCGGCCGCTTCCTGCTCCTGGTTCGCGCGCCGTGCGCCGCATGGACGTTGCCGACGATCGCTGCTACGCCTGTGCCCCCACGAGTCAAACCGCCGCAGCTCCGGTCTCTGGCGACCCAGATTTCTACGTGTGTCAACAATGTTCGATGCACTTACTAGGTGATTACCGGTTGGTTATGATTCAACCTGACTTTCGCATCGCTCATTTCCTAGATGTGAAGACCGTAGTCCGAAATATGTATTTCAGCCAAAAAAAAGGAACCAGCCACCCATTGTCCGTTCTATAAATTTTGCAGAAAAGAAAAAGAGGGACCAAACCGGGCCTGTTAGCACTGGCAAGTGTATTAGGTGGCCCGTTGAGTCAACAGCCCATATCAATCTAGCCCGACTTTGTCCAAACCTTAAATAAGCAAACAAGGCTGGAGCTACGAAGCACGGCCCAGTTAGGGTTTAATCCCCTATGAAGGGCTCTTCTTCCTCCAGTGCGCCATTTCCACCACCCTCCTGTGAGCCTTCTCCACACCTCCTCCGGCGGCGCCCAGCTCGACGGCCCACGCCACCCTGCTGCGGCGGCAGCCATGGTGCACGTGAGTTTCTACCGCAACTGTGAGCTCCCCTTCCCACCCCATTGCATCGTAATGTGTGTTGCGTTGTGAGAACCGTAGCTCTCTAGATGGATCAAATAGGAGGTCTGATAAAAAAAACCTGATCAAGAAAAAGAAACCATGTCGTTAATAGTAGGTACTCAGATCTCATCTGTAGTTATATATGAAACTGTAAAGACAGTTGTAAAATCTAGCTGACGCAAAGGCAAAAGTGCAAGCTGGTGGAAAAAGAAAAGTGTGGTAGAACCAACTACGCAATACTAATGAGCAGACAAAGCTTAGAGACGTACAAACCTATGGCATAGAAGCCTTTAGGAACAAGCGGTGTGGTTAATCAAATTACACAACAAAAGAGCTCTCAAGTGGAGGTTCGAGCATGCTAGCTCGAACATTGACATGCACATTGCGGTGATGTACATGAACTCTTGTGGTGGGGCACTCCTAAACGTGAGAGAAAAAACAAAAAAATACAGAGCCGACTTAGAGCGAGTTCTTTGAGGAGCACAATGACTTCGATGGATAAGAGTTAATGTAGAAATTGTTAAGTGTGATAACTCATATCCTAATCTTTCAGAATTTAGAAATATGTGGTATAAGATGTCCTAGATGAATCCTAATAGGATTATGATTATTACTTTCTTTTAGAGTAGCATTCCTACTCTACTTTGGAGGAGGGTTGGAGTGACTATATAAAATCATGAGAGGTGATAATGGAGAGCACAAGTAACAAAGCAAATGAGCCACTCATTTAAAGGTAGAGGTGCGCGAGAGGGTTAAAGGCTAGGTTATTCTTTAACATTAGATTCTTGTATAGGTCAAGGAACTAATGGTCTTACATGATTTGAGAGGATTGTGATAGAGCGACAATCCTTTGTACTCTTTTCAGTTGTGTTTATGGAATTTGCGATCGGCTTCGCTAAATATTTTTTTTATCTCTCATCGGGGTTACTTTAATGTCATTATTTTGGTTCTCTCTATGATATTTATCTTATTTGTTTTTGATATCGTGCATGCTTATGTCGTATCTCACAAACTCTGATTTGATTTGGAGCCTGCTGCGCATAAGAAGAAGTATCGTAGTGTAACAAGGAGTACAAGAATGACCAGGCATGGTCCACTCTTTTGTGTTGCAAATTTACAGTGTGTAAGTTTCTTCATAGTGGAATGGTCATTTCAGGCTCTATTCATATTGATTTTAGTTTTTCTATAGTAAATAGTTTTTATATAGTACATATCTTTCAAGCAGAATGTCTTTTTAAGATGACATCTACTAATCAATTGTAATACATACTATAGTGATTTTATTTATATAGATTAAAATCATACATGATCATCTCTCTGTATAAGCTTTTACTATCCGTAAACAAAAAACCAATGAACGGGCCTCGTTTTGGTCTAAGGGTGTGTTTGGATGCTAGGATGACCCAGTGATGGAATGGTCCCGTTCCAATTTTGAGGTCATCCAGCTGTTTGGTTGGTGGAATGGGGGAGAATAGAATGGAAGCAAATGGTCCCTCCTAAAGGAATATTCCTCAAAAATTTGGTATCATACCATTCCACAAAAAATCCCGGACGACTCCATCCCACAGAAACCTCACGCGCGTTCTGTCACCCTCTCCCATTCTCCCATGCTCTCACCCCTCTCTCTCCCCCTCCCTGCTGCAGATCCAGATCTGGGCGGGACCCGCGCGAGTGGCGGTGCCGAAGGTCGGGCGGCGTCGCGGGAGGTCGGGCGGGCGGCGTCGCGCGAGGTCGGGCGGGCGGCGTCGCGCGAGGTCGGGCGGGCGGCGTCGCGCGAGGTCGGGCGGCGGGCGGCGTCGCGTGAGGTCGAGCGGCGGGTGGCGTCGCGGGAGGTCCGGCGAGGGAGGTCGGGCGTGGGCGGCGGCGCGGGAGATCGGGCGCGGCCGGCGGCGCTTGAGACCGACGCGGGCGGCGGCCAGGGAGCTCCAGTGAAGTGAATGTATGGTGAGATTGAATATAAGTGCAGTATTTTTGTGAGAAATATATATGCGAAATATGTGTAGTGTTTGGAATCTGTGGAATCTGTGAAATATGAGAAATATGTTACATTGTGATGTTATCAATTGTGCTATTTATATTGTAGATGGACAGGAGACTAGCTAAAAGGAGAAAGTGTGTGCTTTATGGTGCTGTTGCTTTCGTGGCTGTTGCTATGGTGGCTTTGTATGTCAGATCTAGATTAATGAAAAGAAGAACACGTATTACCTATGGTCCAATGGAAGAAACAGATAGAGCAAGAATTGATTATCTAAATAAGAAAATTTATAGAGATGACTCAACTTGCCAAAAAATGTTAAGGCTTACTAGAGCTCCTTTCTTCCATTTATGTGAAGTTTTGAGAGGTCGTGGTTTGCTTGGAGATACCATACATGTTAGTGTTGAAGAGCAAGTTGCAATGTTTCTAAATATTGTAGGGCATAACCTAAGGAATAGGTTAGTCCACACTAATTTTGATAGGTCCACTGAAACAGTTAGTCGATATTTTAGAGTTGTACTCCATGCCATAGGAGAGCTTAGAAGTGAGCTTATTAGGTCACCTTCCTCGGAGACCCCAACCAAAATTGCAGGGAATCCAAGATGGGATCCATATTTCAAGGTATGACATTGCCAATTGTTTGTTAGAGATGTAAGCTCAACTATTTAGCTACTAATTTTTATTTTTTGAAAATAGGATTGTATTGGAGCCATTGATGGTACACACATAAGGGCAACCGTTAGTAAATCCATGGAGCCTTCTTTTCGCGTTAGTAAGTCATTTGCTACACAAAATATGATGGCAGCGGTAGATTTTGATGTCCGATTCACATATGTGTTGGCTGGTTGGGAGGGAACTGCACATGATGCTACAGTTTTAGCAGATGCATTATAGCGTGAGAATGGCTTACGTGTCCCACAAGGTAATAGCTCCACTCTAGATTAATTTGTTTATAATTAAAGCTTTAAATTTCCACCTCACCTGAGCAATAATTTCTGCCTCGCATATTAGGGAAATTCTACCTTGTGGATGCTGGATACGGAGCTAAACCTGGGTTTTTGCCTCCATTTCGCGGTGTGCGGTACCACTTGAATGAGTGGGGGAGTAATCCTGTTCAAGATGCCCCTGAATTATTCAACCTTAGACATTCCTCTCTACGTGTGACAGTAGAACATGCTTTTGGATCACTCAAGAGGCGTTTCAAAATTCTTGATGATGCCACACCATTTTTTCCTTTTCCTGTACAAGTTGATATTGTTATAGCTTGTTGCATCCTGCACAATTGGGTTCTATCACAAGGGATTGATCGATTTATTGTGCCAGAAGTTCAGTGGAGTAGTAACCCGGTATCCTCCACAGCTAGCTCGTCCACACAAGCAGCCAATGATCATAGGCAAATGGTTGAATTTAGGCAAAACTTGGCTAACACCATGTGGGCAGATCGTCAAGCTTACCTTGAGAATTAATTATGTAGCCCTTTGTTGTATTAGAATTGTTTGAACTCTTGCAATGTGTCTTCTGTATGAATAATTATGGCTACAATGTCCTGTTTGTACTATTTCTAATTGTCATGTATGCACTCTTTCGAATAATTATGAATTGTTTGTGATGTACTGCATGATTATATGTCATATACCTTGGTTGTAACATATTGCTTTAAAATGTTAGGAAATGGACAGTGAACAGCATGGGGAAACAATTGGGGTAAACCATGGGGGCAGTGGTTCAATGGTTTGGACAGGTGCTATGTCAACATATATGCTTACTTTCCTGTCAAACCTAGTGGCTGGTGGCACTAGGACATCATCTGGTTTTAAAAAAGTGCACCTAAATAATTGTGGTAAAGCATTGAGTGAGCATTTCAAGATTCATGTCACTGGCGAGCAAGTTAGAAATCACCTAAAGAAATGGAGGATAGTATGGGAAAAGGTTCCGAGGTTGAAAAAAAATTAGTGGGGCTCTCTGGGATGAAGATTCTTGTTCTATTTTGCTATGTGAAGAGCATTACAACAATTACATTCAGCATCCGGAGGGGGAGAATGGGAGAGGGTGAGAGAGAGGGGTGAGAGCACGGGAGAATGGGAGAGGGTGACAGAACACGCGTGAGGTTTCTGTGGGATGGAGTCGTTCGGGATTTTTTGTAGAATGGTATGATACCGAATTTTTGAGGAATATTCCTTTAGGAGGGACCATTTGCTTCCATTCCATTCTCCCCCATTGCACCAACCAAACAGCTGGATGACCCCAAAATTGGAACGGGACCATTCCATCCCTGGGTCATCCTAGCATCCAAACACACCCTAAATAAACGGATTGATCCTTAGCTACCAAGTGGCTGCTGTTGATTCTAGACATCCTCCTGTAGTACCAAGCAGTAAAACAAAAGGTCATTCCAGGAAACACATGTGATGCGATTTGATCAGAGAAACGGAGGTAAAAACAGGGAAAGGTTAGCAGCAGTACAATGGAAGTGGTCAAGAGGCTGACTGAAGTGGCCGAGTCTTCGCATAGGATTCTACCGTTCGTTGGAGGACACTTTCGGCTGACAGGATCTGACAGCCCAAAAGGCTTGAGAAAAGAGTAGAGCTGCTCCGACTCCGAGCAGCGGCAGCTTTGAAAACAAAAGGTGAGCAGTTCAGTGTGGTCAAAAACTGGTTAAATTCCTGCGGCCCCGGCCCACAAGAACGTACCAGCCGTTCATCCCATCACATGGCATGCATATAACTATACGCACATCAGCACATGCACTGCACCCCAGTCTGTGGGATAGGAGATTTAGTAGTAGGATAGTGCGAGTACAGCTATTAGTATTACCGATGCCTATCTGCTACAGTCTACAGAGCTTTTCATTCCTTCATCGGCTGCTATAGCTTTTTGGCAAGCTCTTTGATGGAATACAGCTTCTATGTCTCCTTTCCGGTGTTGCTTCATACGTGGCAGCAGTTTAAAAAGTGTAGGTGCTGTTGCAGACCTGTAAAAAGTAAAGTAGAATGAATAGTATACTGACACGTGTGAGGGAACAGGGAAGGGGAAGTTTTTATTTGATTTGTTTCACTTTTGAAAACTTTTATTTTCTGCACTAGATATGAGCTAAAAAGGGGGCAGGTTACCGAGATAAGGCATTGGCTTCATACACACAACGCATGAGAACTTCGCTGATCACTTGCGCTATGCAAAGTCACCGAAGCCTGGTAGCAACAGTAGTCATGTGTAACAAATATGAACAGACTATGGCTGGACAACAGCAAAATTATTCGTGTCTCTCCATTAGCCGTTGCGTCGCCTTTTGAAATGACATTCTTAAAACCGAAACATAAGTCCTAAGATGTCACAGTCACGTATAGTGGACAAACAATAACTAGTAGGTTGCCGAACCCTAGCATTATGCTCCGTTCAAAACCTCTTAATTACTTACTACCTGTACCTCTTTTATCCATTCAAATTCTGAAGCATGTTTTTCAAACCACGGCCTACAAATCGCTCTTAAAAAATTGCACAAGCGGATGCAACAATTGTGGGACGACGTACGTGTACATGTCATCCCTTGACTTTCACTAACTAGTCCTCTTGGCTGAAACCTGAAAGCTCGAGTATTTAGAGCACTTTTATACAACTCCACGAACAGCCAGATTAATCTGCCGTCTCATTCAAGTATGCAACAAAGCTTAATTTTGAAATAATCACTATTTCATACTACACTATATTCCTCCCTCTGATTAATCCTATATAGCATACTTTAAAGGTGTAATTTCGTGGCAGCAAAGGCAAGCAACCTGAATAAGATAAAACTTAAATGCAGGCTTAAGAAGCGCCTAAAAAACACGATGGAATTTAGGCTAGCTGCACAAACGGAGAGAAAGCCATCCGCACTCAAATTTGAAACAAGGAAAGTTTGAGTTTTTTGTGCGCAAAGACGAATCAATTTCACAAGATTCTTATGCGTCGCATAACCTTTCAGCGCCCTTTCAAACAGCCGACCAAACGTAGCCGGAGCGTGGCACCATAAACCGAGTCATGCATGCGTGGCACGGAGCACGCATGATGCAACTCATGAACACAATTCACCAGCTAGCGATCCAGAAAGAAGAAGGGGAAGAATTATGTACAAGTACACTTATCTGCATCTTAAGAGTGTGATCGGTTCGGCTTCAGTTTTTAGCTTTTAGCTTATTTTCACTATTCATAAATTTCGTCCTTTTCTGAACTTTTGACTTTTTATTGAGTTTTTTTGCCGGTTCTTTTTTCCCGTATTTGTTTGTATTATACGTAATGGGTTGACATATTTTTTATATTTTTATTTTAATTATGCTAAATAAGCCTTTGTCAGCTACAGTATTTTTTTAACCAGCTACAGTACTTTTCAGTCATAAACCACTAAAAATAAGCCCAAACGATGACCACATAATTTAATTCCCATCTGTCAGACTGCTACGAGGCGTTGCAAGCAAATTAATTAGCCAAAATTAATGTAGTACGAACGGGAAATGGTATGTTGCGTAGAGTGCAACGGGCTGCCAGTTATATGAACTAGGAGGGTGGTTTGCGTATTTACACGACTAAATTTATTTTAAAGTTTATAATATCATTACTATTATAAAAAAAATGAGCTGGTGGTCGTACGTCACTTCTCCTCCAACTGTTCTATTTTTAACTTCTCATCGTTCTTCACTTTTAAACTGATCAGAGTAACCCTCTTCTATTAATATGATTATCTATATATCTAATAAATTTCGTTACAACGCATGAGCAGGTAACTAGTCAAAAAACATGACTTAGATGTTTGATAATATATTTAATATTTTGTAGGTTTTTTAGATTTTTAAGACATCATAAACAATGGAAATAACAAAAGAAATTTGAAGAAAAATACAACCCGAGAAATCTAATTGAAGTATGAGCTTTGATGGAAGAAAATTATTGAGCATGATAAACTATTGGGTTCTTAGAAACATAACTACTCTCCATCATGTATAGATCATGTAGATGCATGCCATTATTCTATATGCATGCACAAATACCTCTATTTAATCTCAAGCAATACATTGATTATGTGTACGATAAATTATCTTATTAGTTTACACGATACTAGAGTATCTTGCTCACACACACACCTATACACCATGGGCAGTCTACCTTGAAATTATCTTCCCTCACATGTTAGTTGCTCTATCAAACCGTGTATCTTCTATCTCTTCTCACTGCCACGACTTTTTTGCTGTAATCTCCAATATCAAGCCCAATTCTCGATGATCCCTCTCAGCTGCTACTCCCTCCCAATGCAAAACTTACCACATAGTTATCTTCTACTTCTATCTAATTACTGCTTAATACTGACTGTTGTGATATCAACACACATACATGTGCAACCATCGCTGATCTCTACTGAGGACACACATCACGCTCTCTCTAGTGGCCTCGAGCTACTCCCCACGGGTGCATATACACAGGCATGATGTTATACATGCTTAGTGCTCTCTTCTCCTGTGTCGGTCGTTCATTGGCCAACTCAACGTTACAACTTTCTCACTAACTGCGGAATCTCCATCTTCACTAATGTTGGCATGTCCGATTTAGTCATTGTCTAATGATATGGAGAATCATCCCACCATCACCAGCGATGTTGTGCCCCCTCACCACTGATGGCACACTCTTAGATGCCTGATGGCCCCAAATCATCCATAGCTCATCTTTATTGCAAAGCTTCATCTTCTCTCTATCAGGGCTTCCCTATCATCGCTCTTCTTTGGTCATTGACTTTTTCGACTGCACCACCATCGTCGAGCCCTACCAGCGACACTCGTCATGCTGCTCTTTCGTGGCCCTGAGCCTATTTTCTACTATTGTGATATCTGTACTCTTAGTGATGGCACGCTCCTAGCTACCCGATGGTCATATATCGTCTATATTCTATCTTCAATGCAAAACTTTATCTCCTCTCTGTGAGGGTTTCCCCATCATTAAGCTTATTAGGCTACTGATTTCTTCTATAATGTTAACGCTTATCACTCATCATTGCGACCTTTGTCTTCTTTGACTCTAGTATTTTCTCTTCAACGGCTGTGGTGAATATCATATAACATCATCCTTGTCAACACAACTAAGGCGAGTAACATGGTATTGTCATCGTCTCCACTACCGTCGCCTTAGCTCTTTGCTTCCACGTGGGTCAATGGCTTCTTGTAGGACAGATCAACGCAATTGCACTCTTTCATCGTCTCATTCGACACAATTTGTGTTATCCTCATTATAACTTTTATTCAAAAATTCTGTTATTTTTTATTGAAGTTCGTATAAAAATCAAACTACTAATTTTTATCTAATTTATTCTAAATTTTAGTTATTTAGGGATTTTATTTTCCATTTTGTGTGGAAATTAAATTGCAAATATTCTTTTATTTTTATTTCGAATTTCAGTTATTTTTTGTTGGAATTTGTATATAAATTGAATTGCTAATTTTTTTCATTTTTATTTTGAATTACATTTATTTAGGGATTGTAGTTTGGAATTCGTATCAAAATCAAATTGTTTATTTTATTTTATTTTTATTCCTAATTTTATTTATTTTTTATTTGAATGTGTATACAAATCCAATTGCTAATTTTTTTAATAATTTTTGTTTCAAATTATGGTTATTTATGGATTTTACTTTGGAATTCATATTGAAATCAACTTTCTATTTTATTTTTTATTCCGAAATTTAGTTATTTTGAGTGGAAGTCTTATACAAATTTAATTGCTAATTTTTGTTTATTTACTTCAAATTACTAATTTTATTTCATTTTTGTTTCGAATTTCAGTTATTTATGGTCTCTGTTTGACATGGACTCTTTGTTTAAATTTCGACCATTTGGACTTACCACAATCGACGGTGTAGATTTTCTTTTTTTATCGATTAACGTGTGAATTTTTAATTCTTGAGAGTGAACATAGCACTTTCTTTTCTATTTCTTTAAGAATTTAATAGAAACATTGTAGTACGTGACTCTTTCTACAGGCAAGCATGTGGTGTAGCTTGAGACTGTTTCTAGAAGGCATGAGTATCTTATTGACGACATGCCTAGTTCATTAGATAATGAACAAATTGTAGTGTTACACACATTAAAAGGCTGTACCAATGGATTGGTACTAAACCAACAAGTACCCGTTAGTGTGGCATTTTTCGTCAATATGCCCTTCTAGAATAAAAACCAAAATTGCACGGACTTGCCACTTTTGGCAATATGGCCCTGATCAATATGGCTTCAGCTTATTTTTGCACTATTCATAAATTTCGTCTTTTCTGAACTTTTGGCTTTTTTTGAGTTTTTTTACCGGTTCTTTTTTTCCTCGTATTTGTTTACATTATATGTGATGAGCTAATATGTTTTTTCTATTTTTAAATTTAATTATGGTAAATAAGCCTCTGTCAGCTACAGTGCTTTTTTCAGCCAGCTACAATGTTTTCAGCCATAAGCCATGAGGCTTTCAGCTGAACCGATCACCACTATATATACACATGAGCTCTAAGACAACCCCCCCCCCCAAAAAGTGGTATTTTTCTCTGGAAAAAAACACTTGGATACCATACAAGTACCCGTTATAAGGGCCTGTTTGGACATGAGGAATTTGGATTTCGATCCATGTGAGTCCTTTCAAAATCGAAATACATCTCAAAAGGTTGTAAAGGAACCCCGTTCATCCAAACACCCTCTAAAAGGATTTTTTTAGGGCTAAACGGAGGGGCAAAACGCCCACCTGAACTCGATCAATTAATTCAAACTGTTTTGACAATGGGAGGGAGAGTAGAAACTCCAGGACACCGCCGCACCTTCTAGAGGGCAAAATGCTCGCTAAAGGGTTGGAGAGGGCGGCGGCGGTGCCCATCACAAGGCGCGGGGGTCGCCGACGACGTTGGGTCACTGACGTGATCCGGTTCCCATCACAAGACGGTCGAAAGCCCTCCTGTTACGGCGTTTTTGGATCACCCACAAGGCGAAATGCCCACCCATTTTCCGACCGAGGTGACTTGAGACGAGCGGTCACACTGCCTCTCAGACTGGCCTTCCAAGTTTTAGTGGCTGCCTAGGAGAGCTTCCCAAAATGCTTGGATGAGGTACATCAACGCTCTTTGGAATTCCTAGAGATTTCCCCTTCGTCTAAACGCCCCAAGGGTTTCATTCCCCCTTTCTATCATTTGGGCTTTTTTTGGTGGCTTATGACTCAAAGCACTATAGTTGGCTGAAAAAACACTGTAGCTGACAGAGCCTTATTTAGCATAATTAAATTTAAAAACAATTAAAATATATAAAATATATATTAGCCCATTACGTATAATACAAACACATACGGGAAAAAAGAACCAGCAAAAAAGCTCAACAAAAAACCAAAAGTTCAGAAAAAGACGAAATTTATGAATAGTGAAAAATAAGCCAGAAGCTGAAGCCCAAATGATCACAGCCACATACACCCCTTGATTTGAACTAAAACCTAGAATTTCTTAAAGAAATTCACTTCATCCAAACACCCCTAGATCATTTCGTCCCCTTCTAGTATTTACTACTCCCTCCATCCAAATTTATAAGTTATTTTTTTAACATATAGATTGAAGAGACGGTAAAAATATTTAGATTACTTTATATTAATGTCTCTAAGCACTATATTTTCTAAATGCATGTAGAAAATAGTTAATAAAGATATATATTTATTAGAGGTATAAAGAGAATATCGTATTAATTTTATATTAGAATATAAAATGTATACTATATTTATAGACAGATTATTCCAAAAAATACATTCTATCCTAAAAACTTAGATGAAGAGAACACCGTATAACCCTCTTTAACTCCCACATGAACCATAATCCTGCCCTATCACAACCGCCGTCGCTCCACCACCCACGCCTCCTTCCTCCCCCTTCGCCCCATTGGCGCCGATGAGCTTTGCTTGCGTTCCGCCTCCTCCGCCGCCTCCTTATCCTCCTCTACACACCGTCGCCTTCCACACCTCTCTTGTCACGCCTCCACCTCTTGCATAGCCACCGGAGGCGCCACCATCGCCAAAGCTACCAGCATTCGCCTCGCCTCGTCACCAGACTACCCATCTCTAGCGCCCGCCACCCTCCCCTGTTCCTCTGGCTGGTGGCGCCGCCGCTACCTTCCAACCGGTCTTCTCGCCATTTTGCGGCGTTGCCTAAGTTTGCACGTGAAAGCTTTTACAGTCCACACTGTACCGCCGTCCCAAACACCACCTCCCTTTTGACGCCATGGCCCATCTTTAAAACCCACCTCCACTTCCCCATCGCATTTCTTCCCTTCTTCGCTGGCTTCTTCTCCGGACTCGGGTTCAAAAATTGCTCCGCTCGCGCCCAAATTCCAAACCCTAGCCGCCCCGACTAGCCCTCGTCCGAGCTCTGCATCCGCGGGATCCGTGCGCGGAACATGCGGGATCTCGGCCCATGGCGACCGGCCCCGATCTAAGCTCCTCCTCCGTCGGCATCGCCGCCGCGCCGGCGGCCAAGAAGGACCGCCATATCGTGAGTTGGAGCGCCGAGGTGCGTTCGGGTGGTGTTGTTGCATAATTTTGTGTGCGTCTGTAGTTTCCTGTTCGATTTCGCTGCCTAGAATTTGGGACTCGACGTATGTAGCAATTATTCGCCTCCTTTTTGATTGGAAATTTTGTTTTTTCCTCGCATATTTCGATATAACCTGTATGAAATCGATTTTTTTGTCTGTGATTCATGGAAGCCATAGCCTAATTTCGAGTTTAGAAGGCATATTTCGACTTCTTGTTGGGGGGGGGGGGGGGGGGAGTGAAGTGTGAATCCTAACTTTGTGCTCGCATATTTCGACAAATTCTGCAAAAAATCGAACTTTTCGTTCAAATATTGGATTCCTCATTTAATTTCGTGTCCAAAAGGCTATTGCGTTTCTGCCTAATAGTATGTGTGTTGTGTGAACCCTAACTTTCTATTTCCTTATGAAAACTGTGATTAGTTAGTTTGAATTTTGCCTGTTTGATTAACTTTCGATGCTTTTGACTTTTGAGTGTATCCTGGGAGTGCCTCTGCGATTTCTATTTAAGGGTTGAATTGTTTGCTGATGGTTGCACCTTTCTTCTCGTAGGAGGATGACGTGCTTCGTGCTCAAATCGCGCATCATGGAACCGATAAGTATGGATCCTTTTCTCACCTCATCTCAATTAACTGCCTTTTTTAACTGCCTTCTCGATTTAATCATCGTGTTTTGTACTTCTTATCTTTCGGTAGCTGGACAATTATAGCGGCACAATTCAAGGACAAGACAGCCAGACAGTGCAGGAGAAGGTGTGCACCTCTCTCTACCGATAAAGGAGGGATCTTTAGTTGGACATTGTTTGATTTCTAACGTTATTTGTGTGTTCGTTCAACTCCAATTTTTTGCTTGGTTGCTGCTGCAGATGGTATAATTATTTGAACTCAGAGTGCAAGAAAGGTGGGTGGTCCCAGGAAGAGGACATGCTATTGTGTGAGGTGAGATCTTGATGTGTTCTAGCAATTTAATTATTACGTCCAGGCTGTGGATTTACTTGAAACTAGTCAATGCTGCATCAAATGCTTATGATTTTTTGGGTCAAAATTTAGATGTTGCAGCAGGACGGTATGTGTTGGATACTTCCTTAGTGAGCATTAATAACCGACCAGACAAATAATTGTGACCATGGAGTTTAACACGTATGCACATTGGAGCTTATCCTCCATTGCTTACCTTTGGAAAAAAAAGGATAGGATTGATTTGTGCTTTATAGGGATCATCCATCTCTTAAGATCTTGTAATATCATTTCCAATCCTTTAATTTGGCTGCAATGTTTGTGTTCTGATACATTTGCAATGGTGCATATCAGAAAATGCTAAACGACTTGTTGTGCATTGTTCTGCTGCTGTCTTCATAGCTATTTGTTCTTGCTGTACAACTTTTACAATGCCAAATGATATATTCTTCGCTACGTGGAATTGACATGCAGGCTCAAAAGGTTCTTGGTAACAAATGGACTGAAATAGCGAAGGTTGTCTCAGGCAGGTGGGTGTTTTGCATTTGGTTACTGTTTGCTGTTAGGTGAAAAGAGTATAAAATATTAGATATGTGAAATAAGATATCTGACACGAGTGTTCGTTTGCTACAACAGAACTGATAATGCAGTGAAGAACCGGTTTTCCACTCTATGCAAAAGGTGGGCCAAGGACGAGGAGCTATTCAAGGAAAATGGTTCACTATGTTCCAATGCAAATGCGAAGAGGGTACTGACACAAACCGGACACCTCACATCTGGTGCAGCGGGTTCATCACAGCCTCTTAAGCAGATGAGGTATACATAGCACCAGTGGAAGTTGTTGGTTAACTATGTGAAGCAACGTACACATTTTTACCTTTTCTTCTTGTGCAACTAGGTCCTGCAAACCTGATTTCATGGAGAACATAGCACCAAATATGAGGTTATTTGGACAAGAAAAGAGCACACAACAAGATTCTCGGCAACCTCTTGCAATCATTTCTCCAAACAATCAAGATAATGTGAATATAGTGGAAACCCAAACTCTTGTTGCTAAAACCACTACAGAACAATTATTTGGTGGGGAACAGAATTGTGAGCCTATTCTCCTAGATTCTGAACATTTGATTTGATTTATATGCCCTGTGTCAATGTTTGAATCGGCTCCATGTGCATAATTTCAGGTGTGAAGCATGAGGGTAATTTTTTGAGAAAGGATGACCCCAAATTTGGTACTTTATTGCAGCAAGCTGACCTGCTCTGCTCCCTAGCAACAAAAATCAATACTGAAAATACAAGCCAAAGCATGGATGAAACCTGGCAGGTATGGCAACGCCAACATGATGGTCTGAAGTTTTATACTTAGGCTCATAGTACTCTGTTTAAAATAACCTGTCTTATACTTGATTTTTTTTCCAGAAACTACAGCATCATTTGGTTAAGAAAGATGATAATGACATGTCAGAAAGCAGCATGTCTGGAATTGCTTCACTCCTAGAGGAGCTTGATGATTTAATTGTAGACCCCTATGAGAATGAAGAGGAAGATAAACAGAAGTCAACGTAAATATTGAATAATCTCCCATCCTTTTGGTCAAATCTATTGCCTCAGTTGTTGATCCACCCTCATTCTAATGAACAGGGAGCAGAACGGACAGATTGATGTAGAGCACTCTAACGGTCCTTTGCAAACTAGCATGGAAGTAACATCACAAATGGCTCCTGATCAAGAAATGGATGATTGCCCTGTAGATAAGAGCACAGAAGATAATAATCCTTGTAGAAACATGCTTTCTAGTAGTATGGACCCTTGCCCAGGTAACTTGTGCTCCTACTCAAAACATAGGTACATGATTTTTCATCCACATCGAAGAAAATGAATTGAATTATTGAATCTAAAATAGGTGCAGAAATACCAGCATCTGTAAACATGAGTGAGGCTGCCAAAGATAGCAGGCTTCAATGTATGGAATACACCTCTCCTGCTCACACAGTTTTGCAAGCTAAAGCAGATGCAGAAATACCAGAATCAGAGAACTTTAGCGAGGCTGACGAAGGCAGCAGGCTTCAATGTGTGGAATGCACCTCTCCTGCTCACACAGCTTTGCAAGCTAAAGCAGATGCAGAAATACCAGCATCAGAGAACTTTAGTGAGGTTGCCGAAGATAGGAGGCTTCAATGTATCGAATTCAACACCCCTGCTCACACAACTATCCAAGCTAAAGCAGGTGCAGAAATACCTACATCCGAGAACTTTAGCGAGGTTGCATGCATGGAATTCACCTCTCCTGCTCACACAGTTCCAACATTCCAGCTGTACGCAGATGATATGCCAACTCCGAAAATTACTGCCAGTGTAAGCTTTCGACTGCTGTAACCTGTGATTGCGGATCCTATTTTGCAAAGAATACCATACCTGAAGCACATACTTGGTAAAAGCTGTTTACATTTGTTTTTCTTGAACTTTTCCAGGAGAGGAATTTTCTGTTGTCTATGCTTGAGTTGACCTCACCAGGGCCGAGGCCAGATACTTCTCAGCAGCCTTCTTGCAAAAGGGCTCTTCTTAATAGCCTTTGAAAGGGGTGTTTGTCTGTCATGCAAATGCATCTCACATTTTTTACAATATAGGTTTGCATGGGATCCAACTCCAAGCCTGCCATGCTCCTCAGCGTGTACATTTTGGCTGCTCTACGTCTTGTTATACCTAGGATGTAGCAAGTAGTTCTGCCTCATACTCCTATTTGCATCAAGTGTGCCTACCTCATATCCGAGCCCAGTTGTTTGTATGAGATCTCAAATGTTGTTCCAGGAGCCTCCTAGTTTGGTTTGTTGTTGGTAGTACATACCGCATTGGTGTTGTTGTAGTAGCATACAGAAATTAAAGTGGGTGATGTGCCAGAGAGTTTACAGTTTGTATTCAAATTATAGAATAAGGATTTAATTCTTTTTGTAATTAACTCAATCCTGTGCGAGATATATTGGCTTGGTGTGTAGTGTGATGAAATGGCTTCTTTTTTTTCTGAAATTGTGAGGTTGAAGAGTATATCCCTCCTCAGGTTGGGCACCTGTTACTCTTTTGATGCTCATTTTGCTGTTCATTTTCCACACTATCTTCTATCTGCCGCTCCTCCAGAGGTGTGCATATTTTTGCATGGTAAAACATAGCATGACGGAAGTTGCAAAACAGCTCTGTGAATTAATGGCTTTCTCCACTCCGCCCCGATTACAGAAAGATGATGAACTCATCTTCGAGGGTAAGGTCTCAGGTCTGCTTATCAAACCAGATCAGTCCGTTCTTGTTTCCCATCCGATAAATCATGTGGACCTCCGCTCGCAATTCGCAGATACAATGCAGTTTCCATATGCAGAAATTTATCAGATAGCAAATTTCCAGTGGCACTTACTTGCACACTCACAGCATCTTATCAAAAGCTCGAGACCGAGCTCGCGCGGGGATCTTGCCATTTGCACGCATTGCAACGTATATGGGCAAATTTGTGTGTTCTTTCTGTCACATGAACCCAAGCCTATCTCGGGGGGACAACCAACCGGCCCAAGACCCAAGCCCATGGAGGGTATAACTGGCCTCAGCCCTATTTGCTAACTGCCGAGCCCGTATTAACGGAATCCGAGGAAAAGTAGGGCCACGTGTACTTTAACGTGGCCCACCTCCCTATCCTTCGTCTTCACTTCCCGCCCGGCCGACCACGCAGCCGCAGCGACGGGACCGTGACCTCCTTGCGGGCGAGCGCGGCGGGGAGGAGGCTTCTGGAAGATTCCACGACCACAAGGTCAACGAGCTGCTCAACCTCACATCATCCATAGAGTCCCTCTCAGGGTTTGGAGTTTCCGCTTTCTCTGCGTTCGTTTCGGACTTTTTTTGGGGGGGGGGGGGGGGATTTTTTGGGTGCCTGAAACATCAATGCCTGTCTAATCAAGCGGCTTTTCTGAGGTTTCTTTTTTGGGAGTTTTTTTCTTTTCGGTTTGATGATCTCTTCGTGCGGGTGAGATGGGAATGGCTACGAAATTTGATCGATTTCCGAGCTGTTTTCGTCAGCCTTTTCGGACTTTTTTAGATCCTGATTTGCCAGCCTTTGTGGATTTTTTAGATCCTGATTTGCCAGTTCGTGCCGCACTGTTCTAGGTTTTGTACTTCACGAACTGTTCTGTTGCTTTCCGTCGTGCGATCCGGCTAAAACTAAGTAATTTCCTTGTCGATTTCTGCAACAGTTGGTTCATTTTTTTGAATTTTATTCTTTTTGCCATTTTTTAAAATTCCGTTCGATTCCCCGATCCAGAAATCCCCACCAAAACAAATTATTCGATCCCTCTTTGGCGCCCGGCGCGCGTATTAATCGCGAGTTCGCAACCGCCTGCTTCGCTGCATGCGCCTTGCCGAGAAAAAAGGGGATTTTTTTTCTCTCGATCCGATGTTTCCTAACCACGGGGGCCCTAATTTCCGGTTTAAATTTCAAATTGCATTTCCCCGTAATTATCGCTGTCCGAATCTCTACATCTCGAGACGTGAACCCTTTTGGCGATTTGTGCTGCGAAGGCGCGGGTGAAAGCCGTCGCGATGGACCTCGACTGCGTCCCCGCCTCCCCCGGCAGCCGGTGGATGGGCGAGTCGGCGGCGCGCCGGCGGCAGCGCCGCCTCTCGTCCCCGTCGCTGAGGGCGTACCTCACGCCGGCCTTCGACGCCGTCGCCGCCGGTGAGGGAGGCATCCCCGGGTCCTCCTCTTCGTCGGGTGGGCTGGACCTCGGGTTCGACCCCTCTCTCCTCCGCTTCCACCGCGCCGGCATCTCCGCGTCCACCGACCTGGACGGCCGCCGCCTCCTCTACTCGCCGCAGTCGCCGGCGGTGTACCCGGCGGCGGACGATGAGGTGCTGGTCGCTGGCGGCGGACGCTACGGCTTCAAACTTCAGGTGATTATTTCACTGACATTTTGAGTCCGATTTGTCATCGGCAGAAGTATCTAACTGATGGGGGCCAGGAAATGGTTAGTTATTTGTTCAGGTGGTTGGTTCCTTAGATGTCTACTAGCTTGGATAGTGCCATGATTGCGTAATTCCAGTACTTTGTGCTGTTTATCCCATTAATGCCATGGTTGCATGATTCCAATACTTTCTCCTATTGATCTCAAAGAAAATGGGGAAATAATGTAATGTTGAGTTTTGGATTGTGTTGTTAAAGGTTTACATGTTAGGTAATTAGTTATTGTGTCATACTATACATTTATTGAAGGACATTAGTCTGAGAATGAAGGATTGCTTAAGAGTGTAGAAAATAAGAAACATATTACATCAAGCCAACAAATTTGAGTATATGTAGACCAATTTTTATTTGGATTCATGGCATGTATGTTCCTAATGCAACATAGTATCAGACTACATTTGCTTGTAAGCTGCCTAAATTTATTCCGGCGGTAATATCAAGTCCATTTCTTTTACCACAGTAGTTAATGCTGTGGTTTGCATTTATTCTAGATTATGAGATTTGATAATGCATTTGAGCCAATGCAATAGCTAGGTTACTACCTTCTACAAATTCTAGGAAGTGCATGACTTTGTGATGCGTGATTTTATTCTAATCGTTGTTCTTGCTAGCGAGAGAGTAAGAATTTCTCATGTATCATATATTATACTTGTGTTGTCTGATCTTCTATAAGTGGAGAGATAATTTTGGATCTTGTACAATTATTAGCTTCAGTGCAAAATTGCTCTCATTCCCTTAGCTAGTCGTTCTTGCTAGCCAGAGAAAAAACAATTTCTGATGTTTCAGATAGACATGACTCGTATGGATTTGCCATTGTAATGTTGTTGGAAGCAATTTGATCTACCATTCTACCTTCAGAGCATCGGCCTTGTTTTGAATCGAGTTCTGCTTTTAAGATTAAACACAAGGATTTTTTCGTTTCCTTGCCTTCTTATTTCTTACTAGCTGAATTGCAGGATTTTTTTTCAGTGTATTAGGTAAGACTGGATTTATTTATTACCTGCTATGCTACTCTTTTCTTCATTCCTCACCTGATTTGCCTTATCAAAACAACCATAAATCAACAGTACGTAAGATGGTTCACTAACATCATTTTTTAAGGTAGTTTGGTCACTAACACCGTTCTTTTACAGTCCTCCATTATCAAAATTTCTACACTGGGTTATACGCAAATAACAGATATTTATCGGGTTTCCTTTTGCAAAGGCCGGCGGGCTGACTGGTGCACCAGGTTTTCGGGACTTCAAAGACTGCAGTTCTTTCATCTCGCCATGGCGGTCAAGTGTCGATCTTCCTACTGCTGCAGCTCGGGGCGCCTCCAACTCCATCAAGCTACCCGCTGACCTCAGATCACCAGAAGACACCATCCTAGCAACCAAGGTAGAGCTTTCAACACCAAAGCCTGAAGCAACACCTTCAGCTCAGGCGACATCTGCAGAGCCACAGCTAACCGAGGAGGAAGATGACCTCATAACTGAAGTTCTTTATGGTCGCAGTGGTCGACCCAGGCTGCCTATTTTCAAGGATATCTGCCCAGAATGAGTAAAGGTCATCCTCGACATGGATAATCGATTCCGTTTGTCTTGTATATTCTGTGTACCTCTCATGCATTCATACTTCCATAGGCCTAGTAAGTAGTAATTACTCTAAAAGATCATTTCTAGTTTCCTAGGGGAGAATCTCTTTTCTTTAGGTGAGGAAATTATGCTATAGTTAAGTCGACAATTGACTCATTTGCTTGCCGTTGGTTAAACCCTGCTATGCGTTGCGTGGACAAGTCCTTCGCTAATGTACTCTCTTGTGCAATGCAAGCATGGTATCTCTCCTTCAGAAGTATTCCATAATACAATGGTCATTTCTGTTGTCACTTCGACACTGACATTTCATTTACATGTCTGCAGACTGCTGTTATTGGCCGATTGCAATGTCTGTAGACTTGAATGTTCCCTGGGACTGCCTTGGTTGCTTCTCAAGCTTGTCGACCCAAGGACTGGCCGAAGCACTCACTGCACCTTCTAAGCATCATTATGATGCATCGCAATACGTTAACATGTTATATTCACAAGGGTACAGAAAACAGAATAACAGAGCTCCTGCCCTTGGTTTTTTTTAAAAAAGAAAACAGAATAGGAGAATACACATACACATTGCGACACGTAACAGTACACCATGCATCCTTTTTTTTCACAATAGTAGAGACAAAGTAGAGAATACAGAGGCTTGCAAAATTTTCCGTGCACGTCACAGGTCTCCATCGAGGCGCCGCGCGGACGGCGAGACCTTCCTCTTCACCTTCTCCGTGGTCTTCTCCAGGGTCTCTTCGGCGGCCCTCGCCGCCGACTCCGCCGCGTTCTCCACCGTCTCCTTGCCCATCTCCAGGCTCTTCTTGGCCGCCTTCTTCACCGACGCCGGGCTCCTCAGATCGTACCTTGCCACAAACACGTCATGAGAATACACATTCCACCGTGCCATTTCTCACAACTACCATGTGATTTGATCGTTGATTACAACTAGTTGGAGTTGAACGTATGCAAGATTAAAAGGCACGGACTACAAGTAATTTACCGCGGCTCGGGTGGCCGGAGCTTCAAGCAGGCCAGCTTTGCCCAGGCGCGGAGCGCGTCCAGCCAGCCCTCGTGGCCGGCGATGCCGATGGCCAGCTCGACCGGCTCACGGGGGCCCTTCCCGTCAACCCGCGTCGCCGGCGGCGGCAACAGCAAGAAAACGAGGACCGACGGCACGAGGAGCAGGAAGACGAGAACGACGATGGTGGTGGCCGTGCTGCTTGCTCCCGCCGGCGACGCGACGTCGTCGGCGCCGTCTCCTGTTCTCCATTTTTTGCCTCCCATTGTTGGACTTGGTGACGGAGACAAAAGCCTAGCTAGGAGGACTGGATTGGGTCGTCCATGCATTGGCTCGGACCGTGGTGGTGGCTGGCCGGGAGTTTTCTTCGCGTGCGGGCAGACACGTTCGGTGACACGTGTAGAGCGCGGGGGAGGGATCGCCGGAGCGGGGAGCGAGGTGGGCGGCATCGCCGGCACGTGTCACGGCACGTACGCAGCTGCTTGATAAAACAAACCAGCCGCGCCGTACCATCTGGTGTTGTCTTGCCTCGTACAGTATAAAGTATGCGTATACGTTTGTACTCTCTGCGTGCTCTGTAATGTCCGAGGAGTTGATTGCACGCAATTTACGACCGAGTGCACGAAGCTGAGGTTAACGGGCAGGTTCCAAATGGAGAACGAATTGCGTACGTACACGGTACGACAGACTAAAAGAGCTTATTTCGAGTGGTTTATAGCTAAAAAATATTATAATATTTCGAGTGGTTTATGGCTAAAAAGTATTATAATAGATTAATAATACTGTAGCTGACGGTGGTTTATTTGGCATAATTAAAAATTTAAAATTTTTAAAAATAGGTTAGTCTGTCACGGACAATACAAACGCATCTGGGAAAAGAACCGACAAAAAAGCTAAAAAAAGGCAAAAATCAGAAAAAAAAAGAAATTGTTGAATAGTGAAAAATAAGCTAGAAACTAGAAGCTCAAATTAAAATGAGTAGAATCTAAGGCATGCAATGCGTAAGTGAGGTTGCCACGACTCACCGGCGCGACTCGTAATCAGATCGTGAAACGTGACCTACCGAATCTTGTCACGCAAGTACGTGTTTGGCGATCATTAAACACCCGGAGATTACAATTGGACAAGTCGTCCACCAAACTCGTACTATTTACAACGACTGGAATCGACTCTTACCCAACCCTGTTCGGTTTTAATCCACTCATTCCGAGACGCTTCCTCTTCCTCCTGCCCCGAAAAACCAAGCCTAACCACCACACGCTGATGTCTGCTGAGTATGTATATCCGATGCTTACTGTCGAGCTAATCCTTTCTAATGACAGCATGGCTATGTTGCTTATAATGAGACAACAAAGGCATATTAGATCTGGCATCTCAGATTAGAATACAGATTAGTGCGAGTGATCAGGCTACCATGCCCACAAAGTAAATTCAGATCTACGAAACCGAGCCGTTACCGCCAAAAAAATCGTTCCACATGAAAGCAGCTATTGAACTGTAAGACCCATCGCAGAAAAGTTGGGTAACTAAAGCACAGGGTAAATGTAGCTATAATATACAGGTCATGATAGCGGTCTTCGCACATACATGGTTCATAGAAGCGTCATTTTAGTGCCCATTTAGAACGTAGAGGTTTCACAATTCCTTTCGTCTGCAGACTTGAATGACAAATCATAACAGGTGGTGACCAGTAGTTCGTTAAGCGGTACTGCAAGATGAAACGAGAAAGGAGGGGAAGAAGAACGGGAGAGCCACCGACCTCCCCATGGTTCGCAGTAAACGCAGAAGCCGACCGTTAGTTCCAAACCCACGCTGCAAAATAAAAAAATAATTAAAAAAAAGCTCGCACGCAAGAAAAGCACCACCCCACCAGAGCGAAACCCAACCCAAACACGCACTGCAGCGCAAGCAAACGAACGCATCTCTGCTTCCTTCCCGTCTGCCGCAGCCACGCCAAGAAACAGCCATGCCCCACCACCACGGCGCCGGCGCGTTCCCCGATGAGCCCCCCTCGCCGCGGCCCTCCGCCGCCGGCTGCTACACCTTCCTACGCTCCGCGTCCCGCCGCGGCGGGTACCGCCGCCTCGGCTCCGCGCTCGCTGCCGCCGCGGCCGTGAGGGTGGAGGTGGGGACGAGAGAGAGGACCGTGTTCCACGTGGACCCCGCCGTGCTGGAGGCCGAGCTGGTGCGCCGGCTGCTGGCTGCGGCCGGACGGCGGATCCCCGGCGGCGCGGTGGCGGTGGCGGTGGACGCCATGCTGTTCGAGCACCTGCTGTGGCTGGCGACCGGCAACGAGGGGCTGGATGACCCCGCCGCAGACCTGTCGGAGATCGTGGAATTCTACTCGCAGGACGACGACGACGACGGGTTTTAACGCTACGTTTTCTTTAAACTTGCGTCATTTAGTTGTTCTTCCTTTCATGTGCATAGGATCTAAAGAATTACGAGGAAAAATAAGGTGGTGTTCTATGCCTCATCTATGCGATTAGGGAGGAGTTAATTAATGTAATATGGGGTGCTAGTTACACATTATGGTTAATTAATGTGATGATGAGATTAAACTCTCTTCTATGCGATGAATTGGTACACACAACTCTTGTGCGAAAGTTAAACCAGTTAGCCGTGCCAACTATCCAGGCGGCCTGATCACCTCACAATTCACTCACTCACGGGGGTCATCATCATCATCATCGATAATCCTTGTCGCTATAATGTATACAGTAAGTAGATCACGCTTGTGAGAGATCATGTCGCTGCCCGACAAACAGTGTGTTGATTTGATTTGCATTAATTGAAGGTGACGTGGTGTTTTAGGAGGCCTGTAGATTTCACAAGCAAATGGCATGATCGCCACCACTCCTGTTTCAGTTCAACCGTGAAGATTTGCACAAAAGAAAGCTCGTCATTCTTTGAGATCAAATGCTTTATCGATCGGATACCTTTACCTATCCAAAACCCACCGCAGCCAATACAACGTGCAACAGTGTAGGACACCACAATGTTCCTGTTTGATGTTGTTGTTGTGGTGGTTGGTTTTTTTTTTGCTACAGTTGATATTTTTGTCTGTTTTTTGTGACGACAACAGACGATGAAG
The DNA here is from genome assembly GCA_017311315.1 of Dendrocalamus latiflorus. Classification (NCBI taxonomy): domain Eukaryota; kingdom Viridiplantae; phylum Streptophyta; class Magnoliopsida; order Poales; family Poaceae; genus Dendrocalamus; species Dendrocalamus latiflorus. The sequence continues at coordinate 25,230,323 of CM029671.1, read as the reverse complement.
ATATTGACATAAATGGCACATATATTTTTAAACTTAAAAAACCATTAGAAGAAACTAAAGGTGAAAAGTTAAAACCCAATAGAAGAGTGTTAATGGCAGTCGGCCAAGCACACTAGGAGACGGTGCCACTGCGCGCCGAGTCGAATCACCCCGAAAATGGACAAATGATGTGTTTCCCCCGTGCGCGCTCTCCTCGGCACGCACATTTAGGTGGTGTCCAGATGAGCTGAATTTTTATGGTTTATAGCTAAATTTTTTACTGTAGCTGGCTGAAGTTATACTGTAGCTTATGGTAATTCATTTGGCGTAATTAAATTTAAAAAATTTTAAAATAGAAAAAACAAGTTAGCCTAACACGTATAATACAAACAAATACGGGAAAAAAGAACCAGCAAAAAAGCTCAAAAATTCAAAAAATTAAAAAAAATAGAAAATAAACCGAAAATAAAAAAAAAAACTAAGCTCAAACAGCGGCCCGTAATTCGGCGGCTGCCTCCCCCGACCCGCGCGCGTTCTCCGCATCATCCAAGCGCGCGCTTCCCTCCCTCCCTCCAACGAGCCGCACCACGTCTAACGGCCTGCGCATCATCTTCCCGAACCGTCTAACGGCCGGGCTCCCGTGCGCCGTGCGCTCCCGACGGCCGGTTCTCGTGGGTAAGGCATCGCTGCCGCACGCGCCGGAAGCGGCCGAATCCGGCGCTTTTTTTGAGCGAATTTGGTGAGTCCTTTTTCTTTTCCAACGTAAGGCGATGATGTTTGGTGTGACAGATTGGTCCCGGGCCATCAAGGTGGAAATGTAATGGAGCCACTTACTTGGACAGTCCAAACTCTAACCCGACAAAACGCAGGCGATTAGATGTGCAGGATGGAGGGGATAAGAACGCTTTTACGCAGTGGATTGGTAGATACAAATCTTTGGTGAAAGTGAAACCAGACGTGCCAGCTACCAAATGGCGCGAGGTCAGTCCACTACTCGCTCGCGGGGTGGTCATCATCCATCCTCCTTCGAGTGCTGTTATGCACACAGTATATCACGCTTCCGAGAGGGAATGACGATAGCCGACAAATAGTGCCGTGATTTGAACTTAAAAAACGTTTATTTTTTTTCCCATTATAAGAAAGATACACACCACTACATGTGTATATCACACGAAGGTACACGTGTATCTATTTAGCACATGACTAAAAAGACAAAGGTTGTAGATAAATTTATGATCTCATAAAATTCTTACTGAAAATATGCTTGCGTTGTGTGTGTTGGGTATCGAGATTTAACCCTAATGAGTGATGCACGGACAAATTATCACCCTAGAGGCCTGTAAATTTCAAGACCAAATGGCAGTCACGACCACTCTTCGTCTCCTCTTTTCTCCCGTGGAAATTTTCATCCTGGCTACCCTGGGAACTTCCACCGAAGAAGGCTCTTCATTCTTTCAGTTCTGTCGATCAGCTACAGCTATAGCTTATACACCCAAAAGCTTCCCCATTTCCCCAACAGCCAACGTGCGAAACGGTCAGAGTACGTCACAGTGAGAGACGCCGCGACGGGGCGGCCATCTGCGCAGGCAGGCTCAAACGCCGCCGTGGCATCCGGCCGGCGGCTCGGCCGAGCTGAACCCCAAAAACGTCCCATGCACCCGCGCCCTCCCCGGCGTCTCGGCGGCTGCATGACTCCCGCGCCCGCGACCCAACTCGCGCGTGTGCCGGCGGCCGGTAAGCTCCTCGGCTGGCCCACTCGCGCACGGAGGTTTTCGCGAGCACGCGGCGCGGCGCCGGAGGCAGCCGAACTCGGCACTCGTTGTGCAGATCGGACGAATTTTTTCGACCGTGAGGTACGACGTTTGGTGAAACGAATTGGTGCCGGTCTCCCGTCCCGGATCATCATGCTGTAATCGGACTATTAGGACTATATTTCCACAGTATAAAGTCCAATTCAACAGATGAACAGAAGCCAGAAGGTCCATCTATTCTCATAACAGAAGCCAGAAGGTGCTCGCTCCCAATGAGCTGCAAAGCGACGCCTCACCATGTAGCAGCATAAGATTAGCATTGGTTGGGACTCTAAGCTCAACTCGTGACTTCCTGGCATCATACTATAGGATGCACTTTGTCCCATGATTTCCGAGGGTAGATACTACTAGATAGAGCGCAACAGCTCACCGTTTTCTGACGATGTGACGGCAATGGGTCCCAATTCCTAATATAAACACTGCCACAGTCTGAAGCGAAAGGAACTTCAGATCTGAATACAGATCTACCGACATGCAATCCAAGATATGATGAGTGGTTTTCTTGATTTGGTCAGCAGCAAACTGCCACATGGAGCTACCAAAGTTTGGCATTTTGCAGTGCAAAACTGGCGTTTTTTAGTGCAAATTTTGACATGTATCTTACTTGAAACAACAACATAATAATATGCTCCGTTATTTTTGGCTTATAGCTTCCTCAAATAAATAAATAAAATAGTTTCTTCATCACCATTTTAAAATAATTTATCAAAACAGCCTTTTCGAAATAACTTATCAATATTCAGTTCGTTAGCATAAACGTTCATGCTAAAACTAAAAAACCATCAACTACAGCTAAAAAGGACGCACCCATGCTCCACCGACCGGCTTACTCGATGAAGGATGATGTATGGCTAGTAGCTGCTACCAAAAGCCAGCCAATGTAACCAATTGGATCCTAGCCACATTCTATATGGCTTTGCCTGTGCTTTTACAATCTAAGCTGCAGCAGGCGTTTGATTTCAACATGTTATAAAAGTTTTACTTCAAAATGTTCATATCAGGCAGCGAACATAAACAAACCAGTGTGACTTCAACCGGCCTACAAACCATCAAAAGACTGGATCTGAATTCTCATCAAGGTTACATCTCAAGCATGAGTGAATACCATCAAAGTTGATCTGTGATTGATCAAACGAAAACTGTGCAGCAGTAGCCAAATATAGGTTTGAAGATAGTGATCATGCCCAGAGACTCAATTACATAAATAATTGGGTACATACAGAAATGTGATTCCAAATACACTATCTGCACAGCAATGTAAATGACAGCTATGCACAAAAAAGAACCATGATAAGAAGAAAACCTTGAAGACAAACCATACAGTGCCACACACATTTGAGGTGAACACTTGACTACATTAACTTCAGGCAAAAGAACATGCAACGCAAGAGCTTCAGTGTCTTCTCATGTAGCGTATGGCTTCCACCAAGACACGAAAAAAGAACCAACAGTAGTGGAACAGCTTCATCATCTTACAAGTTAGATGGCTCCTGTGAGCTTCTAATCATGTGAAAGGGAGGGCAGAGCATTGTATCTCAATGAGTCATTGGAGTTCTATACACTTCCATGAGTTCAAGCTAGTTTCGCAATGGCCTTGCTTCGAATCCCCCTTCCTTCCGGCTGACTAAGTTGTAGGGCATGTGGGTTCCTAGAATTCTGTCCCAGATTGAGAAGAAAGGCTGAGAGTAATTGTATTTTGAGCCTTGGAGCTGATGGTGGATATCATGGTAGGCAGTATTATTTTGGAATAAATGCTGGAAGATGTTATATGGTAACCAAAGTCCACAGTGATCATCAACCGTCTTGAGTACAGCAAAACAGAAGAAGAATACAGCAGTCCTTGGAGTCATACCAGAGACCAAGAAGGAGATTGCACCACCTAAAGTGTCCAAAAGGAGTCCCTCCAATGGATGGTTGTAGAGAGCCCCAATAGCATAAGGAACAATCAGCCGATGATGTTGTGAGTGGATATGCCGATAGAGGAATTTGTTCTGGTGCATGTAGCGGTGCACAAAATATTGCCATGCATCCATCACCAGCATTGCAACAAAAAATTGAAAGATTTGAACAACGATAGGTGGCTGGGCTACAACTGTAGAACTATCTGAAGTAACCTGCAAATAATCATGTAGAATTGGGTTAGAGAAGCTAAATGAGGAATTAGTTGGCCATTAAGAGAATTTAAAACAAACCACAGGTGCACATATTGAAATTCCTCATCAACCTGACAGAACATCACAAGTGCAACATAAACACGCCCGCACACATGCAAAAAAAGCTACAACCTTTATAATAATGTCGTCAGTATCAGCAAACAATTCTCTTGCTTTCTGGTTGTTTACTATGTCATACACTCGTGCCATGCATGGCCGGCTATGCACTGATGAAATTTACACTAGGAGGATCATTTACCGTGCTTGGCCCTTGTACATCCCTATAGGGAATATCGACAATTCGACATATGTGCCCTGTCAACCTAGTGAAGAATCTGGTCCAAAGCCTATCACCATCCACATATATATTTCCCAATTAACTGAAATTTAGAACAACAATCTAAACCTAATTGCACCCTAATCATCCTCAGATACAAACAAAACGCAAGAGGTTTCACAATTTTCACATAACCAATGCATAGGAACAAAGCAGGTAGGCTACAGAATATTTTCCCCCAAAAAATTGTAACATCACATGATAACTTGTACAGGGCATAACCATGAGATAACTTTTTTTTGCACCAATACATATGACAGTTGCTTATCTATATGTAATCCCAAGGCCCTCTCACAATGCCAAGGACCTGATGTAGCAGCCAATGCTCAACAGTCCATTGACTTATTTTGCCTGTAGGAACAGTTGGCAGTTTTGGTGGTGCTAGTCAGAGCTAGGGGCAGGGACTGAAGATATGAAGAGTACGTATGAATATTTACAGATCAAATGAAACTTCAGTATGCAAAATAATGATGCTCAAGTATTATGGGCTGAGAAATTATGGATTGTTATCTCGTGTTCAGTTAAGCTACTGGTTTTGGTGAGACAGTGATGCACTAATTGTGCATTGGATGGGTTATTTGTTTCACTTTGTAAGACAAGACATTATGACTGGAATAGAAACCAGAATCAATCGCCATTCTGATACCAAGAATGATGATATTAGATCAATTTCTCATATATGCCATCCCCATCCAAATTGCTAACTAATTCAAGCAATCATAATTCCAGTGCCAAGCAATTTCTCCACAAATTAACTAGCTAAGCAGAAAAGTTACTGTATTCAAGATCATTACAAATGTAAATCCACACAAAGCAAAGGCCAGAAGTCATGGAACGTATAGATTCACTGTCCCAAGGACAGCAGTAATAATATTTGCAAAATGGATCGCCCATGTACAAAATGCTAAATAGAGAAAACTGCCTATAGCTACCTATTAGCTTATATAGCAATTGTGCAAAAGGATGCTTCTCTTCGAAATGTCCAAGCTCCTAACCCACAGCAGACTCTTAATTTTTTTTTGTCCTGCCTAAACTACCTCAAAAAAATCATGACCAGAAAGACTACAAAACTGACTCTACATTCCAAAGGTTTTCCAATTAAGTATTTGAGTAATCTATAATTTACCATTGTATTGAAACAGTAATGGTAGCAAGCGGGCAAACCTACTGGTTCAATGGTTTGTGATGCAAAATTACCTTATAACAGTAACAGTAACAAAGACCAATTGATGAATGTCTAAACTAAACAGTGTGAGGAATTACATTCCAACACCGTGACTATCATTATACCATAATCGAAATGTACAAGTTCACAACAATGTCAATGGAAGAGAGCTGATTGTATCCTTACCATGAACAGGATCATCGCGACGATGGCCTGCACGAGCTGCTGCAGGAGCACGCCGCGTACGACGGCGGGGAGGCTGACGAGGTTCTTCTCCTCCTCCTCGGCCCGCGTGTGGAGCCTGTACCGCTCCAGCGGCCGCCGGTGCAGGATCAGCTGGTAGCCGCCGGCGTAAACCCAGTACAGCAGGATGGGCGCAAAGGTGCCCATCGTCTCGTCGCTCACGTAACCTTCCCACGGCACCATCTCTGGCTCCCTCCTCTCCTGATCACCCGCGACAACACGCAGGAACAAGAATAAGAGGACGCACAGGCGCCAAGATTGGATTTTGACGGCGGAGTGGCCCGCTCCTGCTAATCAACCACAAACCCTTTTGCCGGATTCGGGTTTCTTGCCGCCTCCACGCAGATCTAGGGAACAAGAACACGACCGGTACTTGTTTTGTGAGGCCACCCGGTTGGGGGGGGTGGGGGTTGGGGGTTGGGGATTTGATGGGACGAACAGAAATGGTAAAACTGAGGAACGCCTCTATAAAAGTTTTTTTTTTTTGCTCGGAAATACGAAGAGAAGGAGGATCAGCTGATGGTATGCGAAAGATCAATCGCTATTAAAACCGTGAAGAAGATTTGGAAGGGAATCAAGAGGAAACCAAATGGAAAAGAAGAAAAGATGACGCCTTGCAGTGGTGTCCCTTGCCTTTTGTTTTTGGAAGGTGCCAGAGTTGAACACATGTGGATATTCCTTGTTAATTGAGAGGGGATAATTTGCTACGAATAATAAACTCTGCAATCTTCCCAAAGAACGGGAGGAGACCTCAGCACAACGAGCAGGTCTACATTTAGCTGCACGATTCCCAGTTTAGGGCCTGTTTGGAACAGAGGAATTTCACAGGAATTTTGCAGGAATTTTACAGGAAACAGTTCAATTCCCGCAGGAATCGGGAAAAATTCCCGCATTCCAAACAGGGCCTTACTAGGGATCCACAGGATGTACATTCCAATGGTGTCAGGCTGTGCCAGTCTGCCAGAGAAGGTATTTTCATCTGCCTGTTTTCTTTTTTTCCCCTTCTGTGCATCGTCCACATAACACTGTCCGATTGAGCTTACACCTAGCTCGCCCCGGAATGCAGGAATTTCATAATTATTCTATAGAAACTTTATAAAAAATTGTTTAATTTATACAAAAACCAGAAAAATAATTCCTATGTTTCGAACGATCCATAAAAAGAAAAGTACGTATTCTTTTTATTAACTGAAATTAGATCGGCCTCTCAAAGCGGTCACCAACGGTAGCATTAGAGAAGTCAAATGATCCAATTTCAAAAAAAAATCATCAATAATCTACCTAACATGTAGGATGCAGCTGACAGGAACCGAACATTAAAATTAAGCCAAACAATAAATACATCGCAATCACGGAAACACGGACCAACAAGCAACAAATAGGCTATTGAGTCGGTTGACAATTGCACATGGTAGAATCATCTTAAAGAAAAAAATAAATTGTAAGTAGTAGATATTGTGCCCACAAGTGACTTTTCTTTAGGAGATGAGATTATTGTGTATGTCCCGGTTGACCGTACGCACTTGTGACATTTACATCAAGTCAACTGCTCCTGGCCGTAGACGTCGAAGGGTCACATGAACCATAACTTTCGGAGAGGTAACGTGAGAGGTTACAATAGCACCACGATATCTATCTGTATGTTTTCTTATGTAAAACACGGAATGATATAAAGAAGAGAAAAAACATAGACATCTATAAATACTAGGGATAATATTGATTCTCGTGTTACAGATGACTATTATATGAGGATATATTGTAGTATTGACACCCAAAACAGAGATCTACACGCAGCTAACATCGTGGCAACAGCGCACTACTAACTCCAATCATTAATGGCGAACATGCTTGAACAGCTCGTTTCGCAATCTCCTCCCCACATCGAGCTTAACCACTCATAACGTGACAAGGCACTGTCACATCACATGCAACGGAACAGCAATACTCCGTACAACGTTCTAATTTGTTGCATACTTGCAACACAACACCTCCATTATAGGATAGGGCTTGGGTCAAATAATTCACAATCACAATACAGGTAGCACTGGGACAATCACCATCAACAAGGAGAGAATCGATAAATAATCTGCAATAATAATCAAAGCGCAACTAATACGTTTCTCAAGTTGTCCTCACGTTCTTCATCATCAAAATGAGTAGGTATTAGCAGTTTCAATAATGGCTAGTAGGCATCATTAGCCCAATAGGAAAAGGCAAAACTAACAAAAACGAAACACTTGTAATATAGGAGTCATCTTTTTTATCTTCGAAAGATAAGCAAGGATCTTTCCACGTGTTCGACGGTAGTGGCAAGGCTTGGTTCATCGGTGACTCAAGTACAGGGGAGAGAAACATCACAATTACATGGCCAAAAAAAAAAACTGCCTACAGTTCGAAACGGTTTTATGCGAACATCCAACTCATCTATGGGCATCATAGCTAGCAAACGAAACGCAGTTCAAGTTTCTCCAATGTAGCTACTAGCTGCTTCTCAAAACTCTCAGCGGACAGCTCCTTCCAGTTTTCTAAAACACCATCGTTCCAGTGTGTGCCTATACTTTCTTAATGATCTGAACAACATCCTCGTCTTCAAGCTCATGCTCCTGCACGAAGCCATCCGAATTAATGCTAGAAGCAAACACCAGTGAAACATGGTAGTGGTAGAAGACTGCATACCTTGCCAACTCTCTGAGGCTTATGCTTCACGCTAGAACCCCACACCAATGCACTGCAAGTTTTTTGAGCAATTAGCGGCGCATATTGATAATAAGGAAACAAATATTTGGCAAAGAGTTAATATATGTCGGCACTCACTATTTAAATTGTTTCACCATGTCCTTGTGGATTCTGTCGCAGAAGTCTTCCACTGTTTTCCTCTTAGATGATACGATCACAGGGTCCTCATAATCAGGGTTCAGCCCTTTGGGTTTTGTGTATATCCTAACCAAATCTAGGTATTCCCAGATCTTTTCTAGAAGCCCATCGAGATTCCACTCAAGATGGGCACTGTTAGCAAATAGAAAAACAGCAGTAAGTGTTTTAGTTGTTGGAGGAAAATGAAAAGAACCAAGCACACTAAGATGCCAAGTAAATGCTCACCTAATTGGGCAGTAATGGGGAAGTTTGTCTAAGATTTCCAGCTCTTCGAGTGTTATCTGATCAATCTTGTTAACGACATAGATGCAAGGCATGTAAATTCTACTTCCCTCAATGACATCTATGAGATCATCTGCTGTTGCGTCGTATCTAAGGGAGACATCAGCATTATGTATCCTGTACTCACTACAGATTGCTTTTACTGTCTCAAGGTCCAAGTTTGTGTTCGTCACTGTTGATGTAAAATTGATGCCACCTTTGTCCTTTTTTCTAAATGTCAAATTGGGGGGTGTCTTGTTCAACCTAACATTGGTGCAAAACTCACAACCTCAGCCTTCTTTCAACAGGCAACAGTATGGTATAAAGATTTTTCGAAAACGAAATGAACTAGTGACCAAGAAGGAAAGGACACAGTTCACCATGGAACATCATCGTATAAGGAATACGATCACATGGTGGATCTAGAATTTGGCATGATTCAGTATATGTGGATACCCTTGATTTAATTGGATGAATGCCAAACCCACAACAAAACTAAACCGGATCATGTAGGTAGCTGATAAATGATATCTTACAAATTTGGGGGGAAAGAAAGAGAACATCACAAGAGAAACAATGCAGAGACCATCATAAGAACACCACTGCCCAAGCTGTCAAGCAGTTCGGTATACTAGCACTTGTCAAAAACTGCTGAAACATCTTCAACACCAAAACTATCAATGTACAAACTTACCTAATGCCGAATCCCTCAAGCTCCTTCTCAATAAGACGCTTGTGAGTAATTGGTTTTATGGCATCAAGAACAATCAGAATAACATTGCATGTCCTAGCTGTGCTGATAACCTGAAAAAATAGTATAAACCATTAACCCAAGGAGAAATGGCAGAACTCCTTAATGCACAGAACAGGGAATATTTCAAGAAATTCCTAGACCGAAGTATGCCAAATTACTGCATTACTATTTGATATAGGGGGAAAAGCATCTGTGGTATTGTGGATGTGAAGATATTTAAAGCATGTGAGATTTGACCCTTCAAACAATGACTAAAATTATTTCTTAATGAAACATAGTAGCATAATAAAGATAAATAGAACATGATGCCACGTTCTTAATAATCCACACATTAAATGACTTTAAACATGTATGGAACAAATGAAATTCACTTAAATAAATGTTAACATAACATGTTCAACATTCAGTACTTCAAGAGCATACCTAGCTACATGCCTGATTTCCAGTACATATTTAGTAAAGCTGCACGTTATTAACCAGATAGTGGAAATTACACTAGCAATTACTAAAGGGCCATTCAACATGATTTATACAGCACACCATTCTCAGGCTTTTTTGGAAACGAATACTCAGGGGAGTGACAGTGCACTTTTGTGCATACATACTCCTGTGACAGATGATTTCTACAAGAGATTGGTCGTGGGTGCTCAGATTATCCCCAGTCCCCACAAGAAGTGGGTGCTAATGTTCACAGAAATATTAAGCTAACAGTACAACGAAATCTTGAAAAGAATAAACTATTCATGAATGTTATGTCATCACAAGTTTAAGCCCATACAGGTCAGACAAAAAAATCTTTACTCGAGGCAAAATAAAATTTGTTTGTTGCAATCAGGTTATATATCAATGCAAAACTAGCGTAAGGAAACTGGCAGAGTTGGACATATTACCTGCCTCCCTCTACCCTTTCCATCTTTAGCACCTTCAATGATTCCCGGAAGATCTAGAAGCTGAAATAAAAGAGCTCATAGTTATCAACCAAGAGCAGACATGCTCAGACAACGAAGACTAACTAGTAGCTTCCTTTATGAAAGTAAATCATTACCTGAATTTTAGCACCTTTGTACATAATAACTCCTGGAATACATGTTAAAGTTGTAAACTCGTAGGCTGCAACCTTTTGGATCAGAAAATGAGCAGAAAGTGTGTGTTACTATACCAGATTACCATTAAACAAACTAACAGTAATAGTGGTAGAAAATTGATATTATTGCACAGGAAAGTAAAAAAGCAGCAATCAGTTTGATCCATAGAAACAACATTCGCTGTAGGGATAACCCATCAAATTCAGATCTTGTTTGAGCGTATTCATATGATTAGACAGTATAACTTACGAACATTGTGCAAGTATAAACATGTGTTTTTTGTTTATCTAATACAAAGAGGGCAACAAAGTAAGGATAAACCTTTGTACATGAAAGTGTAAAGAGCAGTAGTACAGCAGACCTCTGAAAAAGTTCCTGTCAACTTGTTCAACAACGTTGATTTCCCAACTGAAGGAAAGCCCACCAAACCAACTCGTGCATCTCCACTTTTTGTCACATCAAATCCCTCACCTGCACCACCACCACCTTTGGATGTAGGAGTGAGCAACTCCCGCCGTAATTTTGCAAGTTTAGCCTGATGAAAGGAATAACACTAAGTAAAACAAAGATTATGTACAAGTAGAAAGAATAAGCCAAACAAAGGGACACGTTCATAATCATATACATCAAATCCTAGCACGAAGCATACTATAAAATGAACACACAGGAAAATGGAATGATTCAGTCAAGTGGTGGTGGGATTGGAACTTGTGACCAATCCTTTTAAGCACTTCTTGACCATACAAGCAAGCTCTTACAAAAGTCAGCATAGTACCGTGGCATAACACAGATAGAGACCCTCATGCAAAAAAAAAAGTATCAAGGTCCATGCACAATGCAAAGAACATATAGCCATGCTATCCAATTTAATCAAATCAACGATATTCATTACACACGAGACTGATAATCCATATTAGGATTCATTACACACATGAGGCTGATAATCCATATTAGAACTTATAGCACAGCCATTTAGATGGACAGGAAGAAAGGTGAGGTATACAGCACAAACATGAATGTATAAATTATTTGTAAATTGTAAAATAGCTAAACTGTACATAAGCAGGTTTTTTAGGATTTTGAGAGTTGAGACAATAGCATGAAATATCGTGGATAACAGATTACTATTATTCTGAAATAAAGATGGAGGAAGTTCAAATCACTTTCAGAAGACCAAGATGGTGTGCGGTGGCTTTGTTCTTCTGTGTCCTTGCCATCTGTCAAGTCAAAGAAAAGCAAATAACATTAGCACAGAGATCATAAAGTGGGAAAATCTGTTTTTTACTATTTGAAATGTTCATGTTCATTTATTCAGTCCTTGATTGCAGTAAGAGCAGCTCAGCAAGATGCATACATGAGAAACAATTCTCAGTTTCTCACATAACATAACAACTATGTGACTGTTGTTAATCACAAAACCAAGATAGTAACAAAACATATCAGTGTATCCCTATAAATTATAAAACCTATCAGTGTTCAATCAAGGATGACCATGGTACTAAATTGCCACCATGAAATGCAAGATGCATCTAAACAGTCTACGTGCTGGTAGTCACCTAAAATATGCAGCTTTTGATCACAGCCATAAGCAAGCTAATCCAACGGTTCCATCTATCAATCACAAGCAATAAAGCTGCAGATCAACTATAGTGAATTATCATTGAATCTGATCACTCTGCCATTATCGACCACAACTAACATATTTGATACTCTAGCTGCGTCAGTTCAAGAGCATCTCAGTCATGACTCCTGAGCAAACAAGACGCTCCTCTAATCATAACATTGCGTCTCAAGAATGAGCACAGAGCTCCATCATCAAATCCCATTTGATGAAACCACCACCCCCGATGTTTCAAATCACAAGTTCACAACTCTCCTCAAGTTATATCTCCCTATTAGATCAACTATAAATCTATAATTCAAATCACAAACAACCAAAATGCATCTCAACTCAAAGAAACTTTGACCCAAACCATTTCCATCTGTAGCTAAGAAAATGAAAACCAGCCACGAAGGCTAAAATGCCACCCAAGTATCACTAGTCCCCAACCTTCGTCAAGCACAAATCTAGGAACTACGGTTTAGCATCCATCCCATCCAATCAGAGCAGCCCTCACGCTCACAGCTACATGAACAAACAAACTCCCACCGCATCACCCACATAGCGTGCTGCTCGCCGCGAAACCTAACAGTTCCAAATCGATACTAAAAAACCTAAGCCCCCTGCTACTTGTGATCTATTATAGCTCCCCAAACCAATCTGTCTACAATTCCAACCGCAAAATGAGCGTACATCACAACCACAACGAATCAGCATCAAACCATTTCAATTCGAAAGTAAAAAATCGAAACCCTAACCCCCTGCATACTACCACTAGAAGCCTACCGCTACTAATCGCAAGCATCAAATCTATCCGCCATCGCGATGGATCACTGGAGGTTACGGTTGCAGTACCTCGTCCTCGATGTCCTTGATCTTCTGCATGACGGTCGCCATGGCTGCGGCTCGGGGAAGGGGCTCGGGCTCGGGAAGTTTCTAGAAGGACCGCCTGTTCCTCGCTCGCGCGGCTTCGTCCTCGTGGATGCGGGAGGGGGCGATGAGAGGAGAGGTGGAGAAGGTTCGCGAAGTGGGTTAAGGGTTTTGGTTTGGAGGCGGTCGAGGCAGGCCCCTGGGCCTATTTATGCGATGGGCCGTCGAGCTTAGCCGGAAAATAGGTTGGGGAGAAAATTTAGGGCGCAAACATGCAAAAAAAAAAAAAAAAGAGGATCCTATTTGGACCGGGGTTTTGAACCCGACGTGAATCGAACACGCAACCTTCTGATCTGGAGTCAGACGCGCTACCATTGCGCCACGGATCCGGCTCTGAAGATGGCATACCGTCATAGTAGGTATTGCTTGCTTTAAGTTCAATCGTCAACACCACCCTCCGCGGAGTGCCCAAGGTTGAAAACCATGCCATGAGGCGTAGGACTGTGCATTCGGTTAGTTCGGTAAATACGGTATTGTTAATTCGGTATTATACGGTATTTTTGAAAATACGGTTCGGTATTGGTAAATCCCAATTTATTTCGGTGCGGTATCGGTAAATATCATATTTACCAAAGTTAACGCAAATTGCAAACAATATAATGACTAGCAAGACGAGTAAAAGACAGTATATATACTATGAGCCGTCACCACGGAGGCAAACAAACTTGGCTGTGTTCACTGTTCAGTTACTGATGTGTTCTAGTTTCTAGTTTTCTGATTTTCCGTTCAGTTACTTGGATTGGATGTGGGGTGCTCACTGCTCTAGTCCAGAAACAAAAGACAGTATATATACTACGAGCTCTACTGCTGTAACATGTGGATTGTGCTCTACTCTAGTGTTGTTTATTTGGGATTGGCCCAAGTTCCCAACTCCATCCATTCCCAACTAAATCTAAACTAATAATCCACCAGTTCAAATTATTTTACATCCACCCAACAATTACCTGCTCCACAGTCATGATCTTAACTACGTCCACACCACAATATGCACCCATAATTACACCATCATAAAAACGTCCGCACCAGATTAACTCTCCTCTATTCTCTCTCCTTACCCAACCATATCCGACGGTCATCTTTTAATGGATCTGCAGTACCCCTCCCACCTCCCCTGAAGGCCGCCGCCTCCCCCCGAATCCCCCGCTCATCCGCGCCCTAATCCCCACCCCGCGCTGTCGTCGCCTCCCGCTCATCCGCTCCGCCTACGCCTCCCCCTCCTCACCTCGCGCTGCCGCCGCCGCCTCCCGCTCCTCCGCTCCGCCTACGCCTCCCCCTCCCCACCCCGCGCTGCCGCCGGCTCATCCGCGCCCTAATCCCCACCCCGCGCTGTCGTCGCCTCCCGCTCATCCGCTCCGCCTACGCCTCCCCCTCCTCACCTCGCGCTGCCGCCGCCGCCTCCCGCTCCTCCGCTCCGCCTACGCCTCCCCCTCCCCACCCCGCGCTGCCGCCGCCTCCCCTTGGTCCCTATCGCCTTCTCTCACACGGAGCAGCTTCACCGTTGCCCCCGCCTCTCGCCGGGCTGGGGCCAGATCTCTGGTTAGCCGGCCCCGCGCGGTAGCCGATCCGATGGGCGGCGAGGCGCCGGAGCCGCGGCGGCTCAGCCGCGCGCTCAGATTCGGCTGTGGCGGCATCCCCGACGAGGCGCTGCACCTCGTCATGGGCTACGTCGACGACCCGCGCGACCGGGAGGCCGCGTCGCTCGTGTGCCGCCGCTGGCACCGCATCGACGCGCTCACCCGCAAGCACGTCACCGTCGCCTTCTGCTACGCCGCCGACCCGTCGCGCCTCTGCGCGCGCTTTCCGCGCCTCGAGTCGCTGGCGCTCAAGGGGAGGCCGCGCGCCGCCATGTACGGGCTCATCCCGGAGGACTGGGGCGCCTACGCTGCGCCCTGGGTCTCCGAGCTCGCCGAACCGCTCGAGTGCCTCAAGGCGCTCCACCTCCGCCGCATGACCGTCACCGACGCCGACCTCGTCCGCGCCCGCGGCCACATGCTGCAGGAGCTCAAGCTCGACAAGTGCTCCGGCTTCTCCACCGACGCCCTCGGCCTCGTCGCGCGCTCCTGCAGGTACTCCAGGAGCTCTTCGCTTCCGTGCCTTTTTTTTGCCTATTGCCCGTTACTGTGTGCTGTTGTAGTGGCACAGTAGCAGCAATTGAGTAGTTGATCTTTTGGGCCTTTCCCCATAGAGCAGTTAGGATTGATCTGGTGAAGATGCTAATTTTAATTTGCTGTTAGTTGATTTTGCTAAATGAAGTAATGGATAACGGGTCAGTTTTTCTAAAATAGATATATCTCTTCTAGCATGGGCAAAGTTGAGCCAAGACGCAGTTCACTCACTTTCTGGATTCACAAGTTCCTTTTTCTGGGAAAGGAGGTGTCACAAATTAGCTTCCACATCGTCATTTGTTGAGGTCATAGCACGCCAGAATTTTCAGGTAAAATGTATGTGCAGTATGCTCCTTGATGGCTGGAAATACCTCACAACAACCGTGAATTGTTAAGTTTCTTGGCTTGACTTTGATGACTGCTCTGCTGTCCTACTTGTAATGAAAGCGGACAAAACATGGGGACACTGGGACATGTTCATAAGGTTTTGTACGTTTCCTGTTTCAACCATAGTTTCTTTTGCAAATATTGGAGCCAATAAACTGTGACGACTGCTTTGGTTGTATGTCCTTTTCTTTCTTTCTTAGTGCACCTAACTATTTTTAGGGTCCTTAAGCAAGATATTTTCGGGTAGTATATTTTGTCATAGCGATTTCATCATTGTCACCGCTACGATTGATTGCTATCACTGCAGTAACATGTCATTCTAAATTATCTCAGCAGATCCCTGAGAACTTTATTTCTGGAAGAATGCTCGATTACCGATAAGGGTGGCGAATGGCTTCACGAACTTGCTGTCAATAATTCTGTTCTGGTGATACTGAACTTCTACATGACTGATCTCAAAGTGGCGCCAGCTGATCTGGAGCTTCTTGCAAAGAACTTCAAATCGTTGATTTCTTTGAAGATGAGTGAGTGTGATCTTACAGATTTGATTGGTTTTTTCCAAACAGCCAATGCATTGCAAGATTTTGCTGGAGGACCACCTCGGCGTAACTGAGCTTATTGCTGCTCAATTTCTGTGGCTAGATTATGATGACCGCACCAAACCAATTTACTTGTATATAAACTCCACAGGAACAATGGTAAGTACTTGTCATAAGATGTTAACAACTTAACGTGTCATTTTCATTCATTTCCATTGTCTCTTTTATCGGCATTATGGAGATCTGGTTATCTATATTTTCTATGCTGTAACAAGACGAAAATAATGAGCTGGTTGCATCTGAAACTGATGCATATGCAATTGCCGATTGTATCAATGTAAGCACTTATCTTTTATTACTCAGGTAACCGGAAATTCGACATATATTTATGCTGTTGTCATAATGTTATACATAATTTGTGTGATTGTGTTAGTGTTTGCATATTGGGGGTGCATCCATGAAACTATGTTTGCATTAATGGTGCACTGTTTGTATTATCATGCCCAGGACATATTTTTTTCCTCGTGTGTTGTCGCGTGGTAGTGTTGTATCTTTAGTTCGTTTAGTTTGTTCTACTCGCTACGATGTGTTCGTAGTTGGTGTGTTGGAATTGTTGGGGGAACTCGAGTTCTTGACGTGTCCGTTAAGGATGCTCTTGAAAATTTCGGTGCATGATGCATTCGTGCGTGCCCGGGAGAAGGAAATAAGGGAGTTTGATCGGAGTCTGTCCTTCGCTCAATTGTATATCACCTATTAGTTGAGTTTTCTCGCTGGAATTTTATGATTTGATCAAATTTATCTTGCTTTATTGCCTTCCCTTTTGTTGTATAAATCCTGCCATAGCAACATACACTGTGTTTCATGTCTCAAGGGAAATTATGAGGTAATAGAATTAGAGAAAAGATTGATATGAAAATTGACTGATAAGGCAGTAGGTGAGGTTGGAGTTTCTCTATTTCAAGAATACTTTAACAGCTTAACTCAAGCTGGCCTCTATTACAAAACAGTTCGCCCCATTTCCATTTTTAACTTATTGCTGTTTTCTGAGATACTTGTAAACATATTAAAATTCTTCCGGGATATGGTTTTTCAGATTCCTGTGAACAAGAAAAACAAAAAAGAGAGTTATCAGGAGGAGCTAGAAGAACGCATCATTTCGCTTATTGCTTCATTGTTTGGTAAGCAGGCAAGTCTACTTCAGTACCAGTTTTATGTTATTGTTCTGGATGTACAAATGTATATTTCCTTAACATGAGAAGTCTTCATCCAATTTTCTGCTATATATGAACCTGCAACTAAGAATCGACAAAAATATATTTATTTCAATGTGGTCCACACTGTTGTTTGTTAAACTAATTTCCTAGGGTTAGCTGAGTATGCAACCTTATCTTTTCTAGATACTTGATTAGAAAATTCTAGCATGTGAGAACTTCAAATTTAATTGTATACTTGGACAACTGAAATTTTGCTATGTAAATCACCTAACAATACTTTTGGGAAGATTGTCGTCGCACTTGAAGATTCGATGATTTCTCAAAACAGTCTGTTAGCATTTCACAATTATGTTTGCATCAAAATTGTATAAGACCAATCCATAATCTGTTTTGGCCAATTCAATGCCCCCGTCTAGAACCATCTGCTCTCTTTTTGTAATTTAATTATTTCACTCTATGGTGAGTTATACTTGCTGAATATGATATGATATGCTCTTCAAACAGTCTGTAGTGAATGGTACAACATGGATTAAGGAACTTGGGATTTGTTTGGTTGCTTGAAGCAATGATGCTTGATGAGTAGCTGTGGCCTTAAGAGGGTATGGTTTTCCCTGTATATGCAGGGAAATATTCTGCTTCTTTTTGAATTTCGTGCTTAATGCACCTATTTGCCCGATCATCTGATGCCGGAGAGATGTTGAGTTTAGTCTAGATTATTCCTCTGCGCTATTATGCTGTAGGTCTGCAGCTTAGCTGCTGTGGTATAGATGCTTGGGAGTGATTCTGATCCCATAATGCTGTAGAACAAGAGCATATGAATATGTTAGTAGTTCAGCCCCTGCTTACTTGGGAAATGGCTTAGTGATACCTGGACGCTTTGATGATCTTTCTTTACATGGTGGATTGGTGCGATGCTTTGAATATCTTTGTTTACTTGGTTGATTTATGCTGATCATGATTTTGTGTGTTGTGAATATCGTATGGTGAACATTGATATTTGCAAAGTAAGCAAAATTTGTTGTAATAGAACCCCAGCAGTTCTAGACTTTGCTTCTGGATTATCATTTGTTGTTTCAATGAAATCGCTTTTAGGCCAGCCTGCTGATACAAAGGAAGTAGTCTAATTATCAGATCCTAGCAATGCTTCTCATAAAATAGTTTCATCTCTTTATCAGTTGAAGATACAATCTATTTAGTCAATCCCGTGTTATGTTTCTGTTGTGTCTATAGAGCGCATGTCTATAGATATATCAATCAATCAGTAGATGCATCGCATGATCAAATTAATATTAAGAAAATACACAAGATGATCACATGATTAAAGAAAACATCCGGTACTTTTCATGCATTTAGAATGCTGGTAAAATCACTTGATGTATGGATCCATACACAGTGAAAAACAAGTGTCATATCTTGCAAGGTATGTGAAATTGGACATATGTATTTCAAAGAAAAAAATGCAAGTTGGAAACAAGGAAAGACAAAGGACAATTTTCCCTACAGTAGAAATTTACTTGATCATTCATATATTTCAAGGCACAGTGATAAATTTCTGCCAACTCATGCTTGTAGAAAATTTATACATTAACTTTGATTAGAATGCTTATGGTCATAGGCCTGTTTAACTTCATTTAATAACTTTCATTGTATTTCTATTTGACGGTGATTGCTGTGCTAACTAATGTGCTCTCAACCTAATTCTTTTGCAGTTCCTGATGTGACTAAGTCAACATGGCAATCGCTTATTGTGGAGAGTGAGCTTCCGGTTCTTGTTGAGTTCTGGGCTTCGTGGTGTGGACCATGCAAAATGATAGATCCTGTCATTGGCAAACTTTCAAAGGAAGTATGAAGGGAAGCTGAAATGCTACAAGCTCAACACTGATGAAAACCCCGACATAGCAACCCAGTTTGGCATCCGGAGCATCCCCACCATGCTGATATTCAAGAACGGTGAGAAGAAAGACACGGTGATTGGAGCTGTGCCTGAGAGCACCCTGGTCACCTGCATCGAGAAATATGTTGAGAGGTGAAATATCAAATTGAAGATTTTCTAGGCAGTTAGCCTTTAATTTTCATGCCTAGATGGATATATCGTCGTCACTGAACCTCTATTTGGTAGTTGTATGTAGATATAATGAGATAACATCCAATAAATGCAATTCAAGGTTGAGAGGTCGGTTGCTTATATTCGACCTAATGGTGCTCAGAATCTCCATCTGATTTTGTTGGGCTGATTAATGAATCAGAACCTGTGGCCGAATGTCATTATCGTGATGACTTTGTGGATGAATGTTGGACAGGCGTGTGTGCATGGTTAAAGCATAAATCTGTATCTGTTTGAGCTGGCCCTTGCAAGTTTCAAGTACCAATAACTGGCGTGTAAGAAAAAGAACTCGTATTTGGACTTCGGAGGGCTTTAAGGCCTGTTTGGCCAAGTGGAAGCTTACCCAATAAAACAAAGTTTTTGTTATTATGTGATTTGCTAATCACCATGTAAATGTTTCCCAAAAAAATCATGTACGCTTTGGGCCTTAGATTTCCTTCCGAGATTTGTGCTCAAATTCCTGTATTGTTCATCAAGCATCGGCCATAGATTCCCCCTGATGGTTAGGGACCTACAATGGGTAATGGCCATGATATTAGGCCCTTAGCCGCTAGAAGCAGCAGCAGCTTAATCTCCCTCAAAACAGAAAAGACTGAGCGCCTGTTCTGTGATGTTTTTAAAAGCGATTTTTAACTTTTACTATAATACCTAACTTTTAAATGGAATATTTTCTCAAGATGAGGTATACAAGTTAATTATAATACATATTAAAAGTTTAACATTTGTTCTAGCCAAAATCGCAAGCGAGCATTTCTCTTCGCAATCTCTATCACCAACAGCTCAAAATTCAAAAATTTCAGTGAAAAATCATACGTCATAGCTATAAACAAAAAAAACAACCCGCTTCTTGAGAAATCTAAGATGCTGCATCCAAAAGACTTTCAATAACCTCTAAGTTTTCAGTGGTGTTATATAGGGTCTGTTGGTAGTGCTTCATATCATTATTTTTCAGTTTCTGTTTTAGATTCTCTAAGGATTTACTTTTCTGAGAATCTAAAGTTGTCTTTGAAAAGTGTTTGGTTAGTAGATTAGTTCCAAAAACATAGGAGGAGGGATTGAAGGCAAATAGACCATGACATCCCTAATTGTAACACTTCAACTGTATACGTATTTTACTCCTTTGTATATGTACACAATTTATGAATTTTTATCCAAATTTTGTAAGAAATTTCCATATACTTCGCCGAATCGGTTTGCTGTAAGCTTCTTGCCTTATGACGTAGTTCAAAATCTGGAATTTTGATTTAGATTTTTATAGAAACCAAAAACTACGGACTGGTAATAACTTATAATATGTTTTATCTTTATTATCAAATATCATTTGATTTATCTATAACAATTAAACACGTGCTCTTCTCCAGCAACCTGTCAGGCTTCCTTGTATACAGTTTCATGTGGTCGTGGAATGGTGTAAGATTACCAGTTATCAACACGGTGAGCATATAATGTTCTCTATGTATATTTTGTAGACTACATAACAAATTAATAAGTTAACTTATTATCTGCCATGCACAGCGATCACATTCACTGAGGACGAATTTCTTGGTGGACATTTTGAAGAGCAGTGAAAATGAATGTAAAGACATTATCCCTGGAGAACTCCAAGACCTACTTAAGCAAATCAGAACTTAGATGGTTCAGGCGAGACATGACTTATTATTGCCTTGTTATGCATTATAATTGGCCTAGGGTTGTAATTTCATGACTTGAACTTGCTGGTGATATACATGAGTGTTTTCCAGATTATATACATGGTGATATACAATTGCGTGAAACTTAAACTTTGAAAAAAAAATATCGTCATTTGGTTGTTTTCATGTGCATTCCTGAAATGCCGCCGTGGCGTTAGCACGGGCACTATACTATAAGTAATAAGACCAAGT
This sequence comes from Dendrocalamus latiflorus, assembly GCA_017311315.1. NCBI lineage: Eukaryota > Viridiplantae > Streptophyta > Magnoliopsida > Poales > Poaceae > Dendrocalamus > Dendrocalamus latiflorus. The sequence continues at coordinate 25,208,899 of CM029671.1, read as the reverse complement.
AGCTGCAGCGCTGCAGGGAGGGCCCATTGGCCCAACTCCATCCATCCCGAGAGGAAAGTTCCGGTTATTTCGGTTTTTCGTCGGTTTTTCCCGAAAAAACCGAACACCAAAAAATGTGAAATATAAAAACCGAACCGAATACCGAAAACCTGTCAAACCGAGTTGACCAGTTCGGTTCGGTTTTTTTGGTCCGGTTTTTTCGGTTCGGTTTTTTATGCACAGCCCTAATGAGGCGGCAGCGCAGGAAGGAAGAGGTGGAAGGAGGTGCTCCTTGGCAGGAGACGCCAGCGAGGCGATAAGGGTGGAGTGGAGATGGGAGGCAGTTGGAGGCTAGGGTTTGGTCCTGCTTCGTTTTAGGCTCTGTTTTTTCGGTTGTAGCTGATATTTTTGGTCTTAGTATGAATATTTGTGTAAATAAACCGAATACCAATAAGCTGTTTTGAAAATACTGCTCCAATAAGCTGCTTCAAAATAGCGATAAAGAAATCATCTTATTTGTTTGTACGAGAGAAATTATAAATTATAAACCATAAATTATAAACTGAAAAGAACTAACCCTTAATAGATGTGGTGGGAGGCTACTGACTCGTTGGATTGAGATCCAACAACTCAAATAGCTGACTGACTTTAGAGTGATAGACAATATCCACTTTTTTTTAATTTAGATAAGAGTAAAGCAGTCGGTGCCTTTGACCTTAGGAACAAGTCCATATTACGACGCTGAATTATTAGGTTGGTCAAAAAACAACTTTGAACTCTAAAATCGTTTGAATATCAACCTTGAACTACCAATACCGGGTCACATGACCCCCTCGAGCGAGTCAACCTTGGTCTTAGAATGATCTAGCCACCACGTGTGTCATTATTGGCAAAGTTGACCACATCAGCTCCTTGCTAGACCCATGGCATGCGCTATAATCACCCTCGACAAAAGAGGATGACCTAAGGACACTTTCATACATCATGTTCAATGAATAGAGGGGAATTATATAGCGCGCTGCCATGGGATCGAGCGAGGAATCGATGTGGTCAACTTTGCTAGCGAGGACATACGTGGCAGCTAGGTCATCCTAAAATCAGGGTGGCTTTGCTCGAGGGGGGTCACGTGATCCGGTACCGATAGCTCAGGGTTGATATTCGAACATTTTGAGAGTTCAAAGTTGTTTTTGGACCAACCCGGTAGTTTAGAGTTGTAACACGAACTTATTCATTGACTTTGTCTCATGTACTACAATATACCATAGCACATTGTCCCCTATTAGTATTTTATGCCAAGCGGTCGCGCAGCGACGCCGGGTGGAGCAGCACCCCCGAGCGCCGCCGCCGAGACTCCTCCATGGTTGACATCATCTGATCGTACCCCTCCGGTAGCTCCTCCCCGACGCCCACCGCGGCCGCCTTGCCCGGAGCCACCGCCACCGTGGCACGGCAAGCGATCCACGCGGGGTGCCCACGCGCCCAGGGTGGGGGGAGCGGCGGTGGGGCAAGGCGGGGGTGTGACGTGGGAACGGGAGGGTTTGCGCGAGAATCATTGCCGGGAGAGGAGTGCGGGGCAGAGGGGAGTAGGGGAAGAGGATGAAGAAGAGAGGAAAACATGGGATTGCGGGAAATGACACGTAGGGCCCACCTATCGGGCGCGCAGACCGTGTCGCGTGAGATGAGGCGTCGGATCACGGGACAAGCCTTTCGTGGACGGTGCCGTCAGCATGTGGGTCCATACATACTCCATACCCTTGAAGTACGTCTTCCCCGCGACATGCTTCTTACTCTAGATTACGTAGATATGTCTTCGTTACGTACATGGCAAAAGTTGACATAGCGTACAGCGAATGCGTCCGGACAGAGAGGAGGTTACTTAGCTTCAACCCAAGAATTCCAGATAAATTTGGGAGAAGTAGCTTTTGAAGTTTTGCTACTGGATTGAATTCCAGATAAATTTGGGAAAAGTAGCTTTCGAAGTTTTGCTACTCCTTGATCTCTGACACAAGTATAACAATCGGGAGCATCTTGCTTCTTAACAAACAGAATACTTTATTCACTCTAGCGCTAGGCCGTGATGTGGAACAAAAAAGAAACTGCTCTCCAATATAAAGCATCTAGTCTTTTTTTATTTTAGCTAATTACAAAGGTTGATGTTGATCTGATCACCCCCTCTCTGTTTCATATCTCATATTTACATTGTGGAATTTCCCTAAACCTACAAAAATTTCCTGATTCTGTGAATCTTTTCGGTGGTACTGAATTCCCACCTTGTACAGAAACCTGCAACCTTGTTATTGAATCTCTTTTACTATTACCTGACCATTACACAAGGGAAAAGATTGACCTTTCTGATTTTACCGCAATGGTAATGCAGTCTTCCAGGCAAGCTAAGGAAACTCCGAGCCGTCTGGGCCTCCAGCGGAGCAAAATGGATAGACAAGTCAATGACATGATCTTTCTTCGGGTGACGATGCCGAAGGTGACCATGAGTGGAGTGTCATTCATGAATCAGCTATCCTGGTAACTGAAGTTACTACTGCATTGCAAAAGAAACACCTTTGGCTGTTCAGGAGATGCCTGCTTATGCAGCCGAAGCAGGACCTGTGATGGCATGGCTCAAATGTTGCATCTGAATCACAGTTGTAGCAGATGCAACAGTTGTCGTCTCCTTCCTCACTGCCAGTGCTGAAGTCTTGCTCTTCTACACCATCCACTGACATTGTGATGCGCCTGAAGTAATGGGAGAACTCTTCAAGCTGTGCTAGCTTCGCAAGGGAGGCATCCCCTCGGAGGACATTGCTCTGAGAAAGAAATATGCATATTGAAACACCATGTTAGCAAGCGAGCAACAGAAAAATATAGAAAATAATAACAATCATAATCAAGCAAATACGACTCTAAAGAATAACACCAATTATTAGTAATAATCAAGTAAATCTAAGGAAACCAAATATGAAAAATACAGAAATCTAACCCAGTTGTAGCTCAGTAGGTACTGTAACCCAAAATGGATTGTTGCAGGACAATCCATGCTTGTGAACACCGCAATAACATCATTTAACTCCCTATGGCCTGATATGCTGCTGCATTCCATAAGATTGAGGATAATGCCAACAAGAGGAGCCAAGATCATAGTACGGTTTGTTTTTTCGTGATGCTGCCCTGGTCGTCTTAGTGTCCTGCAGACAGCAGTTTTGACTGGTGAACACAATGTCCATTTACTTTTCTACAACAAATATTACTAGTGGAATGAAGGAAGCATCCTGGGTTTACTGTAAAACATAAAGGAAGAGCTACCAAGATATAAGCACAATGATTCATGCTCAACTGAGTCAGCTCAAATGAATTGTGGTAGCAATGCATTTTAGGTTCTGAGCTCACTAAATTGAATAGCTTTCAAAGATCGTAATCCAACTTACATGAACTACAGCACAAGCTAATTTTCAGACTTCCCGTGAGGAATTGAACCACCCCCTTCATATTTTTCAGAAACTTACAGATTAAGATGTGGACTTACATGTCAAAGAACTCTGCATCAGCTGCTGATATGATGTGGTTCAGAATAAAGACAATTAATTCAGTCAACCTCCGCAGATTCATATCTGGTCCCATGAGGAATGCATTAGGAATCTCTCTGGTGCAGAATTCCAAAATCCTTGCAAGACTACATGATATATCAAAAATAACACTGCACTTTCTTTGCTGCAGATCAGCAACCTGAAAATAGAAGAAATTGGTTATAATTTCATAGTTGCATGGCCGCACCAGAGGAGAGAAAGAATATAGATTTTTTCCCTGCTTGTAATAAATCATATTGAAAACAATAAACTGGAACAAACAAATTACTGAAACTGATCCCTATCAAGAAAATTCAATATTGTATGACTGCATTTCAATGCAAGATGCTTTTCAGTTTTCATAATGCACTTTGTCACATGAAAAAAGAGCTCGCATGGTATTACACTGTTACTTAAGTCGACAACGTTAAGGGAAATAAGCACTACAAGCTAGCATCAATCAGCACAAAGTTCTACACCAATAAGGAAAATACAAAAGAATAATTCACCTGGTGCTTATCTTGCATCTCTCGGATGGACATGGAGAACTCGGTCATAGTCCAACTGAGTGTGTTGAAAAGGCGATTGAGAAAGGATAAGAACAGTCCTTGTTCATGAATACATGTCTCCCTGAGTAGAACCTTTAAAGTAAAAAAGGCAAAAGATCAAATAGATAGTTTGCATACTATCACACAGTAACATACACTCAACAGAAATAGAAGATCGATTAGAAGTAAAACAGAATCCATAAAGTTAAAAGACCTGGAAAGTTGCAGATGATGAAGATTCAGCATTTTTGGATGAAGCAAATCCTGAACCTTTGCAGAGCCGGAAAAGTATGTTGGTAACAGGTATCCATGATCTATTATCAAAAGCTGACAGAAGTGACCTTGGCATTCTATTTATGGCCTCTCGATTGTTCTCAAATACAAGCATGAATTCTTTGTACTGTACAAGGGCTGATATTGATTGAAGAAGAAGATCTTTCAAGTCTGCACTCACTATCCTCGAATCATCAAAGTGTTTGACGACAAGAGTGACCTATTAATAAGAAAATAGAACTCTTAGATAATACTGAAACACTGAAGAGCATGCTAAACACACATCAGAAAATTGCCCATGACTTGACTCGGCTATCAGTTGAAGTAGTTTTTTGTTCTCTGCGATATTTTCCGAAGAGAGTAGCATACCATGAAACAAAGAAAAACACAAAACGCTCCTATTATGCACATTCGAGCCCACAATTTTGCCATTGAATGTAAACCAGCAAGACTATTTCCAAATTTACCTCAGTTTCTTCAGTCATCCAAACATTAGTACTACAGGATTGTAAGGTTATGAATGATGGGTGCAATTAGGTTTTATAGCAAGAAAAATGGATCAAGCAGCAGCAAGATGCTTTGGTACATACAAATGAAGCTAGCCCTTGCTTAAGAAATACTGCAGGTGAGACAAAAGGAGGATCGCTCCTTCGCAGAGCATGGAAACAGTCAACCTGCAGAAACAACACAAATATCCATTTGAGACTTGACTCTTGAGTTGATTGTTTCAATGCAAATAGCCAAGTTGGCTGCTAAAGGACACATCAAACCTACCAGTGATTCCACATAGAACTCAGGAATGTAGTGGAAAATGGAATCTGAATCACTGAGGACCAAAAGAAGCTCCACAACCCACATGCAGGTTGCATACATTCCCCTTTGCTTCCATGAAGAAAAAAGAGTTGCACGATACCTGAATGCACCATAACACAAGTAAACAGGTTAACTCCCTAGCCTACAAAATGACTGCATCAGTCTGTACAGATTGTCCTGCTGCAACTTGCACAAATGTTATTCATACCAGGGAAAGCAAAGAACATAAATTAATGAATACATGTACAAGTTAGAAGCTGGCTCCTAAACGATGTATCATGAATAGTTCTAGAAAGCTCCTACTTCAAGAATATTTTCACCCTTTTTTACATACTGACAACCTTTTGAATCTATTGTGAATATGTCAATATGATCATCTGTGATCTAAAAAATCATGTCTATGGCCGATAGTGTTTGCTAGCAAACCTTTTTTTTTTGTCATTTTTACCATGGAACAGTATGGTAAGATAATAAAATAAGCTTATCCTTTTAGAAATCATACCAAACACAATGCCTGACACAGTCCAACAAATCCTCATGATAGCTATTCCGGGCTTCTTTCAAACGTCTTACTTGCTCAGGGCATGATTTTTCTCTTATCTGCCTATCAGTTTCTTCTAGTAAAGAAATGGATTGTGACTGCTGGGACATGAAATAGAATGCCTGGACAGAACAAACTTAAGTCAGTACCATAATGTAAAGCAGAATATACAAATAACCTAGTGCACTGATGGGTATCAATGGGTAAGTAGTATAAAAAAAAGACTGGCTAGGGTCATGTGATTCCTTTTGTTTGAAAGGGTGAAGTCAGAGAACAAAAACTAAATACTTGCACATCTGGACCCAATGTTCAAGTATCGCACAAAGTGAAGCCATTATCTAGAAAATTTGCATATGTTGGCCAAGCAAAACGCACACATTTGCAAAGCACAAGCATGTCTAAACTCCTGAGATTGGACACATGCAAATGCAAGAAATTAAGGCAACTTTCTACAGATACTAGTTGGGAACAGCATGTCAGTAAGTTCGCAGGTCATGAGAATCTCCGTGGAAGCAAATTGATGGATCATTGCTGCAACATGCATGTGTTTGTCTAATTCAAGAGAAGATCAAAGAAACATCGCTTGCCTGCCTAAAATTTGGTGAGATGCCCAAATGATATAACAACAGCATGACATCAAGCAGCTCTTCTTCTTTTAACGCTTCTGAGGAAGATTGATTTGTCATTGGCATACTTTCAAAAGTATGCAGTGCTTGGTATCCATATTCAATTTCTGATTGAGCACTTGTGCTAGGTTTGTCTTCAATCTCGTCACCCAGACTTCTCCCACTGCAGTCAGCAGCAACATGAGTGGATCTTTCAGGCATAGGCTTGCATGGGCCTTTCGAAGTTGATGGTATGTACTTGGCATTATCTTTCAATCTTAGGCCAACAGTGGCATCTGTGATTGAGCAGCAGCAAGGCTTCTGTACTGTAGTGTGTGTTACTCGTGTCTCTTCATCATTCATGCAGCCTTCATCCCACTGTACTTCATCTTCCTTGGTATCAACTTGGTGAAACATCAACAAGTGACTTACTGATCCACCGATTCTAGGAATTACGCTATAATAGGCATCATTCCTGAATAATAACTGTGTGGGAAACCTTCGTTTTCCACCTTTGTGAAGAAATCCAACACCATTCCCGCTGTTCATTCTAGAGGATGATGCAGACCCAGAAGAATCCGTAGAAAATCCTTCAGACAACAAATGGAGGATTACAGTGTACAATGAGACAAGCACAGTGTTGTTGAAAGTCCCATTGACAACCATCCTGTGATCTCCACCTCTGGCCTTTAGTATTGAACTTTGTACAAATGACCTAAACACAGATCCTGGAAGCTGAGGAGGAAACACTGTTGGGACAAAGTATATTACCAAGCTGCAAAGTTCCCGGTGCATCTCCTCAATCTGCAAAACGCAATGCCATGCAAACTATTACAAACAGATATAAAAGAGGGAGAAAGGGAGGAGGGAAAGAGTTCCAGCTATTTACAACCAATCATGTCTTTAGTTAAAATTTAAATGGTTAATCCCCAATAGGACAAAGCATAAAACTTTAAATGAATAAAGACAGCGTATAAGTAAAGAGAATAAAAGGTAGCAGATGGAAGTTCACTAACCCAAGGAAGCAACAACTATCCAGTTATAACAATGCAATTCACCAAGAAAACTAAGAAAAAACAACAACACAGTCAGAACTTTGAACTAGGCCAACTACAATACACCATGCAAATCAAACCACCAAATGGTGCAGCATGGATATCCAAGTGTCGAGACAAATAGTGGAACAATTCAGGCCAACAAACGAATGGATGCAGAATCAGAATCATCAGACTGGAAATTTTTGTGATGCTAGAATATAAGTTATTGCAGTGGCATCATTATGTCAGAAGTTCACACAGTTGAAAAAAATCTTCTCTAAGCATCATGGAATTCCTGGTTCATGAGGAGAAATGTCATCTAACAGTAAAAAACTCCATGTGTAGCTAGAGAGGCAAGGGAAAATTCACCTTCTTAATTGCATCGGAGAGTGTTGTCATCGACAATGTCATGCTAACTTCATCCTCAGAAGACCCAGGCCACCAAACAGAAGGTACAAGGCACTGCAAGTCCTGCTTGTTTGGAATCTTCCTTGTGAGAAACCCTTCAAACGAGAATGCAAAATCTTCTGACTTCCACCATAGATGCATTACATCTTTATGCCTAAGGATGTGGCAAACCAACGCTAAAAATGGATATGATCCAGAATATGGGCATTCTGTTAACACAAGTGGTGCAGCTTTGCACATAAAAGAAAGTGCCACAATGAGCTCCTGCAATAATGAAATGCACCCTGGGAACTGAAGAAAAAGGTCAAGAACCCGATCAAGGCATGAGAAATCGTGTGGCTCACGTGCCCTAAAAACATCTATAAGAAGAGTGGTGAAGGATCCCCAAGCAATATACTCAAGACACCCCTGGCTTCCTTCAATAGCACTGAAAAACTCTGCACATATCCCTTCTGAAATTGGTCGAAACAGTTCTTGTAATGGTGCAAATTTCTTGACCCTCCTTAGTTTCTCAAAGTATGCTGATTCAGATTTCTCCAGATTTTGAATTTCTAGAAGTCGGAACAAACATCTAAGAAGATATGCCGCAAACATCCAAGAACGTGGTGGTGCCTCGATTGGATCAAACCCATCTAAAGGATACCTGAATGGATGTGAGCCAAAGTTTACATGGCAACGCTCACCTTCCGAGAGAGAGATTGCAGGATAGTAGCCCTTCCTAGGCCCCACCTTTTGAATACCATCAAATGCAACACCAAGAAAAGTCCCATTCCTGTAGAAGTTGATCTCTCCCACATCCAAGTTGAGGCAGCAACCGATCACATCCCCTACTGACCATGGCTGTCCATATGGCTTTGGCTCATTATTCCATTTAGTCACCCTCCGGCCATCAAATGCATATGAATCATCGGCATCACCAACACCTTTCTGATCGGTGAAGGGGCACGAGAGAGTAGCCCATCCAAGCTGCTGAACTCCAGAAGTCTCCAGGATCACCTCATACATCCACTTGCCCTTCCACACGCAGGCATTTGCCCTAGCACTGCTGAATGGTGCAGAGCTCTCAACAATCAAAGGTTCCCGAATGCTCTTGAACTTACCACAAACGCTCGATTCATCAAGAACAACCTTTGTTTGCCCAGCACCTTTATCCACAATCAAGACGCTGTCGTTGTACTTACAGCTATCTCCGTCCCAACCAAGATCAAACTTTCTTGCCTGGTTCCGCAATACCGAGCGCACAAAGCCTGCATCAATTGGTCCAGGAGGCTGGACCACCGACTTGTGAGGGAGATCAAAGATATGCTCTATCGTCCTCTCAACAGACTGGTGCCCAATCTCATCATGGTAGGATACCAAGTGCGACTTCTGGGGGCTAACCCTAGCTTCATCACCAGACAACAACACAGCCAGCCCGGGGGAGAACCCACTCCTCCTATGGCTACTGCTTCCTTCTGCCATCAAGCTCTCCAATCTCCAACCTTTGCCAGCCTTTCGAAGCTAACCATCTATATTTTAATCAAATTAAATGCTTCTCAACCAGATTAACCAACAAACTATCTCCAAGGTCCAAACATCAACTGCACACCAAATTGTTCAAATAGTCACTTCAATTTGACCTCCCGATATGTGATTTTGACAGGAAATTCCAATTACCTGGTCAAATTGGGCGAATTTTAGCTATGTGAAGGGAGGACATGGGACTAGATGCATACGTACGCTATGGAAATTTTGACCACAAATGATTTATATTGGCCCAAATCGGAGCATCTTACCGGGGCGGACGGAGAAACTCGGAGACGAGGAGGCGGTGGACGTGCTGTGGGGACGCGCGTGACGGCTATCGGCGGCGGCGGAAAGGTTGGAGCTAGGTTTTCTTCACCTTGGACAAGTCATGAGGGAAGGAGAGGACGAGAGAGAAACAGAGTGAAATTGATTGATTACAGAATTTTTTTTGTTACTTTTTCAATTTGGTCCTTTACATTTACGGTAAATACAGTTCTATAGTGGCTCGCGCTGTGTCCAATCAACTCTCATTTATTTAATAGTTCTTGTAAACGTCAACTTCTTTGGACGATTGTACTTGTACATATGGCTTTGTTCGTATAATTTTTACTCCTTTAGTGGTAGCACAGAGAATGTCAAATTTATATTCTTCTAGAAGTATTTCATCTCTGTTAATCTTTTTTTTTCGGGGCCAATCGTGTGCTTAGTCAATTTAATTTTGTCAAATAAAATTTGCACCTAGTGCCCGACAAAATTACTTTAAAAAATAAAACGTCACAACAACAGAAGCACATGAATCTCAAGCACAATGGTGGGCGTCCATGATAGAGCATGCGGATGCATGTACAAGCGGTTTTGGTTTTTCGGGCAAAGTGCTCCTTTTTAAAAGAGTTATGGTGAAATCTTTCTCTAATAATTTATTTATATAGTGTCTACTCGTTTTTTGCTAGTCTGATCACATGCTTTTTACTAAACAGTGTTTTTAGTGTTTCAAAAGAGATGTCGCTGGCCGCAACTCCGTCGATCTCCCTTTCCTCTCTTCGCTAGCATTAAGTGGATGGGGGGCTTATTAACTTCCTTTCTTAGATCAAGTTTTTCTACTTGTTATTTCTTGACGAGTTTTCAACTAGATTTCCATTACCTATGATGGATTTTATCTAATCGACTTATCTAGACAGCGATAACAATGCCTACACTAGAAATGGACACTAGGCAGAATTAGATACAAATAAATCTTCGTTGATTTTCTTCCAATGAACAACACCATGTTCCAGGTATAGTCCCTATGCACCAATGGAGATCATCGAAAATCTACTTCTGGCTATCGCGATCATCAAGAAGATTCGAAATCTCAGGCAAGAAAGATAAAGAAGTCTAACACGCTCATTGACTAAATATATCAACAGTAACAGGTTGCCTGTCTAGTGTGTAAAAGCTAGATGTAGTTATGTGCTTAGTCAATGAGATTTGTGTGATCAAAAACTGAAATGGTCGAAAATCGACATGGTCGATGTGGTCAAGACCTGAGTGATCGAAATCAATGTGGTCGGAGACCAGCGTAGTCGAAAACATGTATGGTCGATCTGGACAACGTGGTAAGAGACCAGCGTGGTCGAAGACCTGTGTTGTCGATCCGGACAACATGATTGGATACCAGTATGGTTGGAGACATGTGTGGTTGAACCGGGCAACGTGGTCAGAGACCTGAGTGGTCAAACCATCCAATGTGGTCAGGGGCTAGTGTAGTCAACGATCGGTACTTTGGCCAACTCTATGTGAGCGGTCCGATCGGCTCTGTGTGATTGGTCCGAAAATTTTGTTTTTTTTGTTCCAATGGCTAGTTTCGAGGTGTGGGTATATATACCCCTTTGTGGCCAGTTAGAGAATAACTTTTGGCACTCCATTTCATTCTTTTGAGCTAGTGTGAGGTCATCCTTTCAATTGTGCATACGTTGCACGTTGTGAGCAAAGAGGAAGGCTCTAGATTGCATGTGTTGCATCTATAGGTAGATTGTGTATCCACTTGAGCGGTGTGCATTCGTTACACGTGGTAAGAGTTAAGCGAGGGGCTTGACTTATTACTCTTGGTGTTTGCCGACTCCTAGACGGCGTTGGAGGCATCGTGCATGGTGATCTTCTCAAAGAAGATTGTGAGAAGACCCAGCAAAATTGTGAACATTGGAGCTCATATACCCGGAGCAAGAAAGAGATACCACTAGTGGATTGAGGTGTTTCGGCTTAATTCGTGGAGTTGGTCTAATTCATTTGGGCTAACCTCAACGTAGACTAGGGGGAACCGGCGAGTCTCTGAACAACACGGTAAAAAAGCGACTGTGTCAATTGTGATTTGTTTTCTTATGCTCAATTTACATTCATATAACTAAATTAATTATTTGTCATCTTAGGATTACAAATCATGACATTGGGTTATCTTGTTGGTGCACTTAGATGAATCTGGTTGTTTTAGGCGTTATTTGTGATAAATGTTTTGAGTTAAGCTTCCATATTATTTGCTTGGTTTAGTCAAATAGAAATTGATAATTAATTAGAGAAGAATTTTTTAGACCGTATATTCGCCCCCTCTAGTCGGTATCCTCGACCCAACAACCACTCTCTCCCCACACACAAGCACGTGAACTCTTTTCTTCACTCTCTCTCCACAAACGGCCGAGCTCTATCATTGGGGAGCAGGTGCCACTAACATGGCCTCCATGAGAGCACTGGGGGGAGCTGAGTCCGGATGCAATATGTGGCCTCCACGAGCACCATAAAGGCCTACGGAGGTCCGTCGGCGTCGACTGGGTGGTAGTCTACCAGAGGCTACATGTACTAGCGCCGCCCCTCATTTGAGGCCAATGGCGTGGACGGTGATGTGTTCGTGGTGTTGATGAGACAGTGGTGTGGTCAATTATCATGTCCTCCATTAAGCTTGGGTCAATTGTTGCAATAGTTAAATCGAGTTGTTGCAGATATTTTCTTGAATGTTGTAGACTTATGTATCTCCTCTAAAATGGATGTTGTGATCAGAGTTATTATTTGTTGTAACTGTCTTTCCCCGTTTGTTGCAACAAGATTTTTTTATTGCATCACTCATGTTTATTTGCTGCATGAGACTTTTTTTATTTTGTTGCAGTAGTTATCTGTTGGTGTTGCATCAAAATTCTTATGTGTTGCATCATGGTGGTGAATTTGTTTATTTGCAATACAAAGTTTTTTTGTTTGTGGATGGTTTTTTTAATCTGCTACACGAGCTATGATGATATAGATTGTGCTCTTTGCGAGCTCCCATAACATCTCAAGTGCGCTCGAGCCCCGCCACTAACGTCGGGCGTGGCCTTCGTGAGCTCTACCACTGGCAACAAACTTCATAGCCACTGAGCACAACCTTAGTTCGCACCACCGTGGCGAACCAAGCTTCGAGCATTAGGTTCCTTGCCATGTGTGGCCGCAATCTCCTCCTTTAATAGGTTTTGCTACCCACTATCATCCATACACCTCCTCGTCCAGTGATAGACCTTATACGAAAAGGTGATTAAGGAAAGGAAGATAAGCAAGTGGCGGTTTATCGTGCATCCGATCGTTGATTGCTGCGTCAAACGGTGAGAGTGAGCGTACGTTGCAAGCGTCCAAATCACACCCGGGCGCTAGTCGGCCCCTATTGAAATAAATGGGAGGATCTTTCTCCAAGAACTGAAAAATAATAGGTTGCTACATTATTTTATCAACAACACAATTCCAGAGAAATAGTTGGGGATCTGTGTGAAACCGCCAAATGGAGATACGGGAACGATGGCAAAAAAGATCGAACAGTGAAAAAAGAAACCTTTTCTTTTCCCGTCCACGTGCAACGTGCCGGGCCACTCTCCGCCCGCGGCCGCCCGTGCCAAAAAAACGCGCACACGGCACACGTATCTATCGCCCTTACACACCTCAGTATCCGTGAGACAGATCACAAGTGTTCGTTAGTTTAGTGCTTTTATAACGTGCGAATTGCGCATCGCGACGAAGTGAGGAAGCCTAATCGTCAGGACTCTGAACTCGCCGTTTGAGAAGAGTAGTTTGGAGCCAATTGGTAACATGCAATTACGTACGCAGCATGGACGTATACCCAGCAGGGAGGCGTATAACTTACGAATAGAATAGAATATCAGTGCTGTTTAAATTACGCCAACGAACTAGTCTTCTTTTTTTTCTTTGTATAAAGGGGAGGAATTCTGCTTCTCTTTCGCTGCTAGCGTACTGGAGCTACACGAAGGGAAAAAGGGAAAGCGTAGAAAGCTTGAGCATATTCTGGAGGGAAAAGGAAGGAAAGATGCTTCCTAGACGTCGAGGTAGACGTAGCGTACCTGCGTAAGATTCGTCGATCATTACATGCACCACGGACGGATGGAATTAGTTTATCGAGCACGTACGTGCAACCATATCTTTTCAAGAATTGTCCTCTTCCTTTTCTCGTTGCCTTTAGTTTCTTGCTTCCTTCCTTACCATTTTGATGATGAGGCCTTTAGTTTCTTTTGATTTGATGGGGGTTGTGTACGTGGTTGATCGAACAGCAAAATACGGAGTACATTCATAGACAATTTTTTTTTAAAAAAAACCTGTATTCATTATTGAGCTTATTTTCTTTCTAGTCTCTTTGGCTAATTCAGTAAATGTCCATGACTGGATCAAGGGCGACAGCGACACGGCCTTTGGCGCCGCTCAGTTAAGTTGAAATAAACTTATTTATGATTGATATTATACTGTAGCTGGCTAAAATTACACTATAGCTAATTGTGATTTATTTGGTGTAAATTTAAAAAATAAAAATAGGAAAAATAGGTTAGCCCATCACGAAAACACAAATAAATACGGGAAAAAAGAACCAGAAAAAAGCTCAAAAAAACTAAAGAAACATAAAAGGATAAAATTTAAAAATAATGAAAAATAAGATAGAAGTGAGAAAGTCGAAAAATAAGGTTAGGTTCCACAAATTTTGATAATTTGTGAGTAGTGTGTGTTCTTTTTCTTTTTGAATTGCCATTCCTATGTACTCGTACAAAATGTTAATTTGCGAGTAGCGCTACCTAGTACTTCCGTCTCATTTAGATGTATTTTCTCCAACAAACTAACAACATGCGATTAATAGGAGTATTTGGAAATATACGCTGACTCAAATTATCAAAATGAAGTGTTAAAACTAAAACCAACAAGCTAAAAATAATAACTACTTTGAATCCGAGGTAGTGGTAGTATGTTCCAATTCACCTCACTACAACACCAACGGTTAAGGACTTACAGGGTTAAAATCGAGCAGGAAGGAATAGATCAATATCCTCTAAAAAAAATTAGACTTCTTATTTAAAAAATGAACATCATATGTGAAAACAAGGTTATTCGCTGACAAGGCCCAATAACAGTTACTATGAGAATTGGGCTTCGGAGTCTGATCACGATGGTGTTGGCACAGTAGGGCCCACACATGCAACGCATTGGAAGTTTGGAACCGCTACAGAGTGAACTTCTTACATGTGGGTCCCACGAAGACAACAAAAATCATTGGAACCGTCGGACCGCTGAGGGTTTTTTTTCTGGATTTTGCTCAGGTTTCTCTCAAAGTCAAAATAAATCGAACGGTTTTTCGGACAACATCTTCAAACAGTTCTTTAAATTTAAAACTGTAAATATCTCTATGTTTAAAGTCCTCTCAAAAATACAAACAAAAATATTAACCGAGTCAAAAAAAACCATGGACGCAAAAAATAAAACCTAACACCAGAGCCCAAAACGGTCACACAACAGGTCCAAGTGCCCAACCCCAAACCTCATACTTCCTTTCCGCTCTCCGACGACGAGATAGATGGGCTCCATGGAAGCGTCGACCGCGCCGGAGAACGGCGCTGCCTCGGGCGCTGCGGCCGCCACGGCGTGCAACGGCGCGGGCGCCGCGGCGAACGGCGGGGTGGAGAGGAGACTGAGGTCCTCGTCCGCGTCCCTGGCGTGGCCGTCGCATCTGCCGCTGGAGGTGGGCACGCGCGTGATGTGCCGGTGGCGTGACCAGAAGCTCCACCCCGTCAAGGTCATAGAGCGCCGGAAGTCCTCCTCCTCCCCCGTGGACTACGAGTACTACGTCCACTACACCGAGTGTGAGCAGCCTCCCCGCCTCGCCTCCATTAGGATGCTTCGTTTCTAGGGTTAGGTATAGGGTGCTTCAGGTTGGGGAAATTTGGGGCTTACATGGTTAATTGGGTTTATAGATTGTGGTATTCCAGGGGTTCTAGTGATGAATTGGTCTCTAGGTTTGCTTTTGTGCGGGCAGGGGATGGTCGTTCCCGTGGCGATTTTTAGTATAATCGCGCACTTCTACTGCGAAATTTTAGCTGGAATGGGAGCTTAGCACCTCGCAATAGTTGCAGTGTGTTGTATTGGGGACTTGCGGAGTTGTGCTGTTACAGAAATGAGTCGACTTAAGAGTTATCGCGCTTGTTCTGATTTATTGACTTATCCATGCTTACTAATCGTATTTAAATGATTTGTACTTGCAGTCAACAGGAGGCTCGATGAGTGGGTTAAACTTGAACAACTTGACCTTGATACTGTCGAGACAGATGTTGATGAGAAGGTAGAAGATAAGGTAAGGGAAATGCATGCTGTTCAATTGTGGTGTTACATGTTAATGATACCCATACCATTTGCTGTAACATTAGATCTGTGGTTGTACTGTTATGGTGTTGGTTGGGATAATCTTCCTGAAGCAAAATGTATAACTCTCCTTTATGCGAAAAGAATACTCATATGACTCTTTTGACATTTACTCAGGCAACAAGCTTGAAGATGACACGCCACCAGAAACGCAAAATTGACGAGACACATGTGGAGGTATGCAATGGATTGTTAATATTGTGGATAATTTTATTACTTTTTAGTCAAACTGTTATGTGAAGATTTATTATCTGAATGTGGTACCTCAGGCTTTAGTTTGCTATTCATTGGCCACAAATAATGGTTCTTCCTCATTTCTAACAATTTTGGAGAAATTCTTGGAATAGATACTCAAAATTAGATTCGTTGATTGTCTTGTACTGGAATTATGTCTTATTTTTTAATTAATGGGCTGAAAGTAATCTTTCACTTGATTTCGATTGCCCTTGTAGCAAGGTCACGAGGAGCTTGATGCTGCTAGCTTGCGCGAACATGAAGAGTTCACAAAGGTGAAAAATATAGCGAAGATAGAACTTGGGAGATACGAGATAGATACTTGGTATTTCTCCCCGTTCCCACCAGAGTATAATGACTCTCCAAAGTTGTTCTTCTGTGAATTTTGCCTCAACTTCATGAAGCGCAAAGAACAGCTTCAGAGGCACATGGTGAGCTCTGCTGCTTATTTGTTACTGTGTTGTAAATTCCCTGCTTGTCACATAGGCATTGAGAGAAAGCTCCTTGTACTTGCCTAGATACCCTTCTATCTTGATTTTTTGTACATCTACCATCCTTAGATTTAGGCCCCGTTTGGATCACGGGAATTTTCCCAGACTGCCACAGGAATTTATTACAAAGTTCTTGTTTCTTTAATCTTGAGGAGGTTTCATTCCTAGCCTATTCCAACTTGTTTGGAACAAAAGGCTTTGTTGTTGTTGTTGTTGTTGTTGTTGTTTTTGTTGTGAATTTCTTGCGTTCCAAACTGGCCTTTAGTTTTTTTGCCCTTCCGGCAGCTGCTCTCTCTAAATTGATCACAGCTGTTGTTACTCATTTAGTTCAAGGAACTAAATTAAGTAACAACGAAACTCCCCTATTCACAGCTTATTTTTCCTGGTGTCTCAACAAAGCCACCTTTAACAAGCTGAAGTCATGGCTGTCGGTTACTGTCATTACAATTCTATGGCTCAGATGGACCTTGCTGGTGCAACATATTCTGTTCCTGAGTTGATCTATAATCATGTTGTGATGCATTTTTTGTATCTTGTTTGCTGCACATCGTTTTGGTGGGTTCTGATTCTCTTTCACGTTAAATCACCATCAGTCATAACCCATTTGTTAATGCCATTTTTTTTTACAGATGAAGTGTGATCTTAAACATCCCCCAGGTGATGAAATCTACAGAAGTGGAACTCTGTCAATGTTTGAGGTAGCTTTGATATTCATTTTGGCTTCCTCTAATGGCATTTTCCTAGCCTGGCATTTTAGTTCATGCCTGTTGGTCTGTATTTGCATATTATGTTGATCGGGTCCTGAAATTGTATTGTTGCCGCTTTTGAGATAAGAAGACTGCTATAGCTGCATATCTGCAAATATTTGCTTTCAAAAATCTACTGTAGCAGGCCAGAGCTATAGCTGCCAGTTCTCCCATTCTAGGCAGGATAACTTAAGGCCCTGTTTGGAGCACAGGAATTTCACAGGAAACAGTTCAATTCCGCAAGGAATTGGGAAAAATTTCCGTGCTCCAAACGGGGTCTCAAGTTTGAAGCTAAGCAGAATAAAAGGCTATGCGTTCATTTTGTCAGCAACTTCATCCAGTTTGGTGGTTCTGAAAAAACAATTTCTGGCAGAATAGGTGGAGGGTTGTTTTTGGCCAATTAGCACTGGCCATTAAAATTATAAAATCAATCTGTCCAAAGCTGGCGTTTCAATATTTAGAAACACAGAGATTGACATGTATTGTTCAAGAATTAAATTTCAAATTATATGTTTGTGTACAGAGAATAAATGATGCATATGAAATTTAGGATCCATTTATATTGTATAGTTAGCTGTTATTTTCTATTGGAATGGTATGCTGAGTGGTTTTGCTTTTGAATTGCTCCATTCCTACAGGCAAACTAGGACCTCCGCAATGGAATTGACTAACCTGATATGTTTCCTTAATTATGCAAAATAAGATCTAAAAATGGATATAAAATATGACTGGAATGCACCTAACGTTGTGTGTTTCCTTTATTATGCTGAAAAAAATGTTATTGTTTTTTACACATTCATTTCATCATCTAAAAAAGGATATGCATTCATTCTTTGTAAGTGAAGATGGCAAGCTGACTTGATATAACAAACTGTCGGTTAGTTCTTATGATGGCTACATGTGAGTTAGGAGGAGCAATTGGTGCCACTTATCAGTTTTTCATATGGAAAACAAATGCGAAACTGCTTGATTTTTATCTTTGGAAGCCCTGCAATTTCTCTTTGTTCACTTTCGTTTTTTTATATATTGACGATAAGAGTGTTTGCACAATGGCAGGTTGATGGCAAGAAGAACAAGGTTTATGGGCAGAACCTTTGTTATCTGGCCAAGCTATTTCTTGATCACAAGACGCTTTACTATGATGTTGATTTGTTCTTGTTTTATGTTCTGTGTGAATGTGATGATCGGGGATGCCATATGGTAGGATATTTCTCCAAGGTAAAGTTCACAGCGATTCTCTTTAAGAGGCATAAACTTATGATATTTGTTTTTTTTTTTGCAAATGGTCAAATTATTTCTTAGTTTGAATGAACTGAAATTTATATTGTGGTAAGATGCTTCAATAATTTGTGTACAAGATCTGATTCACATCAGTAGTAATGAATCATTTGATGCTACAGAACAAGTGATCAACTGGTCATGTTTTGTTAATTGGCTTTTATCTCTTTGCAGGAGAAGCACTCTGAGGAATCTTATAATTTGGCTTGCATTCTCACTCTCCCTCCATACCAAAGAAAGGGATATGGAAAGTTCTTGATTGCTTTCTGTATGCTTCACCTCTTATGCTATATTCCATTATCTCATTGTTAAATTTTGATTCTTTTGTGAACCAAACTTATTTCTGCGTTCAAGAATTTTGTTCATAGAGGAATTGTCTTTACTATGGCAGCCTATGAGCTTTCTAAGAAGGAAGGTAAAGTGGGGACACCGGAGCGCCCTCTCTCTGATCTTGGTCTGCTAAGTTATAGAGGTTATTGGACCAGAGTGCTCCTGGAAATTTTAAAGAAACATAAGAGCAACATATCTATTAAGGTAAGCACCATCTTCTTTTCCTTCTATCCAGCTGTATTGCTTTAGTTTTTAGGCTCCGCTCAAAACGTCTTAGCTTTTGGCTTATTTTTCACTATTCAACAATTTCGTTTTTTTCTGTTTTTTTTAGCTTTTTTGTCGGTTCTTTTATTTCCCGTATTCGTTTGTACCATCCATGATAGGCTAACCTGTTTTTTTTCTATTTTTAAATTTTTTAAATTTAATTACGCCAAATAAGCTAACATCAGCTAAAGTGCAATTTCAGCCAGCTACAGTGCTTTTCAGCCATAAGCCACTAAAAAAAAGCCATTTTGAGCACCCCTTATTCTACCGTTTTCAACAGTTGTTCGAACTGTGATACGATAGCCATTTTTTTTTGGATCAAGAAGATGCATTTGATCTTCTTGGTCTTACTGATTGCCGATCTCAGCCAAAGTTTCTGCTACTGTTCCTTGATTTTCACTGACAAGCAAAACTAAGCTGAAGTGTCATTCATCGGGCCTGTTCTTTTTGGTTGCGGCTTGTGCCTTTTGGCTGCGGTTTATAGCTTTTGGGCTGTTCATACAAGATATTACAGAGTAACAGAAACTCACGTGCGATTTTTGCTAATATAAATGAAGTCAGTACAGTATATACTACAATTAACTAGTAGACCCCATCTTGAAAAAACACTTCGTTT
This sequence comes from Dendrocalamus latiflorus, assembly GCA_017311315.1. Lineage (NCBI taxonomy): Eukaryota > Viridiplantae > Streptophyta > Magnoliopsida > Poales > Poaceae > Dendrocalamus > Dendrocalamus latiflorus. The sequence continues at coordinate 25,188,989 of CM029671.1, read as the reverse complement.
AAAAGCTAGTTATTGTAGAAAAGCCAAAAGCTGAAAAAGAATAGGCCCATCGTTTCCAGCTATCGGGTGGGTTCTTTTGGGCTATGGCTTGTAGATTAAAATTTTGAATTCTGGCTGTTCGTGAGAGGTAATATGCAGAGAAAAATAGTCGTTGCGATTTTGGTCGGTACAGCTGAACTTAGTACACTTTTTATTGCAATCTTCCTGTTGATCTCGCCTTGAAAAAAACGTACCGTTTGAAAGTTAAATACTGTAGCATAAGCCATAAGCAACAAACCATAAGTAAAAAAAACTTAGCCATTGACTTATTGGAAGATAGTTCCTTTTCTGGGTGGATTCTCATGGAACAGGGCCTTTATGTTTTGCCATTTAGCTTGCAAGGTCTTCTCTTAGGTCCAATTGCCTAAACTACTGCTCCTCAACCTTTGGCCTCTTTATTTAGATGTTTGTCTGCACTTCTGGTTTTGTATTATGTTGACGCCTGAAACTTTATATATTGCCATTTAGGCTACTTTCTCTTGGGTCTAATTCTTTAAACCTTTGTCATCTGTTCTCGGACAAAAAGAGTGATCCTCTTTTTAAAGATTGCACTTAAAGATAAACTAGTAGGTGGATAATCTATACTACAATGCTGCATTAGTCAAACATTCCCTAATAAGGAAATTCTGAAGTATTATTCTGGAACTTAATGTATGCTAGAAGGTCAGGTGGAGCCAGTAGCAAGTGCCTCCACACAAGGACATTGTTCGGTATATTAACTGGCTTTTCACCTTATGCCTTCCTGTTCGTCTTGCCTGGGCCCTGAAAACTTTTGGCCGTATGCGAAGCAGACCATTTGAAGCTACATATCAACATTTGGATGTTTCTGGATGTCCATGGGATTGCGATCTTCAACTTGGTGTACCGTGCCACTATTTATGGAGACAGTAGATACATGCAATTCAGTAGGGTGAAGTGGGGCAGTGGATTCCTATAGTTGGCTTAATTTTTCTTTAAAAAATTAACTGTAGATTCCTATAGTTGGCTTAATTTTTCTTTAAAAAATTAACAGTAGATTCCTATACTTGGCTTAATTTTTCGTTAAAAAATTAACAATAATGGAAAACCATGTTGATATAATCATATAATAGTGTAGTCGATGTCTTTCTGCAACTAAGATTTCATTTATGTAGCTGTAACCACTGTAGTGGTATTATAGGCAGCTATAAATAGTAAAATACGTATGCTCATTTGTTTTTTGAGCAACACTAAGTTTTTGGGTCTTGGGATTGCACAAAAGAATAAACTATTAAGTTTCATGCACCAGCCAGTTCACTCAAAAGTTTAAACTGATGAGAAAAGATGGGCAATTCACTTATACTTCAACACTCTCCCTCACGTGTAGGCTCCCTTAGGCTTAATACGTGAAATAGAAGTGGGCTGCAATTATTATTTTTTAATTGCGTCAGCCAGGTCTTGAACTTGGGACCTCTTGGCTCTGATACCATATTAAATTTCATGCACCAGTCAGTTCACCCAAAAGCTTAAGTTAATGAGAAAAGATGGGCAATTCACTTATACTTCAACATAAACCAGCCGTTAGATTCTCCAAGCTGCATTATATCCTTAATGAGGAAAAGGTGTACTGAATATCTTTTTCCTGGAACTAAATATATGTAGACGGTCACGAGCAACTAGTGTAATCTGCAGAAACTTCCTCCATGGAAGGACATTGATCCATGTGTTCTCTGGCTCCTCAGCCTGTGCCTTCCTGTCCATCTTGCCCGGCCCTCTAAAACTTTGGGATGTATGCAAAGCAGACTATTTGATTATACAAAAGAACAATTTGATTCTGGACGCCAGTTGTTCTTGCCTCCTTGTCTCTTGACCTGTACCACAGTGTTTCTTGCTAGACTTAGACATAACTATTAACAGATCTTTAGGAAAACTCACAAGATTGGATTGTACTTGATAGTTTACTTTTCACGCAATAAAATCATGCAGTATGATATACAGTGAGTGCCTCTATGTCTGCATCTACTGATGTTTCTGAATCCATACCGGCATACCCATAACTCTACACCATTGAATCATCATTTTTCTATCTATGTGCAGCCACAACTGTTTCTAACAAGATCTTGCACTTGCACACAGGAACTTAGCGATATGACGGCAATAAAAGCAGACGACATCTTGAGCACGTTGCAGAGCCTGGACTTGATCCAGTACCGGAAAGGGCAGCACGTCATCTGCGCTGACCCGAAGGTCCTCGACCGCCACCTCAAGGCCGCGGGCAGGGGGGGCCTCGATGTCGACGTTAGCAAGCTGATCTGGACCCCGTACAAAGAACAAGGCTAAGCACATCTTCCATGCCATGTCAAATTAGATAAGCTCACCAATCCAATCCTGTACATTACTACATTTACTAGGAGCAATCTTTGACTTGTGTACCGTGACTGTAGTCTGTAACATCCAACATTGTTGTTTGTGCTGCAGTAATCTCTTACTATGAAAGAAACAACTCTACATGGTTCGCCAATCTTCACCTATATCTGGACATCAATTATGGTGTCTTTTCCTTCACGGCCAAATTCATTCCGAGGTGAGAAACCAAACCAGCAGCAAATTGAGACTGGTCTTCCTCTACCCATAATTCAAGGGAGGAGCAGCACAGCCACTCACTTTGTATGCCCATATGGGTGGGGCATGCGTGCATGCATGCATGCATGCATCATGTGTGAGGGAGACAAACTGGGGGAGTAAGGAATGGGAGGAAGAAGACATGCGGTTGGGGATTGAGGCGAGGAGATGAGATCCATCACAAGGGGTGTCATGTGTGCTCCACCTGCAAACACAATCCACGAGCCCTCCGGCAGGGCGCAGGCAGCCCACCCGTCCCGGCCTCATGGATAGAGAGAAACTTGTATGCTACACGGATACAATTATATATATTTTCCCCTCGAAGATAATACTAATAGCGAGAGTAATATGTTTCCTAACGGGAGGGAGTAGTAAACAATCATATGTTTCCTAACTGGAGGGGGCAGTAAACAATCTAAGAGCCATTATTTGTTGAACATTTTGTCTCAGGTCTGAGGCATGCATGTTGGAAACATCTTGCGTGCTCTACTGAATGCTGAACAGATGATTGATTGCCTTGTCATGCTGGAAGAGTAGAAGCTGTTATGACTGAAGATGTCTGTGGGTTGGAACTTTGGGACATCACATCCGGTGCTCCCCTCTCAGGCTCGTTCCTCGAGAAGAGAGGACCGAGAGGCACCGAGCCAAAACAAAACCCAAAAGGGCTCGTTTTGGGAGGGAGGACGGGTGTACGCACGTACACCAAGGCACGCATGATTGGTGCCACCCATGCCACGCCGTGCCCCTCTTCTCTTTGCGCTAACACCGAAGCGGCCGCTTTTTCACGCGCCCCTAATCATGCACAGGTGTCGCGTTGGCTCGTCGGGTGAGCGCGCGGTGAAGCGGACCAGGGCCCTTTTTTGCCCTTTTTTTTTTGCACCGCACCGCGCGCATGAGGATTTGAGAGGAGCCTCGGGTAATCCGCGCGCTCTTCCGGTCTCTTCCCTTTCTTTTCTCGTTGCCCCGCTGATCTCTCCACACAGGTCCACGTGCTCTCTGGCATCAGATCAGTGGCATGGCCATGGCACGCCACAAGAGCATGATTATGGTCCGTTTAAAATGGTGTTTGTGGATGGCTTTTAGCTACCATCCTTGTTTTTAGTTGAAATAGACAATGTAGTACTTGTTAGCTTTTGGCTATTATATTTAATTAAAAGAAATAGAGAAAAAGAGAATTTTTTTAAAAAAAACTGTTACAACCACATAGAGAATGCAAAGGGAAAAGAGAAGAAAGAAAAAGAAAAAAACCACGTTAAAAAACCAATAAGTTTAAAACGACTTTCAACTTTTAAAAACTATAAGTTCAAAACTAAAAACCGTTTTAAATAAATCTAAAAACTATTAAGTTAAAAGTCAAAAACCGTTTTAAAGATCTGTTTTAGACAATGGATTGAAACGCCTCGGACATGACCTTCAGCCGAATAGTTTATTGGCTTAACCGGCCACCTTCCTCCCTTCACTGGCTAGCCCTATCCACCCTTACGATGAGCATCATTTTGCACTAAAAAGTAACGTGATTTCGATATCATTTGTCATATTTATCCCCCTGGGATAGCTTTGCTAAGAATACTCTCGCCTCAGGTGCTCCTACGTGGCATCGTACTTCATCCATGCTACGGTACAAAATACATAGGAGGAAAAACACAAAAGCAAACGTGGAAACTAACCTCGACATGATGTGGTCCATGTTGTGGTACATCAGGAGAAGGCAATCCAAGCAAAGTTTGATGTCTCCTTAAAGATAGAATTGAGATATGGGAGGTCCAAGCAATGTTTGAAGTTTCTTTAAAGACAGGATTGAGAGATGGGGGTTGGGGGTCGGCTCTGGACTGAAGGATGGTCGGGTGGTGATTCTATCTGGTTTATTGCGTCCACCTTGTGGCAAATGATGGGCAAGACACACAAGCCTTTTGTGTGTTCTCGAAAAAAACTATTCTCCTTCCATCTTTAATGCAAAGACACACAAGCCTTTTGTGTGTTCTCGAAAAAAAACTAACCTCGAATTGTCATGCGAGTTGTGGAGTTGGACAAGGAGAAACCTCTCAGCACACATGAGAAGCAACCTACATGGAGAGAATATCGTGTGCTACCCTATCTTACTGTGCTACCTTTGTATTATTTATGTATAAAAGTTTTCAAAAATTCTTAAAAAATTTGAAGATATAGGGGAGGACATATTCTGCATACATATAAAATTTCAACATCAGAATCTTTATCATTTGAATGATATGAAATTGACAAGAAGTGAAAATAACTAGTTATGAACAGTGAAAAAGCATTATTCATGTAGAATTTTTCTTTTCCATATCTCTCAAATACAATCGATTTTGATCTAAAAATTTTATATTGACGTAGAATATATCCTCCCCTACATGTCCTATTTTTCAGGAATTTTTAAAAACCTTTATACATAAGTAACATAAAGGTATCAATGTAAAAGGGGTAGCGATGGATATTCTCTCAACCTACATGGACTACATTAATCGCCCACCTTTGCTTCTTAGGCCCTATTCAAAATAGATTGAGGCTTTTAGTTTTTAGAAACCGAAAGTTGTTTTGAACGTATTGTCTTTTTAATATAGTTTTTTATTTCTTTGCATTGTCCGTGGAGACATAACTTTTTAAATTTTCTCTTTCCCTCTTTATTTTTCTTTAATTTAATAACTTAGACAAAACCTAACAGCCACTACACAATTTATTTCAGTTAAAAGTGAATAGCCACTGCTAAATTAGCAAAAAACTGTTTTGAACAACCTTCATCACATGCATTCGTGGGACCCGGCCGCCCTGCCGGCCTCCCCAAGCCCACAGCGGCGTGCATGCCCTACCCTACAGTCATCGCCTTAAATGGCATCCTGGTCGCACATGGACACATTCAGGACAGGACACATGCCTACATATTGTCATATGGTTTCTTGATTTCTTCTTCTTCTTGCCCGTTTTCCTTTTTGTTTAGTTTGGTGTGCCTGGTTGGTTATATTGACTCGGGTTAATTATCTATATGCAAACTCATGCAATTCCGATCGAGCACATTCGTTTGTCCAGTCTGAAATCGACCTGGCCGATCTGTACATTCTATTGAAAAGCTAGCCTGGAATCAGTTGTTGTTGATCTTTTGACCGGCAGATATGATTCTTTCTGTTCTACACACATGAACCTACACATGAGATCAGATTGCACCTACTGTTCAAAACGAGATCAGATTATTACACCATGCTATTCTGTCCTGATTTCTAAATCAGTATATACAGGGTAAGGATGTGAGATGTGACGGGAGAGTGCGCTCGAGAATAATTATACCTTTAGATTACAGAGAAAGGGAGAGATTTAGGTAAGAGATTTTGCATGTAGAAGAGGCAACGCGCGAACGACAAGAAGATGCACCGTGTGATGTCCGTGTGCTGTAATCCGCGGGGATTACTTCTGTAAAGCATATGATGCCATGGAATGGAACACGCAGGCACGCAGCCACGCAGGGCGGTGGTCTTCCTCCTCTTGTCGTCGCTCCCTTCCAGATATTCTGTTGCTCGGAAAGCACTTGTTTTTGTTGCTGTTCCTTGCTTTCTTCCACTATTTAAATCCTCTCTCTTTCTCTCTCTCTCTCTCTCTCTGTAGAAAAGACTTGGGGAAAGCAAATTTGTTACTCCATGCAGTCTCACAGGTCACAGACAGCGAGTCTTTAGCAGCAGACAGCAGTCACTCTTACCCTTCTGACATCTTGGGTCCATGATCCCTTTGGAGAAGAGAGCCTTTTCCTTGTGGACAGAACGGACTGTCAGTCTCTGGGCCCCACCTACAAAAGATAAGAGTAGAATGAGAAAACCACAGCAATGGGAATTTTGGACACATGTGGCCCCCTAAACACCCCAAATTCCAAATGTGGCCTTCGAATGAAAAAAAATTTCGTTTTTGGCCCCTTGCCCGACCACGCGTTCGCCCGATGCTGCCATGTGTCCAGTCGTGCGGTCCGGTACCGCACGACCGCACTGTAGCTGGGTCGTGTGGTACCAGACCGCACGACTCTACTGTGCATTGCTCCGGACGGTCCGAACGGTGAGTCGTGCGGTCGGGAGAACAAAACGCGTGGTCCGAACGGCGAGTTGTGCGGTCAGGAGAACAAAACGTGCGGTCTGGTACCGCACGACTCAGCGGACACGTGTCGCCGCCGGGTGGTCGTGCGGTCGGGCAGGAGGCCAAATTTGGAATTTTTTTGTTTTAGGGGCTACTTTTGGAATTTTGGGTGTTTTGGGGGCCACATGTGTCCAAAATTCCAGCAATGGCGGCAAAAAAAAAAAAACATGTACATCCATAACCTCAGTGGTTTACTTTACCATCATTCAGGTTAAGGTTTGTGTCTCAAGTCTCGACTGCCTTTCCCTCGAGTACACCGGACCATGGCATGCACCATGATGCTGATGCATGCCTGCATGGCTCAACTCAATCGATCGAGTTAACCAACCCAGGTTTAGCTGCCAAACACGCACGAAAAACATCATCTCAAGCACCGCCACCGAGTGGCAACTTTACCAGATGTTTTCAAATTGAAGCAAAGCTCCCCAAGCCATTGAGGACAGCGAGCAGCTTTAAGTGGCGCTAATAGTCTTTCTTCAGCGATCTTTTTGCAGTGAAAGTGTCCTGGTTAATCCACGCCTTTTGAACTGCCCAGATCTTTGCGGTCCTATCCCATTCAGCCCACCCCCGTTACAAATAGTTTCTGCCTCGTGAGTTTAGGAGCCAAAAATTGTTTGAAACACATTGGTTTTTTTGACGTAACTTTATCTTTTTTTTCTCTCTTTTTCTTTTCCTTTATATTATCTATAGGGATATAATGATGTTTTTTATTTTTCCTTTAATTAAATATATTATAAAAATTTAATATCTGCTATAGTGTCATTTCAGTCAAAGATAAAAACCACAGTATTTTTAAAAAGAGCCTCAATGATTCTCCTTATCTCGTAGGACAAATTTGCCAATTTGCTGCAAGAATATCGGGTGATCCAAAGCATAGAAATAAGACTTCTTTTTTGTCTTACTGCTAAGGCCGCTCTACTCGGTTTGGTTTGGTTACAGCTCATGCGTTGGGTTGGTAGCCTCAACTAATTTCTACTCGGTATTATTTGATTCTTCAGTGTGAAACATTACTTAATTCCCTGCATAAATTAGTATTAGCATGTTCCAAACCAACTAATTACCACTTCATTGCATTGCATTGCCCACAAGAATTGCAATTCAGAACGAACACACGGCTTGGTAGTATATAGTACTGATGAATCTCATACCTAATCAAACTGAGAAACTTCCTTAGCACTTCGCAACAACTACAAGGCCATGCATGCATGTATGTATATGAGATTCATAATAGTTTGATTAATCGTAACACTATATTGTTGAGAGAGAGGAGCCATATCTTAACCTACTAGAACTTGAACACGTGTGCTATAAGGATTTCTACATGAATCCTAATTTTGACTTCTCTTTAAAGGAGAATTAGGGAGCATTATAGGCTAGTCATACAAAGCAAAGACACATGAGAGGATTAGAGGCTAGTTATTATTTAGTACTAGATTCTTATAAAGGGTAAGGATCTGATGATCCTAAAAGGTTCAAGAGAATTGTAAGAGAGTGATAATCCCTTGTATTTATTGATGTTGTGCTTACGGAATTTGTGGCCGACTTCGCCAAATATTTTCTCTCATCGTGATTATCTCGACGTCATTGTTTTGGTTCTCTCTACGGGATTCATCTATTTCGTTCTTGGTACCGTGCACTCTTGTACCGTATCTTGCAACTCTGATCCAATCTGGAGGCTATTGCGCATAAGAACGGGGTATCAGACTATAATAGTATAACAAGTGGTATCAAAGCCAATGTCATATTAGTCCAATTTGCGAGAAGGTCGGCAAACCGTCAGGTGGCATAAAATCAAGATCAATGTTTACAATGTGGAATTAAGTGGAGAAATTTCACGACAAAGGAAATTTTAGTGCGTGGCAATATGTGGTGAAGGATGTCCTTGTCCAGCAAGGGTTAATCGATGCTCTTGAAAGGGATACACTAATTGAAATACTAAACAATAGTGAAAACATAACTATCCTAGTTGTTTAACACTCCCCTCAATCACAACCGGTGAGGTTGAGATTGTGTCTAGGATCTTCAGTTATTGTATTCCAATTGGATTGATAGGATCATCGGCTAATTGATCTCGTAATGATATGAATCGAATCTCCAACGCCTTTCTTGCCACTTGTTCTTGGACAAAATGAAAGTCCACACTGATACGTTTAGTTCTAGCATGCAACACAGGATTAACAGAAAGATATGTGGCTCTAAGATTGTCATACCGTAGGACAAGCGCTTGCAATTAATAAATTCTAAGTTCTCCCAATGGCGACTGTATCCAGATGATTTCTGCTTTGGCATTTGCAAGAGCCTTGTACTCTGTCTCAATACTGGATCTCGCCACCGTGTCTTGCTTCCTTGAACTCCATGATATGAGATTTGACCCAAAGAAAATCACAAAACCACTGGTTGACCTTCTATCATCTACTGATCATGTCCAATCTGCATCAAAGAATGCACTAACCAAACTAGAAGTAGACTTGCGAATATGGAGTCCAACAACACTCATTGTGTGTTGTACATATCGTAAAATTCATTTCACCGCTGTCAAATGATATTTGGTTGGCATATGCAGAAATTGATACACCTTGTTGACCGCATATGATATATCTGGTTGTGTCAATGTTAGGTACTGTATAGTACCTACTATACTCCTGTACCATGTTGCTTTTGCAGCTGATAATTCTCTCTCTCTCTCTCATCAGACTTGATAATTTTTTAGTTGTCGACATTAGAGAAATTACTAGTTTGCATGCTGTCATACCGGTCCATTGCAAAAGATCGATGAAATATTTAGACTGAACAAGGACGAGATCCTCCCCTGATCAACATACTTCAATGCCAAAGAAGGAATGAAGATCACCGAGATCCTTAAGAGTAAACCCTGACTGCAATTTTCTGAATCAAGGTATGAATAGCCCAAGGAGATAAGCTAGTGACAATAATGTCATCAACATAAACTAAAATATATATGATCACACCACTATGTTATAGATGAACAAGGAACAAAACCAAGCTTTTGTAAATAAGAACTGAGTCGAGAATACCAGGCACGAGGTGATTACTTTAACCCATAAATCTCTTTATCCAATTCGCACACGTGATGTAGAAATTATGGATCCTCATAAACTGGTGTCAGTCGTATGAACACATCCTCTTCTAGAAAACCATCCAGAAACACATTTTGTACATCCAATTGACGAAGCAACCATCCACGTGACACTACTAATTATAGAATAAGATGAATTATAGCAGGTCTCACAATTGGGTTGAACGTTTTCTCATAATCGATCCCGTATCGTTGTTTGAATTCATTTGCAACCAATCTAGCCTTATAGCATTCAATAGAACTGTCAGTCTTCTTCTTCTTCACTTTAAATACCCACTTGTAGTAAATGCTATTGTGATCGGTCTAAGATGATAACAAGTGACATGTCTTGTTCTTTAAGAGTGCGTAATATTAAGTGTCCATTGCCTCCTTTCAATTTCTGTCACAAAGAGTATCCTCAAGAATTGTTGGTTTGGTCATAGCACGAAATGCACGTCGGCGGGCATCATATTGCACTGTGTCATCGGTGCAAATCTTGAGTTGGTGAATGTTGTTTCGCAGCCTTGTTTGCATGGGATGAGGTGGTGGTACAAGAGGATTAGGTGGTGGAGACAAAGTCGTGCCGAGTTCCATGATCGTGCTAGGGACACGTGGAGCAGGTGAAGCATCAGATATATGTGTGGGGCCGGTAGGATCCTCCGTGGGACCCACACTAGTAGGCGATAGGATATTTTGCGTGGGATCTGAGAGATTAGCGTCCCTAGGATCTGTGCCAACAGCACCTATTGAACTGCCCTTAGGGTTTGTCCCCGTATTGTCCTGCCTGGAGTCATCACTTGGATTTGTTGTGGGCGACTCACCTGTAGCTCGCACAGAGGGGAACGACAAATCTGGCTGGATAGTCCAATCAAATTGCATAATAACATTTGAATCAAGTATACTAGTACTCGCGTTAGTCTCCCTACCATCCGTAAGCCCCACAACCAGAGGGAAATTTGCGGAGGCCAAGAGAGGAAAGATCAAAATTTGGTCAAGTAATGGTTGATCCGATGGTGATGATTTTTTATTAGCAAAAGAAAATTGTTGCTCATCAAGGACTATATCACGAGAAATATAAATTCTACCCGAAGAGATATGCAAAAACTTGTAGCCTTTATGAAGAGAGCTGTTACCAAGAAAAACACACCGTTTAGACCAAAATTGGAGTTTTCGATCATTGTATGGACGGAGATAGGGTCAACATGCACACTCAAAGGTTCTAAGAAAGGAATAGTCGGTAGATATTCCAAAAACATGGTCTAGTGGAGTTGAATTATGTATCGTTCTTCTAGGGAGACGATTTATCAAGAAACATGTTGTTTGAAATGCCTCGTCCCAAAAACGAATGGGCATGGAGGTATGGGCGAGCAAGGACAAGCCAACTTCTACAATATGGTGATGTTTTCTCTCAGCCAAGCTATTTTGTTGATGAGTGTGTGGACAGAAAACATGATGAGTAATTCCATTTATTAGAAAAAAGAATTCAACTTCTGATATTCGCCTCCCCAGCCAGTTTGCATGTATAGGATTTTTTATTTAGAAGGTGCTCATCATAAGTTTGGAATTAGATGAATATGCGATAGGCATCAGCTTTACTTTTCAGACAATACATCCAGGTGAATTTACTAAAATCATCAATGAATCTCACATAGTATTTAAAACCACAAAAGGAGGTACACGCAGGACCCCCAACATCGGAGAAAACAAGTTCAAGGGGGGTGACGATAACACACTTTTTGATCGAGGAAAAAGGAAGCTGATGAGTTTTGCTCCGTTGACAAGCATCACAAATAGAGAATTTGTTGGATTCATGAAAAAAGGTAAATTGTGACGCTGAAGAATCCGATCTATCACATGAGATGAGAGATGGCCTAAATGACAATGCCACTGCTCATGACTGTGTTTGATGACAGGAAGGGCCTTCCTAGATGTAGCCGAGTTGCTAAGAATGGGGTATAGGCCACCCTCACTAGGACCACGAAGGAGCACCTTCTTCGAAGTATGATCCTTAATGAGAAAATAATCAGGATGGAATTCAAGACAGATGTTATTGTCAGTTGTGAGTTTATGAACAGATAACAGATTTTTATTTGTGTGTGGAACATGAAGAACATTGTTTAGGAACAAGGGTTATGTGATGTATGAATTTTAGAAGAATCAATATGAGCAATTGGCATACCTGAACCATTTGCTATGTGAATCTGATCTTTGCTAGAGTACCACTCGTGTATCGTCAGCTTATTCAATTCTCCGATGATACGATCAGTCGCCCAGTATCTGTGCACTAGGGTGCGTCAAACCCTGATTCTATGGTGACATTTGCCACTGTGTGCTCCTCCTGTTGGAATGTACGATCAAAATGCTTGTAACATTTAAAAGCTACATGGTTGATCTTTTCACAAAATTGGTGATATTACTGCCGTAATAATGGTTGCCATAATTGGTACCCTAGTACTGGTATTGTTCATGGCCACCACCTCGGCTGAATCCACATCCACCACCACCGCCTCGCCCATGCCTTCCTTGATTGCCCCGAGACACCATGTTCGCAGAGGGCTAGAACATAGGATTACTTTACTTGTGACGCATCTTATAGTCTAGCATGTGTAAATAGAGATCGGTGAGAGCGATCGGCTCCGTCTAGGTGGTGACATATGTCATTAGAGCATTGTAGGAGTAGTTGAGGCCGGTAAGAAGATAAATAATAAACTTCTCTTTGAGTGGTTTTGCTGGTGACGACGAGCCCATCGGTAAGACTCTTGACTTTGTTGAAGTAGTCAATCATCATCATGTCCTGCTTCTAAAGCGTAGCCAACTACCATCGGATTTGCATAATACACGCCCTAGATTTAGTCACAAACTTACACTCGAAGGCATTCCAGACAATAGCCGATGATGACAGAAACAACACATGCCCCAACATCTCTGACGAGAGGGTGGATAGCAGTAGGCTTAGGCACATCTGATCTTGTTGGAGCTAGACAATATATGTAGGATTAGGAACCTGTGTGGTTCCATCTTCTATCAATGCCATGATTAATTGGGGCGGCGTCGGATCGGTTCCTTCTAGAGACCAAGCCACTGTGCGCCACAAAGGACAGGAAGAACCTGTGCCTTCCACAGTAGGTGGTGTCATGAGACAGCTTCACATTGATAGGATTACCAAAGGATGGGTGACCAGTGGACATTAGATTGATGGCTTGAGTGCCGAGCGATCCTAAGATTGACGATCCTAGACTAGCAGATTTATTTGCAGATGTTATCATTGGATGGGAAGAGTATTCTCTGATACCTTATCACAAGATATCAAGAGAATCATTTGCAACTGGCATACATTTGCCTTCTATTGATTATGTATTTATATACAAGTACATGAGTGCGAACATTCTCACTGCCAATACTAAGCACTACATCTAGTAGGAACATCAGCACTAATGAAAATACTAAACAACAATGAAAACACACACTAATGTGAATACTAAATAACATTGGAAACTCAAGTATCTTAGTTGATTAACAGCTAGTAAATAGTCAATGGGTGGATTCTTTTTGGTTACGGTTGATGGCTTTTGGCCATAGCACGAGCATTTGTGTGAACGAACTAAATGCCAATAAACCGTTTCGAAAATGTTGTCTCGATAAAGTGATTCGAAATAGTGATGAAAAAATTATTCTATTTGTTCAAATGAAGCCATAAGCTGAGAATAACTAAACCAATCACTCAATGATAAACCCTAAAATTTGCAGGAGAGATCTAATTTCCCCACTGATCTACCAGGTACAGAAAATATATAATTGGACATGCGGACAGGCTCCTGAATGTAAGGTCCGTATGTCTCTAAAATTCTGTGAGCTACTGAAATAAATACCCCACTCCATTTACTACTACTGCATCTAATCAACCTTGCATAAGCTAGATTAATTAGCAGTCTCTCATCGCATGGTACTTTTTTCATATAAAAAATGTAAACTTCATAACTGTTGATTTTTCCAGTTCAGTTTCGATTTTTTAATCTAATCTGTTCTGTTGAGTGGTCTGAAGAAAGCATGGGACGGTAAGGAAACGGAAGAAAGAAAGCAAGGCAGCTCAACTGAGCTGGAGGAAAGCGGTCAAAGTCTGAAACAGCCTTGGGGCATGTGGGACTCGTACTTTCCTACCAGTACCCAGTGTCTGCACACATCATTTGGTATTTTCTTTGTTTTTTCTTCTTTTGCCATCTTGATTTGGAAGAGTATTATTTGCCTTCATGATTGTTCACAATTATACTTGCTGTTTTTATAGGGCCATATGCTAATTAAAGTATAAAAAAGAATAGTTTTGTCAAGTTTACTGTGTGGTTCTGAATTTCCCTTTTCTTGAGGCATCAAATAGGTACTATACTAGTACTAACAATAAGTAATTTAACATAAACAATTCTTTTTTTTTTTCAAGTGAGGCTTGGCTTGTAATGAGTGCGACATGTGGTTTGTTGGCATTCATCTACAACTAATTTTGGTGCTAAGTACTTTCCATATTTCTAGTTTTTGTTTGGCACCATGCGGTCATTGCTAATACTATAGCCCAATTCTGTCATAGAAATTACAAAGCTACCACAATACCAATTAGAAGTTATCACACAAAAAAGCATATCATGTAGTCCTTTTTTCAATCAAACTACTCGTATTCAGCAGTGGAAGCAGGAAACTCTATGAAAAACATAGACAACACGCACAACCCAATCAAAAGCAAATGCACACACAAAAAAAACCCACATCTCAACCAAAACGAAAATAAGATCAGATACAGAAAGAAATAAGCAAGTACACTAAACACAACATTTTTACTCTCTCTCACACTCTTACAACTTGCTAAGTACATATAGCACTCCATAATCCATATCCATAGGATCCGTTATTTTCGATGCGTTCTTTTCAACTGTGTCTTATGACATTTAGTTCTAATACAAGCGTTTGTACGAATAAATCAAAATCTAATAAGCTGATTAGCCGTTTCTAAAAGACTATCTTAATAAATTGCTTCAAAATACTAGCAAAAAACTTGTTCCGTTTGTTTGTTTGAGGAAAATCATAAATCATAAGCTGAAAGAACAAAGATGGCTTATGATTTCTCTCGAACAAACAAATATGATGATTTCTTTATCATAAGCTGAAAGAACAAAGATGGCTTATGATTTCTCTTGAACAAACAAATATGATGATTTTTTATCGTGGTTTTAAAGCGGCTTATCAATATTCAATTTATTCATATAAATACATATATTAGATTTAAAAGTTATGAACTATAGCCGAAAAGAATGCACAGTAATAACTTTGCACACTAACAAAGAAGTAAACAAGTCACAGCAGTCTCAGGGTGCCTTTGGTTGAGCTTTTGGGAGATGCTTTTGCTTCCAAAAAGCCAAAAGCCAACCAAAGGGGTGGAAACCAGAAGCTGCTTTTTCAGAAGCAACTACTTTTGGGTAGTACAGTTTCGAAAGCACCTTGGACCCTGCTTTTGGCTTTTGGCTTTCTGCTTTTTGAAATGATGAAAATAGAGAGCTGTTTCACAGTTGTTTCAAGGAAAATAGAGATAGGAGGTAAGTTTTATACTTGTTTGAACCAAACAGCTTACAGCTTTTCCACAGTCCACAACCTACAGCAGCTTTTCCACAGCCCACAGTTCATAGCAGAGCCACAGCTCAACCAAACACGGAGGGGACTCCTCTGGGCACTGACCCCATTGAGAGGAAATGGGGTCAGTCCCGGATGCCCGACACGTGTCAGGGGGCATGAATGTCGGCGCCGCGCCGTCTCCTCCTTTCCTCCGCGCGAACGCCTCGCGAGCTCCGCCACTCCCTTCCCCTCCTCTGCCGCCGTCGCCGAGGCCCCCGCTCCTCACCTGGACCGACCCCTTGCCCGCCCCCACCGGCTGGACCACCGTCTTCACTGCCGCTCGGAGGGCCGCCGCATCTGGGAGCGCGGCGTCGCCTGGAAGCAGCCCGACGCCACCTCCCTCGTCTTCTGCCTCAACCACGCCGGAGAGCTCGAGCCCGCCGCCCGCCCCACGCTCGGCTCTTCCCCGTTCCTTCCTTCCTCTTTCCCTCCGTCGGCACCTTCTCATCGCCCACCGTCCGCCGCCGGCACCTCCCCGATCGACTCGCAACGATTCCCTCCGCCACCGCCGGCACCTCCGCGTCGCACGCCGTCCCCGACCCGCGTAGAGGTGGCGCACGGCCGCATCGACGGCGTCTCTGTCGGAGGCGACGCCGCGCTCCCAGATGCGGCCCTGAGCTGCCGCGCATCGGCCTTGGCGGCGGCGGCCCTCCGAGCGGCGGTGAAGACGGCGGTCCAGCCGGTGGGGGCGGGCGAGGGGTCGGTCCAGGTGAGGAGCGGGGGCCTCGGCGACGGCGGCGGAGGAGGGGAAGGGAGTGGCGGAGCTCGCGAGGCATTTGCGCGGAGGAAAGGAGGAGACGGCGTGACGCCGAGATTCGTGCCCCCTGACACGTGCCGGACATCCGGGACTGACCCCATTTCCTCTCAATAGGGTCAGTCTCCAGAGGTGTCCTCTCCACCAAACACACCCTCAGCCAGGTAAAACACCACCCCTACACTGCTGCTGCCGCCTGCTACACAACCTACGCTGGACTCCTCTCTCTCTCTCTCTATCTATTACCAATCCAACCCCTCCCGTTTCCAAAAAAATTGGCCTCTCTCTTACACATCTCCACCACCTCTCTCTCTCTCTCTCTCTCTCTCTCTCTCTCACACGCACACAGCCCCCTCCCCCCTCCAATGGCCACCACCACCACCTCCCGCAGCTCCTCCAAACCCTAACCCTAGCCCCGTCTCACCTTCTCAGCCCGCATCCATGGCCGCCCTCCTCGTTCTAGTACTTCTGCTCGTCTTTGGCGGCGCCTCCGGCGACGACGTGGCCGCGCTGCTCGAGTTCAAGAAAGGCATCTCGGACCGAGCCCAGGACCCGGTGCTGGGATCCTGGTCGCCGCCGGCGACGCCTGATGACGGTGGCGGCGGCACGGCGTGCCCCTCCGGGTGGCGCGGCGTGGTGTGCGACGGCGGCGCGGTGGTCGGCGTCGCGCTCGACGGGCTCGGCCTCGCCGGGGAGCTCAAGCTGGTCACGCTCGCCGGCATGCGCGCGCTCCAGAACCTCTCCCTCGCTGGAAACGCCTTCTCCGGCCGCCTGCCCCCCGCCATCCGCTACCTCTCCTCGCTCCGCCACCTCGACCTCTCCGGCAACCGCTTCTACGGCCCCATCCCCGGCCGCCTCGCCGACCTCTCCGGCCTCGTCCACCTCAACCTCTCCTACAACAACTTCTCCTCGGGGTTCCCCACCGACGGGATCCGGCAGCTCCAGAACCTCCGCCGCATCGACCTCCGCAGCAACTCCTTCTGGGGCAATGCCGGCGATCTGCTCACTGAGCTCCGCAACGCCGAGTACATTGACCTGAGCGACAACCAGTTCACCGGGGGCGTCGATTTGGAGCTGGAGAGCTTGACCAGCATCGGGAACACGGTGAAGTATCTGAACCTCAGCCACAACAGGCTGTATGGCGGTTTCTTCCGGAATGAGACGGTGGGGGCGTTCAAGAACTTGGAGGTTCTTGATTTGAGCAACAATGGGATTGGTGGGACGGTGCCGAGGCTTGATTCATGGTTCTCACTGGCCGTTTTCAGGGTGGCTGGTAATGGGCTTTTTGGAACGATGCCTGAGGCACTCCTGCAGAATTCAATGCGGCTTGTTGAGATTGATCTCAGCAGGAATGGTTTCTCAGGTATCTTTCTTTTCCTAGTCAATGGATGTATCCTTTCAAATTGTCATGATCTGCTAGTAGGAATCCCCACATAAGTTGAAATGGTGGTGATCTAGTAGTTGCGTTCTGTTGTGTGGATGCCTTGACAATGTGGATGGCCAGTGAGCTGCCACATGTGGTGCTTAAATCGCAAGCAGCGGATCAGGTGTTGAGCATCGGTGGCATTCGTCACACGAATATTCCAAATGATGGCAAATTCCTCATGACGGCATTGCAAAATGTTCACTGCATCTTGAATATGGAAATGTCCATTTGCTTGGAGGATTCGATGAGCATACGTAACGATTGACTCTTGCATGAATGCCGCTTGTCGTGATGCAGAAATTATGGCATTTGCCTTTTAAAGGAGATGATCAGCAGCCTTGCATTTGCATGCATTGCTGACTTATAGCCGATTTTAGCGGCCATGTTTTTTGGTTTTATTCATGTGTGTTGCTTGCATAACACTTGTCATATTAGCAATAATTATTTATATAACTGAACATAGTTTTAAGTATTAGTCAACATTTTTTTGCTTGACGGTGATTGATAAGCTTTAAAGTCAAACAAATTGATAAGCTTTAAAAACAAACAAACCCTTTTATGCTTATTGAACCAACTATCATATTGACTCTTGATTTCTTCTATTTTAGACTTATTGCTGGATCCATTCCAGTTAAGTAGCTAACATGACTTCACACAGGGAATTTCTTCAATCAAGAATGCAATAAACTATTTCAATGCTATGACCTGAGATCTACTGTTGTAAATATATATAGAGAGTTTTCTTGACATTTGAGCATGTGCTACTTCAAATAATATACCGCCTAGCTACTTTTTTTTAATCTTGTTTACAATTATTCACAGATACCCTGGTCATTGACATTTGTCTACAGATGTATATGACTCGTGTGCCTTGTGATTTTGCAGGATCAGTGCCAGTTGTGAACTCGACGACTTTGAAAATCTTGAATCTCTCTTCAAATGTGCTATCAGGTTCATTACCAGCCACTGTTGGCAAGTGCACCTCAGTTGATCTGAGTGGGAACCTGCTTTCTGGGGAACTAGCAATATTGCGTGCTTGGGATGGTATAGTGGAGGTGATTGACTTGAGTTCAAATAAACTGGAGGGAAGCTACCCAAATGATGCCTCCCAGTTTCAGAACCTGGTCTCCCTGAAGTTGCGGAATAATTCGTTGTCAGGATCTGTCCCTTCGGTGTTGGGAACCTATCAAAAGTTATCCTTCCTTGATCTCAGTCTGAATGCACTTGGGGGACCTGTTTTGCCTATTTTCTTCCTGTCGCCTACTTTGACAGTGTTAAACCTTTCTGGAAACAACTTCACTGGGACTATTCCATTTCAGAGCAACCATTCAACAGAATCGATACTGCTATCTTCTCAACCTGCTCTCAAGATGGTTGATCTGTCCAGTAACTCTTTATCTGGTCCGTTGCGACCAGACATTTCTAACTTGCAAAGACTTGAGTTCCTTACTCTTACGATGAATGAGTTGTCTGGGGAGATTCCAAGTGAAATAAGCAAACTTCAAGGATTGGAATATCTTGATCTATCACACAATCACTTTACTGGCAGAATTCCTGATATGCCTCAGACGGATTTGAAGATATTCAATGTATCTTACAATGATCTACAAGGAACTGTTCCTAAAAGTGTTGAAAAGTTCCCCTTATCTTGCTTTAGACCTGGAAATGACTTATTAGTTTTCCCAGATGGTCTGCCTGCTGGAAATGATGATGATACTGGCATTGCTCAGAGTCGATCGTCTCATGGACATAAGGCTGGTGTGCGAGTTGCCCTTATTGTTGGCAGCATTGGAGCTTTTTTGCTTGTGATCTTCATAGCATTGGCACTCTATGTGGTCAGGTCTCAAGAGCTTTGTGGAAGAAATGGATTTAGAGGTCAGATTACTATTAGAGATCTAAAACTGGGGAGTTTAAGCCGTCGAAATCTGTTCAAGTCTCCGAAAGATAATGTGATACCAACTAAAACAAGTTTCTCAAATGACCATCTCTTAACATCTGCAGCTCGATCAATGTCAGCCCAGAAAGAGCTATTAGCTGAAGCTGCTGTTGAATATGGCTATGCTGATCCAAAGGAAGTTGTCGAATCCACAAGTTCTGCTGTGGCTGAGACCTCTGCCGCAGTCCCTGTTCAGGAGTCCTCTCCACGGTCTGCGTTGCCAGCATCACCACATTTTGTTGATTCTAGATTCCATGATGAACCTTTGGCTTTTGAGGTGTACTCACCAGACCGGTTGGTTGGAGAATTGATTTTCCTAGACAGCACTTTGGTTTTCACAGCTGAAGACCTGTCCCGTGCACCAGCAGAGGTTCTTGGAAGGAGCAGTCATGGCACAACATACAAAGCTGCGTTACAGAGTGGGCATGTCCTGACAGTGAAATGGCTGCGTGTTGGTCTTGTAAAGCATAAAAAGGAGTTCACCAAGGAGATAAAGAGGATTGACACCATTAGGCATCCGAATATAATTTCATGGAGAGCCTTCTATTGGGGGCCTAGGGAGCAAGAAAGATTAATTATTTCTGACTATGTCAATGGCGATAGCTTGGCACTTTACCTTTATGGTAACTATCTCATGCTCATTTTCTTCTGAATCAGCAATCTTTGGAATTTATTCCTTTAGGTTGATATTCATTGCTTGTTTACGATGGAATATCTTAATACTCACATTGTCTGCGAAATTGTTTTTACTGCTATTTATGTGTATATTATTATCGAATATGTTGCATGTAATTGCTGTGTCATTCATTTCTGCAGACTTAACATTTACGTCTGTAATTGCTGAAAATATGATCTCCTTATCTGTGCTGCAGAGTCTACTCCCAGGAGATACTCCCGCTTGTCAGTTTGTCAACGGCTCAAAATTGCCATTGATCTGGCCTGTTGCCTCCAGTTCCTACACCACGAGAAGGGCCTGCCTCATGGCAACCTAAAGCCAACTAATATATTCTTGACTGGTCCTGACCTCTCTCCAAAGCTGGTGGATTACGGTCTGCATCGGTTCATGACTTCAAGTGGCACTGCCGAGCAAATACTGAATTTAGGTGCGCTAGGGTATCGAGCCCCAGAACTGGCAAACACAACCAAGCCTACACCGTCATTTAAGGCTGATGTGTACGCATTTGGGGTGATTGTTATGGAGATGTTGACGCGGAAGAGTGCTGGGGACATCATTTTGGGCCAATCTGGTGCGGTTGATCTGACCGACTGGGTTCAGATGTGCAACAGGGAAGGACGGGGAACTGATTGCTTCGATCGAGACATCGCAGGCTTGGAAGAATCTCCGAGGGTGATGGACGAGCTGCTCGCAATCTCCCTTAGGTGTATTCTTCCTGTAAATGAGAGGCCTAACATGAAGACGGTCTGTGACGAACTTTGTTCCATAACAGTGTGAGTTTCGTTTAATTTCCTGTGTACATGTAACCGTTTTTTCGTTCGTCCCAATTTTTTTGTGGGTTTTCCAGAGCCTTGTAGCCAGGGTTTGTTTGATTGGTAACTCCTAGTGTAAAGGGGATTTGATCCATCCATTGATTGATTGATACCATTGCCATCTTTCTCCTTTTGAGTTAATTAGAGACCAATGTCCACTCATCAAAATTTTTCTACAGAACAAACCCTGTGAACTGTACAACATTGTCCATATTACCCCCACACAGTGTCTGCCACTCTGCAGCATGCAATCCTGCAGCTTGATCTGCTTTTGTGAGGTTACTCCGATTTGGCCTGACTGTTACTGGCTTTTACACGACGCACATGCAGTTCTGGGGCAGCTGCAACATGGGTATGGTAATCTAGTGCCCCCTGTAGCAACCAAACTGGCACAGGATTTTTATTGAATGAACACAGGAGGCGTTATTGAGCCGGTCCATTGCTGCAGCCTTCAAAGTTCGCTGTCGAGAGACAGGCAGTGCCATGTTCTCCCAGCCGTTGGTAGGCAGGCTATCCGATGATGCACAGGATGGACGGTCACGATGGCGCCAATCGGCTCGGAACCGCCACCGCATCGCGCGATGAAAATCGACGGCGATGTGAGGCCGGGCAGGTTGGCCGGGGTCCTAGTTGGGGGCGACGGTTTTGGTTACCGGACAAGCATTTGGGGGCAGTCCTTAGGTTGCAGGAGCAGAGAACAACATATGGGTCATGGGGTCATTATGATTCTGCTTCAGTGACTGCCTCACTGTGAGGCCTGTGGTCCTTGCCGAAGCAGTTTTCGTACTCACGTATCTGTCGATACACATGACTGTACTATTGTGCTTGTTCATGATTACCACCAGTCTCATCTCATCTTCTTGAATTCGTTTAACATCTAAACCTTTTGGACGCCATCTGATATCTATGGGCAGAAACTCTACATTGAATGGAGGCTCTATTTGGAAAACGTTTTTTTTTTCCGATTCTTGCAAGAACTGAACTGTTTCCTATTAAATTCCTGCGTTCTACGAGGCATGAATATGTTCGTTTCAGTATTGAGGCTGTTCCTGTCGCAAAGCGGCAAAATCGCATATACTATCCAACAGCCACATATGGAGTAGGAACCACAAGAACGTTATTGGATTGATCGCAATTGCAAAAGCCCTAACATTCGCAGCAACCTCTCAGTCTCAGTCTCACCACACCTGCTGAAGAGAATGTGAAAGTAGTAGGCCCATGGAATCTTGATGGGTATCTGCCATGCATGTCGCCGTATTTGCAGCTTGTGGCAAGCGAAGGCTCTGAATGTTCCTGTCTCGCCGCAGTGAAACGAAATGAATGGCGCAGTACCATTCATCAGCGACTCCATGAATGCGAACAGTTACGAGCAGATTAACTAATACTGTAGTTATTGTTATACTGAATCTACCATGCAAGCGGGACCTAGCGGTAGGCTAGCCGGGAGTAGCAGCAGCTAGGAAGGAATCCATTGCAAGAACAGAGTGCAGATTCTGAAGATGATGAAAGTTCAGAAGTTCAGCGTCAAATCAGTGCTGCTGCTGCTTCTGATGCAGATTGGCATATACGGATCGTGGCATCTGTATTGTACGCACGTACGTAGCTGGTGTTGCTTGGCAAGTTGCCATGTTCGTCGTGGTTGGCGTACGTACTGGAAGGCAGCACCGTGCCGTGCGTTTTCACTGGACGAGGGGGAAGTTAATGCCGCCTGCTCGTCCGATCCGTCGTAGTGGAGGCAGGAGAGGACAGCTTGTAGAGTTGTAGTAGTTTCTCTTGGTTTCTTGCACTGACCAATCACTAACGAGTAGTTAATAGCACATATTGCAAATTGGAGCTGGATCATGTGCCCTCCGATCAAAGCAGATTATGTCAACAAGGTGAATTAAGAGATTGTTAGAAGTAATTAAGGTCGGTGAGGAGTTTCAGATCTCCTCTGATGATGCTCCAGTGCTACGGGTTTTCATGTGATTATAGGCATTTTAGGTGTCCATGAGGACACATTGCAAGCTCCAGTCTGATGGCTGCTACAGTGAATGGACTGTAGATACGAAGCTTTACACGCACAGAAGAATAGCTTAGACCAAGACTGCAGTAAGTATTCCTGCTCAGTAAACACAAACTTGGATGCTGCTGCAGTATATTTACATTTACACAGGACCAGGGTTACACGCAGCTGGCGCTTAATCGCGCTTGGACAAACAGAGATCCACCCTATCATAATCATTTTGCATGAAACAAATATACATATTCGATAGTCCTTGCAAGTGTTATCCAGCTTTGCTGACAACAGTGCAAGAGGATCTACATAAAATTTTGGTTGAATCATACTACAAGGCTGCAGCAATGGGCACTGATGGATCGCTTCATTTTCCAGTTCTTTCTGCACCATGGGAACAATCTTACATTTGCACCGAGAGGATTCCTTCCTGATCCAACAATTACCAGTGTATGACTCCATGTTTCCCACGAGGCCAACTTTTCTCGCCTTATATATTCATTAGATGGAACTTCAATGAAACCAAGTATTTCCGGGATGGAGGTGGATAAAATTGGTGAGTAAATATTGAATAGAATTACTTTAAGAAAGGTTTGTCCCCATCTTCGTCTGTATCTAACTCAAGCCCCTCAGCAGCTAGAAGTCTACTGATCTCATTCTTCTTGTCTTCCTCTGCTTTCTTGCGCATAATATCCCTTTTTCGTAGGACAAGGGTATGCCTCTTTAAAGTTGTGCTGCAGAATTCCATGGATGCCTTCTTTTCCTTGGCAAATAACTTCCTTTCCTCCTCAGGATCAACCTGGATCCAGTAGTTTAAAGTAAACCATAAGACATGTGGATTTTGAAATAAAAAGCATGATGATAGCATGATGTGGACACCATGGAGGATAGAAAGAAGTGTTCTATTATTACCTTCGACCGTGAGAGACGGCGCGCACGTAGCGTCATTTCGCGTTGCTGTTGCTCAGCCCAAGCAGCTACCGCCATGTCGCCACGTTTATCAAAAGCTTTTCGCTTTTGCATCACCCACTCCATCCAGGCCTGAGAAGCCTGATCAATGGAAAAGATGTTTTTTCAGAATAGCAAGAAACACCTCTATTATACAGACATTGCTCTTCAGCACACCTCAGTGCTCTCAATTTCAAATTATCTTAATGATCTAACAATTCTTAATTTGCTTTGTGTGCTCCTAGTTACACATAAGACGATAGAATGTTTACTTATTTCAAGATAGATAAATGGTAAGGCCCAATTAATTTGGCTTTTATTACTACCCATTAGTTGTTGTTGAATGCCATTATTCCTTGCCCAGTTTTGTAATAAGAATAAACATTGCACGATGAACTCCAGGTCCAGGGTATAGAAGTTAGCTCACAAGGATGAAATTGTGCTACCTTTAATTAATTCCTTTTTCTTGGTTTTGGAATCATCAAATTGGTTCAGGAGAGAAAAACTCACTATGTAATTGACATTTGTGGTTAACGCTGGTAGCCCTTGTTAAAGAAAATAGTAACAATAATTAACGAACACAAACATGCAACTGCATGCTGCATATCATCAAATCGACACAATAAGTGGATTAATGGACCACGGAAATTCAGACCTTCATTGGATTCACATGGTGCTCCCTATCATATGCCCTTCTCCTTTCGTCATCAATCAACAGCTCATATGCTGCTTGTATTTTTATGAAACGGGCTTCAGCAGTCTCTCCTTCCTCAAGGGTTCCCTTACCATCATAAACTTTAAGAGGGCATAATAATCAGATCGAATAAAATAGAAATTTGTATTTAGTCATGCATGCCAAATAGCATGAATCCACACAAAAAGTCTCATATATTCGCATGGCACCAATTTCTTCCACAGTTCACTTGTTAACTGTAGGTAGACTACCAGCCCACCACAACTTTTCTTTCCTAGATGTAGACTTTAGTTTATTTGTTGGTGCATATTCCTCAGTCCATAGGTCTTAAGAGGATTACTTAAGAGATCGATAACTATGAATGGAGGAATCAGAATTTTAGTACAAGGTCTGGAACTCTATTACACTATCACAGCTGATCTAGATAAAGAAACACCCACTGCAATAAGATATTATTTGTGCATGGAGTCATAGCTATATGCTGTGTAAAACATGCTTCTAAGACAAAGGCACACATTTCTTACAGGCTTACAGCCTTTTAACTTGATAGATAGTAAAACATAGATTCTCAGTGAAAAATGGTATTACCCTGCAGTACATAATGCAATTGATCCTTTACCACTGTATCCCAAGCATACTAACAAATAATTTAAAATTTCCTGTTCAATAATTTAAATGAGAGTTAAATACTGTAAAGCAATAGTCATCAACATGCACCTTCTATTTCCACGTTAATCCCAGAAGAGCAACGTAAAATTTTTGCTTTTTAGTCCAAAATTTAAAAGTTTTTTTACATATGGACCCCTGGAGAAAAGATTTGCAAAAATGGACCCCTAGCACGGCGCCAACTCACATGGCGCCCAGGGTACACGACACGGCGCCATATTTTTTGGCGCCGTAAATGGACACGTAAGATCCACGATGGCACAACACGGCGCCAACGCACATGTCGCCGTGACATTCATGAACGGCGCTAACGTTTGTGGCGCCGTTTACTGGGACTTAACACCGAGCGCAGCCCCCGGCCCCCCACCACCCCTCAGTGCTCTGTTCGAACAGACCGAACAGAGAGCAGCCTCCGCCGCCGCCCCTCTCTCCCCTCCCCAAATACATCCCAATCCAACGAAGTTTCTTGCGATTTTGCTTCCAAACCGAGAAAGCAAGGTGAGCTCCCTCTCCTCCTTTGATTTGTTGCAGTAGATATGGATTATTTGAGATACATTTCGTAGGGCAAAAGTTGAAACCCTAGATGAAATTAGTTGGATTTGGCTTGGTTTTAGGTTCGATTCGCAATAGATTTGCGTAATGTATTAGAAATAATGTGTATAGATCCGTTTTTAGGGTTGAAATTAGTTGGATTAGGGTTTGATTTGGGTAACTAGCTAACCTAGGGTTAGAAACGAGAAAAATTATAAATCTTATTCATTTCGCATTTTAGGTTGTCATGGGCTTCACTCGTTTGCCACCTCCATCCGGTGTTCCCGTGCCGATGTGTTATTGCGGCGATCCTTGCAAAGTGGAAAGGTCGGATGATCCGGATACATATAGGCAGAGGTACTGGATGTGCGCCAACTGGGCGTTCGATCCGCCACGTGCCGCCGTTGTCCTCGGCAAGATGGTATGTTGTATTGTCGATTCATCGAATTGGTATTAATTCTGTTGGTTTAACGAATGCGTACATTTGCAGGAGCCTCCACCGCTTTGTGATTTTGAGCAGTGGATCGACACTGCGATCGCTGAGGATGACAAAAAATATCTTGACGCCAATAAGAAGTGGGATGAAGAACGAAAGGAAAGGTGGGAAAGGGAGAAGAAACAGGAGGAGGCCGCGAGGGAACACCGTGAGGAGGAGCGTAGGAGGGCCGCGGCAAAGCGCAAGGGAGAAAGGCAGAAGAAGCTAGAGAGAGCGCGGCGTGCCAAGGCAGCCCTTGAGCAGTACCCTGATGCTCAGAGAAAGGGGAAGTGGCCTCGATGCACTCAGTAGTTTGATGTATGCGGACGTATATATTTTCTGAAAATTTATAAACTATGTATGTGGACTATGTATGTATGTGGACGTATGCACTCAGTATGTTATTTTGGGCTGTGCTTATTCATTTGGTGAATGTCAATTAGTATTATTTGTGCGGATGCGGATGGAACGAAACAGCTAGGCCGAGCTTGCAGTTTTAATGCAAGTGCAGTAATCACGGCGCCAAACACCCTGGCGCCGTATGTAAGTAGCACGGCGCCAAACACTCTGGCGCCGAGATATTGAACTACGGCGCGCAAAACTTTGGCGCCATATCCTGGCGCCAAAGTTTCTGGCGCCGTTTTTCAATACCTCGGCGCCTGAGTGTTTGGCGCCGTGCTACGCAAACATACAGAAAAAAAACAGCAAAGAGTTGTCTGTTTTTCTGCATATACAAAACACATACACACATATACATACATTCACATATAAAACACATACGCATAACTCTCAATAAAGTCTAGATGCATACATTCACATATAAATCTCAAATCATACATACATACGTATATGCACACATACACATATAAAATACACATACACATACATATATGCACACATACATCGTCATGCACATATATAAAATACACATACACACAACTCTCATCATCATGGGTTGGAGGACGCAGTATGGGAATCATCGTGAGCTTGCCGCGGTGCTCTCTGTCGTAGAACTCGTCCACCGGCCGGTACCTCGCCATCCTGTGCATTCAAAATTACGTTAGTGATAAAAATAACAAAATATCTAAAAATTATGCTCTCTAGACCTAACGCTGCTAACCTGAGTGGAACGACGTTGACACGTCCGTGAATTGTGACCCAATAGACCACACATACCGCAGTGTGTCTCCTGTGGGTCCTCAACGAAGGGATTTGCCCTACCCCTCTTGGTGCGACCAGGTATCCGATCCATGTCTATCTTGTACCTTGACCGCTTCCTGCTGCCCCTCTTGTGCCAACGTAACCCCACGTCCGCTATGTACCTGGGACCCGAGTAAAGTGGCCACTCGCTTTCATCACGATATGGCTCGAACCGTGGGGCTCATGTCCTCACCAACGCATCCACGCTGAATAGTCTCGGGATTTTGGTCTCAACATCGACATTCCGGGCCCTACATGCGGTCACCATGTGGGAGCATGGAAAATGGAACTTGTCGGGAACACCGCATGTGCATGTGAAGGATGTAATCACGACCTTATGCTTTCGGGCCTCTCGGAGCTCTCCATTCTCGGTTGTCCCTCCACCCTCAACAACCTCATACGTGCCCGTCACATGGTCAAAACAGTGGTACTCCTGTTCATTGGCTTGTATATTCGCTTTGGTAATGAAGCCGTGAGGACGAGGTGGCCAACGTGCATGTGCCTTTAACATGTCTGAGGCTTCCCGGTGCCGGTTGACAAACCATGCAACACACTTGTAGAAAGTGAACGCCGCAATTGCGGTAACTGGCAATCCACGTGCCCCCTTAAGCAGCCCGTTGAAGCATTCTGCCATGTTGCTAGTCATGAACCCATACCTCCTTCCCAATGGGTCATGAGCCCTTGACCATTTGTGCACATCCCTCATTAAACCCCTTATCCAATCACGACCCTCGGCATTAGTTTTCGTTTTCAACTCCTCTAACTTCTCATCGAACAGCTTTACCTCCCTCTGGCGACATACCTCCTCGAAAAGTGCAAAGTTGGCCTTCACCCCATCTTTTTTGAACAAGTTCTCTGCAAGGTGCCTTGTGCACCAACGATGGTGTACATGTAAATGTCCTGGTATCACTTCCTTAACGGCGCTCAAGATCCCAGCGTGCCTGTCAGACAACACACATACCTCCCTCCCCGGGCCAACCACATGGATCCGTACAAGCCGTAGAAACCAAGCCCAGCTAGATTTGTCCCCCTTCTCCACCAAAGCAAAAGTCAACGGCACAAGCGAGTTGTCCGCATCACAGCCAATAGAAATCAACAACGTTCCCTCATACTTGCCCAACAGGAACGTCCCATCAATTGGCAGAACAGGCATACAATGTTTGAAAGCCTCGACACACTGACCAAAGCACCAGAATGCTCGAAAAAAAATTTGTCTTCCATTAACCCATACATCGGGCTTAGGCACGTACTCATACCGCATTCCTGCATTGGCCGCTTTCATTGCGTTCAACATGGCCGGCAAACGCTCATACGCCTCCTCCCAATCACCATAAATCAACTTCAAAGCACGTTGTTGTGCCCTCCATGCTTTCCCATACTTGATTGTGTAGTGCCACTTTAGTTTAACGGCCTCTATCACTGCTGCCACGCGCATCGTCGGCATGTGCTTTATCATGGGGTACAGGCGGATTGCAATGAACCGAGAAGTCAACTGACGATGTTTCTGGCTGGGCTCGGAAGACCCACAGCTGTGCGGTCCATCCACAGTTGTAATCTTAAACCTCTCCGTACCCTTCACCTTCCTGGCACAGACTTTCCATGCACACCCTGTGCTCTCACATTTGATGGTGTACCGACGTTTGGCGTATGAGTTCTTAACCCAGTATGGACGGTTGTGCACGATCGAGTACTCTTTCAACCACATCTTCAATGCCGACATATCCTCAAAGACATGACCCTTCTGAATTATGATACTAGCCCCAGGCCTAGGTACGTCCCTCTGCATTTGCCCTCCATCCGCGACAGCCCTATGTGCGTTGCTCAGGTCATTATAATCGGACACTAGTGGATCACGGCCAGGAAACATTCTTCTCAACATCTCAATTTCGCTAGACGTCAAACCTGTGACTGGTCTGTCATCATCTGAGTCCACAGCCCTCGCATCCTCATAATCAGCCTCGTCTCCTGCAAGCTGTACATCCACCCTGTTAGATGCTACACAAACCATGGGTTCCTCAAACACTGTCTCCTCGTCAAATCCACCAACAAAGCGGTCATCGACATCCTCAGAGTCAGCTTCTACCTGAGTCAATGGAACCTCACATACTTGAGCCGAGAATACAACTTGCACCTCGACCTCTTCATGATCTGGTGACCTAACCAACGGTGAGTCATTGGGATCCAATGCAGCCCTAGGAGGCGATTGATCTCTCACCACCATCTGCACAAACAAGTCAGGTGCTCTGACCTCTGAGTCCAAAACAATGGCCACATAGTTATCCCATTCACCGTCGCTGCCAATCGAAACCAATCTCTTTATACGCGGCCCCTTTGACGACCCAACATCAATCAATCCTTGCATAACGACATCACCATGCTCATCTGTCCATCCCAACCTCTCTTTCAAGCGATAAATGACCTCACCATACGACGGACGTAAAGTAAATAGCAATGTGGTCTCTTCCATGCCCTCCAAATCAACACCCCCATTGTCATTTCTCTTCACAGTACCACCATGGTGCAAAGTCACAACCTTATCCATCTATAGCACAACAAACAAACATATCTCAGTCATTACGTACAATAATCAAACCCTAGAAACGGATCTATACACATTATTGCTAATACATTACGCAAATCTATTGCGAATCGAACCTAAAACCGAGACAAATCCAACTAATTTCATCTAGGGTTTCAACTTTTGCCCTACGAAATGTACCTCAAATAATCCATATCTACTGCAACAAATCAAAGGAGGAGAGGGAGCTCACCTTGCTTGCTCGGTTTGGAAGCAAAATCGCGAAGAAAATCGATGGATTTTGAGGGGGGGAGAGAGGGGCGGTGGCGGAGGCTGCTCTCTGCTTGCTCGGTCTGTTCAAACAGAGGAGTGGAGTGAGGGGGCCGGGGGCTGCGCTCGGTGTTAAGTCCCAGTAAACGGCGCCACAAACGTTAGCGCCGTTCATGAATGTCACGGCGCCATGTGCGTTGGCGCCGTGTTGTGCCACCGTGGATCCTACGTGTCCATTTACGGCGCCAAAAAATATGGCGCCGTGTCGTGTACCCTGGGCGCCATGTGAGTTGGCGCCGTGCTAGGGGTCCATTTTTGCAAATCTTTTCTCCAGGGGTCCATATGTAAAAAACTTTTAAATTTTGGACTAAAAAGCAAAAAAAATTCAAGAGCAACACAGTGCACAAGTTCCTACCGTTGACACTGATGTGCGATGCTTACAGTGTGATTGTGGCACAGCAGACAAAAAGCTTATTGACAAACAAACAAATGCCTACAGGCCCTACAGCCTACTTAATAACACCAACGCTTGGTAAGTCCGAATTGGCAAACAAACATCCTGTTCGTAGAAACGTATGAATTGTATGTAAGTCAGGAAATACCACCTAAATCAATTAATGTGTGGAATGCAGTAAATAGAATCGCTGAATAGGCAAACACAGAAAGGTTAAGAAGCGAACCATCAGGGTGATAGAACTTGGCCAATCTCCTGTATGCCGTCTTTATGGTCTCCTCGTCTGCATCCCTGTCCAGCTCTTAAAACCATACACCACGCAAACACACACATTAGTTTCACTCTCACCTTTAATGCCAGTTCATACTACACAGTACATCTCAAACTTACAAAAACAAGGGCACACTAGTGGTACTGCTGCAGAAAAAACATCCCAATTTTGAACCTAACTATAGAACCATCACAACAGCAAACGATCAAAATCTGGCAACAATTCTCCAATTTTGATCGTTCGAGGCCCCACCGGATCAGAGCATTTGACAGCGGAATTTATCAGCGTCATCAAACATAGATGCCCATGTTCCACACAGCAAAATCCCAGATAGCAAATCCATGCACTCGCTCTCAAATCTCACTAGCATAGGCCATAGCTTCGTCGTATCATACCAAGCGTCTCGTACGGCGACTTCTCCGAATCCCAGCTCGCCGCGCGCGTGGACACCCTCCTCCGCTCGCCCCCCGCCGTCCTCGCGACCTCGTCGAAAACGAACGCGGACGACGCCTTCCACGGGAACCGGCAGCTCCCGCCGAGTGGCGGCGCGAACCCCAGCCGCCTGGCGCCTCGGCCGGCGGCAGACGAGGAGTAGGTGTAGAGGAGGGTGGAGATGGCTCGGAGGCTGCTCATCGCCGGCGAAACGTGGCCTAGGGTTTGGGCGTGGAAGAGGGGGAGGAGGCGCGGTTTTGTGGTGGAATGGAGGGAACGCCTAGCGATGGTGACACCTGGCGCCCCGTGGTCTGCACACGTGGATTATTTCTCTTCTCAAATAAAATTCCCCCTTTCTACAGGTGTTATTTATACACTTCTTTTCTGATTACGTGTATCCATATACGATTGCGCTCTTGCTGCAAGTAAAAGAAGTCTTTTCCTTTGCAGTTGCGGGTGTAGAGAGAGGTAGAGCAACACAGAAGAAGTACTCAATTCTTCATACAGGGAAGAGCAGCGATATTTCAGCTATAATTATTTATTTATTTATTTACTGCCAGTAAATACTATACAAGTACATTCACAAATTACAGGTGATGTACAGATGAGAGCAGATCAATTCTACCCTACCATGCTCTTCTCTGCATAACTCAGGTTGTGGTTAGCTCTGCTTCTGTACATCAACCAAAACCTTATGGGTTGCCAACCTTATCATAGGCATCTAAAAGCCTAGTTCATGTTGAGTACATAAGCTGAACGCCATTTCTTTTTGGAGCCACTGCGAGGGTAGGTGTGGGCTCTTTCCCACTGCGCGACGTCTTCAACTTGCGAGGGTGGTGGCGGTAGGATCTCGCGCTCTACCAAATCCCAGCCGTCTAAAATGCTGTCTGGTGCTTCATCGTACTTCGCCGGTTTACCGGTGTACAAGAAGCTTGTGTCCGAGTTCAGTAGGAGGTTGTCTAGAGAACTCGGCTGATTAAAACAAAGATCTATCAGGTAATGCGACGCACTGAAAGTAGATGCAATGCAAGCAAAAAAGAAAGTAGCAACTTACCATGATACCTGTGTGCATGCTGTCCATAAGACTGCTGTTAGATGAGATGGCCGAACTTGCCTTCCACGTTGATCTGTTTAGTTGCTGCGCTTGCTTTTCTGATCTGCAAGCAGAATGTGAGATCAACTTTTTTCTTTTTGAGAATCAAGAATAATGAGACCATACATACTTGTAAATGTGCCTCGTCATCCTAAAAACAATTAAATTGTACCTTGAAGCAATGTTCGATTCAAGAGCAGCTCGAAGGGCCTTTGATGATGATAACATGTGGAGCAACTTTGCAAATGCCTCAAAAGTAGAAAGATTGGATGGCACATCCAAGCCCAAAGAGTTATAGTAGTAGGCAGTAATGGCGGTAACACTTGTCTTTAGTAGTGATATTCCTTTTTGCAAGTCTGGATGCCTCTCCATGGAGTGAGAAGATGCAGCAGAAAAGTTAAAGCTATTGCTTCTCTTGGAGTCAAAAGAGGGTTTCTTGTCAGAGTCCACAGAGTCAACACCAAAGTTACCCGAACCACTTTCTGTCCATGAATTTTCCTCACCAACAGAGCAATTATTTTGCCTAGGTATAAAAAGGGGGTAAACCTTGCTGAAAAGAAGAAAACAATCTTATGTCAGCAAGGATTTTATATATTGATGATAGAGAGATGCTGCCTTTTCCCAGAGATAGTACCCCTGGGACTGTCTTGTGCTCCAGTAGGAACTCCGCTGCCATATACGTGAACATGAAGCCTAATACACCACATGCATAAATATATTAGCCACGCGACCAAACTGGATAACCAATAGAAAGCTCGTGCTGCTATTCGTGTTATCATGAATCTAAACAAGCATAATATGCAGAATATATTTGCACATAGTTTGAATAAATATGGCATGTGAAGGATAGATCCTGCCTAATTGCAAGGTGCTATGCCTATCATGCTATGCTCAGACAGGTTAAGAGTCTTAAGAGATACTTAAGAATCTAACAACAGAGGGATTCTCAACAAAAATAACCATATTTACAGGACAAGAATTAAAATTACAGTTCAAACTACAGCTAGAGGTTCATACTATTTAACCGTCAGGATTAGCTAATTGAATCTGCTAATGTTGCATGGCATGCTAACTTCAAGGGCAGTCTTGCGATAATAGATTAGGGCACTGATTGGATCTTACCCCAAAGCCGGATACATGAAGGGCTGGTGCAGATAGGATAGGGACTGCAATATTGAGGAGTTGTAAAATGTACCTGTAACAAGGAGAAACTTAAGTTCCACAAAATTCAGAACCAAATGCACAAAATATTATTTGCAAACTGCTCTACCAAATGATCTGTCCAGCCCAATAAAAAACAATATTACAATAACAACTCAAACAGTTGTAATCTTGATAACAAGGAACACTCGTAGCCTCCATACATACTATCGTGCCCTAAATTATACTTCCACAAACTAATGAAAATCGATAACAATTCTCTATGGTCTAGACAGCACACTGAATTTTTATAAGCAAGCAACATTATAAAAGGATTTTTACATGAATTAGACAGCACGCATAAGGGTAAGGTTTATCAAGGACCACATAATGAGTCATAAAAGAGCAGCCATTCATTAATTCATTCCAACTAATAAGATCAGAGTCAACAAATTAGTAGTAATAGAGCAAAGACGTATAACCCCAAGGAAGCCGATAGCTCTTCTGATGGAACTGTATGTGGATCAAGACCTCTAGGTAGACGAGTGCCGCATATTGTATCATATGGACTACTGTAGCCATCCTTCTTTTCTCCATCTATAATAACCTACACATTAAAAGGCAGATATGTAAATCCTCATCTAAGCATTAAAATTCAGGTGACATTACCCAATATCACTTAGTATCAAAAAAACATTCCTTTTTTAGGTAATGAAATTCAACAAGTGAGCATGCAACAAGGGGGCAAACAACACAACATCACTAACATATGAAGCTAGCATGTGAAAGATGTCACATAAAATTAGTAATAAACATGCTCTAAATAAGATCAAATTATTAAAATTGAATCTTGCCCTGCGAAGCTGTCACCAAGAATAGCAAAAGTATATATACAGAAAAAAAAAAAAGAAAACCACTAAACAGCAAAGACGATAGAACTTACTCGTCGCATTGGGAACAATCTGCAAAGCTGTTTGATAGCTTTTGACTGCATTTTGAGACGTTCTGAGGTAGTTGCCATCTGCCAATGAAATATGAATATTTCAATTGCAGGGGCAATACACATACAAATGATGGATAAAACGAGGTCTTGCTACACAGATCAAACAAGAAAATAAAAGAAGAGGCTTGTTAAGACTCACAAGACCCATCTGTGCTGCTTTCATGGCATTGGTGTGCATCATTGACGAATCAGCTTGCTTCTTTTTGAGCTGACAATGGGAAACAAGATATATGCAGGATCAGTAAGTTGTTACGGGTGAATTTGCTTTTAACCAAAGGGAAACACTGAGAAAGGAATATTTGTACCATGACAAAAGCCAAATTCAATGAAGCAGTTCTCGCCCTGAGATCACTCGATGCCCGCTCAACCTTCCTCTCTGTGAAAACATCAATAACCAGAAGGTAAATGGCAACTGGTAACAACATAACATCCATTAAGAGTAAAAGAGATTAACCTATCGCATTTCGCCTCGTCAATTCACTGAGCCGATCCCTCAGCACCTTGATATCCTGAGCTTTGCTCGCTCTCCAGCTCCTCTGCTCGTCCGCTTTCCTCTGTCAAACATACACAAAATAGGCCAAAGCTATGACCTTTCTGCACAATTCTCCAACCAAACACCAAAATGCCACCACAGTTCTAAGAGAGGTAGTTGGGCCATCATCATTCTAGGTTTAGGTGTATACTACGCCTCGTGACCCAACACGCTATTTAGTATTTACCCATGCAATATAGATTGGAAAAATTGCTCCCATGCCACACAGTTTAATGGCGTTTGTTAAAATGCCCCATGATGTCTCACTGACATGCGGGTCCAGGGCCCACATGTCAGTGAGACATCATGGGGCATTTTAACAAACGCCATTAAACTGTGTGGCATGGGAGCTATAGATTTTAACCGGGTAATAATTCCAAGACTGACGCACAAACACGTGGAAACCACCAACCTAAAGCCCGAAACCCAAACGAGTTACCGATTTTTTTTGTGGGGGGGAGGGGGGAGACCGATCAACCTTGGCCTCGAGGCGCGCGGCGATGCGGGAGTGGAGGGAGTCGCGGAGGTTCCTCATCATGCGCAGCCTCGCGTGGTACTCGCCCAGCCTGCATAACCCAACCCAAAATCGAACAGCGGCGGTGTGAGGATTACGCCGAAAAGAGGCGAACTTGGATCGAGTTGGGAGAGCGAGACGAAGGGCGTACCTCGCGTTGACGCATGCGGAGCAGCAGGAGGGGAGGTTGGATCGCTCGCAGAGCGCGCAGTTGCTGCTGCTCCGCCGAGACGCCATCCTACCGCGCCCAATACAGCAGGGGGACGGGAGGGGAGGGGCTAGGGAGGGATATCTGGGAGCGGCGGCGGCGGCGGACTGGCGTGGCGGCAGTAGCGAGACGGAGGGGGTTAGTACTCTACAAGTCTGCTTGCGTGTGGGAGATGCGAAGGGGGAGAGAGAAACTTGCCCGGACTAATAAAATATCTGGTCCATGGCCCATAATGAGTTCTTTCACAAGTATTTGCTTTTTTTTATATCCAACCTAGCACAGTAATTAACTTTAAAAAGATGTCTTTTCGAAAAGAATTACAAGTTAATTATAACAAATGATGCATCCTTATTTATCTATATCAACCAAAATCAAGCGTGAGTGTCTTTTTACTCTCTTACGAATAGCTATAATTTAAAATTTTAAATCATAAATCATAAATTACAGCCTACAAACATAATTTCCAAAAAAAAACGTAGACTACAAACCAGTTTGTAATCACGTCGATTTACACGAATAGAACATATCATTTATGGTGAAGCAACATCCACTCAGCTCAGAAGATACGATTACAAAACATGTCAATACCAGAATCTATGATTGAAAACTTGCGAGTACAGGGGAAATGCTTTGATCTGACAGCGCAACGAGAGCAACCAGGATGAACCAGACGCATTCCCCAAGTTTTCATCAAAATAAAAGCAAGCATCGTTTCAACCGATCAAAAAGTGAGCGACTGACATACAATCCAGATCGAGATTGGCGAGCAACCGTTTCAGTTTGGTAGAGATGCGAAAACTACAGCTAGTTGCATTTACATTAGCCTTCTCGGTTCTCACAGTAAAGCCCTGCAAAGCCTCTTCACAAAATACCACCTACATGCAATACCCATCAACTAGTACTTATGTGAACTGCAGCTGCAGCAACCGTCAAGTCATGAGAAGAGAATCTGCTGCTCATGCCACCTGTGCCTGAAGAAGGGATGAATAAAAAAAAAGTACGATCATTTCAGCAAGTTTCTGTTAAAAACATCACTGGGAATTCCCTTCAAAAACTCACTGGGAACCACAAGACACTAACATACCAGCCGGAGCAGTAGATTTGAGTCTCTATCCTCCCCTCTTTCCTTTGCCGCGTGCTGCAAGCCTGGCCGACACCTCCTCTTCTGATAAGGGCATATAGTAAATCCGCGGATAGGCCTGTGTTTTCTTGAAGAGATCATCAAGTGTCACAACAGATGGTTCGGGGTTCTTTGGAGTGGGCGGAAGCCTCTCCCTTCCTGGTTCAGGGTCAGAAGTAGGGGGCGGCTTAGTAAGAGGTTGTGGAGTAGGTAATAGCCCCCTTGAGGTACGAGCAGCATGGGGAGGGATGGTTTGGTTAGCCTTGGGTTGTTGGAAGGGTGCTGCCTTTGGTGTTGTAGCTGTGCTGGGGCTGATAGGTGCTGGCAATGGAGGAGCGGGTTCAAGTTTGAGCTTCACCTCCTGTGGATCAACAAATTCGGCAACTAAGTAATTGCCATTGTTTGGGGGCCATTGCAGGTTGTAAACAGCATTCCTGGTAGCCACAGCTTCCTCCACTGAAGGGTACTGTGAATCAGAGGTTGGGCAAGCAGGCAAGTCAACAGCATAACATTATCAGAATTTAAAAGGAATAAGCAGTAAAGCTAGTAACACATCATGAGATACTTCAAGCTAACAACCAGCCACAACAAGGCTACAGCCTCAGGTTTGTATCCTTTATACTACCAAAAGCAATTGGTCAGGAACGAAAACTATTAACAATGACAGATTAATAAAGCACTAGTGTTGCCATTATGCACTTAGCAAATTTTAGCTGTAAAGTAGATTTATAATCAGACACACGAAAGGCAAAATTTACACAGCCTGAAAAAGGCCATAGAAGGGGCAAATGTTGAAATGCACTTCTGACAATATTCTGTGCAGGAAACATAAGATAAGTTAAGGACATACTGTAACATAGCAGTGGGTCTTGATATGATCCATCCAGAAGCTGCAGACAGATCCAGTTTTACCAAGAAGCTCTTGCACAGCTTTCAAAGTAAACGGGCGCACAAATCGATCAATTCTCAAGGAAGTTGTTGCAGGTTTCTGAGGAGGTGGTACTGAAATATGAAGAGAGAAGAAAAGAATTAGATACCAATGGTGAAGTACATAAACGTTATTAAAAGGGCAGAGAAACCTAACCTATCCGCTCCTTTGGAGATTCCCCACTTGCTGTTGAATCAGACCTGCCAAAAGAACGTTTTAGAGCTGGCCGAAATACATCCTTTGGAGCATCAGAGCCACTTAGTTTGGATGCTTGTTGCTCAGGAATTTCGACACTATCCGTATTCCATTGGCGCTGACGTTTGATTGACTCATTATTTCCAACAATTTCTTGAGCTGTGCATTTAAGTATTTAACATGAGTTAGAACAAAGACATGAAATTATTTAACCATTTAAATCACATATCAATGTGGCATGTGAAATGATGTCCAATAATCTTACTAAAGTACTGCAAAAAAATAAGTACTCAGTCCCTAAAAACATAAAAGAGCAGAAAACATAAGGTACAATTGTTTCATGCAAGATTTGCCAAAAGACAAAAAATATCCACAATGACAAGAATCAGACAGCACAAACAATGAAACAATGCAACAACACACATACAGAAACAAATGCCACACAAAAAAGTGATACAACAAAGACAACACAAAAGGCTTCAGATATTCACATAGGAAAGGAACACAGGAAATGACCCAATACTGTAAGGAAATAAAGACAAACCTTCAGGTTTCCTCTTTTCAGTTGGAGTTGCTGGTTTCTCTTCAGTTACAACTTCCTTTGTATGCACAGATGAACCCTCAGCAACAGTATCAAGGAGGGTCACCTCTTTTACCACGTGCTCTGAGGTAACCTCAGTCTTTCCTCCGAGATCATCAGATTTGATGTTGGAATCAACAAGCTTACTTTCCATCACATCCTCCTCCATTGATTCATCACCTGAACTCCTGTCTAAATTTAGTTTTTCAGGCGAACCACCATCTGGACTGTCCTCTTTCCTGTCCAAGTTCATATTGGTTATAGAGTCTATTTCTTGCAATGAAGTCTCGTTCTTAGGAAGCTCTTTCTCATCATCCAATGCCTGCAAATCATCACCTACGGAGGGAATGCTGGATGATGGTTTGACCATCTCCTGCTTAGCCTCTAGTTGTAAATCAGAATTGTCAGCATTCAGGTTACCCTTTACATTATTCTTTTCATTAGTGGATATATTATCATGAGAAATTGACACATACTTAATTTGAGACCCTAGATCTGGGTTGACCTCAGATACCTGGTCTTTTGGTCCAGACAGGATGGGTTTGCAGTCACCGTTTGTGCGCTTAGGATCTTCGTGGTCCTTGCCGTACATCAAAGCATTGTCACTGAAATTGTTCTTAGGAATCAGGCCCTCTGCATTCTGTTCTGGTGTAGTTTCAACCGCATCAGCATCCCAAGGATCAGCACGCGACAAAACAGTGCCTGGAGGTGATGGTACTGTTTCCTGCTCTAGAATTTCACTGCCTACACCGACACCAAACTCGCCTTTAGCAGAAGTTGCATCCAACTTGACATCAGTGCTGGTCACATAAGAAAGTGCATCATCAACAGCCATTTTATTGATGGTGCCATCTTCTGGGGCCTTCTCTGCAATAATCTCACTATGACCTTCAGCATGTGGATATACTCCCTTCACTATAGCACTGTCACTTGGAACTGATTCTAGGTCATCTCCTTTAGTTGCTGCTGCATCACTTAGAGAAATTTCATCAGCTGCTGCCACATCAACAAGAGGGGCCTCGGTAACTTCTGCAACAGCAACAAGAGTTTTCTGACTAACTTCTGAAGTAGCGACAGCAGCTTCCTGACTAATGTCTGTAGTAGCAACTACACTGTCCTTACTAGCTTCTGTAACAGAGACAACAAGATCTCCTTCCGGTGTTGCAACCTCAGAAGGACCTTCATCAACATTTTGTTCCATCGAAGCCTGGTAAACAGATGCATCACCAGAACTAGGAGTTTCATCCTCTTTCAGATCATCATCATGGGGAGTTCCACCGACTGTTTCTTCTCCGCCATCAAGTATCTCACCCTGAAGGGCTTCAAAGAGCCTTTTCACAAGATCATCCTTCAAACCTTTGATAGGTAGCCTCCTCTTACGGAGCTCATCCTTCAATTCAGTTACCTTCCACTGATCAATTGGTCGGTTGTTCAGCACAGGATATGTCGACATTGTGGCTGCCAAAAATTCACACTTGTCTCAATCAAAATCGCTAAACAATTTACTATGAATTTTACTGGCATAATGGAACAAAACGGTCTGAAATTTCAATCTATGAACTCAATTGCTTCCTTCTTCAGTTGCAACTAAAAAATTATGGCATGCTATGTGTATATGTTCTTGCCTTGTAGGAAGTTGGAACTCTGATGAAGTCGCAGTTTACATGCCAAGCAAAATTGTACTTCAAAACTTTAATTATCGTTTACACTGAAATGCTCCATGTTGAATCAAAATTTTTACACTCCAAAATTTGACTAGCGCTGTATATTAATTGTGAAAAAAACTGCTATTTGCAGTAGCTCATAACTTAAATATATCAGTTCCATATAACAACACTCCTCTCATTTGCAATCTACACCTAAACCACTAATACCCAATGTATTAATCCCAGACAATCTAAACATCGTTAAAATCGTATGGTCACTTCCAAAACCCTAAAAATCGCAGACGCATGGGAGCTCACCTAGCAACAACCGCGAAGAGAGATCTC
Organism: Dendrocalamus latiflorus; assembly: GCA_017311315.1. Lineage (NCBI taxonomy): Eukaryota > Viridiplantae > Streptophyta > Magnoliopsida > Poales > Poaceae > Dendrocalamus > Dendrocalamus latiflorus. Next base: position 25,148,148 of record CM029671.1, on the reverse strand, counting down.
AACAGTGCCCAGCGCACACCGCCCTTCTCCAAGCCGCGAAATTCCAAAACCTACAAGCACGCAGCCGCCAGATCAAGCCCCGGCCGGCAAAACCCTACAAAATGTTCACAAAAAAACACGCCGGGGAAGCTATTGCACAGACCAGCTGCCGCGAATCCGCCGAGGCCGCGCGCTCCTGAAAGGAAACAGCCCAAAAAAAGCACCGAAAAATTCGCAAAAAATCCAAAAAAAATCGAGAGGAGGAGGGGACGGGAGTCTCTATCAGACTATCAGAGAGGAGGAGGAGAGGGAATCGAGTTTCATGCGATCGTAATCCGCGATTCCATCCGCGGCGGTTTCGATTTCGATTTCTACCGAGGGTTTTGCTTTTGCTCCGGTGAGGCGAGCGAGAGCGACTGGAGGCAGGAAGGCAGTGTGTCGTGGCCTCGTGGGGTCATATGCTGACTTGCTATCTCGGAGAGCAACAGCCAGCAGGTGGGCGCTTCCCACTGACAGGTGGGGCAACGCATCTGTAGAATACGCCTTCGGCCGTGGTGCCAGACCAGATACGCTTTCGCGTTTGGAACGCATGTTGAGTGTTAGCGTCTTTGCGATCTATAAGGTGCCTCCTCAAAGGGCCAAAAAAAAAACCGAACCCCCAGTCCCCCACCACGTAATTCGCAACATTTACCAAAATGCCACTCTTCTCCTCCAAATTCGCACCGCTGATCCCCGGCCTCCGCTGCCACTCCACCGCGGCGGCGACCGCCAGCGGCGAGGACCCTAAGCTGTAGCGCATCGCCGAAGAGCTCCTGGCACTCTCCCCGGCAGAACTGGACGACTAAGCGGCGCTCCTACGCCTCAAGCTCCGCCTCTCACTCACCTCCAGTGCCGCGGCTGGAGCTGGTCCTGCCGCTGCCGGAGATGGGGCCTCCGGGGCTGCGGGCGCTGAGGAGGCCGCGACTTCGAAGACGGCGTTCGACGCGAAGATCGAGAAGTACGAGGCGGCGGCGAAGATAAAGATCATCAAAGAGGTGCGCGCGGTGACGGACCTGGGGCTGAAGGAGGCGAAGGAGCTTGTGGAGAAGGCGCCGGTCGTGGTGCGCTCGGGGCTGCCTAAGGAGGAGGCCGAGGCGCTCGCCGCCAAGCTCAAGGCCGCCGGCGCCGCCGTCGCGCTCGAGTGATCCCGAGCGAAAGGTGTCGCCTTCTTGGTTCCTAGTGTTCTTAGATTATGCAGCGTCCGTGCTTAATTTGTTTAAATTGGAATGTGATGGGTATAAGTAGATACAGGTTTTGCTTGCATTGTTGTAGCTTTTGACTAGCCTCAAGCCTAATCACTGAGTGATCTTCCTGAATCACGCAAATAGGGTGTCCCTGTGTTGTGCTCTAATTACTGGTCTGGATTGAATATTTGAACAGCCGCATCGACTAGTCTGGGTATACAAAGTTGCAATTCTTGTCGGCATTACTGTATGCGGGGATTAGAATATGCTAGTTTCAGTTGTTTGCTGATTTGGAATGGTACCAAAGTGAAAAGGCCTCCACTATCTTTGTTCCGGTGCATGAAGCTATTATGTGAACATGTTGTTGAGGAGGAAGCTTAATTAGATTCGATCAGATGGCCATCATGTTTTCCATTAATTAGATGCAATGTTTGGAAATGATGGTTAAAGGTTTGCCTGTTAATGAATGGTGAAGTTCATTCGCGTGTTTATTTGCCGAAAAAACTGAGATGCGTTGTCTGTTTATCTGACTTTTTTGGGGTTTGAAAGTATAAATAAGGACGCTTTCTTCAACATATAGGAGTAGCTCATTTGAATTGAAGACATCTGAAGCCATGCATGGATCACAAGTCCAGCATTTTTTAACAGTTTTGAATAGTTTAGTGTTGGATCTGACGACTCCTTTGTGATTTCTGGATTTTGGTTGGCTTTTGAATCAAATTGAGTCCGGTGGGACCCACATGTCATAGAAATAGAGAGAGAGATGGTGGCTGGCTTATCGATTCGCTTGACCGACTCCTTCAGTTGGATTGGATTGGAGACTGATTCCTGGGCCTCTCTCTCCCTAGCGGCCTTGGCACCGCCGCCATGGCTCTTCCCCTCTATAAATTGATTGATGGGTTTCCTCTCCGATAAAGAGAGATTCAGAGCAACATCCTTCCATCCTCCACTTCTTCCATTGCCTCATGTGTCCTCGATTTGAAGCAATTGCTTGATTTTGAGGAGTTTTGGGTTCGTCGCCCCTGTTCTTGTTGTCGCTCTAGTCGGCGGCGACGACAGCAGAGGTGGTGCAGCTTCCTCTCCAGCAACCAACAATCCCTTTTGACCTATCTGGTTGTGTATATACATATATAGAAGGCGACGAAGAGAAAGCCGCCTCCATCATCGACTAGCTCCAACCCTGCTCGATGGCATGTCGAGTGTGGCCACAATGTAGAGGTGCCTTGTCGTCCCCCGTCATCACCCTTCAGCCTCACCTGAGCCCTAGGAGGAAGCCAGAGCCTCGCCATCGCCTTACGGCCTCATCCTGAACCCAAGGAGGCTGGGGATGGCTTGTAATCGGACATCGTCTTGGCGACCAACAACCAAATCAACAGTGTAGTATGGTGTATCGGTGGTGGCGACTCGATTTAGTGCGAGCTAGGATTTTGGGCAATGATACTAATATTGGTGTGGATGTCCAAGGCCAAGGAGGCCAACACAAGGGCGACGGCTAGGACGGTGCAAGGGGGAGGAAGAGAATGAGGTAGGGCGATGAGGAAGGGCTCGGGATGGAGGTTAGAGCGACCAGATCAGCGGTGGCAGCACGATTTATTTTGAAGGCAAGAGGTGAGGATGCGATGAGAAGTTGAGGAGGCGCGAGCCATTGGAGGAGGGAAGATGGATAGCCCACTAGTGGCACAAGCAACGATGGGGCGAAGCGAAGCATGCGAGGGCGAGGGTGAGCGGAGGAGTCAAGGGCAAGTGAGGAGGGGGAGGCGTGTGGAGTGATGCACATGGAGTTGGAGCCATCAAGACCAGATCTGAGACATAAAGGCCACCATTGCAGTTGGCCGAAGCCCCTCCGTCTCCTTAACCCACATGTTGCCAACTATCACCGCAACTCTATCGACGCAAGTCATGGGTCATGAATTGGGCACAGGAGGTAGCTTGTGCCGTAAGGAACATGAGGAGGCGAGCACAGTGGGGAGGGGAGAGATGTGTGGGAGACGAGAGAGGAGCCTGGTATGACGTGTTAGTGGGAAACGAGCCCATGTGTCAGTGTGAATTGTTTTGTGAGGAGGGTAGGGAGGGGAAGAACTTATCACTCACTAACTCAATCCTTTTAAATAATAGAGGTAGATATATATTAGGGTCTATTCATATTGGCTTTCGCTTATCAATAGTAACAACTTGTACAGAAAAAGACACTCGTGTGCGATTTTAGTCGATATAAATAAAGTCACTATAATATGGCCCCACTCAAAACGGCTTAGGCTTTTGACTTCTGGCTTATTTTTCACTATTAAACAATTCCGTCTTTTTTCTGGTTTTTGGCTTTTTTGAGCTTTTTCGTCGGTTCTTTTTTCCCATATTCATTTGCACTGTCCGTGATGGGCTAACTTGTTTTTTTTATTTTTTTTAAATTTAATTACACCAAATAAGACACCATCAGTTACAGTGCAATTTCAACCAGTTACAGTGCTTTTCAGTCATAAGCCACTAAAAAAACCATTTTGAGCACCCCTATGGAATACAATCAATTAATAAACCTCATATTAAAAGATACTTTATTTAAAAACCATTTTATGTAAAAAAAGCCAGAATAGCCTTTAAAAGGTAATACAAATAGGGCCTTAGCTGTGAGTGTTCGCAGTTTCCCACTCGAGCCATTGAATAGCGTCCTCGCTGGCCTCGGCGGAGTCTCCGCCACCTTTAAAGCCGCTCACTGCACCGCGCAGTCGCGCATTCCACAACCCTCTCGCCACCCGTAGCGCTGCCACCAACCATGCCGCGCCCAACCTCCGCGTACGTGACCGCCGCCGCCGCAGCCGTCGTCGTGGCTGTCCTGGCGGCGGCGGCCGGCGCGGCGTCGCAGGCGCTGGCGCCTCCAGCGGCCGTGCCGGCAGCGGGGCCGTCGGCGAACTGCGGGTCGGCGGTGACGGGGCTGATCGGCTGCCTGACCTACATCACGCCGGGCAACCCGCAGAGTAAGCCGCCCAAGGAGTGCTGCGCCGGCGTGAAGAGCGCGCTGAGCAGTCCGGCCACCGTCAGCTGCCTCTGCGACGCCATCGGCAAGAACTACGGCATCCCGATCAACCTCACCCGTGCCGCCGGCCTCCCCACCGCCTGCGGCGGCGACCCGGCCGCCTTCAGCAAGTGCCATAGTGAGTACCTTCGCTTATGGCCATATGGGGTTCTTTCATGCTCTGATTCTTTCTCTTTGTATCGTTCTATTCTTCTCTCGTTCTTTTACGGTGTCTGTGGAGGGCAAAATTTCTACGATTTTTTCCTTTGTTCGTGTGGTTCTAGATATATTAATTTGGTTTGATTTAATTTTTTTATTTCTTGCAGTTAAATTGCCCGGCGCCCCTACTGAAGGTAACGCTTCTCTCCTTCCCGTTCATAGTTTGCAAAATCGTGAATCTCTTTCTTATTGTTCTTGTCGATCTGTTTTACCTAAATTGAATGAATTTGATCCATACATGATACATGTTAGAATCTAAATGATTAAAAAAACGAAGAGCCAGTGTCAATTTATCTCTATATGCGTTTTCACTTGAGTGTAGAAAAAAGAAAGGGGTGAAATTGTCGCCGGGAGTTGACAGCAATGTTTTCTTAACAACAAAATGGTCCTAAAGAGAGCCCGTAATTAACAATTAATATAAGACCAAGACATGTAATGTGAAATAACTTCTCCTAGCCTTTAGAATAGAAGACTGATCCTCCTCATGCCTCGCGTATGCCTCGGGGGATTTTTTGCGAAAAGATCCTTCGAATTTTGAAATTACGTACAGATCCTTTGATTTTTGCAGAAAACCTTTGCCACGTCGGTGATTTCAAGAGAAGGCCCTCCACTTTTTTAAAATTACATATGGATCTTTGATTTTTTCAAAGGAACCCTCTTTTTACGGGGTAAAGCTCTGCACTTTTTCTAAAATTACATGCAGATCCTCTATTTTTCCAATAAAAGTCCTTTACTCTGTTGTATAGGCCCTTATTTTTTTTCAAAAAACTCTCCTATGAATTATCGACTCTCGTATTTGGTCCACGTGGTAGCTAGTATAACATGGCGCCGCGATTCCGTACCTAGTTACTAGTTGACCTCACTAGTTTGGCCTTGGAATACTGTGAGTGTGAGAGTCGTTAGAGTGAGTACTTTATTCCTAGAAAAGTAGTGGTACTGTCGTAGTGGATGTACTACAGATGGTCTATGGCTTAGTAAATTTCATCATAGATGGCAGTCAAATTTTGCAATCGATCGTGCCCACAAAAAAATTGACCAAACATTAAGTAGTAGAACGTGTCACGTGCTAAGCGATGTGATTTCTGTACGCAAATCTGCTTGTACGGGTTATGTAGGGCTCACTGGTGAGGATTAATCACCTGTCTGATCTGAAAACTGAGCTCAATCTCTGCAGATGAAATATCTGGTCTGAAAGCTCACCGAGTTAATACTAAGTAGTACCTGAAATGCTGAAATTCTGAACTGAAGAAATGTTGGTTCCTGCCTCTATTGATATTTACTTGGTCATCTCCTTACTCTGAATCCATCTTGCAGCACCTTCGCCATCTTCCGGATCAACACCAGCAACTGGCAGCCCAGGCTCACCGAAGTCGGTGGCGACCCGATCACCGATCTCGGCAACCGTCGTCCTAGCCGCCGTGGCGGCACCTCTGCTATCTTACTATTTCCTCTGAATTGTTATTACATGATTTAGTTCATGAATTACTATGATGCGCATGCGTATTGTGCCATAGTTTAGTGACTATTGAGAGAGACCCTTTTCTGCTGATTTTCATTTTTGCTGTGCTCGTGCCTTGCTTACAGTTGCCTGAACTCTTTGAGTATGTGTGGTTGTACAGTATTGGCATGGGCCTCTTCAGAATAAGTTGATAAAGCCATACAACCATAAAGGAAGTGTCGTACTGAATGAATTATGCTTAACACATGAGATGACAAAGCAAATTTAAGCTTCTGCCATGATCACAACAAGAATATGCCCTTTATAAATAAAGGAATCTAGAGCCGAATTTTCAATTATGCAAATGGAATATTTCCCTTCTGAAAGTCAAGCTACTCAGATTTTAGGTCTTGGAATCCCTCTAGCAACCCCTCTACCAATCATCGTTGCTATTGCAGTTGGCACTACCATTAGACTTTGATCATTAGCTATCTAGGCTCAATTATCGCCACTTTATGCTGATGGTTCCGATCATTAGCTATCTAGGCTTAATTAACGCTTCCTTATGTCGATGGTTCCTCTGCTTTCCTGGTAGCGCCATGATTCCTCTGTAACAGCGCGTTTGGCTGGGAGTTCTAGAAGAAGTGTTTGGTGGGACGGATGGTAAAACAAACCCATAATTTCGAACTCGGCTAGACTATTCTTTGGCCTGATTGATCCTTCCGGTCGGACCTAAATCTGGGCATGCTCTTTTTTTTATTGTTTTGGCTTTTAGCTTCAGTTTCTTTAGAAGTCAAAATATAATAGAGTGGCTTTTCTAAATTGCTTCTATTTCTTTAAATAATTTTTTAAGTCTAAATTATATACACCGTCTGCATAAAAATACAAACACAAATTATCTACCGTAACTAAAAGATATCAGTATAAAAAGAGCACCAAACTGTATTCGGCTTAGTCGAGCGAGTCATACGGCATATAGGGAGGCCATATGATTTGGGGGACTGAAGACTGACTTGACTTGGGAGACGACGGAATTTGTCTGGGTCGGTAAAATTGTTGAGGCTGGTCGGCAAGGTGACGCAGCAATGGAGACTGACGAGATGATTATTTATCTGAGCACCATTCGTTCCGGTCCATGCGCGCTCTTTGTCAAGGCGTTAGGTGGTGCGAGATGTTACAACTAGTGACATGTCTTCCCCTGCGTGCGCCAGAAAAACAACTTGATTGATGCTGCGGACTTTTGCTGCGTCGGACAGGGAAAGGGCCGAAGATGACAGAGCCAAGCGAGACGGGGTCGGTAGGCGCCCTTTGTTTTGATTCTGAGCATCGGCTTGTATGCGAGCGCTTGTGAGGATGGTTTTTTTCTTACGATTTTTTAGCCTAAGACATGATGATTGCTAAAAAAAACTAAAGATAAAATCCGCTAAAACAAAAAAAAAACATAATCTGTTACCGTCGCTTCCGCGCGAGTGGGGTTTAGATATATTTTATTTTTGCACCGGTGGATTTTCGCGTCAGTGTTTTGTGACAGTTTCTTTCCGGTGGCTTCCGCTTTTTCCTATGTACTGACAAAGGAGTGGGACAAATCGATTGCGTCACCGACGCTAACATCTCAACTCGGTGAAAGATTTTTTTTGGGCCCACTCCAACTCGCTTACGGCTTAAGATTCTAACAGTTGCTTTTGACTTATGACTGAAATTGCATTGTAGCAGTTGTTATTTTTTCTAAGAAAAAATGAAGAAAAAAAGAAAAATTGTTATATCATCATGGACAATGCAAAAGAATAAAAGGAAAAAAGAAATGACAAAACAAAACTGAAAAACTTAAAAAACTAAATAAGCTGAAATTAGAAATCAACGCGTTTCAAGTGATTTTTGGCTTAAATAAGCTGAAAGCCAAAATAAGTCAAAAGATAAAGTTGTTTGGAGCGGGGTTGTTGCAATGATCGTGTCGAGGGTACCACCCCCTCGATCCACAATCTCACTTTCGTGTGGTAGTATTCGTCAAGACTGTTCATACACATACCTGTAGCACAGGGGTGGATGCAGGATCAAAATTTAAGGGCTAACGGTGAGGCAGAACTCGCCGGAGCCGTACTCATCGATGAGCCAAGTGAGCTCGAACATGTTCGTGGCCTACACCCGGGCCACGGACACGTGCAAACTGACGTACAGGGGCGAAGCCCAATAGAGGCCCGTGGGTGCCCAGGCACCCCCCTCACTTCCAGAATTTCTTAAGGATTGGAAAAATTCGGCCCTATAGGCACCCCGCATGGCCCAAGACGAGGCACCCCCACCAGGCCGGCAGCCCAACAAGCCCACTGTGCACCCCCCCCCCCACCCATTTGCTCTAGCTTCGCCACTGCTGACGTAGTCATGTAGGAGAGGCCTTCCTGCTTCTCCGGGTGCACGCTAAGGTAGTCCCGCCTCTCCCATTTCTTGTAGACAAGGTCTTCTGAAGTGGTGTGCTTCAAAACTCCATGTGACATCCTCTTCTCGACCTCCAACCAAAATACTTCAATTTCCCTGCATTGTGGCAATGAAGATGTAAACATCAAGATTGGGTCAAAGATTTATTCAATTGATGTTTTGATAGTCTGAGCTTACAAGTTCGTCGATGACCCACATCATGCACGTCTTCTGCCGATTGCCCCTAATGCCGAGGTCACGATACGCCCCAAGAATGGCTTTGCACACTGGGATGATGTTGTCCTCAGAGACTTAGGCGTCGAGCAGTGAGGCCTCGGCCCACCTCTTCAAGCTGATGAATGATGAACCCACCAACGGGAATGTTGAAGCCGAACTTGTCATCCTTCATGGCCGTCATGTACGTGAGATCGATGATGTGCGAGTGCTCATACAAATCGTGAGAACCAATCTCACAGCATCCGCACAGGGGGAGAGGATGCCAGCACTACCTGACCCCCTGGTGGGTCGCCTTGTTGTATCATGCCTGAAGATCACGCTTTATGTCAAATCAAAACCATCAGCCATCACTGGCTAAGTCTGAGCTGTGTACTACTGTTTGCCATAAAATACATCCCTGTGAAGTCTATCTCCTTTGCCTTCTTACCATTGTCCTCATCGTCGCTTCCAGAATCAACATTACTCAAATCATCTCATCAAGTGCCGATGAGGACATTCTGAAGACACCAATTGGACGGATTACACGAGCACGAACTAAACAAATTAATCAACATGTGAATTCACTCATAATTGAATTTGGTTATAATTTACGTGAGAACTAGATACAACCTCATTCCAATGTATTGTGCGTTCTCAGGTTTGAACGATATGAAACTTTTAGAATTGGAGCCATGGAGGAGAAACTAATGGAGAAGAAATATTAGAGTCAAGCAAGGGAAGACACGTTCGAGTACTCATTGCCATGTCGGACCGACCACGAGAACAATCGAATTCACAAGGCTCCAGAATTTCAAATGATTTCAACTGGTATTAAAAACTACCTTCGGATCGGTCTGATCGACCCCAGATGTGTTTAGGATCGTTTGATCCACATCGGGTGCTTGCAAGACCTTCGTAACGTTTAGACCAGTCCGAATTGTTTCGACCGTTCAAGCCATCCGATCAGCGTTAGACGCTCAGATGCTTCGAAGACGTTCGGACCGCTCCGAAAGATCGCATTGTCCAATCTTCCACGGACCTCCCGATCGCCTTGGAAACGCTTGGCCCACTCCAAATGAGTTGTACCATTCGATCTTAAATGGACCGCCTGATCGCCTTGGAGACACTAGGACCGCTCTGAACATTCGTTCGTTCCACAACGTTCCATCGGTTTTGGATGGTTGATAGCAACGGTGTCTAAAACACTTCGGAGTTGAGTAGAAGACCTTGCGACCTCTCAAGGGTTATATAAGCCTTGTAATACGTAACTTTTTTGTAGACCACAATTGAATATATTATTTTCAAGAGAGCGCTATATGCTTGTTCTTCCTAGGATTTGCCATTTGATTGCAACCTAGAGGGGAATTGAATGTTTCTCTACGTTGTTGTTCTTGTGATTCTTTTTTATTCTTAGGAGCTACGACGCATTTGCTTTGTGGTCGGGTAGACAGGATCACGAGTGTGTGGTTAGGTGAATTTTTTTGTCGCATGTTGTTGTTCTAATAGTGGTTGGCGCTATCGGTTCGTTAGGTTGCACATATCCAAGTTATTATTATCGATCCTACGTCGTGAAGATCGGGAATTTATCTATATCGATCAAAATTACACACAAATATCTTTCTCTATTCTCTCTTACGAACAACCAAAATTTAAAATTCAAGTAAAAAACTATGAGCCACATGCAAAAAAAAACCCTCCCCAAGTTTGCACGGAAAATGTTCAGAAGTGACTTGAATTTGCGTGTGGTATAGTTTTCTCTCTCCACTAAACTATACAAAGCAACGGTAACGATCATGGCCCTTCTCGCAGGGACAAGCCACCTCCTGGCTTTTGCTGTTGTTGCTCCCTGTCTCGGAGCTGGAATGTAATTTCTCCCCTAACTAACAGCATTCAAAACTTGGGCCCAACACAATTCGTGGTGAATAGTTTTCTCTCTCCACAATTACACTCGTCAATTGGTGCCTATCTGGCTCATTTCTTACCTGCCATGTCTGTTTCGTGCAGGCTCTTACAAGCTTCCTACTCTGTCAAAAACAGTCTGGCTTATGATGACACGCATGCTAGCAGGTTGAAGGTTGCGAATCTCCCCTTCAGAAATCGTGCGGCTCCGAGACTTCGGCGATCCTATAAATGAGGCGCACATCCAGACACAGCTGCTGCACACACGCCGAGGCCGAGGGACGCACGAGCGTCAGAGGGACAGGAAAGGACATATCAGCGGTCAGCGCGCGAGATGGGATCGAGGAGGAATCGCCGGAGACACAATGGACGCTCGACGACGACGGTCGTCTCCGGCGGCCCTGCCTCTCCTGCTTCTGTTCGCCATACCCTTTCTGTAAGGCTCTGCCCCCGCGGACGTTGGTTCTCTTTTGCGCATTTTGCGACCTGTCTAATTGTTTATTTGTTTCGCTTCTCATTCCGAGAAGGGAGCCAGGTGGCGGCGGGCGGCGACGCTCCGGCCGGCAAGACGGCGCTGCAGAAGCACGTGGCATTCTTCGACCGCGACAAGGACGGCATCATCTCCTTTTCCGAGACATACGAAGGTGACCATGCATGCCTGTTCTCCATTCCCTTCGTTACGGTATTTGCTGGCGCACGTTTCGTTCTTGCTCTTGCCGTGTTGTTCGTGGTAAAATCCTAATTTTGGCCTTTGTATAAATATATGGATGGTGGTAGGGTTTCGTGCCTCGGATTTGGGGTTGCCATGCTCCAAAGTCAGTGCTGCCTTCATCATCGGCGCCCTAGCTAAGGGAGAAGCTATATAAGGAGAGATGCGGAAGCTAAGGGAGATATCCCGAAATACACCAGTCGAAATCCTAACTGCCATCTCTCATAGCTTTTGCCATGCATGCTGGTGCTAGCACGCCGATGCATGGTGTTATATCCCTAGACATGTGGATCTGGTAGAGGCGCTGCTGTAACTGCGGCGCTAATCGGGACGATCACAAAGAGGAGATGGTTGGCCGAAGGGCAACCGACTACTACCACTACTATACTGATGTGCTCTTCGTTGAATCGGCTGCTTCAACTTTACTTCTGCTACACTGCGCGTCTAGTGATAACAATCAATGATCTCTTACTCGTATAACTTCCTGGTTTACACAGTAGAAAATTGTAATCTACGTTAGTGTAGTCTACCTGTATCCCAACAAACCCATCATTCAATCACACCTTACAAGTGTGCATAGATGTATGCTCTGAGCTAGCAATCGTGTTTTGTACATACAAAATGAAGTGCAAGTAGTATTTGATTGAATCTAATGCATGCAGGAAAATGCAACAGCACCACGCTTATCTACTAACGTAGAGAACATCCACAAAGCGATCCATGGAAGTGATACAGACTCGTATGATTCTGAAGGAAGGTATATATGCCCGGCCTCGTTTACATAAAAAAAACTCCGCGAATTCAGCAAATCAAACTGTTTAGGTCCCGCTCAAAACGGCTTAGGATTCGAACTTATTTTTCACTATTCAATAATTTCATCTTTATTTATCTTTGTAGTCGTTTAGAACATCTCTTCTCTGTTCATCCATCAGTTCCATCCCACATATGATTTACTCCACGATATTTTTGACGCATATATGGTATCGTCGTCGTCGAACAAGAAATCCATCATCATATCTTTCCAATATATTTGCTAGTTGCTAGATTTGCTAATATATACTTCCACTGCACAGGTTTGTCCCTGAGAAGTTCGACGAGATATTCACCACGCAGGCAAAAACTGTACCTGATGCTCTGAATTCAGACGAGCTAGACGAGATGCTTCGTGCAAACAGAGCGTCCAAGGACTACAAAGGATGGTAATCGCTGCTCTAAATATTAAAAATAGTACGTTAGTACCTAGCAATGCTCCTATGGTCTCACACTTTTAACTCTGCTTATGTCCTTGAGCAAAAATGCAGGCTTGGGGCTTCGACGGGAAAATTTCTATGGTGTAACCGCGACACAGCAGAGTTTGTGTAATCTGTAAATAAGGAAGCGATATGTGGCATAAAGTACTATAGTAACACTGTAGTCCGTATAAAAATATTTTAAAAATCAATCCGGCACCGTAGCAACACTTTCAAAAATATTTTATCGTACGAACTATAGTGCTGCTACAGTACTTTATGCCGTATGTCATATTCTTATTTGCTAGTTACACAAATAAAGCTATATAACAGTTACACCGTAGAATTTTTCCTTCGACGGAGTGGAACACGCTGTACAGCGTGCCAAGGACAAGGACGGCCTTCTCCGCAAGGACACCGTGAGAGCTGTCTACGACGGGAGCGTCTTTTATAAGCTGGCGAAGAAGGTTCATCTGGAAACCAAGCATGATTAGCACCTGATGACTATGTTACTGTACAAGAAATCGATTGAGATAAAATGCTCCGTTTGACACTGCTGTCGCCGTTGGTGCACGCATGAGTTGAGCAAGAGCAACGAGGCGTACTTTGCCTGCAGGTTTCATTGTTGCATGGATTAGTTTTTTTTCTTAGAAACATCCTCATATCTACATTAATAAAAAAATGCAAAGATATAGTATATAAGTATTTAACTTTCACATTGAAGATATCTGATGAACAGCTTGTTACCATCAAGTCTTTGAGTCGATCAACGTGCCAAACTTTTTTTTATCTTCCTCGCAAAAAACTCTGGATCTTGTGATAACAACAGGATTATTGACGATCACAGAAACAGGAAGTAGATAAGGATTAGTTGGGCACATCGAGCTGATATTGAAGGAGCAGAGCACGGGCCCCTTCCCTCATAGTTATTGAAACCAGACCGGGCATGACCCGCTCGGCCTTCTGGTTCACAGTTCATCGGTCCAACCAGAGGTTAGCCGATCAGACTATCGGTTCAACATGGCTTAATAATATAGTTAGTTTCCATGTAACACAACATCAAGTTTGCTCATTTGGTTAGCAGGAAGCACCATGTTGTGGGTTCAAATCCCCTCCTGCAATCTTTTGGATTAGGGTTAGGGTTTAGGGTGGACCATGTCGTGGACTATTACTGAGACTAAAAATGTTTAGTTTCCGGTCCAGTTTTAATAAATATGCCTTCGCTTCTACTTAGAGCAAGTATAATAATGATCTTATAGCCAAGCTAGTCAGCATTTTTGCTGATGTGGAGGAGAGAAGAGAGGAGAGAGATGAGAGCTTGGCTCTCATGCAAGCAACAAGCTGGGCACAGGAGTCTATGCAGTGGTGGGCCTAGATAATAAATGTATGTGAGGAGGAATAGGAAAGAGAATGTGAGACATGGTACCACATAATAATAAAAACTTTTTGTAGATAAATTATTGTATAACTTGGCTCTTATAACTTGACTTAGGGCATCTCCAATGGTCTGAGTCAGCTAGCTATATGTATGTACATATCAGCATATATCCTATGTGGAGAAAAGAGAGTATACAAAAAAAACCGAACCAGCTCTTCCTTAAGCACTAGTCTATAACACAAAACGAGGCAGCCTCTATAAATGATAGTCCTTTTCTGTGTGTGCATGTAAGCATCAAATAGCTATCCTTATAGATAGTTCTTTAAAATGCTAGTTTTTAGTGTGTACTATATAAATGATGTGGAAGTCTTCTAGTTAGTTGCTAGCTAGAACCATTGGAGATGTCCTTATAGCCAAACACTTGACTCTATTATTGAACTTTCTCTTATAGGCCATCGTACTTCGAAGAAATTGGTCCAATTGGCAGCTCTTTGATTCATGAACTCTGCTAGGATGTCTTCCCTTGGATGCTCCTACTTTGGGCTTGACCCTTCTAATTATTTTTCCAGGTGTGAGTAGGCCCAGGCGCTCTCAAAGAAAAAAAAAAGTAGGGCCAGGCCGTTGCACGTGCAGTTGGTCAATTAAGCGACTCATGTGTCTATTTAACAGCCCATAAAACGAGTAGACCAAGTTTACGCTCAAAATGTTCGGCAAAATTACACTTTAGTAATATGTTATCGATGAGCCATAAACTATTCCATTTTGTTCAATCAAGCACCTATAGGAACATGTTATTGATTTGAGCCCTCAAACTATTTGATTTTCTCTAATTGCACCCTTCTCCTAGTCTCAGTAATGGTAAGCTGACGTGGTAGCCATCTTTTGCCACGCTGGACCACCTACATGTGTGCCAATTGAGCGTCCATGGAATATGTTACAACCAGAAAATAAAGTAACCAATGTACAGACACCTTTACTGTATAGACATCTATTCATGTAAAGGCACCTTCTTTGCCACTCCTTCATCACCTATATATTCTCATGTACATGTACAGAATGAAGTTAATCAACAGTTCATTTCCATTCTCTACACTGTCTCAGTTACTTTCACAACACGTTATCAGCACACGCTCTGCCATCCAACACGCACACATCCTGAGACGAAAAGGTGATGGCTTTTCTTGCATTGATCGCTTCCAACCGACGACGCTCGCGGCCGGCGCACGGCGCCCGAGCCAGAGACGCCCGCGGATGGCCGGCGCGGCGGCGCCCAAAGGCCGGAGCGGCGCCCGCAGCCCGGCGTGGCAAGGTTGGCGCAGCACCCACGGCCGGCGAGCCCTTGGCCTGGCAGTACGGCCAACCCAGCAAGGCCGGCGCGGCAGGCTCGGCGTTGTGGCACAGCCCGGCTTGGTGCGGCGCGTCGACGTGGCCGGCAGTGGCGCGCGGCGCCCAAGTTTTCCCACGGCGCGGCGGCGCCCGAGCCCGAGGCAGCCCGACGCGGCGCGGCCAGGCGTGGGGCGGCCCGCGGCCGCACGTACCCGCGACGGCGCGTCCTTCTGGCGCGGCCCATCCTCACGGCGCGGTCCGGCGCGACCCGACACGGCGCGCCCGGGGAGGCGGCTCCAAGGGCCGGTGGCGCCCGACGGGGCAGACGGCGTACGGCCGACACGGCCGGCCCGGCGCGGCGCGGTTCGGCGCGACCGGCGGCGTACCCCAGCGGCGCGGCCTGGCGCAGCGCGGCCGGCGCGGCCCGAGGCGACAGCGTGAGGCGTCCCACGGTGGCTGCGCCCGGGCGGTGGTTGAAGCGGCCCAAGGCGAGGCGCGGCACCACGGGCTGACGGCGTCGGAGGCCGCACCAAGGCCGGCGGCGCCCGAGCCGGGGGTGGAAGGCGGCGCCCGGGGCGGCCCTTGCGGCCGGCGGCGGCTCCCCACGAGACGGCTTCCCGAGGCGGCGCCCGAAGAACCGGCGGCGCTGACGCCCGCAAGCGGAGGGTGGCGCCCGTGGCCGGCGACGGCATGCCCGGCGGCCCGAGGAGGCGCCCGAGCCCCGCGGCGCCCACATGGCGCGGCCGGCGGCACGCGGCGGCGCAGCCCGGCCCGAGGAGGCGGCCGGAGGTGGAAGCGGCCGGCGGCGGCTTGCCCGGAGGAGGTGGCGCCCGGAGCGGTGTCGCGGGAGAGGAAGCGGCACCCACGGCCGGCGGCGGCGGCTGGCGGCGGTGGCGCCCGTCGGCCGGCGGCGGCGGCGGCGGCGCCCCATGGGCAGGCCGGCGGCTTGGGTTAGGGTTTGGGAACCCTAACCTCCCCCATTCCCTTTTATATGGCTGCCACTTAAATGGGCTTTGGCCCAATATCTCCCACCTCCCCACATGGGCCAAATGGCCGAATGGGCTTTAGCCCAGGTTTTCGCATATTTGCAAAACCCCCCCTCCATTTCATGATAATGCAGAATTTCATGTTAAAATAATTTCCTATTGTACATATTTTGCAGTATAGTCCTTATGCTGAAATAAATTAGCATTTCAGTCCCTACAGGAACTGAAAATTATGTAATTGTTCAAATAAATGTGCATGCACATTTTTATAACTTTTACATATTTAGGATTATTTTATTGCAATTTATTTACAATATGAATTGCGACCATCTTTAAATTTGCTATCTTTCGCAAATTTAAAATTTGAAATTCCCATTTAGTAAGTACCATTGTACTTAATAATTTGGAAATTTTGCAAAATATTATACCTACCATAAATACCATAAAATCACAATTTATGGCACTTTGCTACATTCATTTGTACGCTATGCCATACAATAAATTGGTGTTCACCACCAATATTGTGATTATACGGTATTATAAATATAACCTCATGTTATATTTAATTTGGGTATATATTCATTCGGATTACAATACTCATATTGTTTTCCACATATTTTGCATTTTATTACAACATTACCATACACATTAATTTACCTCATGTAAATTAATTCTTTATGGCGTACATCAATTATTGCAATCTATCTTATGCAATTTACATATTACGTTTACTAGCTTACCATACAAGCACTTAATATTTTTTTATGCAAATGCTTTAGGTTGATTTTCTCTCGTTTTGGAATAACACAAAGTTTCTTAACTTTGATATTGGCCATACACAAGGCAGTACTATAGTACTACTGCGGGATTTATTCCTTAACGTGCGTACCCAATATCAAGTTTTGAAACATTTTGGTCTACACTTTTGGGTGACTACCTTTATTTATTTTCAAATTGGCAATACACAAGGTAGTCTCATAGTACTACTGTGGGATTTTCATCCTCAACGTGCGTACCCAATTTGATTATAAATTATACAAGGTCTACACCTAAGTGATTACCATGGTTCTTTTTCACATTGGCCATACACAAGGTAGTATCAAAATACTACTGTGGGATTATCATCCTCAAAGTGCGCACTCAATGTTGAAAAATGAATTAAAATAATGTTAATACCATTGGTGATTAACTTTGTTGTTCCACAATAGGAGAATGTCCCTTTATGTATTTCAAGTTTACCTTGATTACTTGCATTTCACATTGCTTATTTAACATTGCCAAAGATTTTAACAAATCTGTGGCACTCTTGACGGCCACAACTTCCCCACAAGGGCGATGGATCTCAAAGTGAGTCTATCGTTGCGCGGAATGTACCAGGCAATTGCAGCTCCCCAAGAGGGTGTAGCTCCTTTGGCTGAGCCTCTCAAGTACAATGCCTTATTTATCATAAGGAACCACATCCATCTTGATCTCAAGGCTGAGTATCTGATGGAAGAAGACCCACGCGCTCTGTGGCTTGCTCTTCAAACACGGTATGAACATCAGAAAGCAGTCTTCCTACCGGAGGCTGTCAATGAGTGGAACCATCTCCGCATACAGATTTTAAATCTATGGGAGAGTTCAACCATGCTGTTCATATCGAACATATTTGGTATTGAAAATGAAATTTGTATGTATTCTATATACTACTATAAGAATTTCATTAAATTCTTCTTTGTGTATATAGATTTTTGGAGTCAATCCAATAGAGGAGGAATTATGCCTTGTGGATAGTGGTACCACAAACTCTATACTTAGGGACACAAAATATTTCCTAACTCTTACTAGGAGGAAAGGAAATGTTTTAATCATCGCTAGACGCGATGCAACGATAGTAGGCTCTGGTCGCGCCTCTATCACTCTCCCTATGGGTACACAATTGGAAATTGAGGATGCACTCTTTTATCCCGATTCAACACGTACCCTACTTCGTTATAGAGATATCCGTCAGAATGGTTTTCATGTTGAAACCCGAAATGACAACAAAGAGGAATATCTCCTCTTAACCAAACACAACGGATATGGCAAACAAGTACTAGAAACAATTCCATCTTTAAACTCCGGATTGTACTATACATACATCAAACCCGTTCAACATATTGCGTACACAGTAATTTTCCAAAACACTAACACATTCCAAACATGGCATGATCGCCTTGGCCATCCAGGCATTGGAATGATGGGGAAAATTATTAGCAATTCAATTGGTCATACATACCTCAAAACAAAATTTCCGGAATCCTCAGATTTTGTGTGTACTTCATGTGCCACCGGAAAATTGATTTTAAGACCCTCTTATCTTAAAATCAGAGCTGAACCACTAAAATTCCTTGAACGCATTTAAGGAGATATATGTGGTTCTATACAACCATTTGTGGACCGTTCAGATATTTCATGGTTCTTATTGACGCATCTACTAGATGGTCACATGTGTGTCTATTATCCACACGCAACCATGCGTTTGCTACGTTAATTGGTCAAATTATCCAATTACGAGCACATTATCCTGAGTATCGAATTCAATCAATTCGAATGGACAATGCTGCTGAATTTTCATACCATGCCTTCAATGACGATTGTATGGCTCTTGGGATACAAGTTCAACACTCTGTTCCATATGTCCATACACCAAATGGTTTATCAGAATCTCTTATCAAGAGAATCAAGCTCATTGCAAGACCATTACTACAGAATTGCAACTTACCAACATCATGTTGGGGTCATGCAGTTTTACACGCTGCTGACTTAATCCAATTGCGTCCAACTGCTTATCATAGCACTTCCCCGCTACAATTAGTACGTGGAAATCCATCAGATATTTCCCATCTGCGAAAGTTCGGTTGCGCTACATACGTACCGATCTCACCACCGCAGCGTACCTCAATGGGACCGCACAGGAAACTTGGGATCTATGTTGGGTATAAATCTCCGTCAATCATAAAATACCTCGAGCCCCTAACAGGGGACCTGTTTACGGCCCGGTACGCTGATTGCATATTCAATGAGGAACATTTCCCGGCATTAGGGGGAGACAACAAGTACCAAACTGAATGCCAGGAAATTAATTGGAATGTACAAGGCATTCCTACCTCAGACCCACGTACCAGAGAGACTGAACTTCAAGTTCAGAAACTCATTCATTTGTAAAACATTGCAAATAACCTGCCAGATGCATTTACTGATCATAAGGGTGTCACAAAATCCTATAATCCTGCCAGAAATGTACCTGAAAGAGTGGAGGTACCGCAAAATACCACTCAACTCCCAGTTCAAAATAAGAGGGGGAGAAGTACGGTACAAATGGCAGATACAGCTTCTAACAAGCGACAAAGGAAACAAAAGAATGTAAATGCAGATCAACCTCAAGTTGATAGACACCAAAGGATCCTTGTACCCAGATCAACAGTGCACTCAATATCTGATCCTGGGACATCGGAATACCCCGACTCAAATATTTTGGGAAATAATATTGAGTCATCAGGGGTCCAAGAAATTTCCACAAACTATACTGATTCTGGAGAATCATACGATCGTAAGACTACAATTGTCGACATTTATTTCTCCACAACAATTGCAAACAACCTTCAAAATGATCCAGATCCCAAGACCATGGCAGAGTGCAAATCGCGCTCGGACTGGACTCAATGAAAGGATGCAATTCAAGAGGAGTTAGCCTCGCTCAAGAAAAGAAATTTATTCACCAATGTGATACATACACCTCCCAAAGTATTCCCTGTCGGTTTCAAATGGGTTTTCGTCCGCAAACGGAATGAAAACAATGAGGTGGTGAGATACAAAGCAAGGCTTGTAGCACAAGGGTTCCCGCAGAGACCCGACATTGATTTCAATGAAACTTATTCTCCAGTAATGAGTGGAATAAAATTCCGATACTTAATCTCATTGGCAGTACAAAATCATCTATCTTTTCAGTTGATGGATGTAGTGACCGCATATCTTTATGGGTCACTTGATTCGGACATATACATGAAAGTTCCCGATGGAATTTCAATTCCGAATCCAAACGCAAATCGCAATATGTATTGTGTAAAATTAGACAAGTCTTTATACGGCTTGAAACAGTCGGGTAGAATTTGGTACAACCGACTAAGTGAGTTCCTAACCAAAAAGGGATACTCCAACAATGATGATTGCCCATGCGTGTTCGTTAAAAGATCCTCAACAGGATTTTGCATTATATCTGTGTATGTTGATGATCTTAATATCATTGGTAACACACAAGATATAGATGAAGCACGTAATCATCTTATGACGGAATTTGAAATGAAGGATTTGGGTAAAATCAAATTTTGCTTAGGTATACAACTTGAGCACCTTCATACATGCATCATAGTGCATCAATCAGCCTATGTCCAGAAAATATTGGAGAAATTCAATATGGACAAAGCATATCCATCGAAAACCCCCATGGTTGTTCGAACTCTCGACAGGGACAAAGATCCATTTAGACCCCGAGATGACAATGAAGAGCTATTGGACCCGAGGTTCCATATCTCAGTGCCATCGGAGCGCTTATGTACCTTGCAAATTTCATCCGGTCGGATATCGCATTTGCGGTAAATCTACTTGCTAGATATAGCGCTGCTCCAACCAAAAGACTTTGGGTAGGAGTGAAGAATATCCTTACATATCTTCAAGGCACTAAAGATCTCGGTCTATTCTTCCAGAAGAATAAAAATATGGATTTAATAGGATATACAGATGCTGGCTATTTATCAGATCCCCATAATGCCAGATCTCAAACAGTCTTTGTATTTTTACATGGTGGAACAGCCATCTCTTGGAAGTCTTCAAAACAGACACTAGTGGCTACATCCACTAATCATTCTGAAATAATTTCATTATATGAAGCATCACGTGAATGTGTATGCCTTCGCATAATGATTAACCACATACAACAATCATGTGGTATAGGTGCTATCGCATCATCTACCATTATCTACGAAGATAATGCTGCTTGCGTTGTCCAAATGCAAACGGGTTACATAAAAAGCAATATCACAAAACATATTGCTCCTAAACTATTTTACCCACATGAATTGCAAGAGAGTGGGGAAATAAATATTCTGCAAACTAAGTCTTGTGATAATCTCGCAGACTTATTCACCAAGTCATTACCAACCTCCACATTCCAAAAATGTGTTCAGGGGGAGAAATTTCCTAAGACTTAACCCGTTCAATACAAATATTGTACTCTTTTTCCCTTATGAGTTTTTCCTCTAAGGTTTCTCATCAAGGTTTTTAATGAGGCAATATGACAACGTAATCATAGATATATCTCTCTTTTCCCCACGGGGGTTTTTAGGAGATATAATCAAATATATGCCATATCATTTTCTCCTTAAATTTTCCCATTGGGTTTTAATGGAGTTTTTCATGGCATATCTACTTTATAGGTTCTCCTCATATTTTTCCCTACAGAGTTTTAGAGGAGTTTTCCAAGATGATGAATCAAGGTGATCATATGAAGACACATTGGTTAAGGGGGAGTGTTACAACCAGAAAATAAAGTAACCAATGTACAGACACCTTTACTGTATAGACATCTATTCATGTAAAGGCACCTTCTTTGCCACTCCTTCATCACCTATATATTCTCATGTACATGTACAGAATGAAGTTAATCAACAGTTCATTTCCATTCTCTACACTGTCTCAGTTACTTTCACAACAGAATAGTTTAGGGATCATCTCCTAATCCATAAAGCACCTCACGGCATGGTCGCTCCTCCTTCCCTCTTCGATACCACATTCACATCAAACCGCTGAGGAATGGAGGAGTGCAGAGCGGCAACCATTTTTGATCTTTGCCACCGCCATTATGGGACCATACAACACGCGTCATCACATTCACAAAGCATCTCATGGCCGCAGCTTGCGCCTGACTAGCGTATGGATGGCAATCTAAAGCACCAAGCATGCCGCAGCGACTCCACATAATGACAAGTGAAATTGCACATCCCGCATGAATTATGAATCTTAAAGGCATCAATTATATATGAGCAGCAGTCACTAAACTCAGGAAAACAGGGCCAAATTTAAACGTCTTTGCGTAGAGTATCACTAGTCCGCATGAATTATGAATCTTAAAAGTTACACAACAACAACAACACAGTGCGAATCATATTTATTTTTTTCCAAAGTATCAGCCAACACCTGTATTGACTTGTTGCTGACTCATCCGGAGTACTACTGCTGAAGGATGAAGAACGCATATAGAGAATTGTGTAAAACCAAACAACACACTAGGTGATCAAACCAAGCATCCATCTCTGAAACGAAATGCTGCATCTGAGTATATATACCCCCTTCATCAGTTAAGCGGGAACACTACTTACTCTTCACATGAAGGGAGTATATATACCCCCTTCATCAGTCAGATTCATATTGGAAACCAATCATAATATGGCTAGTCTAAAACTCAAAATTACCCTGATGCTATTGGAATCCAAGTATATTATGGCTAGTCCACATCACACTAAATGCCAATATCTGAACAAGAAAAAGATCCTATTCGATCTGTACTTGAACCATTACAACCACAGCACCAAGAATTTGCAACCAAATCTTTTCGATAAAAAGCCCAGATGGCCCACATGCCAATAAGCATAACAACCTCGATACTGGATTGTGACAGACAGAGACAGGGCAATCATATAATATGACCAATTGCATGAAACTAAGCAGACATGACAGCCCACTTGGGGTAAAATATTCACTTCATGCAAGCAAGCAGTTCAAAACTCTCAACAACACATCCGATTCTGTTCTTCTTGGGCAGGATCGATGCACGAAAAGGTAAAACAAGTCGACAATCCGATTCAATCTGAATCTACCAGAGACAACAAAAGAGCAGAAACCATTACGACACAAGGAGATTAAGAGAGCAAACTAACACCGCTAGGCCGGCAGATCTAAGTGAGGTGTAGATCGCAGCAACGGCTTGGAGAGGAGGGCTTCCTCTAGTCCTCGAAGGCCCAGGCGTTCTCCTTGCGGATCGCATCCTCCTCCTCCTTGGTGAAGTCGTTGACGATGCCGAAGGTCTCGCGGATCTGCTCGGGGGACATGCCCTTGATCATGTCGGCGACCTTCTGGCAGGTGATGTCGAGGAGGCCCTTGATCTCGAGATAGTTGGCGGCGAGGATCAGGCTGAAGAGGGGGCCCTGCTCGATGTTGACGAAGTCCTTGTCCCACTTCTTGAGCTCGTTCTCGGTCTCGGCGGGGCCGGGGTTGCTGCTGCTGGCCGCGGCGCAGGAGCTGAGGTCGGAGTCGTTGCCGGCGGCGGGGGCGACCTCGGCGTGCTTGTTGCAGTACTCGATGGCCATGGAGAGGGCCTTGGAGGCGACGTTGGGGAGCGGGATGATGCCGCTGGCGCAGTCGTCCTCGATCATGTGGCCGATGGTCTTGGACAGCCTCGCCGCCTCCTCGGACAACTCGAACTCCTCGCCGTCCGAGCTCTGCAGGACGATCATCCTGCCGCCCTCCGTCGCCTTCTCCGCCGCCATCGCTCTCGCTCGCTCGCCCGACCGACGAAGCCCTAGCTTTCCTTTTGGCTAGCTAGCGCGCACGGTGGATGCGGGGGCGCGAGCCGGATTGGTCGGTGTGGGGTTCAGGGCGTCGGGGTGGGTGCGGATATACACGCGCTTGACGGGTTCGGGTCTGATTCTCGGGACTCGGGAGTCGTGTCGGTTTCGTGCTCCACACGAATCGTCACTTGATAAAAGATGAGGCCCAATTGGCGGGCCGGTTACGCTCTTTATGGCCTATACTGGGCCGGTAGGCCGGGTGTAACGAGTTTTCCTTAGGGCCTGTTCTTTTCCTCCGAAGCCGGCAGCTTTTGGCTTTTGCTACAGTAACTAACTTTCAAACGGAGTATTTTCTCAAGACGGGGTCTACAGGTTAAACGATCTACACATCAAAAGCCCAACATCTGTACTAGCCAAAATCGCAAGTGAGTACCTGTCTCTTCGTAATCTGTACCGTAAACAGCCAAAATTTAAAAATTTCAGCCAAAAGCCATAAGCCGCAGCCGAAAAGAACAAACCCTTAATTTGTTTGGTTGTGGTGGGCAATTGATGGTTTCAAATCTATTTGCACTGTTCGGTTGAGAGTGGTACCACGGCTCTTTTTTCAGGCAGAGGTTTATTTCTTGAGTTCTGGTTCGGTACATTCGCTTGTTCTCAGCCGTCCAATATAGCTCACCCAACGGTTCTCATGATCTTAACACCTCCGGTGTCTCTGAGTGGTGTGCAGGAGTGGTGCTAGGTAAAGTGAGCCAAGAAGTAATTTCATTCAAATAGTTACAACGCCGCCAAATCTTTTCGTTGTCCCGCATGCCCACCGAGTTTATTAAGTTGAGTTCCTCCCCTCTTAGCCGTCTAATCAACGTGGGTGCACATGAATGTACAACCTTGTCCCTGGCAGATGGACGGTCAAATCTGTTGGAGGTGTTAGCACCTCCTACACCTCCAGGAGGACCGAACCAGGTGCCTTATTTCTTTTGGCTATAATTTATTAGTTTAATAAATAATGATTACTAAGAGAAGATAAAAATTAAAAGCTGCTGAAAAACCAAAATATAAGACTTAATAAATAATGATTACTAAGAGAAGACAAGAGTAAAAAATCGCTGAAAAGCCAAAAAAATAATACTAAGGATGATTTTGCTACTGACTCAAATAATTTTACCACGACAATGCGTGCTCATTCTATCCGGTTCCACTCTGACTAAAACATTGCAAATGAAATTGTCAACGTTTCAACTGAGAAATTAACACAGTGCATAGGATCATCTAGGGCGAACATATCTATTCAAAAGTCTAAAGTTCAGCACATTTCATGCCTGACATATTATAAATAAAGATCTCAATCAACAAACAATTGGCACGAACAAATCAGGCTTTCGTCATCAACTTCTACTAGTCTCATTGTAGGATCGTCGATGACAATCAGAAAGGAGATGAATGATTGCAGCGTACAGCGAAATTTATTTTTTAAAAAAACTTATTATTATTTTTATACCTGTAAATCACAGAAACGTACAAAGAAAAAAAGCAAAAGATAATGATTTTCAATCTTTTAATCACAGCGAAACCGAGACACAAGAAACTCTCTCCTAATCACTTCATCTAATTTTCTCTCTCCAGCCGCTAATTACTTGCCATCCCAAACATCATCACGGGATACAAATCACACTAGCGTGCATGCATGCAGTCAAGTAGCCAATGGCCTGGACAAGCTCTCACACGTGGAAAGGTATGCTGCCGCTGGTTCACGTACGGGACGACGCGTGAAGACTCGATCAGCCGGAAGACTAAAATAAATCAAGATGCACTGCCGCTGTGTACCTTTTTTTTAAAGCGCTGGTCGGATGAGCTCGCCGCAACACAGATGCAGAACGCCAGCGAAGAAGTCGGCCGCCGCTCGCCACCACTACTCAATACGAGTCACGGCCAAGGCATAGAATATCCGTCAGACATGCAAGCAAAGCAGCGCGTGATTATCCATCAGCACGTCGCAACAGACAAGGTACGGCAACCCCGCCGTCGTCGATGGAAACTCGTCGTCGCCGATTTTTTTTTCAGACTAGATCTAAACTTTTATTTCTAAATTATAGTGGCTACAAAGTACCCTCTTGATTCCCCTCAAACCCTATAACAAAAATTGCATCTAAAAGCCACGGAATTAGCATCCAACCCCACCTCTATTTATAGTTTAGGGCCCAAAACCTGAGCTTTCGAGTGAATATCAACAACTTGAGAATCTAATAAGATGAAAGATAATATCACCTTTTTCACATGGTCTCTCAGAAAGTGAAATCTCTTGGAAACCATAAAAAAACGTGAAGAACCATCAAATGTTCCAATCAAACAGTGATTTAAAAGACTAGAACCCAATCTAGCTCATGTTCTCCATACTTGTCAGCTGTTCTTACATCACAGGAAACATCGGTCTTACAGTACTGGGGTTAGTGAAATAAGATCTAGGAATCTAGTACTGAGGCACACGATGAATAGGAGCAACAAAGTTAGAACCAAAATCACGTGTATGTAGGTGATCAGAATGCCGAAAAGAACGTGAATTATTTGAATTAAATCTCAATCTAGCATGTGAAGCAGATTTAAAACCATAATGAAAGTTCTCAAAAAACTTAGCTTTCACATTAGTTCTAGGAACAAAAAACATTGCACGTTTTTGTTTCAAAGCATTCAATCTTTCCTTCTTCTCTTTCTTTGCACGCCTAAAGCAAAATTCATACAAGTGACCATCTCTTCCACAATAGGTGGATTGAAATTTAACATTAGCAGAATTCTTTTGAGAAGATGAGCTAGCACCTATAATATGATTTGATGATTTTTGCACAAAGCCAGCAGATTTAAACACAGCTTGTTTTGGTTCAAGTTTCACTTCATTTTTTCCATATTCAAGAGGCTTAATAACCTTAGGAGGATTATTCTTGGCATGCTCAACAAAATTAAATCCTAGACCATGATTCTTCACACTTGTTTTTAACTTGTCTAGAATCATATCTAAATTTTTCTTTCAAAAAGAAAATCTCTCTAAAGTGTCTTTTAAGTACTCATTCTCTTTAGCTAGAGTGGGACAAGTTGTGCATTTAACAGGTTCATTCACAAGTTTTTTAGATAGTAATTATTGAGAGAAGTTAAAAATCAAAACACACACACAAAAAAAAAGAACGAACTTAAGTCCGTTAGCTTCCTTGGATAGAGGCTCCTAGAGTCGGTGAAGCTAGTATGCTAGCTCACGGCCCACGGCTGCGTGATACACGTCGGAAACGCTAGCTTTGGGTATCATTTTTTTGGAGCCGTGGTGTTTGGCTCGCCAGCTCCTGCTTGTCCCGGGAGCCACGAGGCTAACTCGAGGAGTTGGCTTCTTGGAAGCTTCAGCTCTCCTCGAGAAGTACCCACCCACTCGCCTCTCCGCTCCACCACCCGCTACGCCGACGCCTCCGGTCCGGTGCCCCCACGGGCCAATCGCCACGCTTCCCGCGGAGACCGTGTGGACCCCACCCGTAGGATCCCCCGCGCCCGCGCGCGTACTAAACGGCCTCCTCCTCCTCCTCCTCGCCCACCGCAGCAGAACGCACCTCCTGTGATCTTACCACCACGCCAACCCTCCCTCCTCGATCCACCTTCGATCCGGAGGCCAGCTCGTCCGGAAGCGCAAAAGGTTATACCACGCCCCCTTCCCTGCCTTCGATTCCTCTCTCCTTGCGAGAGATCTTGTTGGGCTGTGTTCTTGTGAGATCTGATACTGCCTCTGTGTGTATCGCCTACCTGGAGTGTGTGTCGGGTGGGATCTGCGTGATCTGGGGATCAAGGGCATGGATCTGTCTCATGGTTGGAATGGATGGGTCTGCCACTTTGCGATGCAGATCTGACCAGGAGAGATCCCGGGATTGTGCGGTTGGAGCTGGATCTAGGAGTGTTTGCGCTAAGAATCTAGGAAGGTTCCTCGTTTGTGCTTCTAGTCTTTTATAGGGGTGGGTGATCTGGTGGTTGTGATCGTTTGTTCGCTGGGGCCGATCTAGTTTAGAAAAGAACCGTCGCCGCACACGGCGGGAGTCCAGGGGAGATCATAGTTCAAATCAGGTTATAATTGTGATCCCTCTGTTTGTTAATTACTTGAATAAATGCATCTGTTTAGCGAATTATAACAAAGTGGAAAGAAAGGAGAGATCGAAAAGAAAGATTTTTGCTGTAGAACATTGTGTGATCCTGCTTATGCTGCTCTCTTCATTGAGGCATGGCATGGGACAAGACCTTTTTTGTGGGTACCTCCAGAATGAACAGAGAAACATGTATTGTCAGTTGAAAATGACAAGACTGCGTGTGATCCCATAGAAGTAATTCAAGAGCTTACTGAATCGATACAATGCCATGTAATGGCTCGTTCATGTGTATGGGCTCGGTATTGAATTAAACTTTGAGTTGGCTTTCAATTGTTGAAATCTGAAAATTGAGGGAGTCAATAGAATTTGTTATGTCCTTATGATGTAATCAATGTTAGGTGTTGTACCACTGCCCATTTTCAACAAATAAAGTGGTGCCTTTACCTGTTGTTTTCATTTGTGAGATGCAAGTTTAAAATTTTCCCTCAGAAACTGAATTTGGAAATAATTTTCAGTCATGGGCACGGTTGTGGATGCTCCAGCAGCTGTGTCTGATAAGGAGGTACGCTTATGGCATTACCTTGCATTGCTTAAATTTACACTTTCCCTAGATATGAGATAATTTCAACTTACCGCTGCAAAGTCCTGCTTTCATTGAGAACGTGGAACACCTTTTGTTTTCAGCACCAAATGATATGCTTAAACCTTAAAGTTATCGACCCTTTAACACACAAGGTATTATGAGTTTCTATGACTTAAAAGGTTGTTACCCTGAATCTTGCATTTTTACATCTAGATTTCAAAACGGATTACTCATTTTAGAGTAGACGCACTGTACAGCTGTCTGATTTATGTCCTAAGAACTTCAATCCTTGTGCATATTGCCAATATAATTCTGAGTCCTTGAGTTACAACTTACAACTCCTGTATACAATCATTAAGGAAATACCCTTGTCTCATATGTGCCTTTCATGATTGGTGGTTCATCTTATGGGTGACATTGTGCTTTTCATACAGGAGGTTGTTGAGAACATGTTGGGCGACAAGAAAGTTACGGTTGTATTTGTTCTAGGTATCTATATATGATTATATGCGTGAACATTGAATATTATTAAGCATTACATTATTTAAAATAAACTTTCTTCTGCATCTGACCAAAATATACACACAGGTGGTCCTGGAAGTGGAAAAGGCACACAGTGTGCCAACATTGTTGAGCACTTTGGATTCACCCATCTTAGTGCTGGAGACCTTTTGCGTGCAGAGATTAAATCTGGCTCTGAGAATGGGTATCTTATTTTCCTTCCATAAGTTTCTTTGGAACAACATTGTTCCAAAATTAGATTGGTCATGTTCACCTCTTCATTTAACATTTGCCTGTTCCTATATGTTTATTGCTACATTTCTTGTTCTACAGAACTATGATTGAGAACATGATAAAGGAGGGAAAGATAGTTCCATCGGAGGTAACTATAAAGCTCTTGCAGGAAGCCATGATGAAAAGTGTGAATGATAAATTCCTAATTGATGGGTTTCCAAGGAACGAAGAGAACCGTGCTGCGTTTGAGAATGTTGTAAGCCCATCTACTCCTTGCACTTCAAAATTTAAGATCATTTCACTCTTCGCTAGTAAATTCCCATGATAATTCAGGAGCTACTCCCTCTTCCTCATAATGTACTTATAAATGAATTGCAAGATCACTGATTGTTTCAAGTTATTTCAGACAAAAATTTCTCCAGTATTTGTGCTATTCTTTGATTGTTCTGAGGAAGAGATGGAAAGACGTCTTTTGGGACGCAATGAGGTTTCCTTCAACACTTGTGCATGTTTTTTGGTAGCATGTGTATCCTTGTCAAATCACCTATTTCTTATTTCCAACATCTCTTATTATTTTGCAGGGAAGAGTTGATGATAACATCGAGACTATCAGGAAAAGATTCAAAGTTTTTGTTGAATCCAGTTTGCCTGTAATTGAGTACTATAACGCGAAGGACAAGGTTAAAAAGGTACTACCGCACTCATGATGCAAAAACATCAAAGGAAGGATGCCAATGCTGTAGCTGATGTTAGAACTTAGAAATACTCGAATGCAAAGGGGGGAAAGGATAAATGCATGTCAAAATAAGTGCAGGAAAGTTATAAGGAGGACATTTAGAGAACATGATAATCTGTAGGAATTGTCTACTGGGGTA
The DNA here is from genome assembly GCA_017311315.1 of Dendrocalamus latiflorus. Classification (NCBI taxonomy): domain Eukaryota; kingdom Viridiplantae; phylum Streptophyta; class Magnoliopsida; order Poales; family Poaceae; genus Dendrocalamus; species Dendrocalamus latiflorus. The sequence goes on along the minus strand of CM029671.1, from coordinate 25,118,248 downwards.
CTAATGTTTCTCTTGATCGCTATGAGTTACTCACCACGATTCTATTTGTGCACTTCCGTTAATTGCTGCCTTTTTTACGGAATCCATTCACTTTGACACCTATTGGCTAACTTGTTATCTGATCAGATTGATGCTGCAAAACCAATTCCTGAGGTGTTCGAAGATGTCAAAACCATTTTTTCCCCATATGCTAAGGTAAGTTATTAGTTTCACCTGTTTTGGCTTTTATTTTGCACTTGTAGCATCTCTGCATGTATCTTGTAGCTCCCATATGCCTAACATTATGTTTGTGTTGCTATTTTGCAAGCTCAATAGTTTTTTTTTCCATCTTCTGTATGTACATCTAAGTGTCTAACAACCTAAAAAATCCATTGATTAGCATTTGACATAATAGGATGAATATATATTTTTATGGAACTCTGTCTATTTGCATGTCACATTATGTTTTATCTACCAGGATGCATAGAGCAATAGAAAGGACCATAAAGGTGACAAATGGAGTGATTTCATAAATGGTATACATTCTCATTGCTTTTCCGTTTTAATACATTTCCTTTTCATAAATGGTACATCTATTCATCTTTTTTCCTTTGGCAACTTGAGCAATAAGATCCACTTTTGTACTACTTGGCTCTGTTTGACCGTGAGGCAGACTTGAAAAGGAACTATTGAGCCTTGACACACCTGTCTTGGATAAATCAGTAATAGCAATATTTGACTAGGAACATGTCAAATGAAATGAGAACCATGCCTATCATAATAGTAATGAGAATTACTAATCATGACTCCCGGGGCAGCGGCGGTGGCGGCTGAAACCCTAACCCAACATGGGCTTTGATACCTTGCTACTATGAGAAAAGCAATGGATGGATGAATGGTTGTTGTTGTATTGCATATTCCTAAAGGGGCAATATATAGAGTAAATGAGACCAAACCATAGAAATTAGGAAAAGACACTAATACCCTTAACAGTTTCATCGGAAAACTCAAAAGTGGTTGACTTCCTCGGTAATTGTGTCGATTTATATTGCTTTTGATATAAATAAGTTGATCTAGTTATTGCTGCCATGAGCCCATGACATACTAATGTAATCTTCATTATATTTTGCAGGCTTTGCTCAAGTGTGACCATATATCTGTGATTACGAACCCTTAATATAGAAGAAAATTTTTGGCTCATATGAGCTACATGCGTATCAGTAGGCAGTTCGATTTGTTACCAGCAATAAGTAGATCCCCGCTGTACTTGCTTTGAGTTTTTACCATTGTGGTGTATCCTCTGTAATGCTGTACCATTGTGTAATTTACTGCATGAACAATCAGACCTTGTGCCCTCCCACCAATCCTGGTGGTATTACAGAATAAAACTGCTGTCACATTCTTCATAAGCGATTGAATATTCTTGTAGCCCACCAAAGACACACCATGCCCTGATGCCCCTTACAAATGTTTGCCCATTTTGTAACACATAATGTTCTCTCAACAGAAAGTGATTATTCTTTACAAGATTTTAAAGCCGCTGATTATTTGATTGCGGATGATAATGATCTGATGCATTGTACGCGCCGTTTGAAGGCACGTCGTGACGAGTGGGTGGTTTTTCCTGCTGTTCCTATTGTTATCTTTTGCTTACTAGTTGCCGTGCCACGAATCCACCAGAACGTGCACGCTGCCGCTGATGCCGAGCGCGGCACCGCCACACCAGCACACCGTCATATCCCACCGTCATGTGGACTGGGCCGGCATGACGTTGCACCGCTCCCGCGGTCGCCGCTGGGCCGCGTGCCGCACCGCCCGGTCGCCATGCTTTCATCTAGGCCGCGCGGCCGCACAGCTGGGCCGGCGCAGCCAGCACAGGTCGCGCGCACGTCGTACGGGCCGTGCGGCCGTTTTTAGGCCGCGTGGCAGCTGCTGCGGCTGGGCTTGGCGGACGAGACCGCGACGGCGGGCCGCGTGGGCCTCTACCTAGGCTAGTGTTTTGCCCTTTGCACAAGGGGATGACTACTTGACTAGAGAACGATATGCTGCCATTGTAATAGTATAAGAACAGGTTTTAGGTTAGGAAGTTTCATTAATATATTTAAAAAGTTTAAGATTCTAGTAAGTTTTATGTGTTTCTAAAAGTTTGTAAAAGATTTCAAAAAAGTTTTAAGATGAAGTTTCAACAAATTTCATATTTTCAAACTTAAGTTTTGACAAGTTTCTTCAAAAAACGTTTCAAGTTTCAGCAAGTTTCACTATGTTTTTATCAAGTTTCAACTCAGAAGTTTTAAGAACTTTCAGCAAATCTCAACTTAGAAGTTTCAAAAAGCTTCAACCTAAACGTTTTACGAAGTTTCAGCAAGTTTTAATAAGTTTCAACCAAAACTTTGAAGTACCAACAAGCTTCGATGAGCTCATCATGACTACGTTAGCGGCGGTGCTTGTGCCTGTCTTGGCCAGCACCTCGTGGGTGCGAGACATGGAAAGGAGGACGGTAGAGACAGTCAAAGGCATCGGAGGCACATGGCGACCTATCGTTGTTGTAGACATGTAAGTGGCCCACGTCATCACTGTAACGCCCTCGTTTCCAGGGCGCGTACAGACACGGCATTCCGCAATACGCATGAACAGTTATGGAGTGTCGCGCAAGAGTATACCATTGCATGCTTACAACAAAAGTCCAGCATATATTTCATATATGGAATAACATCCAGTTTTCAACAGCGGGTGCGTGCAAGCCCAAAGTATATTTACATTACAAAAACTCCAAGATCCGCTTGAGCGCGACCAAGACCTAAAGCCACGGGTCCTCGTCGAAGAAGCGATCCTCAGGGGCGTCCTTGACGGGGAAAATCCACCTTCGTCTTGATCCTCTAAAGAGGGGATTAAGCAAGCCGTGAGCCAAACAACCGGCTCAGCAAGCCCCAAAGGGACTCTAACTTACTACATGCACGGATTAACAAAGGAAGGGAGTATATTTGGTTTATTAACTTTGAGTGGATGCAGTTTTATTTGCAAATATTTTGATAAAACGGACCCAAAACTACTCCTTAAAATCTCAGGGGTTTTCATGAAAGGTTAATTAACCAACTGAACAAGTTAAAGCATGTACAAAACTATTTAAGCTTCGCTGATGGAATCACCCAAGTGACACAGTTCCATTAACCGGGAGCACGGCGTACTCGAATACCATTTATTTGACTCTGCAGAGTTTGCTCAGCTTTACCCACACGATCCCTTAACTCCCGCGACAGAGTTAAGGAAGCCAGGTCGTTTCACTACTCAATTCTTTATATAGACTCTACCCGGTAGAATTCACTAGGGTCTGGCACAAGAAAACAAACGTCCGCTTCGAGTGAACTCTACCGTTGTTAGGCATTCGCAGCACGGCCTACCTAACCTCACCTCCCAACCTCCTCCTCCTCCACACCTGTAGAGTTTCAATCGAGTTGAGCAGCTACTAGACCAGTGTTGACAAGTCAACTCCTGTGGTTGAGCGATCGCTATGACATTTGCTCAGCGTAAGGGTTTAGTCCTTATATTTTCACATGGTCCGCAACCTCGCCAGGCCCGCAACCCAACCTAGGGTAAGCGGTGGGTGTAGACCGTCTTGCGGTTTCCCACAACACCCTTACCCTAACTTCAATCTTAGGGTAAAATATGGGCGGAGACCGTCTCGCGGCTCTTCCCCAACCTTTACCCTACCTAGTGGACGCCGGCACTCTCCGCTCTAAGATATGGTGTCCCATACCACCCTACCTTAGAGTCGGGTTTTCTACAATTCTATTGGCCCGCAGCCACAACCTTATTAGTGTAAAGATTTTGCATGATAATAATAACCTACAGTTATCTAGATTAACAGATAATTAATTCTAGGGTTACAAAGGTATGGCTACGAGTTTAACATGGCATTTGTCGGTGGTAGGTTTATCTACATAACATGTCATTCTAAACATTTTATTTTACTTTGAACTAACATTTCAGAACTAGGTTAATGCAAATAACATAATAACATAATTAAACATCATGGGATACAATATGATCAAAGGATTTGGGATTTGCCGTCAATCCGGATGATCTCAGCTAGCTCGAACGAAGAAACACCTGGATCCTGAGCCTGCACTTGAACCTCCGGGATCTCCGATACTAGCGCAAACACATAAAATAATTAAGTCCAGCTTGAGACTAATCAAGCGAGGAAAAATAAACTAATTAAACAGGAGTAAAATGCAAAAATCTCCAAATGGGGAAATTTAGAAATTTATCTGGGATGAATCTGGAGGAATGGAGGCCAAAAATGGGTTCAGGGCATTATTTGGAGCAAAGTGGTGAAATTTGGGGATTTTCTGTGATTTTCTAGAATTTATTTGGATTTTTCTGGTATTTAGAAATTGGAAAATCACTGAAAAATCGGCATGAACAGTGACGGGCCGGCCCGAGCTACAGTGTGGCCCGGTCGGGAAATCGCCCGCACGGCCGAGCAGCCCAGACGGCCCGAGTGCACACGTGCGCGCTCGCGGGGAGCAGGCCGGGGAAACGGCCCACGCACGCGCTCGGCCGGAGGCCCGTGCGCGCGCGCCCCGCCTCAACAGATGGGTGACACGCGGCGAGGGTGGACGGGCGAGATGGCGAGTGAGGGAGCGGCCTGGATTGGAGTGGGGGGAATCGGACGGCTGCGGGGAGGGGTAGGCGGGCGAAATGGTACGGTGCGATCCGACGGACGAGGTTAAATGGCAACGGGAGAGATGGAGGGTGGAGGGGAGGCCACGTCGTCGTCGTCTTCCTCCCGCTACACGCGCGCCACAGAGGGGCAGAGGTGGCGGAGCTGCTGTGCTCCGGCGACGGCGATGGCCCCCGATGTCCGGGGAGAGCTCCACTGAGTGCTACTCGACACGGGGAACTCATTTTTGAGGGTAGGGAGGCCGGGGAAACAGTGGGAGAGGCTGGAGGCAGAAGGGGGTTTTTGGGCTCCATGGTGGCGCATGAGCTTGCCGACGGCGATCAATTCCATTGGAGGGCAGATTCACGGTTTAAGGACACTTGTGCTCACATTGGCGGTGGCGGTTCGGGGCGAGACGCTTCCAGGAGGGCTGGCCACGGAAGAGGGAGTTCAGCCGGCGGTGAGCTTCGACGACATTACTCCACGGGGCTTCACCTGGCCAAGGGGACCCACCAATGGGATTAGTACACGGAGGAGAAGCTCAGATGAGGAGTAATTGAAGAATGAGGGAGGGAAGGGGGAGATTTGCTCCCGGAGGTCGCCGGCTCACAGGGCGGCAATGGCGGAGCTACGGGCGACGGGACTCCAATCGGCTGCACGGGGAGGTTCTCTAGAGTGGTGGGAGGAGGTTGAGGGCGGTGGGAGAGCTCGGGAAGCAAAGGAGAAGGAGGGAGCCGGGGGTGGGGTTTTATATCCGGGCGGAGGGGAGCGGGGCGTGGAGGAGAAGGCAACGGGCGCACGCCGGGGTCAATAGGGGCAGGCGGGGTGTCGCCTCGGAGTGGAGAGGGCGGTGACGGGGCGCTGCAGGGGTGTAATGGTGAGGTGACGGGAGAGGGGAGCAGGTGAGCTCGGGCATGGGCGAGGCTCGTCCGCACGCGGGAGAGGGAGGAGCTGCCGCTGCCAGGTGGGGTCGGGCGCAGGAGAGCGGCGACGCGTGGCGCGGAGGCGCTGCTGGTTTCAGACCAAGGCGGTCGGGACGGCGCGGGCGCGGGGAGAAACAGTGGGCGGCGAGGGCGTAGAGGCGGTGCGGCCGCGGGCGCCAGCGCGCACGCACGCACGAGGGGAAAGCGGGAGGGGACGGGGCGCCATCGGAGAAAGAAAAAGGCGCGGGCGCCGGGAGAAGGAGAAGGCGGAAAGGAGCGGGGCGCCAAAGGAAGAGGGAGGCGGCAGCGCCCGAAAGGGAAAGCGGGAAACCGGGGAACTTTTCAAAAAGGGAAAGCTCCCAAAATTCACTCAAAAATTCAACAAAAATCACAAATAAATTTGGAGTTGAAATTTTGAGGCTTTTCAATCGCTCCCGCACCACTGTGTTCCCTCTGGTTGCGCACCACCGCTGCACGCCTATGCGTGCCCTGTTTGCTTCACAGTCGAGTCAGCTTGGGCCAGCGCACCTCCCTCAGTAAGTAACGGCCATCCTCTCGTGCCGTGCACGCAGTCACGCCTCGCCCCCCGTGAGCCAATGCCCTCGCTCGAGCTAGCTGCTGCCCCTATGACTGGAGAAGAAGAGCATACGTGGATGGCTGGCAACAAATCACGATTAGAAAGGATGGAGGATGGCAGCAGCGTCAAACGAGGAGAGGATTGCAGTGATGTGGTTGATTTGGGGTAGCTGTACTCTCGATTTGGAGAAAAGCATCTGCGTGTACGTGTGTGGGCACTCTTCTTTAGGGTTGTAGGGAGGTAGGCGGAAAACTCGTAAGATTAGATGGTTGTTTGCTGTTCCGTCGGAAACACGTCCGACGGTACAGCGTCCTCTGGACTTTTCCTTGACATAAAGGCGGCAAAAGCACTCCTCTCACAAAGGCACAAAGCGACCGAACCATCGCTGATTCCTCGGTACTTACGGTGCTTCAGTGCTCGCCACTTCCAAGATTCGGCCTCCGGAACGCCAGTGTCTCAACAAGGCTCAAGGCTGCAGCCGAAGAATCTAACTAGAGGGGTCTGTTCTTTTCGATTGCGGTTTATGATTTTTGCTGAATTTTTTAAATTTTTGTTATTTACAGTATAGATTACGGAGAGACAGATACTCACTTGCGATTTTGGCTGGTACAGATGTTGGGCTTTTAACGTGTAGATCGTTTAACTTGTAGACCCCGTCTTGAGAAAATACCCCGCTTGAAAGTTAGGTACTGTAGCAAAAGCCAAAAGTCGCTTGTTTTTTACTTAAAGAACATGATGTCTTGTGCAACTTCTGCTATCAAGCTTGGAAGTTGGAACCAGAAGAATGGCATAAGCTTTTCGAGATCATTCTTGTTGCCTATGCCACTTTGTGCAGTGCAATGCAGAATGTGCAGTAGGATAGTGGGGGGCTAATTTCACAGGTTCTCGAGTTCAAGATAGGGGTGCTGTCGTGCTGATAGTGAGAAGTGGGAATTCCTAAAGCATGGACATGATTGATTCGTACTTGTAATGCTGCTTAGGATGTCAGCATAGTTAGCCAGCATAAACTTCTGCCAGTCAGATCATTAATCTTGTTGGAACAAACATGCGTGTGGGACAAGTCATAATTGAGAACCTTGTCCAAAGGAGGGGTAACGTGACATCACCAAGCCAAACACACAGTGCCATACATACTGAAGCGCCACACAGCCTATTCTGATGAGGAGGGATCAGCCACCTCTTTTTGTTCGAAAGATTCCATACCAAACTTAAAGCCCTCTTTCACAAGACGATTGGTTGAGAAAGATTTTGGTAAACCTAGAGATCTGATTGTGATGTAGGGTAAATCTGTTAAGCGTAAGCTTCTGCCTGAACACGATTGGTGCTGACAGCACTAGGTGCTACCGTGGTAGCAAGAGTTGGACGTGAAATATTGTTCAGTCTGACTAGACCGGGCAATAGGCTCTTCTAGTCATTGCTTGTATCCTTAATTACATTGCACATGGACATGATCGAGTTTCAAGATGCAAATATGGCGCGTAGCAAGCAAAACAATTTCAGCCAAAATTTTCCAAATTTCGCCAATTTTTAAAATTTTTAGCCCATTAAGCCCGAGGCCTATCCTCTTAACCCTTACAATTCATTCCCCATCCCACGCCCAATTCAGATTGAGCTGTGGGAAGGGAAGGGCGGCAGGAACAGGAAGGAGGAACCGACAATGGAGGGGAGATAGTGTAGATGTGGGCTCCAACAGGGGACAGGAAGGTGGCTTCATTGCGCATGGTGTGGCTGTGGTGCGGTTTCCCGAGCGGGGTGAGCCTGTTGTGGCCGTTGTAGTGGAAGAAGAGCACGTCCCCGGCCACCGTGTGGGCGACTATGTCGGCCAGCGCTCGCTTGATGTTGGCCCCTGCTAGGAGCATCGATGAGGGGTTATTATTCTCTTAGAAGAAGATTCAAATCTATATAAAAATTTCTATGTTTATACTCTGTATATTCATAGGTGCCGCTCGGTTGGGCTGAAAAAAGTGACTTATGACTGAAATTTTACTGTAGCTGGCTGAAATTACACTGTAACTGATAGTAGCTTATTTAATCCAACTAAATTTAAAAAAGGTTAAAAATAGAAAAAAAACATGTTAGACTACTACAGACGATGCAAATAAATGCGGAAAAAAGAACCGGCAAAAAACCTCAAAAAAGCCAAAAAATCATAAAAGATAAAATTTGTGAATAGTGAAAAATAAACCAGAACCCAGAAGCTCAAACTGAAACGTGTAGGGCCATAATGCAAGTGTTCTAAAGTTTACTCGAATCTAAATAAATTATTTATAAATTTATATAGGTTCCTTGTGCATGTGCTCGTTTCGGCTTTGGCTTCTGGCTTTCGGCTTATTTTTCACTATTCATAAATTCGTCTTTTTCTGATTTTTTGAGCTTTTTTTATTTGTTCTTTTTTCCGTATTCGTTTGCATTACACGTGCTAGGCTAACTCGTTTTTTCTATTTTTAAATTTAATTATACTAAATAAACCATCATTAGTTATAGTGTAATTTCAATCAGTTACAGTAAAATAAGCCATAAACCACAACCCAAACGAGCACCACCTCTCACGTTACGTTGCTTCATAAAATCGGAGGATCTCGATCAGTCGATCCTGCAGTATGCATCTGAAGGTGCAGGCTTGGCCGTACCGGGGCAAGCAGCCTGGTCTAGTTCTGGCACTTCCATGATGCATTTACGAACTGCACTGGTGCAACTGTGCAAGCCATATGCGTCACTGTGCAGTAGTGTTATTTCGGTTCTTCTGCATACCGTCTCCACCAACCAAAGTAATTGCATCTAAGTATACCACTACTGTCTACTCAGAGAGGGATTAACTGCAGATATATTCAGATGGATCACGAAAGAACGAAGCAAAAGCAAGCAAGTAATGTAGCGCAGGTGAAAAAGGAGGTTCCTTGTGCATTTCTCTCACAGCAAAGGTTAATTACAAGACCTTGCGAGAAGGATATAATAGAGACCTTCAAAGCCAAGGCCTGGGTCACTCTGGATCATATCGATCAACCATGCATAGCTCTACTAAAGCAAAACGAACAGCAAAAGAAAAACCAAGTGCAAAAATAAAAGGCGCGTCTTCTAGCTAGCTAGCTCGTTTGCCATGTCGAGTAAGAGCTAGCTGCTGCTCATTAACCCTTTGTCCCGTTGCTCTTAGACTTCACCAGCTTGCGCAGGAACTCCTTGACCTGTACATGCCGCAACAAAATGACCAACCCAAGTTAACGACGGCTTACATGTCAAAAGCCATCACTAAGAGAACTTAAAGTGCAAGCTTTGACTGCTTTTTCGTAGGTGACAGCTTTATGAAGAAGCAGTTCGAGCGCATATATGTCTTGCACCTAACTCCTAGCTACTACTACTCCAGTAACCACCAGGTTGCTTTAGGATTCTTGCTAGCGATCTGTGCTCACTTCTAAAGTGTAAAGTACTGCACAAAAATAAGATGCTACTACATTGTATGCAGCAACTGTAATGTTACTGGTATTTGGTAAGTGTATGTGCATACCTCAGCAGGTTCCCGCAGCGTGTAGGATGCACTGGTCTCCTTTGGGAACTTGGTGACAAGGATCCCGATGCCTTGTCCCATTTTGCGCAGAACCTAATTTTATTTTGACAAGGGTAAAAGCGTTATTGTACATTATGTGCTTTTCCAGTGGCAGCTGTGCAAAAACGTAGATTATGGCTCTCTTTTTGACTTTTTAGCTGGTTTTTAGGTTCAGCTTCTTTCAGCAATCATTATTTATTAAACTGATAAGTCATAATCAGAAATCATAAACCACAGTTTAAAGGAACAGTTCTCATGTATGAAGTGTGTTGTACCTTAAACGCATCCTCATCAGTGCGGTCATCTCCTATGTATATTGGGAAGACATCGTTGCGCCCTGCGTAGCCTTCGAGAGACATTTGTACAAAGTGTTAGCACCTTAATTAACCTCAAAAGTGAGTAATTTAGCATGAGCTAGACATGTTTAAGACAGCATGTATATGTGCTCACCAAGGGACTCCAGCAAGAACTCGAGTGCGTTGCCCTTGTCCCACTTGATGGATGGGCGAATCTCCAAGACCTGTTAATTTAACAAGGTTACACACATGTCACCATAAATGCAATGACGGAGCTTAGAGAGAGATGTGGAGGGGACCGTGCCTTTGGCCCTCATGACGCTCCGCCTCATACATACATGCACTTATGTTTCCGCGCGCGGTACTAAGAAATAGACCGAGGTTGCCAACGAATTGTTAGCCAAACTAGCACTAGTTTAAGGTAGTGATTCAAATAACTTCCAGTCGAGGGTTTATGATTTAAAATGTACTGTAGCAGTTAAAAATGCATCATAGCGACTATTAATTTTTTCTATGTAATTAAATTTTAAAAAATAAAAACGGTTATATCATCATAGATAATATAAAAAATAAACGGGGGTAAAGGCAAAAAAAGTTCAAAACGACGCAAATAAAAAAGATAAAACTAAGGAGCTAACGTGTTCTAGAAGCTAAAAAGCACTGTATCTGGTTGAAAAAAACATTGTAGCTGACAGAGACTTATTTAACATAATTAAATTTAAAAAAATATAAAAAAATATGTTAGCCCATTACGTATAATACAAACAAATATGGAAAAAAAGAACCAGCAAAAAAACTCAACAAAAAGCCAAAAGTTCATAAAAAGACGAAATTTATAAATAATAAATAATAAGCCAAAAGCTAAAAACTGAAGCCAAAACGATCATAGCGGCCTAAGGCTGATCGCTCATCCAAAGGCGTAACTAATTGCGTATGTAAAACCTAGGTAGGTTTACGCGGGAGGACGGAAGGTTCGAAACAGACAGGTAGCCCAGCTTGTATGGCACCTCTCGTTAACTCTACAGGCGTAAGCACAACAAAACTACAGACGTTGCAGCAGGCCTCCCATCCCACCCACCTTCCTGCCTACGGAGAGCCTCAGGTCCGGGTAGCCCTCCAGCACCGCCCTAACCTGATTGCCCAAAGCGTCCCATTCCTGGCAAGTCAAGGAAACAGTTGATCAGTACACACCACTTGACGACGGTGCATGCACCGCGTCAAAACGCAACGAAACTTGGGTCACCTCCTCCTCGACGCAGCGGAAATTCACGGAGAGGCAGAACTTGTTGTTATCGACCTTCGCGCCGGGGATGGACTCCATCTTGGCCGTCAACGCGCGGTACACCTGGAAATTGCACCGCAGCTTGCCATCAGATTCGATTGCTTGCGACGTGCAAACATTAGTATTAAAGTACACCGAAGTTAATTTCCGAGAAAGACAAGCGCCTACCTCCTCGATGACGGGCAGGAACTCGGTCGCTGGTTGGGACAGGACCGCATCAGCCTGCGTAGTCAAATCACACCCACACACACGCTACATTAAACGGACCATGATACGAACTAGTATGTATAGCAACTTGTGTACCAAAGAGAAGTGTCTTTTTCGCAGGAGATGATGTGAACAGGAGTTGTTTAGCGTAGAGAGAGAAGATGTGAAGACAAAAGTGTAGGCGGAGAGGAGAGAGATGGGGACTAACCTTTGCCTCGATGTGGTTGGACTCTGCCGTGGGGCCCTTGATGTCCATGCCATGGCTCCCCGCATAGTAAAGCTCCTTCAGTTTCACAAGGTTGGACACCTATGTATATATTGCACCAGAGCCAATGAGCCATGACCATAAATACTAGTTGAAACTTGACTAAGAGTACAAAACAAAAGAAAATAAAAGAGGCAATCAAAGAAGAAAGGAAGAAAGCAAAAACAAGGAAAGTGTGCATGTCTTTTGTAAGATCCTGCTTGGCGCATCTGCCTCCGTTACCTGTAACGCTCGTCAAGCGCTAGCTATTTTCATTCACTGTTCTATCTATACATATTTGGTATTTTTTGGGCTACGGTTTATGTTTGCTTATGTTTTTTGATGTATAAGCGTTTGTATGAACAAACTAAATATTGATATACTATTTTAAAAAGATTGTCCTGAACTCCGATCATCTGTGTCTAGTTCACACTGGCAGGCAGGGCGGCATGCATGTCATATGGACGCGGTAAAATCATGCGAAATGTTACAGAAAGGAAACCGGAAGATTTTTTTTACGGTGTGGTGGCCTGGTGGGGGTGGAGCATACGCACATGAGTCATCAGATCCCATTCTTTTCATAATACGGCTTGGAAGTGTCTATACAACATGCGCCTGTTTTTTAGGACAAAAATAGTCAGATTTTGAGCCGTTAAATAGAGATCCAACACCCTAGATCATTTTTTTGGAGGGGGGCTTGTATGAGTGGATCCGTTGGATGGAGATCTAACACTCCAGATCAATCTGACTGTTTTTGTCTTCAAAAACAGACGTCTGTTGTATAGCCATACTCTTTTTTTAAAACAACCTATCAGTATTTAATTCGTTCACACAAATACTAACGTTATGACCAAAAACCATTAACTATAGCTATAAACCATCAGTGGCATCATAAACAGGAGTCTTGGTGAGAGGTGAAATGGCCCCGGGCCCTCAGGAGAAAAAAATACTCTTTTTACAGAAGAAGAAAGTAAAAGCGGCAAGGAACCAATAAAGTACTAAGTTGTTGGGATTGGAATGTACCGTGTCTCTGCATCTCCCACTCACGATTGCGGTCGGGAAATACTTGGCGACCCCCCTCACCGCGTCTCTCATCTGCGGTAGAAAAGGAAGGGGAAAAACGAGACGGAATTAGCCGCGGTAAAAATTCAGGGTCCCGTGCGAAGGAACAGAACAGAGCATGCTCTGCTTCGCGAGCGGCAGAGGAAACAAAAGATTATGAGCAGCGCGCGGGAGAAAAGGGAGGAGATCTTTCAGTGCTGACCTCCTCGGTCATGACGGCGCGGTCGGGGTCCTCGACGATCGGCGACAGGGTGCCGTCGTAGTCGAGGAACATGACGATCTGCTTGCCCTTCGCTGCCGCAAGCACGCCCTCGAACCCACCCAACGCCGACGGGTGATTCTCCTTCAAAACAGCGCCGGGTCAAGCCAGATTCTCCGGACAACAGAGGGAACGAAAGGAAAATAAGAACATACCATCCAGTCGTCGTGCTCGGCGCCGACAGCGAGCTTGGCGTAGCGCGGCGAGGAGGCCATCATGGAGTCAAACAAAGATCCCGCCATGGTCACCCCCACGGCGGCGAGGTCCATGCGCCCCACGGCCTTCTTGCAGTCGCGCGCCCTCGGCGGCGGGAAGGACGACAAATGCCGCCCCGCCTGCGCCGTCGGCGCGACGGCGGTGACCGCGTCCTCGGCGGCGAAGGCGGAGTGGTTCGTCATGGCGAGAGCAGCAAGAACCACCAAACAAACGAGCAGAAGCAGTGGTAGCAACAGGAAGCGGTGGGCTACAGGGGTGAGGAGAGGGAGCGGTGATGGCGACGGTTGGGAAGTGGAGGAGAGGAGGGGTGGGTTCGCTGGACGGTTCGGTTTGGGGACGGCGGTGGGGAGGGGTATATATAGAAGAGGGGTGGCCCACCGTGGGGGGTTCCTGGAAATTTTGACGTGGAATTGTCGATTTTGGTGGTTGGGAAATACCATGGACAATGGGAAAAAAAGGATTCCTTCTCCTTTTCAATACCAAGCATATGCGGTTATGTTGGTATTGCATATAACATGTGGATACTCTACATGCCATCTAAACTGATGCAACGGTATCCTCGTGCTTATGCACAGTGTCACGTAACAACAGATATGTTTTCTATGAGTTTTCTACGTTAACATCCTGCAAGGTTAAATGCGCTAGTACGATAACGTCACGTGTATCCTTCTATGTGTTATACCTGTAGACACTCAACTAGATTAAATATGCAAGTACGATAACATCACGTTGCGATATCTTCCACGTGTTGCGTCTGTTACACTCAGCTAGGTTAAATGTGCAAATATAGTTTATCTGCTGCATAAAGGATAGGTTAATGTAACCAAGAAGCATTTCATGGTTTCTTAGTCACGAAGATAAAGATTTTAGTGATATTCGGGGAAATTCTAGGTATGGATACGCAATTAAACCAGCGCATAGAAGTCTACTCATTTAGCGATCGTGACATCACTTCAGCTCTAGAAAATAATACGGTATGGAAAATCCTAGGAATAAATTCATGGAAACAACCGGGAGAAGCCCACCGCAATGAATCGATCCCACACAATCTCTTAAGGAATCAATAAATTCGTTCCTTTGAACGAGCGTTGAACCAACCTGCAATCAATCACTACAAAGAAACACCGTCTTCGTCGACAATTGGACCTTGCAAGGTGCACCGACGCCTTTACTCAGCCTTCCAATTTCTAGTTAATACGCGAAGCGTATAGCTACGTGTATACTAGCCATGTGGTACCTACGTGGCATACACTACTTGCTTGGCGTAGAGGAGAAGCCGTGCCACGCACCGTACCAACGCAACGCAGCGATGGATTGTCGTCGCCACGGGAAGAATCCAACACGACGGTTGGGGCGGTGGGTGCATCGACCCCGCTTGCGGCGCGAGGTCGGGTGCGCCGTACACGTCGGATCGGGCCCACCAGCAGTCCACGTCGTCGCCTTCCAAGCCGCGCGCGCGGTGCCACGCGGTGGGCCCCGGCGCGGCATGGGCCACGTGTTCGCCGCGACATTGGCGCACGCCCGCACGAGCCCCATGAGAGCGCGCGTAGTGCGTACGTAGGCGACGCCTCCTGTCGCGTCGCCGGGGCGTCGTTCCAAGGGGAAAAACCAATCCGCACGGTGAATTTTTTTTGTTTTGTTTGCTTGTTCGTGTGAAATGCCGGCTTTGCTATTTGTATGCGTGCGTGTATGCAATTTGGTACAAATTGCTGCGCCCTTTGTGTCAAAGACGGGATATAAGGTAGCCTTTTGGAGTGAGAAAAAAAAGATATAAGGTAGACTGTAGTTCTATTCACGCTGTAATGGAATTCGCTAGTGAGATTTTACTATGCCCACACATATAGCCTTGTTCTAAATAGTTTTTAACTTTTAAAAATAGGTTTAATAGAGTAGTTTATTAATATGGTTTCTATAATTTATTTGTAGAAATCATTACAGAAGTCGTTTTGTATAAATTGGCTTCTTAACACGAATATTCATTACTCTCTTAATTCTTTTATAATCAGTCAAAAGTCATAACAAAAAAACATAGCACTTTTAAAAGTACGACAGTGTGTCCATATCCTCGACGAGTTGCTTACTAGTCACGAGATTCTATCCGAGTCGCTCCTTCTAGCAAACCATTAATAAGGGGAAGCTCTATTTATTACTAGTAATATTATTTTGCAGTCATCTATGCTTTGTTGCATTATTTTATATAGCCTTACTCTAAACGATTTAAGTTTCTGATTTTTTTCTTTCGATTTATTTAAGCCAGAAACTACTTAAAATATATTGACGTCTAATTTCTTTTTTTGCTTTTATTTTTTCCCTTATTTATTTACATTGTCCATAACGATATAATGGTTTTTTTCTTATTTTTAAATCGAATTATTCAGAAAAAAAATAACAAACGCTACAATACAATTTGAACTAAAATCCAACCACCAAAACTATAAACAAACTCTTTAAAGCGGGACATCTGCAGCCTCTAAATCAGAACATAAAAAAGCGACACCAACGAAATATCACTACCTGGTTACTGTAAATCAGCCAACTCTCGAGCGCGAGTCCGTGCATCTTTAGCTTTTCATGCATGATCGATCTGCGTTGCCCTTTGGTAGTCCAGTGGTTTTCCCATGCCACATAAGGCCTCTACGCTTTCCAGGGACACCTACAACTACCGCCCCCTGGAAATATCTGTATCTATGTGCTGCTCTGACCTTTTCACCGATGTGGCATTCCGCACTAATATGACCGTTTCGAGACAAGGGGTAATTGATAATTGAGTGCATTGGTGTACATTGTCCTCTTCTCACATTCAATATAGTTTCCATCAATATACATTTCTGATGTCTAAGTCAGAATAAAGCTGTCTCTTGCTAAACTTTGACTATTGTGACTACTAATGTAACTTGTCGCATTTGTCGTCTGCATTTGGTACTCAAGACATTTTCTGTGACCATCAGTTGGACCAGTGTAACACTTCAATTTGAAGTAAAAAAAATAAAGAAAGATAAATACCAATATTAACGCGTCGACAACACGTTTACATATTCTAACGTCTCACGCCCCTAGGTTTCCAATATATGGTCCGTCTTCTTTCAGAATAAATCTGGGGTCTCGAGTGCTACAAGTTCGTAGACAGCATATAGAAGTTTCATGAGCATTGCACACATTCAAATGACATCGGTTTTGAAGATTCTCCCGTCAAAGTTATTGTTAATTCGTTGGCCGCGTACCAGCGCGTTAATCGCCTTGTACTTTAAGCTACGGCATATGCACTGTAACGCCCCATTTCTAAAAATAGAGTCATCGTGTTTTCGGCAATATTACAAGAGTTTAATTGCAAATAAAAAAATACACCATATCCACTATATCCAAATTAGAGTCTCAATTCCTAAGGTGAGGTTATAGGCTCCAACCATCTAGTGTCTTCTCGCTAGTCATCTCCTTTTGCCGAATTGGGAAGTTTTCTTGGGTGTTCCACTTTCCTCTTCAAGTTTTTCGCTTTTCCTTAGCTTTGGCGCCTTCCGGCTAGCTGTCTCCTCCCCTGTGCCCTTTCCATTTGACCGAATGTCATTCGTTGCTGTAGCCAGCTCGCTGCTGCCCTTTCCATCAACCCTTGCACAAAACCCTACCACCTCGCCGACCGAGCATTAAATGGTTGTCAGACCTTGTCTGGCCATGCACCGTGCCTCCACCGTTGTGGACCTCGCTACGACTACCTTGTTTGCCGCCTGCTCTATGCGCGCTGACGCCATAACTCGCCTTGCTAGAGTGCGCCCCTGCGCCAGAGGGATGTCGCACAATTTGAGGCACTACCGCACCTGCCAGTGCTGCTGTCGATGGCACCAAAGTCCCTCATTTAGTCATTTGCCAGCAGCCCAGCACCATCATCCACGTCACAGTCTCACCACCTCTACCCCACTGTCGCCATTGCCTTCGACGGCCTTTAAATCCAAGCCAAGCTGCGAGCCAGCTTACATTATCACTCAATTGCAACACCCTTGCCTCTCTTTCCCAACTCCGACCGAGAACCACTACCACCGTCTATCCTCGCGCGGTGAGCTTGAAAACCAATTCTTCCACTAGCCTCAATCCCAAGTCAATTTGACAAGGCCATAGCACCCAAAGGCCATCTTGAACCCAACCCCGACCACACCAACCCACAACACCACTCCTAGGCTGCCAGCACCATGCACCACTACTAGCCAAGCACGACCAACGTGGACAACCATGTGCGAACTAAATTAGCTTAAACAGCCACCACCCACAGCCTTCCCATGTGCTATAGAAGTTTGAGTCATCTTTAATTTGACTGAAACCCTATCGAAGCGCCACCATGCCATGGCCCAGTTTAGCTAAACCATTTTCACTACCAGCTGTCTCCAACCATCATTCGACCATGCACTTGCCCAAAATGGATTTCTCACACCCCAATAGCCCACATGCACCTCCACACAATGCCAATTGACCTCACCATAACCCAATTTCCCTCTCCGTCGCTCGCCTCTACTCGGGCGGCCATGGCACGCGCCTAAGCCAAGTAGGCTTCTTGCCTGGCAAGCCATGCAACTAGGCTGGCTAAGTTGGCCCAAGGCCAGCTTTATCCCAGCAAGACAAATGGGCTAAGCCTAATAGTAGAAGCCCAACACTATTCATGGCGAGCCCAACACTGTGCAACCCACTAAAATCAACCCAAACCATACTGTTCATTCAACCCGACTCGTTAGGAATAGTATCACAATGTTACTACTCACTTGACCCATTACTATTCATCCAAGACCTGTTAAGCATATTTATATCATTTTTGATCGTCTTGAGCCCGTTTAAGCCATTATCAGCTCCATTTAGCCCACCCAAACTTTGTTTAAACTCTAGCCACTTAGACTCACCTATATTCAATTTTTTTCTGAATTTTACTCATCTTGTATTTTATTTTATTTTTCTAGCTCATATTCTTTCAAGTACGGACTTATTTGTTTATTTCTTTTGCGATAGTAACTGGTTTTTCTAAACCATTTATTCTAGGAGCAGATCAAGACGCAGGAGACTTAGGGCCAATCGAAGAGTTTGAATAACAAGGCTAGTCACATATTTTTTATCATGTTGTTTCTACATTATTATTTAATTATGAATACTTTCATTAATACTATTTATGCACTGATATTTATTTAAAATAATATTTTGGAATGACTTGATAATTAGTGAGATATACTACCACTGAAAAAGCCATGCCATACTTGGAAGTTGTATTCACCTTGACAGCCTTAATAATTAATTATAGCATAATTAATCATTAGTAGATTAGGCAATCAAATATTTTATTTACACCACTAAGAACATTGTGATGTCTTGCCAATAGATTTTAAAATGGTACTAGGGTTGAGGAAGAATCATGAGAAGCCACTAGATGATTAGAGCCCATAACCTCATCCTAGGGTGGATGCTTGGTGTGAATTGTGGTACTATGCTATAATACATCGGGTATATGATTGGTGGCCTCATTGGGAATATAAGGACTAGAATTTTATGCTAAGTAAAGGACACAGAAATTGCTCAACTATAAGTTTTAACTTGTCAAACCTGGTTTGGTAATTGATTGACTCAATTGAATATCTACATGACAGTTAACTATTCTAGTGTTTCAGAATGGCCCACATACAATGGGGTAAAATGGAAGCAGGACTGGAAAGTCACTTGTCATCTTCACAATGGTAGGTCCACTTAATGTTAGGCCGCGATTTCCGCTTTGGCATGTGGATTCCCAACAAGACTGTTTGGCCATATGCCTACCAGGTAGATGTTAGAAAGAGTATAGCAGTAAACAACATTGTTATGTTAACTCAGTCGCACACTATCATGATATGTGCCTATTGCATGATATTGAGAGTTTGAGACATCTTATAGGTAAAAACTGAGCAACTCTGTAGAGTAAACTTATAGTATTCGGATACGCAGTGTTTTCGGTAAATGAAACTGTGTTTAATGGGTGAATCCAATAACAAGGCACAAGTAGTTTTGGTAAGATTTCCAATTTAATAATTGAGTTGGTTAAAGTCCCTTTTCTCTTAAGTAGATAAGTCGTTTACAAATAAATTTATCCACAAATATAATAGTAAAACCATTACATCCCATTATCTTGAAATACTAATAATTAGTTAATTAACATTCTTCGTGTGACTTGTTGAGTACGGTTATACGTACTCTATTTAGTAAAATATTTACAGAAGAAACTTAGGAAAACAGCGAAGAGCTTTTCAAGGAAGACTTTGATGATTCCTTGTTTTAAGTCTTGTCCTTACTTAGACACACCTATGGAAGTTTTGGAAGATTTTTTTTGTATTGTAATATAAATTTTGGGCTTGGTCGCTCATTCTTGTAAACTTAGATATTATGTCATTTCTTATAATAAATTTAGTTTTTATAAAATAAACTTGTATTAATTTGATATATATTCAACTATAGCATTTCATAGCTGAACATGCTTAACAGTTGCAGAAAAATTCTACGGCCTAATAAATAGGGCCGTTACAACCTTTCGTTTTGCAGCTCTAGTTCAGAAGTCCAAGTGTACTGACTCCATGACTCGAGTCTCTGTGACCATGTTGTCGACGTCTTGAATAAAGATTTACCTTGCAGTTGGTGTAGAGATTTTTTACCTTGGATGATTGCATCTTCCCGTTTCTTTCTCCGAAAACGTGCATTGCTACTAATTAATTTGTCTCACCCAACAAACCAGAATTAGCCTGCATCGATCGATCAAACTCCTGTTGAAAAATCAATAGTGACACCTCAGTGTTTGACTAGGTCTTTAGGGATCTCTAGGCTAGATCTAGCGGGGTTCTTCTCTGGGTTTCGTGTTCTTGAGGCAAAACCGAGAGGGAGAGAGGGGTACCGACCTTCGGATGTAGAGGAGGAGGAGGCGGCCATCTCGGGGACGCTCGGTGAAGTCTGCGCACGGGCAGCGACGGTCGGGGAAGAGGTGCGGGGCTCCTCGGCGGCGTGTCCCGGGCGGCGGCGTCTCCCTGGCGGCGGTGAACGGCGCCGGTGGTGCTTCCCGTCGGCTCAGCGCCCCCCCTCTTACAGATCGGGTCTAGGGTTTGTAGGTGGGGTGACGGCGGCGCGGTCAACCTCGTGATGCGTGCCGCCCGGCCCCCACCTCTGTATTTATAGCGCTGGCGACAGGGGCCCACCAGCCAAACGGGCTGGGCGCCCCCGATCAGGGCGCGGTCAAGGGGTGGGCTTTGGCCGTTGGGCCAAAGCCCTGAGATCATCCTAACATTCTCCCCCTTGATCTCAATCTATACTTTATCTTTAATTACTTTTGACTTTACACATTCCATCACAGATTAGTGCATAGAACATGTCTCATCGTCACGGTCAATCGCCGATAGATTCAACAGTTACAATACACCTCCCTGTTCTGAAACAGTTACTTTAATCTTTGGGCCATCTTTTAGTCCAGGAATCATAGGCTTTCCCTTAAACCCATGCCGGCTACATGTTCTCTGAACACGTTGGGTGGTAAGCCTTTGGTAAGCGGATCCGCTAGCATCTTTGCGGTACTTATGTGCTCAAGACTTATAATTTGATCCCGAACTTTATCTTTCACAACATAGTACTTTATGTCAATGTGTTTGGCAGCACCACTTGACTTATTGTTGTGGGCATACGTTACTGCGGGTTCATTATCGCAGTACAACTTAAGTGGTCTATTGATGTCGTCAACCACTTTTAAACCGGGTATGAACTTCTTTAGCCAGTTCACCTGCCCCGTAGCCTCATAACATGCTACAAACTCGGCATACATTGTGGACGATGTAGTGACGGTTTGCTTTGAGCTTTTCCACGATATAGCTCCTCCAGCGAGAGTGAATACATATCCGGATGTAGACTTTCTATCATCTCCCGCAAAATCAGAATCTGTATACCCCACTATATGGAGTGAATCTGATCTTCTGTATGTCATCATGAGGCCTTTTGTTCCTTGCAAATAACGCAAGACTTTCTTTATCAATTTCCAATGTTCTATTCCAGGATTGCTCTGGAATCTGCCAAGTAACCCGGTAACAAATGCTAAGTCAGGGCGTGTGCACACTTGAGCATACTGTAAGCTTCCGACAGCTGAAGCATATGGAACCGCTTTCATTTGATCGATCTCATACTGGTTCCTGGGGCATTGAAAATCCCCATATCTGTCGCCCTTGACTATAGGTGCAGGTGATGGACTACATTTATGCATACCAAATTTCTTTAAGACTTTCTCTATGTATGCCTTTTGTGACAGTCCCAATACCCCTTTGTTTCTATCTCGGTGAATTTCGATCCCTAGAACGAATGAAGCTTCACCAAGATCTTTCATATCGAAGTTTGAGGACAAAAACTTCTTTGTTTCCAGTAGCAGACTAACATCACTACTAGCTAGTAGGATATCATCCACATACAGGATTAGGAAGATAAACTTCCCATCTTTAAACTTTGCATAAACACAGTTGTCCTCAACATTCTCTTTAAACCCAAATTTTCTTATTGTACTGTCAAACTTCAAGTACCATTGTCTTGAAGCTTGCTTTAACCCATAAATTGATTTCTTTAGGCGGCATCCCATTCTTTCATTTCCTTCCACGACAAAACCTTTCGGTTGTGCCATGTAAACATTTTCCTCCAAATCCCCATTAAGAAATGTCGTCTTTACATCCATCTGATGTAACTCTAAATCATAATGTGCTACTAATGCCATTATGATTCTGAAGGAATCTTTACATGAGACTGGAGAAAATGTCTCATTGTAATCAATCCCTTCTCTTTGCGTAAATCCTTTTGCCACAAGTCGCGCTTTGTATCTTTCTATATTCCCTTGGGAGTCAAGCTTTGTCTTGTAGACCCATTTACAGCCTACTGTTTTGGCTCCTTTAGGAATAATTTCCAAGTCCCAGACTTTATTAGTCTTCATGGACCTCATTTCCTCTTCCATGGCATCAAGCCATTTTGAGGAATTTTCGCTTCTCATGGCTTCTTCAAATGAGGTGGGATCATCCTCCATTTGAAATTCCTCTGTATGATAAATCTGATAATCATCAGAAATAGCTGATCTTCTTACTCTTTGAGACCTCCTCGGGGCCTCCTCATTCGGTACATCTACTGTTTGAGGCTGCTGTTGCTCCCCCTCATCTGTGGCAATAGGTTCTATATGATCCTGAAGAGCAGGTTCTTCATTCTCATTTATTGTTGCCACGGGAGGAACAATAACAGGTGCTGGCACCACAGTGTCTTGTACCGTCGGTGCAGCGACAGCAGGTAGAGTGAAGAATGGCTCTTGAATCATCGGAGTGGGCGCATACACCCGCTTCTCTTCAAGGTCAATCTCTCGAGCTACCATGCTCCCCCTCATCATTTCATCTTCTAAGAAGACAGCATGTCTCGTTTCTACAAACTTTGTATATCTGTCTGGACAGTAGAAACGATAACCTTTTGACTTTTCAGGGTAGCCAATGAAATGGCAACTTACTGTTTTGGGATCAAGTTTCCCAAGGTTTGGGTTAAATACTTTAGCCTCAGCAGGACTCCCCCACACACGTAAGTGGTTTAGTGAGGGAACTCTTCCTGTCCACAACTCGTACGGTGTTTTGGGCACCGACTTACTAGGCACTCTGTTGAGAATATGAATGGCGGTTTTCAACGCCTCCATCCATAAACTCAATGGGAGTGTGGAGTAGCTCATCATACTTCGCACCATATCCATCAGGGTACGGTTGCGTCTTTCAGCTACTCCATTTTGCTGAGGTTCGCCCGGCATAGAATACTGGGCTACTATTCCATTTTCCTGTAAAAACCTCGCAAAAGGTCCAGGAACTTGTCCATAAGGGGTATGTCGACCGTAGTACTCCCCACCACGATCAGATCGGACTATCTTAATCTTTAAATCGTGTTGGTTTTCAATTTCAGCCTTAAATATCTTGAATTTATCCAAGGCTTCATTTCTTTCTTTGATTGGATAAATATATCCATAACGGGAGTAATCATCTGTGAATGTTATGAACGAGTCATATCCATCCACACTTTTCACAGGAAAAGGACCACAAATATCTGTGTGAATAATTTGTAGAACTCCTGTGCTTCTTTTAGCGTCTTTCTTTATTTTCTTTACATATTTTCCTTTAATGCATTCTCTGCATTGTTCTAAGTCTGAGAACTCTAATGGAGGAAGAATATCATTCTTTACTAGTCTTTCTATTCTCCCCCTCGAAATATGGCCTAAACGACAGTGCCATAATTTCGACGACTCATCTAGAGTTCTCTTTCGTTTTCTGTTTACATTCGTAGACGAGGATTCATTCACTTTCTCGCATGCAACGTTCTCATTATCGCATACGACATTCACATCATCACATAATGATAACAAATAAAGCTCATTCTGTAATATGGCAATACCAACACATTCTTTATTAAACATTATTTCGCACTTGCCATTTCCAAAATTGCAATCATAACCATCTTTGTCCAAATTTGACACACTAATCAAATTCCTCTGTAAAGAGGGTACAAAAAGGACATCTCTAAGTAAAAGAGTGGAGCCATTAGCTAATTCTAATGAAAGATCGCCAACGGCTTCAACTTCAGCTTCGATTCCATTTGCGACTTTAACGCATCTTTCTTTTCTTTGCGTAGTCCTCGTCGAACGGAATCCCTGTAAAGAATTAGCAACATGAACAGTTGCTCCTGAGTCAATCCACCAAGTGGATTTCGAATATTTCACATACAGGCATTCATTAATAAAGGTAATAATGTTCTCACCTTTCTTAGCCATTATCATCTTTAAATAGTCAGGACAATCCTTTTTGTAGTGTCCCGTCTTCTTGCAGTGAAGGCACTGGTCTTTGTCTACAGCAAATTTGTTCTGTTGAGGCTGATGTACAGAGGCTTTGCCCTTGTTCTTTGAGAAGGGGTTACTGTTATAATTCTTTTTCTTGTTTTCCCTCACAAAGTTTATAGCACCACCATGTGAGGATTTGATTCTTTCCTCCTCTTGCACGCACATGGCTATGCACTTTTCCATGTCCCATTTTTCGGGCTGCATATTATAGTTGACAACAAAAGTGTCAAACTCTTTTGGCAAAGAAGCAAAAACCAAATGAATAAGGAACTCATCCTTGAGAGCCAAATCCATCGGTTTAAGTTTAGATGCCAAGTTGCTCATTCTAAGAATGTGCTCTCTTATGCCATTGCCACCGCCAGAATACCTCTCTGTTACCAGCTGCTTAATCAGCTGTGTAGCATAAGTCTTTGAAGAGCCAGTGAACTGACTCTTTATTTTGTCAAGGTATTCAGTGACAGTGTCACACTCTGCAATTGAGCCCAGAATAGCAGGCTCAATTGTGTTCTTTATCACAGCCATACATTTCTTATTGGCTGTGGTCCATTTCTTATGATCAAGATCATAAGACATCTGTAAGGGAGCATGATCCCTCTGTCTTTTCTGCCATGCAGTGTCATCCTCATTCTGTTCCCTCACTGGCGCCAAAGGCTCAGTGGGACGTGCTGTAGTGAGGACCCAGTCCACCTCAGCCAAGATAAAAGCTAAATCTAACTTTTTCTTCCACTCTCCATAATTATCACCTTTGAGAGTGGGGATTTCTCTAATACAACTCATTAAGTTGTATCCTCCTGAAAAAATATTTCAAATACAGTGAGAACGTAACATCAAAATCATATGCCTTATTTCCAACGTTGGTCAAAAATACGACATACAATTTAAAAACAATTCTATCATACATTAAATCTACATCACCGTTGGGCAGAAATAGAAATAATGCATGAAATCAACATTAAAAGTTTATAATACTGATATTAACAACGTTGGTCAGAAAATAACAGTATCATAAATCTCTGGGAATTTTATCTATTTTTCCAAAATTAAATTCTCCCGTTGGTTCGAATTTAATAATGAAAATCATTTAACATTAACTTTTGCAGCGGAAACTGTAATTATTCTAAAAATAATTCAATATTCAGAAGCATTATACTGTAAACATCAATCTCTGGAAAAATTAACACGTTGGTGCAAAATTTACAGAGATTTTAGTTCAAATTTCATTGAAAATCATCAAAAAATGCTTCTGAAAAACAATAAACATCAAAAATCGGGATTTACTGTTCAAACCGGCCATTTGGCCCGGCCTGCGCAACCGCGGCCCACGGCGGCCTGCCCGCACGCGGCCTCGGCGGCCCGCTCGGCCTGCCCGCCCGCGGCCTCGGCGGCCTCTCTCGCGCGCCTCACGCGCGCTCGCGCCCGCGGCCTCACGCACGCGGCGGCCCGCCCAGCGCGCGCCTCGCGCTCGCGGCCCCCGCGCCCCGGTCTCAGCCGTTGGATGCGCATCCAACGGCTGCAAACCCACGCAGCCTCGCCCTTTGGCGCCTCCGCGCGATCCATCAGCCGTCGGATGCGAATCCGACGGCTCTCGTTCTTGGCGGCCGAGCGCTCTCGCGCGCAACCTGGGCCTGGGCCGCGAATTCTCTCGCCCGCCTGGGCCGAAAGCCAGCCCACGCGCGGTCAGCCGTCCGATCGCATCCGACGGCTGCGCGGCGTTCTCGCCCGATCAAAACCACGCGCGGCGGACGCCCCCGAAAACCCTAGATTCATTCCTCCTCTCCCCTCTGTCTCTCCGTCCGCACCCGACCGAGCGAGCGAAGCGGCGGCGGCGGCGATGGCGACGTCCACGCCGCCGGGGAAGGAGAAGACGGCGCCGCCGCGGGCCCTCTCGCCGGCGTGCGCGCTCCCCTGAGAGGGAGCGCGCCGCCGTCGAGCGGCTCCGTGTCGGCGCCCGTTCAAGCGCGCGTCGGCGATGGCCCGTACATGGAGCGCCGGCGAGCCCGAGGCTCGGCCGATCTCCCGCACGCCAACGACGACGACGACGACGGCGACCCGGCGACCACGCCAGGTAAGACTCTTTTCAGATCTAGGGTTTGGGGGGGTCTCTCTTTTCTTTTTCCTCCGTCTAGATCTAAACGCTAGTGGCTCTGATACCATTGTTTGACTAGGTCTTTAGGGATCTCTAGGCTAGATCTAGCGGGGTTCTTCTCTGGGTTTCGTGTTCTTGAGGCAAAACCGAGAGGGAGAGAGGGGTACCGACCTTCGGATGTAGAGGAGGAGGAGGCGGCCATCTCGGGGACGCTCGGTGAAGTCTGCGCACGGGCAGCGACGGTCGGGGAAGAGGTGCGGGGCTCCTCGGCGGCGTGTCCCGGGCGGCGGCGTCTCCCTGGCGGCGGTGAACGGCGCCGGTGGTGCTTCCCGTCGGCTCAGCGCCCCCCCTCTTACAGATCGGGTCTAGGGTTTGTAGGTGGGGTGACGGCGGCGCGGTCAACCTCGTGATGCGTGCCGCCCGGCCCCCACCTCTGTATTTATAGCGCTGGCGACAGGGGCCCACCAGCCAAACGGGCTGGGCGCCCCCGATCAGGGCGCGGTCAAGGGGTGGGCTTTGGCCGTTGGGCCAAAGCCCTGAGATCATCCTAACACTCAGCAACTAAGACAGAATGGACTTTGCAAGGAGTTGCATTGGATATATCGATCATGACTCATGAGCAAGGTCCCGTGCTGACGAACAGCTAGCTAGCACGTACGTAGCACCTGGAACTGCGCTGCACATATATGTGCAATCGAGAAGTCCAGCACGGCCGGGCAATTGGAGATATGATGAACTGACAGCAGGCAAATATCACATTACGAGGGTTTGTTCTTTTGGTTTCGTCTTGTGACTGTAACTTATGCTTTTTAGTCTGTTCGTAAAAGAAAATATAGAGTAATAGAAGCTCACGTACAATTTTGCCTGATATAAATAAAGTCACTACAATATATACTACAATCAACCTATATTCCATTTCTTAAAAATACTTTAAATCTAGTTACGATAAAAAAAATTTAAAAATAATTTTTAAAAGCCGAAAAGGACCTATCCTAATTTCTTCGCCTACAAGTAGCTAGCTAGTATCGATCAAATCTCTCACCTCCTCACGTATGCATGGTGTGACTGTTTCCAACTTTGAAAAGCACGGAAAACAAGTGTAGTAGGTGCAGTGGTGCAGGGTGCAGACGCTTTCTTTGGCTTAATAGCTCGCGTGCATCCATGCAAGCGTTGCAACCTTGCAAGGGGAGTAAACAATGCACAGTTCTGTGCTACTTTGACGTAAACTATATATATCCCGTCATCTTTTTACGCCGGTCAAGCCGCCATGGTCTCAAACGTTACAAGTTACTAGAGGTCTAGAACGCAGTCCATGGCTCTAGCTAGTTCGTGAACACATGACATGAATTATATGCAAACCGCCGCCCACAGGTACAGTGACCTATCTGGCTATCTTGGACGTGAATAATATACACATGCAGAGGTCATGCATGACATCATCATCCTGGGGGTGTGAAGCAGTACACGACATATGCATATAAAGTCTACCTCATGTGTTAACCTTAACCTTTGCCAATCGATCGGTTGGACTTCAGCTTTTAACTTCTGGCTTATTTTTTAGTATTCATAAATTTCGTCTTTTTCTAAACTTTGGGCTTTTTGTTGAGCTTTTTTGCCGGTTCTTTTTTCCCGTATTTGTTTGTATTATATGTAATGGGCTAACATATTTTTTAATTGTTTTTAAATTTAATTATGCTAAATAAGTCTCTGTCAGCTACAGTATTTTTTCAACTAGCTACAGTGCTTTTCAGCCATAAGCCACAAAAAATAAGCCCAAATGCATAGTGGTATGCCTACAAGGTGTATGTTTTGCGCAAATTACCAGCGGCCCATATGGGTCGTGGTGCCCCTAATCTCTTGCGTCCATGCGCGTTTTGAGATTCGTGCTGACGGTGAAGATTGGAGAGAAATGGAAGATTCGAACGGCACACACTGATATCGTTCTTTTAGGCCCCAAATATCCGAAATTTTAAACGTCAGAAATTTGAAATTTTGTGTTGGACTCAGGTACAATAGTGCATGCACCTCACCGCATTGTATTTGCATTGAATTTCTGTGTTGGACTCAGGTACTATTGTTAGCTAGAAACGCACGCTAATTGCCAAATGCCAATGCTTAGAACCCGATCGAACAGCTAGACCTCACCGCATTGCACTTGCATGACGAGCCATGAATGATCAGCTACCCATACCTAGTCTTCTAGATAGCTTTCTCACACATGTACATATGTGTACTGGATATTAACAAGACAAGAGATATCTTTGAAGCGTGCACAAACACGCACATACACTGACGCATGCGCACACTCAAAAGTCAAGAAGTTTTGTCACTGGAGATAAGAACACCGTCCAATGCAGCTAGCTATCCTTGTCCAGCTCCACACGTGGTGACTCATCACATGAACTGCATCAAAGTACGACAGCAGTTTGGTAACGCGTGCATTGAATCTCCCAGGTATCGAAGAGATCGATTGCTAGTTCTCCATCCGAATTTGCAGTTTCGTATTCATTAGAACAGACAAGTATCGTTGTAGTTGCTTTAAATTTAGGGGAGCGTCGTCGTCGTAATTGTTTCTCGTATACATCACATACGTGTCGTCGGTGTACGTATTGCTGAGCTGTATCTAATTTTTCTTTGATTTGGAATCTTGACACAATTCACATCATGACAAGAACAAGGGCTCCCCCATACATCACGGCAAGATAGTGAGACACGCGGTCCAAATAGGTGAGAGAAAGCAATGGAGTTTCTTGAGGAAGAAGCTCACCACTTTTCTAATACTCTTCTCGGTTTCCAAACAAAAAAGAAACTGTGCATTGCTAGAACACTTGTTGCAGTTAAGTGTATACGTAGTTGTTTTCAGCTAATTAATCAAATAGGAGTCGTTTGTTTATTTGAAGGGCACGGACCATTGGATCGTACGTGAGGTGACAAAGGAGGAGCCACTTGTATGGTGGACAAGCTAAACCCCCCCTTCCCCCACACAAACTAGTTAGAAATTTTTTATAGTATATTATACCGATAATAAAATGGTGATAATAAAAATAAAATCTGACTGTTGATTTGCGAGAGCATTATAGACTTTTGCTATTCAGCCTGATTTTTTCGAGGGTATTTTCAACTATCTCATATAAACATCTGTGTATAAACCGCAATTACGTCTTCATTCCCTACGTCCCGCTGCCTCTCCCTAACCTGTGCCGCATGCGCCACTAGGTTGGACCGGGCTATGTCCCACGTGCATGCGGCCTTGGCGTCGAGGGAGCATGAGGCCTCATTGGGGACGACAGTGAGAGCGTATCCATTCAATGTGTGGACATCTCACTGGACGAGATGCTGCAAGATTTTCCGCAAGTATCAAATTATTGCCATGCAAATACTTAGGTCTTCCACTATCCTTAAGGAAACTGAGGAGTGTGGAAGGTTGAGCTACAGCCGCTCCTAGACCGCCTGGCTAACACAGTTCAGGAATGCAGGGAGAGCAAGCTGTGAGAAACAAGCATATATAGGGCAACACAAGGTTGTCGAATCGTTAATAACCCTGACATCCTGGAGCTATGGAAGGAGCAAAATGATGATTGTTTGAAGGCATAGCGAAATGGCCAGGAGACCTGATGCATGTCTTGCGCATTGAAGCAGACGCTAATGAAGGGCAACTTGGCGGCGGTGGGGAAGATGATGGATGCGACCATGCTGCGCCCGATCGCGATGCAACTCAAGGATGTGAGTGTGAGATTGTTTTATTTATAATTTTATCTTTTTAGAAATTCTACTGTCAATAGTATAGAACTATAGATAATAGTATAACTAAATTCTAACTAATCTAAATTATTAAATTATAAAGATTAAACAACTTATATTTATTTTAATGTACCATAAAAGAGCTCACTATTTAGGTATCCTGAAAAGAAAGTCGTATGTAGTATATGCCTTCACCAGTTGCAGCTGCTTGATTGATTTGAGGCACTCGAGAGCATGCATGGGAATATTCCCTTGTCCCAGCATGAGTACAAGGGAAAACATTCCACGCAGTAATCTTTATATTAATGTAACTCGAATCTAAGACTATAATACATTCCAAATTTTTGATATAGATATATATTATATTTAAAATTAGTTACCATAAAAAATCAAAAAATAAAGTTTTAGAAACTGAAAGAAGGGCGACTGATCAGCCACCGACGGAGTGATGGGCGCTGCCGAAGGCGCACATGAATACATGATGTACGTACCGCCCCCGAGCCGTGAACAAGCGTTCGCAGTACAACCGACCGCACAGTACACAGTGTGGAGATACATCCCCTGGCAACGCGAGTGGCATAATTAAGTGGGCCAGGTAAGCATACGCGCAGCCACGCATCCGCGCCCGCAGGCGTACGTTTGCACCGCCCCATGCAGCAGCACGGCACAGCGCTCTCGCCATGCCGGGTGTTTGAATGTAAAAATAGAAACAGAAATAACAGTGAACCATCGATTTCATTGATCATCAATTCTGTATATATACATGAGTACGGACGTCATTGGCGTCGGTTCAAGAAAGAGGAACAGAGAGAGCAACTGCTGTCGGTTGGATGAGATCATCCGTAACTCCCAAGTTGTAACACTCCCCCTTGATCGAATCCATCTTTGAGATCAATGAATAGTATTAATCCTACAAAAAGTCCTGTAGGATAAACAAAACGAGGAGAAATATATGATAGATACGTTGTTAAAAACTCCTTTAAACCCGATGGGAAAATAAGGAGAAATTGATACAACATATAATGAGTATTGTCTCATTGTAAATTCATATGAGAAAAACCTTTGCAGGAGAAAACTCATAGATAGTTTAGAGTACAATATATGTCATTGATATCTCCTAAAAAAAAAACTCGATGGGAAAAATAGGAAATACGACATATGCTTATGCTAATATTGTCTCATTAAAAACTTTATATGAGAAACCTTGTGAGTAAAACTCATACAAAGAAAAGAGTGCAATATGATGCTTTGGACAGAGTAACATTTAGGAGATTTCTCCCCCTGAATCTTGCAAATCTCGAAGTCGTCGCATACCAATTCCTTGAACACATTTCTGGAACGAGGAAGCTGGTAAGGACTTAGTAAACAAATCAGCGAGGTTATCACATGATTTGATTTGCAAGATATTTATTTCACCCATTTGTTTTAACTCATGGGGGTAAAACAACTTAGGAGAAATATGTTTGTTTATGTTGCTCTTGATGTAGCCTGTCTCCATCTGTGTAACACAAGCAGAATTATCTTCATAGATAATAGTTGGTGAATCGATGGCACCAATGCCACACGATTGTTGTATGTGGTTAATCACTCTGCGAAGCCAAACACATTCGCGTGAGGCCTCATATAGTGCAATTATTTCAGAGTGATTTGTTGAGGTAGCCACCAGAGTCTGTTTTGTAGACTTCCATGAAATAGCTGTTCCTCCGTGTAAGAACACAAAACCTGTCTGGGATCGGCCATTATGGGGATCAGATAAATAGCCGGCATCAGTGTATCCAATCAGATTAGGATCTGGGTTCCTTTGGAAAAATAATCCAAGATCTCTTGTACCATTAACATATCTGAGGATATGTTTTACTCCCGTCCAATGCCGTTTGGTAGGAGCAGCGCTATGTCGAGCTAGCAAGTTCACTGCAAATGCAATATCAGGCCTGGTGCAATTTGCAAGATACATAAGCGCTCCAATGACACTGAGATAAGGATAATGAGGTCCCAAAATCTCTTCTCCATCATCCTGTGGTCTGAATTGATCAGTTTCCATTTCTAGAGATCGAACAACCATAGGAGTTTTGGATGGATGTGATTTGTCCATATTGAATTTCTCCAATATTTTCTGGATATATGCTGATTGATGCACTAAAATTCCAGTGGGAAGATGCTCAAGTTGTAAACCTAAGCAAAATTTGGTTTGGCCCAAATCTTTCATTTCAAACTCCGTCTTTAGATGATTGCGTGCTTCATCAATATCTTGTGGGTTGCCGATGATATTTAAATCATCAACATATACTGATATGATGCAAAATCCCGTTTGGGACTTTTTGATGAAAACACATGGACAATCATCATTGTTAGTGTATCCCTTCTGCAAAAGGAACTCACTAAGTCGGTTATACCACATTCTTCCCGACTGCTTTAAGCCATAGAGTGACTTTTGAAGCTTTACACAATACATGTTGCGATTTGCGTTTGGATTCGGTATAGAGATCCCATCAGGGACCTTCATATATATGTCCGAATCAAGTGACCCATATAGATATGCAGTCACTACGTCCATCAACTGCATAGATAGACGATTTTGAACAGCCAGAGATATAAGATATCGGAATGTTATTCCACTCATAACTGGAGAATATGTTTCATTGAAATCAATGCCGGGTCTCTGCGTGAACCCTTGTGCTACAAGCCTCGCTTTATGTCTCACCACCTCATTGTTCTCATTCCGTTTCCGGACGAAAACCCATTTGAATCCCACAGGAAAGATTCCTCGAGGTGTAGGTATTGCATGAGTGAATACCTCTCTTTTAGTGAGCGAGGTTATCTCTGCTTGAATTGCATCTTTCCATTTATTCCAGTCCGAGCGCTTTCTGCACTCTGCCATGGTCTTAGGATCTGGATCATTTTGGATAATTTCTGCAATTGCTTCAGAGAAAAAGATGTCGACAATTGTAGACTTTCTGTCATATGATTCTCCAGATTCAATATAGTTGATGGAAATCTCAAGCACCCCTTGTGATGTATCATTATTTCCCAAAAAGATTGCATCAGGGCGATCCGATGTCCCAACATCAGTAATTGAGTGCACTGTTGATGTGGGATGTGAAGGTTGAACCTCCACAGGGTGTTTCTCAACGTGAGGTTGAGTTGCATTTACTGGGTTAGAAGAATTGTTCTTCCTTTTCCTTTGCTTGTTAGAAGCTGCATCTGTGGAAATAGCCGTACTTCTCCCCCTCTTACTGGAGAGTTGAGTAGTTTTATTTGGTACCTCTACTCTTTCCGGCACATTTCTCGCAGGATTATAGGATTTTGTAACACCCTTATAATCAGTAAATGCATCTGGCATGTTATTTGCAATGTGTTGCAAATTAATGATCTTCTGAACTTGGAGTTCAGTTTCAGAAGTACGTGGATCAGAGTTGGAGATGTCTATGGCATCCCAATTGATTTCCTGGCATTTATTGTGGTTTTCAATTCCTCCCCCTAATGCCGGGAAATGATCTTCATTGAAGATACAATCAGCGTACCGGGCAGTGAATAGATCCCCTGTAAGGGGTTCCAGGTATTTAATGATCGACGGAGATTGATATCCCACATAGATCCCCAATTTCCTGTGTGGGCCCATAGATGTACGCTGCGGTGGAGAGATCGGTACGTATGTAGCGCAACCGAACTTCCGCAGATGGGAAATATTTGGTGTATTTCCACGTACTAGTTGCAACGGGGAGGTTGCATGGTATGCAGTTGGACGCAATTGAATCAAGTCAGCAGCGTGTAAGACTGCGTGACCCCAACATGATGTTGGTAGATGGCAATTCTGTAGTAAAGGTCTTGCAATAAGTTTCACTCTCTTAATGAGAGATTCTGCCAACCCATTTTGAGTATGAACATATGGGACCGAGTGCTGAACTTGAATTCCTAAAGCCATGCAATAATCATTGAAGGCACGTGAGGAAAATTCAGCAGCATTATCCATTCGGATTGATCGAATTTGATGTTCAGGATATTGTGCTTTAAGTTTGATAACTTGTGCAACAATTTTAGCAAATGCATGGTTCCGTGTGGAAAGTAGACACACATGAGACCATCTTGTAGATGCGTCTATTAGAACCATGAAATACCTGAATGGCCCAGACAATGGTTGAATGGGACCACATATGTCACCTTGAATGCGTTCAAGGAACTTTAGAGGTTCGGCATGAATTTTGAGGTAAGAGGGCCTCAAAATTAATTTCCCGGTGGCACATGCGGTGCACATAAAATCTGAGGATTGGGGAAATTTTGCATCACTTAAAGTGTGACCAACAGAATTGCTTATAATTTTCCTCATCATTCCTATTCCAGGATGGCCAAGACGATCATGCCAAGTTTGGAATGCGTTAACATTCTGGAAAATTACTTTGAAAGCAACATGTGGTACGGGTTTAATGTATGTGTAGTACAATCCAGACGGGAGTGAGGGAAACTTTTCAAGTGTCTCTTTGCCATATCCGTGATCTTTTGTTATGAGAAGGAACTCCTCATTGTTGTCCTCATGAGTTTCAACATGAAACCCATTCTTACGGATATCTCTATAACTCAATAGGGTACGAGTTGAATCGGGATACAAGAGTGCATCCTCAATCGTTATTGATGTACCCATAGGGAGCAGAATAGTGGCCCGACCGGTGCCAACTATTACAGCATCGCGTCCGGCGATTGTTAAAACATTTCCTTTGTTCTTTGTGAGAGTTTGGAAATATTTTATCTCCCTGAGTATAGAGTTAGTAGTACCGCTATCCACTAGGCACATTTCCTCATCCATCAGATCGACTCCCGTACAATCTATACAAAATGGAGAATTTGAATATGTCATTCTCAACAAATATATATAGAATACATACAATATATATATAGGTATCAATTGTGCTTAATACAAATTACAATACCCATGGTGCGTAAATGAAGTACGGACAACAACTAGCTTATGACAACATTCACAATTAAACGACATCCACATTGAAGGGATAATGAAATAAGGTATCTCAAAGTGTAGGAGCCTAATTAAAGTCTCCAAACGGATCGTTAGAAGTGAACTCCACGATCATGTTCTCCATATCGTCAACGTTTCCATCAAGTGGAGGTAGTGCCTTGGTGTTGCTTGTTTCCGCAGCTGTAGGAGCAGAGTAGGAGCACTCAGGGGCATCTTTCTTAGTAATGTCAGGTTGGAGGAATTCTTCCATGTTGACATCAGATTGGGAGTTGAAGTGTGCTTCAAATTGTCCACCTTTATTGGAACGTCCTTGATTGGAGCGTGCTCGTCCCACGGAATTCAAGTACAACGCCACCAAGTGCTTGGGAGTGCGACATTTCTCAGTCGGGTGGTTGTAACAGCCACACTTGACACAAGTGTTAGACTTGTTCTTTTTCGACTTAAAAACATCCTTTCCCTTGTTAGCACCATTAGACTGACGCTGTCTCTTGCGCTTGTTCTTTCCTTTGAAGTTCCCAGGAGTGCTAGAATTAGTAGCATTCCCTTTGGGTTTGTTCTGAGTGTTAGCATGTACTTCTGGCAAAGGTTTAGTGCCCAAAGGGCGCAAATTAGAGTTCCAAAGGAGGAGCTCACTATGCCTTTCTGCCTGAAGTAATGTTTTAATTAACTCAGAATAAACGGTGAAACCTCTTTCACGGTATTGTTGCTGAAGGATCATTTGTGCGGGGAGCATGGTAGACAATGTTTTCTCAATTTTCTCCGCATCAGATGGTTCTTTCTCGCAAAACTGCAGTTTAGAACTGATTTTATGAACAGCATGGTTGAACTCTCCCACAGATTTAAAATCTTGTATGCGGAGGTGGTTCCACTCATTGACAGCCTCCGGTAGGATGACTGCTTTCTGCTGTTCATACCGTGTTTGAAGAGCAAGCCACAGAGCGCGTGGGTCTTCTTCCATCAGATACTCAGCCTTGAGATCAGGATGGATGTGGTTCCTTATGATAAATAAGGTATTGTACTTGAGAGTCTCAGCCAAAGGAGCTACACCCTCTTGGGGAGCTGCAATTGCCTGGTACATTCCGCGCAACGATAGACTCACTTTGAGATCCATCGCCCATGTGGGGAACTTTGATACATATATATAGATGATGAGAAGTTGGCATGGGAAGGTGTCTGTTTGGGAAGACATCTGTACATTGGGCATCCCTTGCTTTTGATTGTAACACTCCCCCTTGACCAATGTATCTTCATATGATCATCTTGATTCATCATCTTGGAAAAACTCCTCCAAAACCCTATAGGGAAAAATATGAGGAGAACCTATAAAGTTGATATGCCATGAAAACTCCTTTAAAACCCAATGGGAAAATTTAAGGAGAAAATTTGATATGGCATATATATGATTATATCTCCTTAAAAACCCCTGTGGGGAAAATAGAGATATAATATATTTA
Source organism: Dendrocalamus latiflorus (assembly GCA_017311315.1). NCBI lineage: Eukaryota > Viridiplantae > Streptophyta > Magnoliopsida > Poales > Poaceae > Dendrocalamus > Dendrocalamus latiflorus. The sequence goes on along the minus strand of CM029671.1, from coordinate 25,081,894 downwards.
TGATTACGTTGTCATATTGCCTCATTAAAAACCTTAATGAGAAACCTTAGAGGAAAAACTCATAAAGGGAAAAGAGTACAATATTTATATTGAACGGGTTAAATCTTAGGAGATTTCTCCCCCTGATATCTGCAAATCACGTAGTCTTCGCATACCAATTCCATGAACACATTTTTGGAATGTGGAAATTGGTAATGACTTGGTGAATAAGTCCGCGAGATTATCACAAGACTTAGTTTGCAGAATATTTATTTCCCCACTCTCTTGCAATTCATGTGGGTAAAAAAGTTTAGGTGCAATATGTTTTGTGATATTGCTCTTTATGTAACCCGTTTGCATTTGAACAACGCAAGTAACATTATCTTCGTAGATAATGGTAGGTGATGCGATAGCACCTATACCACATGATTGTTGTATGTGGTTAATCATTCTGCGAAGCCATACACATTCACGTGATGCTTCATATAATGAAATTATTTCAGAATGATTAGTGGATGTAGCCACTATAGTCTGTTTTGAAGACTTCTAAGAGATGATTGTTCCACCGTGTAAAAATACAAAGCCTGTTTGTGATCTGGCATTATGGGGATCTGATAAATAGCCAGCATCAGTATATCCTATTGAATCCATATTTTTATTCTTCTGGAAGAATAGACCGAGATCTTTAGTGCCTTGAAGATATCTAAGGATATTCTTCACTCCTACCCAATGTCTTTTGGTTGGAGCAGCGCTATATCTAGCAAGTAGATTTACTGCAAATGCGATATCCGGCCGGGTGCAATTTGCAAGGTACATTAGCGCTCCTATAGCACTGAGATATGGAACCTCGGGTCCCAATAGCTCTTCATTGTCATCTCGGGGTCTAAATGGATTTTTGTCCCTGTCGAGAGTTCGAACAACCATGGGGGTTTTCGATGGATATGCTTTGTCCATATTGAATTTCTCCAATATTTTCTGGACATAGGCTGATTGATGCACTATGATGCATGTATGAAGGTGCTCAAGTTGTATACCTAAGCAAAATTTGGTTTTACCCAAATCCTTCATTTCAAATTCCGTCATAAGATGATTACGTGCTTCATCTATATCCTGTGTGTTGAGGATCTTTTGATGAATACGCATGGACAATCATCATTGTTGGAGTATCCCTTTTTGGTTAGGAACTCACTTAGTCGGTTGTACCAAATTCTACCCGACTGTTTCAAGCCGTATAAAGACTTGTTTAATTTTACACAATACATATTGCGATTTGCGTTCGGATTCGGAATTGAAATTCAATCGGGAACTTTCATGTATATTTCCGAATCAAGTGACCCATAAAGATATGCAGTCACTACATCCATCAACTGAAAAGATAGATGATTTTTAACTGCTAATGAGATTAAGTATCAGAATGTTATTCCACTCATTACTGGAGAATAAGTTTCATTGAAATCAATGCCGGGTCTTTGCGTGAACCCTTGTGCTACAAGCCTTGCTTTGTATCTCACCACCTCATTGTTTTCATTCCGTTTGCGGACGAAAACCCATTTGAAACCGACAGGGAATACTTTGGGAGGTGTATGTATCACATTGGTGAATACATCTCTTTTCTTGAGCGAGGCTAACTCCTCTTGAATTGCATCCTTTCATTGATTCCAGTCCGAGCGCTGTTTGCACTCTGCCATGGTCTTGGGATCTGGATCATTTTGAAGGTTGTTTGCAATTGTTGTGGAGAAATAAATGTCGACAATTGTAGTCTTACGATCGTATGATTCTCCAGAATCAGTATAGTTTGTGGAAATTTCTTGGACCCCTGGTGACTCAATGTTATTTCCCAAAACATTTGAGTCGGGGTATTCCGATGTCCCAGGATCAGTAATTGAGTGCACTGTTGATCTGGGTTTAAGGATCCTTTGGTGTCTATCAACTTGAGGTTGATCTGCATTTACATTCTTTTGTTTCCTTTGTCGCTTGTTAGAAGCTGTATCCGCCATTTGTACCGTACTTCTCCCCCTCTTATTTTGAACTGGGAGTTGAGTGGTATTTTGCGGTACCTCCACTCTTTCAGGTACATTTCTAGCAGGATTATAGGATTTTTGTGACACCCATATAATCAGTAAATGCATCTGGCAGGTTATTTGCAATGTTTTGCAAATGAATGAGTTTCTGAACTTGAAGTTCAGTCTCTCTGGTACGTGGGTCTGAGGTAGGAATGCGTTGAACATTCCAATTAATTTCCTGGCATTCAGTTTGGTACTTGTTGTCTCCCCCTAATGCCGGGAAATGTTCCTCATTGAATATGCAATCAGCGTACCGGGCCGTAAACAGGTCCCCTGTTAGGGGCTCGAGGTATTTTATGATTGACGGAGATTTATACCCAACATAGATCCCAAGTTTCCTGTGAGGTCCCATTGAGGTACGCTGCGGTGGTGAGATCGGTACGTATGTAGCGCAACCGAACTTTCGCAGATGGGAAATATCTGATGGATTTCCACGTAGTAATTGTAGCGGGGAAGTGCTATGATAAGCAGTTGGACGCAATTGTATTAAGTCAGCAGCGTGTAAAACTGCATAACCCCAACACGATGTTGGTAAATTGCAATTCTGTAGTAATGGTCTTGCAATGAGCTTGATTCTCTTGATAAGAGATTCTGCTAAACCATTTTGTGTATGGACATATGGAACAGAGTGTTGAACTTGTATCCCAAGAGCCATACAATCGTCATTGAAGGCATGGTATGAAAATTCAGCACAATTATCCATTCGAATTGATTGAATTCGATATTCAGGGTAATGTACTCGTAATTGGATAATTTGACCAATTTAATTTAGCAAATGCATGGTTTCGTGTGGATAAAATACACACGTGTGACCATCTAGTAGATGCGTCAATTAAAACCATGAAGTTCCTGAATAGTTCACACAATGGTTGTATAGGACCACATATATCTCCTTGAATACGTTCAAGGAATTTAAGTGGTTCAGCTCTGATTTTAAGATAAGAGGGTCTTAAAATCAATTTTCCGGTGGCACATTAAGTACACATAAAATCTGAGGATTCCGGAAATTTTGTTTTATGGTATGTATGACCAATTGAATTGCTAATAATTTTCCTCATCATTCCAATGCCTGGATGGCCAAGGCGATAATGCCATGTTTGGAATGTGGTTGTGTTTTGGAAAATTACTTTGTACGTAATATGTTGAACAAGTTTGATGTATGTATAGTACAATTCGGAGTTTAAAGATGGAATTTTTTTTCTAGTAATTGTTTGCCATATCCGTTGTTTTTGGTTAAGAGGAGATATTCCTCTTTGTTGTCATTTTGGGTTTCAACATGGAAACCATTTTGACGGATATCTCTATAACTGAGTAGAGTACGTGTTGAATCGGGATACAATAGTGCATCCTCAATTTCCAATTGTGTACCCATAGGGAGAGTGATAGAGGCGCGACCAGAGCCTACTATCGTTGCATCGCGTCCAGCGATTGTTAAAACATTTCCTTTCCTCCTAGTAAGAGTTAGGAAATATTTTGTGTCCCTATGTATAGAGTTTGTGGTACCACTATCCACAAGGCATAATTCCTCCTCCATTATTAACTCCAAAAATCTATATACACAAAGAAGAATTTAATGAAATTCTTATAGTAGTATATAGAATACATACAAACTTCATTTTCAATACCAAATATGTTCGATATGAACAGCATGGTTGAACTCTCCCACAGATTTAAAATCTGTATGCGGAGGTGGTTCCACTCATTGACAGCCTCCGGTAGGATGACTGCTTTCTGCTGTTCATACCGTGTTTGAAGAGCAAGCCACAGAGCGCGTGGGTCTTCTTCCATCAGATACTCAGCCTTGAGATCAGGATGGATGTGGTTCCTTATGATAAATAAGGCATTGTACTTGAGAGTCTCAGCCAAAGGAGCTACACCCTCTTGGGGAGCTGCAATTGCCTGGTACATTCCGCGCAACGATAGACTCACTTTGAGATCCATCGCCCATATGGGGAAGTTGTGGCCGTCAAGAGCGAGAGCCTCAAACTCTTTAGTAGCCATTGTGCCTACATATGTAGGGCCACAGATTTGTTAAAATCTTTGGCAATGTTAAATAAGCAATGCGAAATGCAAGTAATCAAGGTAAACTTGAAATACATAAAGGGACATTCTCCTAGTGTGGAACAACATAGTTAATCACCAATGGTGTTAACTTTATTGAATTCATTTTTCAACATTGGGTACGCACTTTGAGGATGATAATCCCACAGTAGTACTTTGATACTACCTTGTGTATGGCCAATGTGAAAAAGAACCATGGTAATCACTTAGGTGTAGACCTTGTATAATTTATAATCAAATTGGGTACGCACGTTGAGGATGAAATCCCACAGTAGTACCATGGTACTACCTTGTGTATGGCCAATTTGAAAATAAATAAAGGTAGTCACCCAAAAGTGTAGACCAAAATATTTCAAAACTTGATATTGGGTACGCACGTTGAGGAATAAATCCCGCAATAGTATTGTGGTACTACCTTGTGTATGGCCAATATCAAAGTTAAGAAACTTTGTGTTATTCCAAAACGAGAGAAAATCAACCTAAAGCATTTGCATAAAAAAAATATTAAGTGCTTGTATGGTAAGCTATTTAAAAACTTACATGAAAAGTACACCATAAATGATTAATTTACATGGGGTAAATTAATGTGTATGGTAATGTTGTAATAAAATGCAAAATATGTGGAAAACAATATGAGTATTGTAATCCGAATGAAGATATACCCAAATTAAATATAACATGAGGTTATATTTATAATAACGTGTAATCACAATATTGGTGGTGAACACCAATTTATTGTATGGCATAGCGTACAAGCAAAGTGTCATAAATTGTGATTTTATGATATTTATGGTAGGTATAATATTTTGCAAAAAAATTCCAAATTATTAAGTACAATGGTACTTACTAAATGGGAATTTTAAGTATTAAATTTGCGAAAGATAGCAAATTTAAATATGGTCGCAATTCATATTGTAAATAAATTGCAATAAAATAATCCTAAATATGTAAAAGTTATAGAAATGTGCATGCACATTTATTTGAACAATTACATAATTTTCAAATCCTGTAGGGACTGAAATGCTAATTTATAACTGTAAAAATTAACAGATATAAACAAGTAAAAGGACTATTCTGCAAATACTACAATATAAATTTATTGAAAATAAAATTCTGCATTTGCCATGACATCTAAGGGGGAAAATGCAAAAGTTCGGCAACTTGGGCTGAAGCCCATTCAGCCTTTAGGCCCAAGTGGGGAGGTGGGGGCGTTTTTGGGCCAAAAGCCCATTTTGGGCAACCACTGTAAAAGGAGGGAGGGGGGAATTAGGGTTTCCCCCCAACCCTAGCCAGCCGCCGCCGCCTCCATGGGGAGCCGCCGCCACCGGCCATGGGCGCCACCGCCGCCTGCGCCGCCGCAGGCCGCCGCCGGACGTCGCGCTCCACCGCCCCCCTTGGGCGCCGCCTCCACCGCCGCCGGGCTTGGGCGCCGCGACCGCACGGGCCGCGCGTCGGCCGCGCCAAGCCGGCCTGGCCGGCTGTGCCGCCGCGTCTGGGCGCAAGGCGCCGCCGGCCGCGAGCCGCCTCAGGCTTGGGCGCCGCCGGCCGTGGACCGCGTCGGGCTCGGGCACCGCCGTCGCCGCCGCGGGCGCTGCCGCCTCGGGAGGCGCCGTTGCGGGAGCCGCCGGCCGCCTCAGCGGGCTCTGACGCCGCCGGCCCGTGGTGCCGCGCCTCGCCGGCCGGCTACTGCGCCGCTCCAGGCCGTCGCCCACGGGCGCCTCCGGCTCCGGCCGTGCTGCATCGCGCCGCCACGGGCTGCCACGGGCGCCGCCATGTCACGGGCGCGGGTGCCGCCGGCCACGAGCGCCGCCACAGGCGCAGCATGCCGCCGGCGCTGGTGCCGCCGGCCGCGAGCGCCGCCACGGGCGCCTCCTCCTCGCCGGGCTTTCGCCACCACGGGCTCGGGCTGCGCCGCGTCGGCCGCGGGCTCGGGCTGCGCCGTGAGGACGCGCCACGCCGCCGGGCCTCGCCTGCCGCCGCGCCGGGCGCCGCCTCCTGCGGGCTCCGTCGGGCGCCGCTGCCCTGGGCGTCGCTGGCCACGGGCCGCCACGTCTTGGGCGCCGTCGGCCGTGATCCTCTTCGGGCGCTGCGCGCCACCGTCGGGGGCCACACCGCCGCGCCGCGCGGTCTGCGCCTCGCACCGGGCTGTGCCGCTCGCGCCATGAGGACGCCATGCGCCACCGCCGGTCGACGTCGTCAAAGCTTGAACATTCAGGAGTAGTTTCTTTGGCAATGTTAAATAAGCAATGCGAAATGCAAGTAATCAAGGTAAACTTGAAATACATAAAGGGACATTCTCCTATTGTGGAACAACATAGTTAATCACCAATGGTATTAACATTATTTAATGCATTTTGCAACATTGAGTGCGCACTTTGAGGATGATAATCCCACAGTAGTATATTGATACTACCTTGTGTATGGCCAATGTGAAAAAGAATCATGGTAATCACTTAGGTGTAGACCTTGTATAATTTATAATCAGATTGGGTACGCACGTTGAGGATGAAATCCCACAGTAGTACGATGGTACTACCTTGTGTATGGCCAATTTGAAAATAAATAAAGGTAGTCACCCAAAAGTGTAGACCAAATTGGTGCAAAACTTGATATTAGGTACGCACATTGAGGAATAAATCCCGCAGTAGTACTATGGTACTACCTTGTGTGTGGTCAATATCAAAGTTAAAAAAAAATTGTGTTATTCCCAAATGAGAGAAAATCAACCTAAGGCATTTGCATTAAAAACAATTAATATGAAATGCTTGTATGGTAAGCTAGTAAACGAAATATTAAAATTGCAGAAGATAGATTGCAATAATTAATGTATAATACATTGCATGAAAACATATAAGAACAATACAATATTACATGAGGGGTCTTTATTGCAAATATATACAATGGAAATTTATTTAACATAAAGTGCTGCAATTACATGAAAACAGAGGGGGGAGGTTGCAAAATTTTGGCAACCTGGGCTAAAGCCCGGTCGGCCATTTGGCCCATGAGGGAGGTGGGGGGTTAATGGGCTAAAAATCCATTTTGGGCAGCATGTATATATGAGGTGGAGTGGTAGGGTTAGGGTTTCAACCCTAACCCCATATCCAGCCGCCACCACTGGCCTTTGTGGCCTCCACCGCCGCCAGCCCATGGGGCGCCGCCACCGCCGGCCGCCGGCCGCCGCCGCCGGCGTCTCCACCGCGAGGCGCCTCCTCCTCGCGTCCGGCCGCGCCGCACCGCCTCGGGAGCCGCCTCGGGAGCCGCCTCGCCGCCGGCCGGGCCCCACCGCGCCGCCTCGGCGCCTGGCTTGGCCGGCCGTGTGCCGCGCAGGGCTGCCGGCCCATGGGGCGCCGCACCTTCTCCGGCTGGTCGGGCTGCACGAGCGGCGCCGCGCCTCGGCCAGCCTCGGGCTTCTTCACCGCGCGCCGCCTCGCCTTGGGCCGCCACGGTCGCCGGCCGTGGGGGCCACCGCCGCCGGCCCAGGACGCCTCCGGCGTCGGCCGGCCGGACTGCGCCGCGCAGCAACCGGCGCCTCTGCTGGCCGTGCCCCCGCGCCGTGTTGGCCCCCCTCCCCTCTGTTCTTGAATCAAGTGGAGGAGAAGGCCTCCTCTGCAGAGGAGGCCGTACGGATGCGGAGTCCAGGGCGGCGGTTTGCCGCCTCGGAGGCGTGCGCCGGGCGCCGGTAAGGCCCATAGCGCGAAGCCCTCGCCGGTGGGGAGACGCCGTGCGCCTCCCATGGACGACGGCGAACTGGCCTCGAGCCATGACCGGTGGAGATTATGGTGGCCGTCGTCGGTCTTGGTGGTGGTGGATCTTGATGGCAAGGGGCAAAAAGAAGTTGCAGGTAATCACACAAAGAATCCATTGAAGCAAGAACACCAAGTAAAGCGTTGTGATGCTGCTCACAGAGATGGATCTGATCGTTCTCCATACCTTCTGTTCTTGGTTGTTTTCTCTGTTGTATGCTGTTTGTGTGTGCGCGAATGGATGGCCGAGCGTGTGAATGTTTGTTGTGTGTTAATGGCAGAACGCAGTGCTGATAACGTGTTTGAATGTAAAAATAGAAACAGAAATAACAGTGAACCATCGATTTCATTGATCATCAATTCTGTATATATACATGAGTACGGACGTCATTGGCGTCGGTTCAAGAAAGAGGAACAGAGAGAGCAACTGCTGTCGGTTGGATGAGATCATCCGTAACTCCCAAGTTGTAACACCGGGGTCGGCGTGCGGGGGGCCAGCCGTCCGCGCGCGTGGGGCGCGGTCAGGCCAGGTGAAAAAAAACACTCCCGGAACGAGCCAAAAACGCACGGACGCCGACGCCGCGCGCGGCCAGTCCGAGCGAGCACGTAAAAACGCGCTGCGGTCGCGAACCAAGTACAGGCGCCCACGCCTGCCTTGCCCGGGAAACGCTCGGTGGGCGGCGGTGGGCCACGCGGTCGGTCGGTGGGCGAAAAGGCGCTGCTGCTACTAGCTACAGTAGCCGCCGAGCGGAGTGAGCGGATCTGGAGCTGGCCAATGTGCCGGGCCGGCACGGGTCCGGGCTCGGCACGACCCGTTAAGGCCCGTGTATTAAACGGGCCGTGCCGTGCTGGCCCGCGGGCCGCGGTGGGAGCCCAGGCACGGCCCGAGGACGTGTCGTGCCGGCCCGGGCACGATTTCGGCTAAACGGGTCGTGCCGGCCCGCTAACCCGTTTAGTCGGAAAAAAGAACAATTGAGAAAAATTAACAAAAAATGTAATAAAAAAATTGTAGAAAATTCAGAAAAATATAGAAAATTGTAGACATTGTTAATCACAAAAATAAATATTTCCAATGACATAATGAGCTTTATTAACTTATTAAATTACATGGGATGGCTGCCTCATTAAAAACTTTACCAAGTAAAAACTCAATTTGAGAAAACCTTGGTAAAGAAAAAAAATACAACCTATAAAGCTCATTAGTGAGAAAAATATTGAAAATCCTATTCATTGCTATCTAAATACAAATTCTCAAAAGACTCTTCTAAATCTTTATTATTTGCAGTATGTTGGAGTCTTGATTCAGCTTGTTCCCAGTCTTTGACGGTCATAAGTACTTCGACCATCTCGTTGGAGAGACTTGCTCGTCGCTCCTCGATTATTTTCCGGAAAGACTGAATACTAACTCCGAAGAGACTGTAGAGACAGGAACAGTCAACACATCCCGCGCTAATATGGATAGCACTGGATATGATACCTTCTGGGTTTGCCACTATGAGAGGATGTTCAACTCCTGCTCGAAGCTGACGCTATCACTGTTGAGATAGCTTGATAGGTCTCCAGTGCTTTGTCGCCTTCCTCCTCCTAACTGATGTGTACCTGCACCTGCACAAGAACTAGACGAAGAACCAAAAATCTTGCCCCATTGCATAGCCCCCCTAGAGATGCTAGGGACTACCGGAGGTCTTTCCAAACGCACAGATCTAAACTTATTTTCATATTTATTATATACCTCATATAATTTATCTTCCGCTGCGGATGGATCTCGCTTTTGTTGTGGCGCTGTGCCGCGCTTGTCGCGGTGGACATGCCTACGCTCTTACCTGACGCCGGGCCCACTGGGCGGGGGCAGCGCGACGTGGAGCGGAGGGAGGCCGGCTGGATCTGAACGGACTTAACCGTCGCATTGAAGGGGAGAGAGAGAATCAGAGGGGTGACTGAAGAGAGGGGGAGAGAGAGAGAGAGGAGAAGACAGAGACAGATCGAGAAAAGAAATGAGAGATGCTAACTGGAAATGGGGAGTTTTTTTTCCTGTTATAGCCGATAGCTTTTAATCTATTATGAATATTTGTGTAAATAAATCGAATGTCAATAAACTATTTTAAAAAGACTCTTTTAATAAGCTATTTTAAATTGACAACAGTAAAACTATTCTATTTATTTGTTTGATGAAATTTGGCTGAGTTTGAGATGGCTTTTACTTATTGCTTATGTAAGGATGAATAGTAACCAATTTAAAACTTGTGTTTTTTAAGGCAGAGTCTAAAGGTAAATTATAGTACATATTATGCTGACTTCATCTATAGTAACTAAAATCGTATAAGACTATTTTTCTCTGTGTTCTGTCTCTTATGAATAAATCAGAATTTAAAACCACAGATATAAACCATAAGGTACAACCTAAAAGAGTCTACCATTCATGCTACTCCAGTCATGAGTCTGTGGGCTCAATAGAAAATGCATTGACAGTGATCACTCCGGACATAGCTAAGTACTATTAGTTGCAACCACATGATGATTTTTTAAATAATATTTTAGAAACGGCATTGATATTTGTAACTTGCGTGTCTTTTCCGTCGAATCCGAGTCGATTTTCTCGACCTTTGGATTAGCTTTTGACGTGTGCGCGTGTTTGATTTTGTTTTGATCAAATGGTTCAGAAACATAGCTTATACATAGGGCAACATAAACCACCTTATAAATAGAAATTACTTCATATTTCTACTCGTTTGTACATTGGTCTGCACACTTTATCAGCGAAACTAGGTATGGTAGCTAGCAGCACCTTTTTCGACATGTAACTAACAATGACATTTCTTGCCAAACTAAGGTACCGCTTGATTGAACTGGAAAAAAGGTATCTAATTATCCGTATCTTCTTTTATATTTAAATATTTGTATTTAAGATCATAGTTCTACGTGTTAACTATTATATTAAAGCACAATATTTAATTATAGTTTCATTATGCAACTCTGATAAAGCTTATTATTCTATAACTCGTTAAAACTAAAAAAATAGTAATGTATTGTCTAATATCATGTTCTAAAGATGATGGCCCGGTACGTCTCCGTGCGCCAACCAATTCAGCGGCTCCCATTTCTCAACGGGATCGGAGGAGATCGACAAGGACAGAGAGAACAACCAAGAGCTAGTCGCGAATCACGGATCCGAGTCAATCATACGTGTTGGCCATTAAAACATTTCGCCACTTGTTGCCTCGAATCGACCGAGCTCAGTCGCTTTGAAATTGTGTTGCCGAGCGGGGTAGGTAAGTGCTCGATGTGATTTTATTAAGGTGGAAGCTTCCTCTCATTAGAGCCAGTCCATCTGCTAAGGGCCAAAAAAAACAAGAGGGGTTAGGCCTAACCAGTCTCCTTTGTTAATGCCATGTCTCTTGGCAACATTTTGCCACGTCGGGGCCGTGCCTTTCCAAAAGTATTATGTCAAAGTTGTTTCTATTAATTTGGTGGCTGTTACACTCGCATTAACAAGCCTCTGATATCGCAAGTGCACGCGTGGGGCTTTCGATCTTTTCGAGCGATCCCCGTTTCGTTTGCTTGTGGGACTGGCTAGTTGGAGTGTGCCAAAAGGAATGGAGCTGCCAAGAACCAGAAAAAACTAATGGGAGGTGACTAGATTTGATGATTGGGTGATATGGAAAGACGCGATTGTTTTGTTGACAATTTGGTTCTGTATGTCTCGTCGTGCCTTTTCTTTGTGCGCCTTGTCTCTTGCAATGCCAAAGTCAGGTCGATCGATCGAAGTGGCTGCTCAATTATTTTGTGCGCCTTGTCTCTTGCAATGCCAAAGTCAGGTCGATCGATCGAAGTGGCTGCTCAATTATTTGTTTGGGGGTTAAAAGTTGATGCGTAAACTCAGATCGAGTTGCTGATGATGTTTGGTACATTGTTATGTTTTACTATCTGGACATGTTTGCGTGTATCAGTGCATGGAATAGGACAATGCTTTGTGCAGTTTTCAAGGGACTAATCTGTAGTATCGCAAGTGTAGTAGTGTTTGTCTCTTGCAATCCAAAAGTCAGATATGTGATCTTTTTTTGAGTGTGTCGGTAGCCTAAGTAAATAAATACATTGATTTGGTTGATCCAGAACTTACATTTTGATATATTGCTAGCTATATCTTTGGTTGGACACGACTGCATTGCATGCATGAAACAGGACAAAAACTTGGGCAGTTTCACGCATAAATTTCTGTAGGACGGCACTAATTAAGTGACGTGTCACGAGCGCGTGTTTCTTAATTCTGTCTCTAGATTGCACATGTTTAGTCCAAAAGCCATGCCTTTTGTTATATACGGTTGGCTGATTAAATACTGTAAACTAATTGAGATAGATTTGGTTCCACCACATCTACGCCTGCTACGTCGATACGTTTGCATAAAACAGTAGTACAGCACTTTGGCACCTCTGTGAAACTGGTTTATATATTCACAATGGTAAATATATATGGCACGCCACTTTGGCACCATTAATTATTGTATTTAATATCAACTAGTAGATTTATCCACGTAATTATGCGACTAGATAATATGATACAGCTGTCTTTGTTATACAACTCTACTGCCTATAGTTAAAATATAATTGTGTTTGCAGGCGTATACCCTGATAAAGTGTCTTGTAATGGCAAAATAAAGAAGCAATCCAAAACCAAAAGCAGGCCGTTTTGTTTCCGTGTTCAGATTGCTCAGAAAAGAGTTGTATTACGCTGTTTCCTTACGCCCAAATCAGGTTAATACCACGGAGCAAATTGCTGCAACATGCGTGCATATTTGGAAACATAGCTACGTTTTTCGTGCATGCAGCTGCATCTAGCGATTGAGTGGCCTGCGAATTGGTTTTCGGTTCTTTCTGTCGCCCTCTAACTTTTCAGCTTTTAAAAGCTGTTTTTTGGCTTTTCTATAGTAACTAACTTTTAAACAGAGTGTTTTTTTAAAGATAAGATCTACTAGTTAATTGTAGTACATACTTTATTGACTTTATTTATATCGGTAACAACTGCACGTGAGTTATTGTTACTCTGTAATCTTTCGTATAAACAACCCAAAAGCCATAAGCCGTAGCCAAAAGCCAAAAGCCGCAGCCAAAAAGAACAGTCCCTTATAAATCCCGTTTCACCCCGATGGTGACAGTGTCTTATGATTAGGGTTCTATCTTCTTGATGAGGATTTGTGCCCTGGTTTAATTCTCAAATTAGTAGATGATGCTTTAATTTTTTTAGTAAGCATGTACTTCTCACTGCGAGAAGCCCCTCTCCGTCTGTCTAGTTTTGTAGGAGACTTCTGCGAGAAGCTAAATTTGTTGCGATCGATCAAGGTGTCAAATACGGGATTAATTTGCAAGTGGCAACAAAATTAAACCGTGTACATATATGCAGGTCTCAAAAGCTCGTGAAAAATATAGCACACTAGATACTCTTTAACTTGGCGGTACTTCGATCGAATATGACTAGCTGGTGCACATAAACTCACATGGGAAAGCTAGCGAACACGACTGAAAGAAAGAAAGGAACAAAGGAAGAAAGATGAAGGGTGGTATGCGTCCGGAGAAACTGCAGCCCGTTGGCAATACGAGACAAGGGAGTAGATGCGATGCTATACCAAGCTACATGCATGCAACCTTTCCTAAGCATATTCTTGCTTTGGAACAAAAGAAAGTTCCACGTCGATCTAGATTTTTATATATGTAGCTCGATCGAAAGTTCCAAAACAGTGCTAGCACATGTAGTCACTTTTATGAAAGCCAAATTTCCGCCACCGGTTGAAGTAATTAAGCACAAGTAATTGAGGATCGAACAAGAATTAATCACTTCGATCACTATGATATTAATGTACAGCGTGTGTTTTGGACTGCCTGTCAAATAAAGAGAGTCGTCTTCGCTGATCGAGAAGGGCGAGCGCGTGCGCGGGAGCAGCGGGTGAGGAGTCGTTCTGCTACCCGCAGCAGGTTCGCGCGCGCAGAAGCGGTGATGTCTTCGCTGGGAGTATGCCGTGGTGGCGCATCAGTGCAGTATGCCATGGTGGCGCATAGGCGTCGTCTTCGCTGGGAGCGGCTCGTCGTGGAGTTCAAGGGCTGCTATGCCATGGCCTTGAGGCGTGCAGGAGCCCGGTGTGTTGGTGGCGGTCTTTTGTGTGTGGATAGTGCGTGGTGTGCTGTGGATGTGCTGGCGAAAGCCTTGCCGGCGTTTACCGGTCTCGACAACGATGACGCCTTCGGGCGCCATTGTCCTTCCTGGAGGAGTTGTCATGGCACTCCATAGCCCTCATGTTTACTGATCTCCAGGTGAAAACCCTGCCTCGGTGAGGCAGGCGGCGTCGGCGACCCTCGTCGCCTCTTTGGAGACGTCGCCTTGGAGGTCCATCTTCACGCAAAGCTGACCGAAGTTTGGATGGCTCAGCCGGATGAGGATAGGGATTTGGTTGAGAGCAAGGACGAAGAAAAGTGCTGAAGCTTAGTCTATCTAGCTTTTTTTCTTAGTTCTTAAGCTAGTCTTCTTGTTGTTGTATGCTCCTTAGTTTTGAGGCTTTGAGCCTAAGAGCTCGTGTATCTTTTGGCTGTGTATATCCCTCGTGGATATAGAGGCTGGATTTTATATCCTTTATCTAAAAAAATAAAGAGAGTCGTCGAACGTATGAGTTGATGATACTATACAAAATCTTTAGTGTATTGAACCGATATCGATTTAAAGTTATATTATGTGAACATTCTAAGAACTAACATTATTTTTTATAATGTATTGAACCGATTCCTACTAATAACTGAGACCCACGTTACATTAAAAAACCACAAAATAATAATATCATCTATCAACCGCACTATCTCCTTGTTTAATGCTCGTATGAATTATTTAATGCTTTGAATCAACTTCTAAGTAGAGTCTAGTTTTATGTATTTTTTTATTAGAATTAATCACTCTAATGTATTAAATCGATTCAATGTATCATCCTTCCTCGTTTGAACCGGCTAAAATGCAGATGGTCTAATTTCCTTGCGCAAGAATTGCCGGTTCTTATTATCACCAAATGATCTCGAAGTTTGGACTGCATGTAGTGCCAGCACGTTAGTCCCATTGGAAATGGCTGCGAGACACGGAGAACTGAATCACGAAATTGAAGTGTGTGCCCTTGGCTCGACGAATCTTCAGGCGTGCACAGCGCAAAAGCGGAATTAATTCGTGTACTGGGGAATTTCGTGGCAGGAGTAGTGTCGTCCCTGTGGCTTCTAATTACTCCCTCCGTTTTTTTTCTTAACTTTTCAGAATCCATATTATCAAACTTTCTTAAACTTAACTACCAATAGATTTAAAATTATCTAGATTAACTATATATAAATTGTATTATTAAATTTATTATTAAAAATACTTTTATAATATTATATTTTTATTAGTATATCTTAGTGTAAAATTATAAAAAAATAGTTATGAAAATTGTATATTAAAAACTGTAGAAGTTAAAAACGTCACGTAAAAAAAGAACTAAGTTCTAACAAGTAACAAGTGCCGTGCTAGTCATGGTGCCATGTTTTTGTCACTTGGAGCCTCCATCAAATCAAAGTGCGTATAGAATCTTTACGGAAGAGTCTTCTCCGGCACACAAAGTCAAGAACAAAAAGGGAGATCTAGCACTAGGCATGCAAACTACTATACCTAACGAATTGCTTGTCGACTTACTTCACTTACTATGCATGTGCCCTTCATTTTCTTGCCAATGCAAGTGATCGATCTACAGTCTTTTGCTATAGACCACAGAGAGTTATTACTAAACATATGAATGATGTTGAAAGGTTAGAATTACACTATGGTAGGTACGTACGTAGCTATAGCTAGTACTACTGATTTACAGACGAGCTCAAATGCATGGATGGAATTTAAGGATTCTATATTGCCGTCCAGTGCCTTGGATTTCGAATTTTTTGTACGGATAATCTGTTTTTTATTCGAAAATACATAAATATACCCGCGACAACATTTTTTACAAAAATAATCTCCAGTCGCCACCCCATTGGGCGACTGCAGCCTTTCGCCCAACCGGGAGGCGACATTTAGGGAATCTGTGTACCGTTGGGCGACTTCTTCAATCGCTTTACGGTTGAGCGACTGCAATTGCAGTCGCCCAACGGTTGAGCGACTGAAATTGCAGTCGCCCAACCGTAGGGCGACTGCAATTATGCCGCCCATTACCCCCGGGCACATTCCCCTCGTTCTACGCAGAAATCGTTATTCCCTCATTCTGCCCAGAGAGAAGAGAGGAGGAAGAGGAAGAAAAGAAGAGGAGAAGAGAGGGAGGAGAGGAGGAGAGAAGAGAAGGAGAGGAGGTGAGGGAGGAAGAAGAAGTCGAAGCTATTCCATCGATTTGGATCCAGGTATTTTTTGTAATTATGTTGTATTTACAGTCTTCAACTCCCATGTTATTTGACATGTCGTAAATTTCAATCATACATCTAGGCATACATCATTAATGGCCAGTACTACATTGAGAGTGTATTATGGTGTTGGAATGATTCGTGAAGGTCCGACTGGTGTGGATTTGAGCGATTTTCCGCAAGTCACTCTCGTACTTCCGGATGACGAGAATGCTCGAATGACAGATGTGCAGCATTGGCTGACCCAGAGTTTTTCATTGGACCCCGAGGTGTGCAGCGTCGTTGTGCAAGGGCTTTGGAGCCGGTCTTCCACTGACATCAGATGGGAGTTGAAGACATTGGTGCGCTCTGCTTCGTGGAAGGGCTTTGTGCAAGGGTGCCGGCGCCGTGGATACGAGTGTGTCCTGCTTGTGCAACCGTGCTCACTACAAGCAGCTGCGCAAGCTCGTGCGTCCGCCTATGCTTCGGGAGGTGCTAGCACCTCGGGCGGGCCGCACGTCGGTGGAGCTGATGAAGTTGGTCGTGATGAAGGCGATGCGGTACACGGAGGAGAGTTAAGGCCGTCAAGCTATAGAGAGGGAACTGGGCAAGCCGATGCGGTACATGGAGGAGAGTTACAGCTGTCAAGCTATAGAGAGGGAACTGGGCAAGCTGATGAAGGAGAGCATAATGAGTATATCGTGCATCAGATGGAATCTGATGACCAGAGGGCATGGGATGAAGAGCAAGCTGTAGAGGACAACGAGGAGGACAGTTCCGATGATGAAGAAGTTCCTATCCCCGAAGAATGGAACCAGTATAATGCGGAGGGTGTTTCCGCACATGATGAGCATGAATCGCCATGGGAGTATCATCAAACAGAGGTTCGGGTGCATGCTATGTTTGCTGACAAGGAAGCGCTGCAGGATGCCATCAAACTTTGGGCCCTTTCAATGCAACGGACATTTCGCGTCGTCAAATCAAGCCAGGAGCAGTACACTGTGAAGTGCGAGCAGACTGGTTGTCCTTTTAGGGTGCACGCACGTAGACCCAAATATGAGACTCACTGGATTGTGTCCAAGGTGGAGCCGCACTCCTGCATTCTAAACACAGTCTTGGCAAGGCATCGTAACCTTACGTCCGGATTTATAGCCAATTTGATGTATGGGGAGATAGTGGAGAAGAAAGATGTTGCGGCCACACATATTATGCTAGCTATTGAGAATAAATTCAAGTATAAAATTAGCTACGCGAAGGCGTGGCGTGCCAAGCAAAAGGCGTTGGAAAAACGTTTTGGCACTTTCGAAGCGGCGTACGATAACCTTCCTCGTATGCTTAAGGTGTTGCAGCAAAGGAACCCGGGCACGTACATCGCGGTGCACGACAAGCCGTCCATAAGTCCACCGGGATTTGCAGTGTTGCAGAGAGCATTCTTTGCATTTGGTGCTAGCATTGAAGCATTCAGACACATGCTGCCAGTTATCTCAATAGATGGGACCTTCTTGACAGGCAAATACAAAGGGCAGCTCCTGACGGCCATAGGCGTTGACGGTAACAATCAAATATTGCCGCTGGCCATTGCATTTGTGGAGAGTGAGAATTATGAGAGCTGGCTGTGGTTTCTCAGACATGTGAGGGGTGGAGTTGTAGGCACCCGTCCTGGTGTGTGCATAATCCATGATCGCCACGCCGGTATTATGAAGGCGATACGAAAACTTCAAGAAGACCCTGAGGAGACCTTTTTTTGGCCGGACATGAGAAACCGGTGGTGCAGTCGTCACTTAGGGGCAAACTTTTTCAAGCAATTCCCGAAACAATCTTTGATGAAGCTATTCAAGAGGCTGGCTAGGCAGAACCAGCAGAGAAAATTTGATGCTTTATGGGGGTTGTTGGATGAGCACACCAGGAAGAACGTCGACGAGAGGAGCAAGGGGCCGGTCACTCCTGGGGAGGCACAACCGCAATGCTTGCCAGCAATCGATGAGTCTAACCCAAGTGGTTCAAGAAGGAGGAGCGCGCGAAACATCAAGTGCTTCT
Organism: Dendrocalamus latiflorus; assembly: GCA_017311315.1. Classification (NCBI taxonomy): domain Eukaryota; kingdom Viridiplantae; phylum Streptophyta; class Magnoliopsida; order Poales; family Poaceae; genus Dendrocalamus; species Dendrocalamus latiflorus. The sequence goes on along the minus strand of CM029671.1, from coordinate 25,063,650 downwards.
CGCAGTGGATCGAGGGGGAACCATTGGAGAAGTGGTCGCTGTTGCACGACACGGATGGCGCAAGGTACGGAATAATGACAACTAACCTTGCCGAGGTGTACAATTGGGTTCTCAGAGGTCTCCGTTCTCAGCCCTTTGTCGCCATCGTGGAAGGTGTTCTTCACAGCACAATCCGCTACTTCAGGGAGAGGCACGCGAGTGCCTCGCTTCATGCGGCCAATCCCGGAGCCCTGTATTCGTCAAAAATTACTGCGTACATGGAGACGAAGGCACAGAAGGGTCAATTGCACACAGTGCATGTCATGGGCAACAGGGAGCATCGTTTCGAGGTGATACTCCGTGACAGAGCCGGATTTGGGACATCTCGTTCACTTATTACTCACGAGGTATGTCTTCGAGATCATGCAAACGAACCTAGCTGCACATGCAACAAGCTTAAGTTGTTACACAAGCCATGCTCTCATGTCCTCGCTGCATGCGCAACGGTGGGCATGGATCCTTCCAACTTCATGTCCGAGTACTTTTTCAAGGAGAGAATACTGCAAGCTTGGTGTGGGGAGCTCCGGGGGTTCAGGGCGGTGGGAAACTTCACCACTTTGGACATTTCACCGAGGACTTGGGTTCCGGATATTAACATGCTGAAGGGTGGGAAGGGTCGGCGACAGAGCCGACGTATTAGAAACAACATGGACGAATCACAAGCTGGAACCTTTGGTGCACGTTGTGGGCGATGCGGTCAGGAGGGCACACAGCTAGACGATGCAATGCATTTCCGGATCAGTAGTTGGTGTTGTAATGCATGCTATAATTCATGTACCATTTGTAAACCTTGTATGTTACATCCGTTTTCTGTAATGAACTTATTTCGTTGAACGTACTGTTTCCCTTTTAAGTATTGCAATTTATTGGTGCCTACGAATCCACTTTTATTACGAAACTACAGGCTCTAAAGTGCCTACATAGAGTCATTTATTGCGAGATGACAAAAGAGGGCTTACAACACGAAACAACACATACATTGCACATGCAGGATCTATGGAAAGTACTACACCCAACAATTTTACTTAACACAACAGTCCTACCGCCACAGCATCAACACATCAACAAATACATGAAATAAAATACGACACAACCATAACCCTCGTTACCTACATGCAAAACGAGCCTCGTGGCACCCACATGGAGAATTGCTGGGGGGGCCGCCTCGGACGTGGCTGGCCGTCGTGGGAGTGGCATGCACATATGCAGCTCGGGTTCGCGTAGCAACATGTGGGATCGTAAGAGCTTCCTATATTCACGACCTCCTCGTTGCCCCTCTCGCGTTGCATCTGTTCGCGGAGGTCGTTGTTCTCCTCAGTGAGACTCTCCATTCGGTACTCCAAGTCCCATATTCGAGCCCACAATGTATCCACATAACGATCAACATATCGTTCATGAGGAGGGTCGATCCAGCGGGAGAAGTCGCATTTTGCCATCTGCAAAACAAAGGACGCTAAACTTTGAGGGTCCATAAGCAATAACAAATGTAATATTACTAATTTGTACCCCGGAGCGTGAGCATCGAAAGAAACGTCGCCCGCCATCGTTCGGGGAATCCAAGATCTGGACGACTGCGTACTCATTGTGTCTGCATTTCGGCCACGCTGGTTGAGCACGCCGACTTGATATCAATCGGTACTGTGGACCGAACATATCCCTCCTTTCTAAGGGAATGTCGTCCTTCGGTGACCCAAATCCCACTGGCCCCTCGGCTTCTGACATGGTATATTTCACCACGAAAGAGATGGTTCTTCTTTGTTCGATTTACAATGTCATGGGACCCCAACCGTGCTACTTATAGCAACACGGAGGGACATTTATTGCTACACTGGCCTCTGAAAAGCCTACATAGACTAGCCTCTGAAAAGCCTACATAGACTGGCCTCTGAAAAGGCTACATAGACTGGCCTCTGAAAAGCCTACATAGACTGGCCTCTGAAAAGCCTACATAGACTGGCCTCTGAAAAGCCTAGCCTACATAGACTGGCATCTGAAAAGCCTAGCCTACATAGACTGGCCTCTGAAAAGCCTAGCCTACATAGACTGGCCTCTGAAAAGCCTAGCCTACATAGACTGGCCTCTGAAAAGCCTAGCTTACATAGACTGGCCTCTGAAAAGCCTAGCCTACATAGACTGGCCTCTGAAAAGCCTAGCCTACATAAACTGGCATCTGAAAAGCCTACGGAGGGACATTTATTGCTACACTGGCATCTGAAAAGCCTGAAAAAGCGAAAAGATTCGTATGTACTCTCCGTGGACTATGCCCACTGCACCAGTTCACCTGCCTACATAAAGGCATCACATGTATTACATACCACAACACAACTCCTCCTCAAGCCATCACAATACTATTACACAACAATGTCTTCCTGGAGGTCCGACCCTTTTCGAGTGCCGGAGTGGCATGAGCGTCCGAAGTGCCATTGCGGTCTTAGGATGATGCTGTGCGTCTGGACGGATCCACTACCACGAGCCTATTACGGCCGTAGGTACTTCAAATGTCCAGACCTGGATGACGACTTCGTGGTAACGACGACAACTAAATCCTTTGTTTCTCGTTATCGTTCTTCAACTTTATCCATGACATCTACCACGACACACATAGCCTTGCAAGTTCATCGAATGGGTGGATCGGGTGCCGCCGGCATGGCCACGGAACCCTCGCGAGGTGGAAAACAAAGGACAATACCTTGTCAAGATGGATCAGGCTCGCGAGGTGGAACGACAAATGCGGCATGAGCAAGAGCGTCGCGTGAGGGTGGACCAAATCCGTCTTAAGGGCAAGGAGGATGAGCTGCAAAGGAGGCGGGAGAAGTTAGGTCTGCGTGAAGCAGCCATCAAGCGTCAGGAGGAAGAGCTTCAAGCTCGTGAGGCAGCTCTCAAGACCAAGAGTGACAGGAAGAAGGATGCAGCGGAGCCATCTTCAGGGCGCGACAAAAAGGGCAAACAACCACGCTACACCCAGTAGACAAAATGTAATAATTCCTAAGGCATGTTACGACTAGCGGTGGAGTTCTGAACATTACAACTACAGAGTTCCACACATGCCACTGGTCACATCACTTACCACTTTATGTATCAACCGTTCTACGGTCAATCGTGCCTAATAAAATTTACCAAAATTTTTTTTGCATCTACAACTTACATTGAACATAAACTTCTATTACAAATTTATCTGATTTTTACGCAGTTTATAACTACAAAATTGACAAAACATACAAAATTCACGCGGATTGCAAACCCTTAAAACATACCAATGTATATATCAAACGTTCTACAGTCAATTGTACTTAAAAAAATTTCCTCAAAATTTTAAATGTACCTACAACATACAATAAACATAAACTTTTATTACAACTATACCATATTTTTTTCCAGTTTAAAACTACAAAATTGATAAAACTCTAAAAATTCACGGGGACTGAGTAAAGTCGCCCATCCATTGGGCGACTGCAATTGCAGTCGCTCAACCGTTGGGCGACTGCAATTGCAGTCGCTCAACCGTAAAGCGATTGAAGAAGTCGCCCAACGGTACACAGATTCCCTAAATGTCGCCTCCCGGTTGGGCGAAAGGCAGCAGTCGCCCAATGGGGTGGCGACTGGAGATTATTTTTGTAAAAAATGTTGTCGTGGGTATATTTATGTATTTTCGAATAAAAAACGGATTATCCGTACAAAAAATTCTTAGATTTCCCTTTAGAAATTCATTTCATACGTACGTACGTACGTACATATTCTCACTCTATTTACATTCTTGGACGTTAACTGTATCACTTTTAATTTTCAAAAGAAGAGGTATGCTTTGAAGTCACATAACAAATTCTTGTTAAGTTTGCAGTTCTTGTTAAGTACGGCTCCATGGTAGATGCGAAAGTACAAACGAAAGAAAAAAAAAGAGCTGGATATGGGCCGGCATCAATGCATGCTTGTATCATGCATCACCCTTCACATTTTATTTCAGATGAAAAGCTAATTAGGTACCATGAAATGTGAATTTTTAGCACTAGTGGTCTAACAAACTAGCACAATACTTGCAATGTCACTGTTCTCTTAGCAGCTCTGCTTGTAACTAGCTAGTAGTGCTTTTCGATGGTAGAGATGCGACCATGTGAAGTATATATGAGATGAAAGGGAAAGAAACTATAGCTACGAATCGCATCAATGCTAGCACTAAATCACCTTTTACATTTTCCTCAAAAAGCAGATGGCTAGCTACCACGAATTGTAAATTTGTAGCACTATGGGTTATGTTGCAATGTTTTAATTAGTTCGTGTAGCTTTACGCTAGGTGTGGAATAAAATCAATGTGAGAAATTGTTGTACAGGGAACGGCAAGATTCTTTGGTCTGACTGATAAGGGCCTTCAAATTTGTCACAAGGCTCTTTAGACGCTAAAACAAACCGATTTTTTTTTTTTGCAAAGAATTCAAATTGCGTTTTGATTTCGTTTTCCCCTTGATCCTTAGCCAGTCCTACACGAATCTCAACCCAAAGCCGCCACTAATCCATGCCAGCACGACTTGAATGGAGGAGAGGCCCGGTGTCACTGTTCACGGTCCAAAAACCGACCGCCGCCGTCTGATTTTGCCGCCGCCCGCTTCTCCCGCGCCTTCTCGAGTTCTCTTGCCACTGTCAGCTCTGTACCACCTGTCAGAGGTCGTACGCCCTCCCCTGACACCCCCTGCAGTGTGTCAGCCACACCGACCACCCTGCCGCCGACTCTCGCGCGCCTTCCGCTTTCTCTACTCTCTCTCGGCCGACCTAACACATTCACTACTTTTGACCACTGCAACACATCGCTCGAGGCAGCCAGTACGTTCCTCCTTGACCGTCGAACCGTGCCTCCTCGAACCCTCCCAGTTGTGCCACGCACCGTCGCCGCCATGGCCAGCTTACTGTGCCGAACCGCCTTTAGTGCCCTATAAATACGCCTGAGCTCCTCCATTCGAAGCCATCAGTCCCTAGAGCCAGCCGAGCACCCCAAAAGCTCCGATCACCCTCCCTATTGTCGGTAATCGCTGGAATCCCCAAATGTAAGCCCTAACTCGATTTCACCTCTTCGAGCTCCCACTTTCCAATTACACTCGCCTATAGCCTCCTCAAGCCCTCAGAAACACTCCCGAACCACCGCCATAGCTCCCCAAGCTCCCCTCTTCCCCGGCGTCGAGACCCACCGCACGGCCAAACCACCTCACCGTGGCCAGCTCAACCCCGACCTCCCTAGCCTCAACCGTCACTTCCACGAGCTTGCCCTAACCCCATAGATGCTCAAAGACCAACCCGATCGTCTGTTTAACCCCCAGTTCACCCTACACTGTGCAAACCATCCGCGGAGGAGAAAGCTCACTACCGGCGATCGCCGACTTCGTTGGCCCTGCTGACCCCCAAAATGGAATCCTGGTAACCCCAGCAACCCAGCCATAGCCTCAAAATTCGTCACAAGCCACCCTAGCTCCGCCAGTCGCCAGAGCCATCTTCTTCTGTTTTGGCGCGCGCGTGTGGACGAGGGAGGAAGATGAATAGTAATTATGCATTACTATTCACCCGACCCATTAGTCCCGAACCAAAACCAGCATGAACAGTGTCGGATCGAACACACCCGAACCGCCAACAAAACCCGCAAGAAACAGTTCACGCAAACCCAAAAACACACACATATATATACCCATTATGACTGTTTCGAGCCCGTCGACCCATTTCTCAGCCCCGTTTCGCCTTTTGGACCCTTTTAAAAGCCCAAAACCCTATTTACTTGGATTTTTAGAATTTTCTTTTTTATTTTCTTTCTTTGTTCCTAACTCAATCCTTCGAGCGTGGGACTAAGTTATCTTGTTTGATTTTGCGTTAGCCTCCGACGTTGAAGTTCACCCGGAGCAGGAAGGAGAAGCTCAAACCCAAGCTCAAGAAACCGAAGAATATTCAAAATTGTCGAAGTCGTAGATCCGTAAGGCAAGTCACATGTTTTTGATCATGTTGAACCTACATTCCTTTAATTATCAATATTTTCATTATGTTAATTACAAGTTGTTATTTCATGTACAATAACTATTTAGAATGACATAATATTAGTTAGGTCCTACCACCCGAAAAAGCTCAGTTTGACTTGATGGCCATATTCACCTTGACAAGACATAGTGATATTAAATATAATAATAATGTAATCAAGATAGTTTATAAACTCATCAAATTTTTCCACTGATAAGGAATCTAGCATTGTGGATAGAATTTTGGAAAGTGGAAATAGGGTAAGCGAGGATCGCAGAAGGCCATAAGCGGGCCGGGTCGCAAGACCTTATCCTAGGGTGGAGGCTTGAATATGAAATGGTGGAAGTGTAATGACACTAAATATGGGTTTGTGCGTGGAAGTTGCCTCAGCTAAAAATATAAGAACCAGACCCTTATGCCGAGTAAAGAACATAGCACCCACCCAACCACAAGCGTTGACTTTGTCAAACCTAGTCTAGTAACTGCTCCGATTTGATTGAGCCTCTACAACTGGCGGGTGGAGACCGAGGGTGAGTCTGTATGGGAATTGGTTAACCATACAACGGTATGGCTGCAACAAGTTGGGCGAGGCCCGTGGGGTCGCCCGAGCTTGTTGAGATCAAAAACCTACTGGGTGGAGGCTATATAAAGAATTGAGCAGTGAACAACATTGTTTTCTTAATTCTGTTACGGGAGTTAAGGAATCTTGTGGGTAAAGTAGGGCAACTCTGCGGAGTTATGATTAATTGTATTAGAATGCGTCGTACTTTCGGTAAATGAAATTATGTTTAATGGGTGAATCCAATAGCGAGGCATAAGTAGATTTGGAAATAATTTGGGAATGATGGAAGTCTGGTAATCAAGTTTTGAAACTCCAATTTCTTAAGAAGCTCTTGAACTTTTGTGTTTAAAAATGTTTACAAATAAAACTGCATCCACAACTACTTAATCAAACCCAGATATTCCCATCTTTTGCAAACCCTAGCAAGTAGTTATATAGCATTTTCCCCCCATGTGACTTATTGAGTACGGTTGGTTTTACTCAGTCTTGATTTAATTTTCCCCCTAACACAGAGATCAAGAGAAGAGCAGTATATTATAAGTTTTCGTGTTAGGATTACGATCGCACTCAAGCGTTCTGTGGAGTTTTCTTTGGTTCTTCTGATTGTAAGTTAAGTTTTGGGTTTGGACATCCTTAAAATTGTTAAAATTAACTATTAAGTCTTATTTTAATCAAATTAACTCCTTTTAAATGTTCGTGAGTAGGCATGATACTTTTTTGTCCGTAACTGAACTCCTGGGCTGTTACGAAAGATAATGACGTTCCTGTTCCCAAAAACGGAGGCGTTGCAGATGCGATCTATTGTTAGTGGCAGATATTGTCATTATCTCATTGAGTCGATGACGACCATGACATTTTACCAGTGCATCGATCTTTAGATGCTATCTATTGTTAATGGCAGATATTGTCATTGAGTCCATGACGACCATGACATTTTAGCAGTGCATCGATCTCCCATTGCATCCTCTCTATCACATGCAACCTAACCACTGCATATCTCCTTTAGGTTTTAAAGCATGCGTGCACCTCCACATTTGACTACCAAACCATCAACCTAAACAACCCTAGACCCTCCAATTAGCATCTTAAAAGTGAATCAAATCCAATCGTTAGGCTGTGATTCTTAATTTCATGCATGCTAGCTTGCTCATTTGCGCGCCTCGAAGTCCGGAAAGACGAACTAATCAAAACGTGCTTAGCTAGGCCGGCAGAGCACTTTATTCCAAAAAAAAATCGTTTCAAGCATCAAGTGATAGTAGCAGCAGCGTTAGTCTGTACTTAGCACTAGCTAGGGAAGGCAATTAATCGCTTAAGCCTTAGCTTGGAATCTTGGAACACAGATAGGGACACGCGCGCACGCCGAGTTCAAAAGTTGCACGCTTGCACATTAGAATAGTCGTGGAGCACCTGCCATAAACCTAACTAGCTAGAGGTAGTTTCTTTGACCATTGACATCCATGCAGGCATCCCTGCAAGCTTCTGCCGATTGTTTTGAGCATTAGGCCAGCTATAGGCCCTGTACTTTTCAACTTAATTATAGTATATACTTTACTGATTTCATTTATATCAGCAAAAACCGCTCGTGAGTTTATATTACTCTGTAATCTTTCGTACAAACAGCCCAAAAACCACAAGTCACAGCCAAAAAGAAACAGGCCCATATCCTTATTGCACGGTGCAGTGCAAGAAAGCCGTGTGCAGTGCAGAGAAAGCAAGCCATGTTATTTTAGGTTTTTTATTTCTTTGAAAGTCAAAATAAATAGGATGACTTTTTACAACAGATTTTTTTATTATTTTGAAAAAAAACATAAATAAAAGTTATAAGCCTAAGAGAACAAGGGACATGATGTGATGTGATATGATCTGCAACGAATTGTGATCCACCCTTTCTTTTACTGCTGCTGGGTGCTGTGCGTGTGACTGTGCTCCGGGCAGTCGCCCAATGGCGCAATTCGCACATGTTTGATGTGTTGTGAAGTACCTGGGAAACCATAAAAGAAGCTCAAGGGGGAACACTACTGAAGATGCATGGACTATTAGCAGTAGTACTAGTAGCGACGGCAGCAATGGCGCAGCTTTTCTCATCACTACTTGTTGCTCTGGGGCCTCTCGATCGTTCGGCGGCCAGTCGGGCGACGGAAAACCACGAGCAGTGGGAAATGCTTGCCGGCCGGTAATCCCGAGAAAGGCGCCACGCGTTTCGTGCGGGAGCGCCTGTTTCCTGAGGGAGATAGATGCCTTGACCTTTTTTGCGCCATTGGACTCCATCGTCGCGAGCTTGCTGCTGTACTTTGTGGCATATCGCGTTGGCAACAGAGAGAAGAAAACAAACGGCAGCACGCATGGAGCTGATCAAGTGCGCGAGAGTGAGTTGTTGAGATTGGAATTGGACCATTGGCTCTGTTCTTTTTAGATTTTTAAAACTGTTTTTCAGTTTTTTTAGTAACTAGCTTTTAAACGGAGTATTTTTTTAAAATAGGGTCTACTAGGTAATTATAGTATATACTTTACTGACTTTATTTATATCAGTAAAAATCACACGTGAGTTTCTATTACTTTATAATATCTCATATAAACAATTTAAAAATCACAAACCACAATCAAAAATCATAAACCGCTGCCGAAAAGAACTGGCCCAGAACTGCTCGGGTGCGGCGTAGTGCTACTACCAGACACGCCCACAGTCATGCGCTCCCTGGCGGCTGGAAAACTTGGAATCAGCACAGAACAGCAGCAGTCCAGCAGCCGGTACTGTGTTATACTTTAATATACGGATCGAGTTCGGTGATTGGAGAACGGAGAGACAAGAGCTACATTTCTTTCACAGTATTAGTTGAACTACTTCCTCCGTTCTTTTCTAGATATTGTTTTAAACATGTGCAGTCAACTTTGAAAAAACTTTGATGTTAATATGTACGAAAATATTTGGATTTGTTAGGTAGAAATAATATCACTAGATTAATCATCAAAAATATTTTCATATCATTATGTTTTCAATAATTTTTACTTACGTATAATTGAAAAAGTAATAGCCAAATGTATATATTGAAGACTACGTCGATGTCTAAAACGATGAGTAAAAAAGATAGTACCATGTAATAAACTGGAGTATACGTGAGAACTGAGCTTTGCTCGGATGGTGAGGCTGTCAGCGTGCAACCCACCCGCTTGGGCTCGATCTTGGGACGTCTCATTTTCGGAGGACACTGTTCATATGAACAGTACTCTCCAGGTACTATTTATGTGAATATTACCTCAGAGTACACATGCACTTGAGTATGTTCAGTCAGTGGTCAAAGTATGTGCCCTTACTATGTGAGGATTTAGGTCTCCGCTTTGTCTTAACGTGTGTATTGGATGCACCGACGTAGATGTGTACATTTATGGTATACGTGTGTGAGTATATATGATATCACGTCTATACGTGTATGCATTCTTGTTGTACTTAAAAAAAACTGGAGCATACGCATGGCAGCTTAAAGTGCCGCAAATTGTAGCTACTGTGTAGTGCGTGTGCCATGCATGGTATGAATTGCTGCCCACACGATAGAGAAGGGGCAAAATAAGAGTGGAAATTAAAAACCGGCGGCCTCAGCCTAGCCCGGCCCAGCCCAGTGTGTCAGCCACCGTGCGGCGCACTCGACGATTCTCCCCGCGCACGTACGCTGCCCGGCCCATCGACCACCACACGGCCGTCTGCGCTGCAACGTGAGGCCCATCAGCCGCAGCAGCAGCCCCGGAGCAAACACGACCACCTCCCAGCAGAAAGCAACGGAAGCTGCAAGGCTACTCTGCCGATTCCCGCAGGTCATTTTTGCGGCGATAACCGGATTCCAAAGCCTGTGTCAATCATTCCTACCAGTGGCGGAACCAGGATTTGGCTACACCCCGGGCTGAACTTTAACCACCTAAAACTAACGCCAATTTGTACACATACCAAATCCAAATCCACGGCTTCTTCATACACATTACACAACCAAATCAACTGGACAAATTCAGTCACTGGATAAATCCAAATCCACGGCTAACGGCTTCTTCCAGACTTCCAAACATTCGATATTTCTATTAACAGTCAGTAAGTCACAGTCACCATTCACAGATTCAGTGATTCACCAAGCAAAAAATTGGAAATCTTACATCATGAGTTCATGACAATTTCCATTTGTGATTTCCATTAAGTTTTTACAGACTTACCGGGCGGGCGGGCGGCAACGGGAGGCGGGGCGGGCCGGGAAGAGGGGCGGCGCGCCGGCGCCGGGAGGCGGGGCAGGCTGAGGCCGAGAAGATCCGCAGCCGTAGAGGAGCCGGAAGAGGGGCGGCGCCGGGAGGCGGGGCGGGCCGGGCCGGGAAGATCCGAAGATGCGCGGCGCCGGGAGGAGGGGCGGGCTGGGAAGAGTGCGGCGCCGGGACGAGGCGACGAGCGGCGGCGTCGGCGAGCTGGCGAGGCGAGATTTCGGGGGTTAGGGTTTGCCTGAGCGGCTGAGCAATCGGGGGAATCGGGGCCTCGGGGGGACTGGGGAGATTTCTGGCAGCTGAGCAATCGGGGGAACGGGGCCGCGAGGGCGTCTCCGCGCCTGGGATGGCCGAGCGCGTGAGGATGGGCTGAGCCCGAGCGGCCGAGCACTTGATGGGCCTTCGGTGCGGAGACAGGCAGAGCAGCAGACGGGCGACGGCAATGGGCTGAGGGAGTGACGGGGCTACTGGGCTGAATACTAATTATATTACCCCGGGCTGGGCTATATATACCTGGGCTATACATAGCATTTTTTTGCACGCCCCGGGCTGAAGCCCATGTTGCCATGGGCCCAAATCCGCCCCTGATTCCTACCGCACAAATTAGTTACTAACATGGATACAAAAGTTTTGTTTCTGAAGGCAAAAATTAGGTTAAGACGGCTTCTGCAAATGATGGAAAGGTACGATACAACCATGCTCCAACCCGTGTTCAGCACGGTGGAAGCAGCTCAGAAACAAAAACGCGGTCGCTAGGAGGTCCCTTCAGTCCGGATGCTTGCTCTCTGTTCTTCAGGTAAGAGACCCTAAAATGATTCAGAAACGATGGGCCAACGCATTTTGCACGCACGGAACATGTTTTTCCTCACAATTTCTAAAGAATCATGTGAGAAGGAACATACGGAACATGTTTTTCCTCACAATTTCTAAAGGATCATGTGAGAAGGAACATAATATTGTAACTTTATTCATATATCTTAACATGAGATGATAAAGAATAATAGTCAAAGTATAAAAAAAAATAAAAAAAGTTACATTAAAAAAACGGAAGAGTATAATTGATCCTCACTTGGGAAATAATATGCAGGGGCAGGGGCAGCGTGCTTCGCCTGTCTGATTAGATAATCGATGGCTGAGATTAATTGAGGGCAAATGATGAACTGGTAGCAAGTTTTTTCTCTAAAGATTGAAGCTCTGGTCTATCAAGAAGTAGATTATTCCCAAAACTCCTCTAAAATTGCTCTTTCCATGCATCTTGACTATCCCTTTGCTGTGCTGATCATTTATTGCCCCAGGTATGTGCAATGGTGACTCATCAAACTTTTTCCCAAGATTTTGCTTCCATTTATCCGGTTCACTGTTTGAGTTCACCTTTGGTCAGCTGATAGGCCAAGTTGAGTTGAGCCCTAACCAGAATTATGCAAGGCCGTCTGGCCCTTTGCTGCTTCCAAGAGTTAAAGTTTACTACACCAAATACCACAACCACTAGCTAGACTATTCTTTTTAGATCATGCACTTGCCACAGTTACATTTACACCTGCTGCACGCACGCATGTATATATGCATGCAGCGTGCACTAAGTACTACTACTACTACTACTATATGTAACAATGGATGGCAACTGGGGTGGTAGTGCAGTCGTCTGCCATCTCCAGTGCGAGATCAGCTCCGTCAGAGTCACGGACCTCGGCTGCACCGGCGGCGCGTGCGTGCTCTTCCTCCGGTGCCACGTCCCAGCGGGCGGCGGGAAGACGATCCAGATCGACAGCCACTGCGCCGAGGCCGAGGCCGAGCCGCGAGAGGGCGACGACGACGACGACTCGGGCGGCCGATCAGTCGCCGTGGTCTCGTGGCGCGACGTGGCGTCGCTGAGGTGCGACGGCTCACCGGCGTGCGTGCGGGAGCTCGTGGACCGGAGGAGCGTGGTTTTCGAGGTGCGGAGGCGGAGGGCGATCCTGGGGCGGGCCGTGGGGTCCGAGCTGGTGGGCCGCGCCGAGGTGGCGTGGAGGGACGTCGCCGGGGATGCGGCGGTGGAGCAGCGAGTCACGCTAACCGCCCCCGCGCGGGGCCGCGGCCGGACTGTCCGGGACGACGCTGCGCCGGTGATGTCGGTGAGGATGAGCGTGCGCGTGTCGGAGACGGCGACGCCCGCCTGCCGGAACGTGGACTCGGCGGCGCACCGGGAGAGTAGTGGGTCTGTGTGGAGCGTGGGAGAGGAGGACGTGTTCGGTGTGGTTGCTTGTGTAGCCGATGATGCGTTCGAGTAGTGCCACATGCTGTAACCTGTAACAAAGTAAGTAGAAGTTGATCATGGTTAACCCGTGACGTTGGTTTGGGAGAAAATAGATGTGACTTGATTGCCGTTGTCGTCTGAAGAAATATTAATTTTGAACTGGCATGAGCAGAGGGGAGAGAAGACGCCGACCGAGCAAGGAGAGGGAGGGCGACACCCTGCAGCCCCAGTCCTCCATGATAAAGATCCAGGCCGGTCGCCCAGTCCCCATGGCGGCTCGCAGCACCTCGCGCGCCGTGCGCGACCAGGTTGTGCCCGTGTTCGATCACTTGCTTTGCCTAGTCGAACGCATGTACAATGCCGGCCTCGCCGCGCGCGTCCTCCACTCCTCCAGGCCGCACGTACGCCGTATCCCCCGCCACGGAACACGGAGTGCACGAGGCCAACGACGGCCGCCTGCCTTTCTAGCAGGCCCCCGGTGCTGAACGTGACGCGGCTGCTGCCGATGCGGCGCGGGACCGTCCGTGACGCGAGCGGTCGAAGCCAGGGAGCCAGGTGGGTTCTCTCGGGCCATAGCCGAGCAAAGAATCGGCCCATATATCAATTGGCCCAACAACATCAGCGATCCAATTTTAGATTGGCCGCAACGTGGCTAAGCCGTGATCTGTGGCGCGACCCATTCGTTGGACAACATCGAGCAAAGAAGCGGCCCAACCTGCCTCCGGCAACTCGGCCATTGAACATCCGCGGTCCAATTTTAGTTGAGCTGGGACGTGATCACGGATGACGTCCGGTGTGCAAACCCAATAGTGAGTTGGGCCAGTTTGGATCTCTCCTACCCACACTATTCCCATCCCTTACTTGATGAACATCCTGTTTTGCCCATAATCTTATCGGATGCCTCGTGCACACCAAACCACTTTCCACATAAATATTATCTTTATTCTCACCCATCAGTGGTTTTGTTCAACTTCTCCTACCCCACCGCATCTCACCAACGGTCGGGAGCTCAGCGCTCTCACTCCCACCCCTCACCTATCTCTCTCTCTTCTCATAGCTTACGCTCAAGAAAAGCCATACGCCATGGATAGAACTCACATGAAGGTACCATTTCCATGAAGAGGCAAGAATTCGTCGGTAGTGCAGGCTAGGCGACGTAGTGGCCAGGCGCAGTGCAGGCCAAGCGTGGGGAAGAGTGGCGAAGCGCCGGCATGCGGGTGGTTAGCGGCCGGGTGGCGCCATAGCCGGGCTATGGCACAGCCGAGACAGCGGCGCAAGTCGGGCGGCGGAGTGGCCAGGGTGGCGCGGCCAAACCAGTGAGTGCTGGGTGAATGAGTGGCCGAGGCTGCGCGACCGGGACGGCATGGGACGGGCGGCAGTGGTGTGGTCGACGAGGTTCGGCCGGTTGTTAACTTGTGCAGCGGGATGTTGTGCACTTGGCCGAATGAGCTACTCACTCAGTTGAACACTGTTTCGCGCAGACAACGACTTAGCAAACCTGTTCCTCCTCGACCGAGCGAATCTCCTTCCCACATTTGTCAATTTTATCTTAACCCTTACCTGATTCGCCTCCGTTTCACATTGTAGGTTCGCACGCAACCTTGGAAGGAACGTTTGAGAAGTTGCGCACCTTGGATCCTTCATGCAGTGAGTCCATCAAACATGTGCAAGGCAAGTACCTCGCGGTCGTAACCTCTCCGTTCCGTATATCACATCGTCATGATTAGGGGTGAAAACAGAACGGAAATATCCCGTACCGAACCACATCGTTTTCTACATTTGACCCGATCGAATTCGTATTTTCAGACAAATTCGAATTCGGTTCGAAATACGGAATACCAAATTCGAAAACGGAGCGGAAACGGTTTAAGTGTTTTCCGACCGTTTTCTACTTTTCTACATTTTATTCGGAATATACCATATTGTAAATACGGTTTAAACCAAATTTGGCCCACTTACAGCCCAACGCCTCACACAGCCCACTAGCCCAACGCCCCAGCCCTAACCTCTGCAGCTCTGAGCTCTGCTCTGGCCGACTGGCCGTCTCCTCCCCTAATCCCCTTCCCTTCCTATCCGCCCGCCGCGGCGCCGCACCCCGCACCCGCAGTCTCCCGCACCCCGAACTCGAGTGGCCGTCTCCAGCAGCGTCGTCGCCCCGCTGGCCGCCCGCGTGCCATCCCGGCGGCCGCTCGCGTCCCACCCCGGCAGCTCCGCCGCCCCGCCAGCGCCGCCAGCCAGGCAGCTAGGGCCTAGGGCGCGGCCGCCCCACCCGCGTCGGACCTCCGCGCCGCGCTTCAGCCGCCAGCCCGCCACAGCCCGGCGCGCCCGTGCAGGACGGCGGGCGCCGCAGAGCGGCGCCGCTAGGGCCGACGACGCGGGGGGAAGGCGCGCCGGAGGGGCGGCGCGAGAGGGGAAGGAGGCGCGTGAGGGAGAGCCGAGCCGAGAGGAAGCGCCGAGATGGCGCGGCCGGAGAAGCTGAGGCGCAGTGCCGGTTGGAGGGAGTCCGGGAAGAGGAGAGAGGCGGCGCTGAGAGAATAAGGAGGCGGGGGGAGGAAGAAGTGAAGGAGTCGGCGGTAGAAGCAGAAAAAGGGGATCGGGCGGAAGAAAAGAAGGAAAGGAAGAAAAAGTAAAGAAGAAAAAGAAAGAGAGAAAGATAAGGAAAATAATGAAGAAAAATAGGAAATATGGAAACTGGAAAGGGTAGATTTACCAAAAATTTGGAATCTTCATAAGCATGTCGATTAAATTTGTACGTGTATAGATTGAATAAAGGTATTGTAGTCTTAGCCCATTTAGTTAGATTCATCTTAAACAGTAAAAAGAGTAGTAATCAATATTTACAATGACTAGATTCATCTTAAACCGGTATCAAGAAGCAAGAATTTATTTAAATAACTTGAATATATACATACACACCTATAAGGAATCAAATTGGTATAATTGTTATGTACTTGGTATAACTTGAATATATACATACGCACCTATACGCTCTAGTTATGTACTTGGTCACTTGTTAATTGTTATGCACTTGGTCCTACAGGTCGGTATTCCGTATTGAATTTTCGTATATCGACCGTGTTCGACATAATTCCGCTCGAATTGGTTCGTTTTCGAAATTCTCGATATTCCGTAAGTTCGCGTTCGTTTTCGTGTCCGGCTTTACCGCTTTCGCTTTCGTTTTCGTATTCAAATGTAGAAGTAGAAAACGGTTGAGGAGTTTTCCGACCGTTTCCGACCGTTTTCATCCCTAGTCATGATCATGTCATCAATGCCACTAAGTACAATTATCACATTACTAATACTTACCTAGTTATTATCATATTACTAAAATTTATCTAGTTATTATCATATCACTAAATCTTATTTAGTTATTATTATATCACTAAAGATTACCTGTTTATTATCATATCACTAAAGTTTACCTAGTTATTACCATATCACTAAAGCTTATCTGGTTATTATCACATCACTAAAATTTACCTAGTTATTATCATATCACTAAATCTTCCTTGTTATTACCATATCACTAATGCTGACCCGGTTGTTATCATATTACAAATGCTTGCCTGGTTATTATCACATTACTAATGCTTGCCTGGATATAGACTTCTGATATTGTATTCATACCATGATGTTATAGGTTATCTTGTTTCACATACTTTTAGGTTTATTAGAATACTCGGTTAATAATGTTCTAGAATTCATACTTTTAATTAGTATTTTAGAATTCGTGCTTAAATCATTAATGGGGGTAGCATATGAATATATTTCAAATTTAGGGTTAAACCTCTGGCAAACTTTTAACATTGGGGCTGTTATGTTTATTTTTCCTGATATCATGATCCATTGTATGATTTTGTGTGTGAGTCAGGACTGATGTATATAATACTTCCTAATTTGACTAATAATCACTCATTATATAATAAAACTTGGACGGTTGCCAACCCTTGTGTGAGCGATGTTATAATATCTCTCTTAGAATATATTTTTATCATTAACACCATATTATCATTCCACATTGCTCTCATATCGGGAATTATGTTTCTTCATTTCCAACCTTAGCAAATCTTTTCACTTATCGTAACTATATCTTGGCCTTATCTTAGTTCCCTTAAATTCACATCATATAGCATGTTAACAATATAACAGTTATTTGGCCTAAGGTTATCAACATATAGGGAAGATTTTCACCTATGTGGTAATGTCTTTTCAAGATAAGGTCTGCTAGTTAATTGTAGTACATACTGTACTGACTTCATTTATATCGGCAAAAATCGTACTTGAGTTTCTGTTACTCTGTAATCTCTCGCACGAACAGCCAAAAAGTCACAAGCCATAGTAAAAAACCATAAACTTCAACCAAGAAAAAAAAACAGACCTAATGTATTGTTTGTATAGTGGGATCAAGATTGAAGCATTCCTATTTTTTTAATTTACAAATGTATTACCCAGTGGCTCTTATGTTTGCCGTCGATGCACGTGGTAGGTCAGTTCAGGCCCCAAACTGAACAACTTGGATAACAAACTGGTCCTACAAGCAAACATTATGTCATTCAAAATGCCAAAAAAAAATGCTGAATCAATGCATATGAAGGTGCATGTGGTGCACGTGCACCTTTTGCGAACGCAATCTCAAACTCAAACCAAAGGTTTTCTCCTTGTAGAAGCTAAAATTCTGATTAGTGGTCCTTAATTGCCGAGGGTAATATAGTCAATCTATGTTGTAAGCTGCGTCGCCATCTCCCGTCGTCGCCTGCGGCCTCCACGGGCAGGACAATTACCACCTTGGTCGTCGGTGATGTGGAGTTATTTTACAGAAAGACCCCATTTCAGCTGAACTATACACGGAAGATCTTATACATGGGCTTGAGAATAACTTCGTTGAGATGGTTGCATATATTTTCGTGATATCCTTCTCAATTGCTATTTTTGAGTTTTTTGTTCATTGTTATTTGTAACACGTTGCGAAAGAACTTACAAAAAGAATCATGTACAATACCTTACGAATTTATGAAAGATTGTGTCTTATTCTATTTTTTTCATAGAATGTTAAAGCTGAAAACAACACTCACAAAATATAACTTTCTGAAGAAATACTTAATATTCACACACACACATTATTTCTAAAAGGGACATAGTTGCAACAAATGTGTAGTACAATATTTGCCTCATTTCAACTGAATCTCGTATTGTCATTTAACTCAATTTTGACCCAGGTCATTACTTAGGGCGGCTATCTCTCTCGCATGTGCAACAAAACTAGTAGCATGAAACAAAAACAAATAACAATAATTTAGGAGAAGATCAACAAGAACATTACCAATAATCTGCTAGCTTAATTTGCCTGACCATTGGAACATGTATAATTAAATTAATATTGAAACTAATGGTTTGACCATGGTTTTAGATAGTACAAGGCGAACACAAACACTCAACACACACACACTCCCCACCCAACACATGTGTACACACGTGCACGTCCCATACAAACGTTGAAAATTTATCGGAGACACCAAGGCCTCATAAAGTGTGGGCACGTGCTTCACATATAATACACTATTGCAAAGAGAAACATAGCTACCATCTGTATGTATGTCCATGCAAAAGCTCAGGCTCAAGAGTGGTATTTGTCTATCCGTGAATAAATTGCTGAGATCTAAGGAATATGATACTTGATTACTGCTACAAATTTGCACTTCTTGCATGGGAAGATAAATAATTTCAGTTAAAGAAAACACAATATATGAGGGAGCAATGAAGATAATTAAAAGTATTGGCTATAAGTAAATTTAATTACTCTCTCTGCCCAAAAGTATAGGGTGTATTTTTGAATGATCTTGTCTACGAATTATAGAGTGTATTTCACATTTCAATGCAAAATAAAACGTGTTGTTCCCTCTATACCTTTAATAAATATCTAACATTTACTTTGTATTCCCTACATGCGTACAATGAATATAGTACTTAGAGATAATAATTAGTAATAGTATAGTCATTTTCAATATATTTTTAGTTTATAGGCAAAACAAAATAAGCTCTATGTTTTAGCAAGAATATTTTTTTAATCTCAAATGCATTGCATTTGTGCCAGAATATTAATGGTTATGCGCAATAGGTTTGTGCTAGATGTGATTTTGAAGTTTTTTCTTTCGAGAATCTTCTCGAGTGTTTAATGGTGAATCTGTGGCATGTATTTAACATGAATACACTTACATATATTATAAAGAGTTGAAATTTTGAAAGATTAGAACGAACCGCAGATTAGAGCCCCAAATTCTCAATAAAAGCCTAGAGAAAATCTCAATAAAATAATCTGTCAACATTTCCAATTCGGACAACACGCAGGACCTTTCTGCAAAAACCATAGGCCACTGTCCATGCAGGGGCAACCTCGTCATTCCACACTTTCTCCTTCCTTTTCCCACTCGTCGTCGCTCTCTCCGTCTTTCACATGCAGCAAATATTCCAATCCGACGGCGCCGTGCTCTCAAATCCCGTGAAGCGCCTCGCCGCACGGATAAAAATCCCCAAATCCCCTCGAAAAAGCCTTCCAATTTTAGCCTCCAAACCAGGCGATTCGGAGCGCGGCGGCGGCGGCTCCGGTCGGATCATCGCATGGCTGAGATTCGAAAGTACGGGCTGTCCAATCAGCCGCCAGGTGCGGATTCGCTTCTAGACTTTTTGGCAAGGCTGATCCGTACGCCGTGTGGAGAATCGCGCCCCCCTCCCCGCGCGCCAAAAAAAATTTGTTGGTTTTTCCCCCCTGGTTTGCTCAGGCCTCGGGGTCGAGCTGGTGATTTTTTTAGGGTTCTCGGGGGTTGTCTTTTCGGAGATTTTAGGTCTTCGTGTTGTGCTACGAACAATTCCTCTGGATTGCAAATTGTTGGAGATCCTTCTGTTTTTCTGGGTTCAGAATTTGGTTTTTAACGCCATCTAGAGGAGTAGAGGCTCAATAGTTGATTAGCGACTCGTAGAGAGTTGAATCAGTCAAAATGAAGAAAACTAATCGGAGCGTGAAGGAAACCCAGACCTTATGCTAGTGTAGAAAGTGAAGTGTGAGTGGTTACTGGTGTCGTTGGTTAACGACTGACTGATGCGCTCTTAATCTGCAGATATTCCCCAGATACTGCTGGAAGCTCATAATCGATGGCTGCGGCCAACCGAAATATGCCAAATACTGTCGAATTACAAGAAGTTCTCCATTGCGCCGGAGCCACCAAACAGGCCTCCAAGTATGGATTCTTCTTAGTTGGACCACTGTTTTTGAAGATGTCAGCATTGCAGTGTTTGCTAGTTATTCTTTTTCATTCTTCTTGATGCCATGGACTTACGTTCGGGTGCCATATCGTGATATAGCATGGAAGTGGCATGCACATATTCTGAAATTCCAACTTGTTGAGGTCGTAGCAAGTTTTGTTTTGCTAGAAATGTTCAAAGTTCAAACAGCAGTTAAAAGCCCTGAAGACCGTCTGAGCGTTTTAACATTGGAACTTGGACCGCTAACAGCTTGGAATAAAATCCGCTAAAAGGAACACCTGCCACATTTCACGCTAAAAATTGTGTCTGAGGCTGTCCTTGCATCAAATATGTAAAGCATGATCCAGGGAATAACCTTGTAAATTATCAACAATGCTACCTGGTTCCTTCAACTTTTAGAAGATGAGGGACAATGCATTCATTCATCACTAATCATTTGATAATGGGGCCAGACATTTTAACTACACATGAGTATGGTAGTAGGTCTAGTTTTTACTTTTTGTTCATGCGCTTGTACTTTGGGGTGAACTCTCTGTTTGTAAGGGGAGCTGTTGCACTTCACTGTTGTCTTGGTTTTCTTTTACTCAGTGTCCTGTTCGCTGTAGAACCTGTACCTGTTTGAATTGCACCTGGTGAAAACTGAAAACTATTGTTATGATATGCACGTATGGCCCTGTTAATTATTGTAGGGAATGGTGATATATTAACACTCATATTGCTTTCTTATATGGAGTTTTCATGCCATTCTTGTAGGTGGTTCACTATTTCTGTTTGATAGGAAAATATTGAGATACTTCAGAAAGGATGGACACAACTGGAGAAAGAAGAAGGATGGAAAGACAATCAAAGAAGCTCATGAGAAGCTGAAAGTCAGTGCGAGCTCTTTCGTAGAGAACTTCCTTTCCTATTTTAAATTGATGGCTATTGTTGTTGTTCATGAAGCACTTCAAGTCGTATAATATCACTATTTTTTTGGACATGTATAGTTGTTCTATACAACTGCCCAGGCTGTCTTATAATTCTTATCTCTGCTTACAAAAGGTTTCTTATTTTGACCTTTTAACAGTCTCCAAGATACAACTTGCCAAATTTTTTTATCAGGATATATTTGTAAAAGTTAACGATAAAATCCATTCATTATTTGCATGTGGCCAATCTTGATATTTAGAAATATATTAGTGCTCAAAGTTCAAATGCATGTTTTCCTTGATGACATCTTTCTGTTACTGGAGGAAGTATTAGGAATTTCATTTCATTCATGTAACCAAGTCAACATCATACCAAATTAATGGGGCCCCTTGTACCATTGTTATGATGCCAGTGAGCAATTTGTTTTATTCCTTATCTTTCCGTTGAGAAAAAGACCAGAGAGAATTACATGGTGCTGCCAAAATAGTTGCAACAAGTTTCTTGTATCTCTCTATTGTTCTTTTTTATTGTGGTTTTATTACTAGACCAGTCGAGCTGAAGCTTGTCCTTTTAGGTTGGCAGCATTGATGTACTTCATTGCTACTATGCCCATGGGGAGGAGAATGAGAACTTCCAAAGACGGACCTATTGGTTGTTAGAAGAGTAAGTGGTGAATATTGCAATAATTTGTTTGAATAAGCCAATTTGGGTAGTAGACTAATAGTTGAGATGATGTCATAACAAAAATGTGCCATGATTTGATTATTATCCTTTTTTTTCAGGGGTTTCATGAATATTGTTCTGGTGCACTACCTTGAAGTCAAGGTATGTTTAATTTTGACACATGATGAACTTGTATATCTCCATTTTCTTTGCAAGTTTGGGTCAGTATCAACTGAAAAGTTCACATACATCATCAACACCAACTTTGCTGGTATGCACATCCACTTTTCCATTCACAACAGCCCCTCTCTCCCCCATACAAAAGGAAGAAAACAAAAGAACGAAGGAAAAAGAAACCTCTACAGGGTACCACACACAGTAACTGTGATAGTCAAGAGTATGGGTCTCTGCAAACTACAACTTCACTGCTAGTGCATTCCCACTCTCACTCACCTGATATATTATGTAACCATTTCTTTTCTAGGAGCAAAGTGATAACATTAATATGTTAGGGGGCAACATTACCTTCACATCTAGTTTGTCTCTTTGATGTAAGTCCGTTATTTAAGAAGATTCCATTTCCACATCTAACGTTCCAAGTAAAAATGATTTCAGGGTGGCAAACAAAGTTTCAGTCATGCGAAAGAAGCTGAAGAGATTGCAGGATTTTCTAATGCTGATAGTCCTGCATGTTCAAACTCTTTCGCTAGTCAGAGCCAGGTAGCTTCCCAAACTATGGATGCCGAAAGCCCAATTAGTGGACAGATTTCGGAATATGAAGATGCTGAAACAGGTCTTGCTGTTTCTCTATCTTCGTTCTGCATCATCTGCACTAAGTATATATTAACTGATGCATATTCGATAATGCAACTTCTTTCAGTGTATCTAAAGCAAAATTCGGTGCAACAGATAATTGTCGAGGAAGCTCCAGATACCACCCTTTCGTTGAGATGCAGCAGCCTGTGGATGGAATCATGATGGATAACCTGTTGGGCGCCTCAGCTCCAAATACTTCTGTAAATAATCTAGGCAAGATTTCTATTCTACCTTCCAAGGTTCTATGTAAATGTTGGCTTCTGGCTCATATTTCTTTAACAACAGTTGCAGGTTATCATGGTGAAATTCAGCCTACAACAGCTAACTTACACGATCATTTTGTTACCCACCATGACATAGCTAGTGTGTTCAATGAAGCTGGAACTGTATTAAGAGGTGATTCCAAAACTCGACTTGATTCAGTGCAGTTTGGTGAGCCCTTTCCAGAATATCCAACTGGGTTCATGGAGCCGACACTCTATTCTTCTGTTGCCACCATGGAGTCTAACAATCTGGATGATAGCTCTTGCTTAGAAACATTTATGTCTGAGGCACTTTACACCAACAACCTCACTCAAAAGGAAGCTGATGCACTGACTGCTGCAAGCATGGCGTCATCACAGGTGCTTTGCTATTTTCTTGTATTAATTCAGTTGTTTTGTGGGATCCTTGTTTCTGTGCAGCCGTTGGGCAACTTCTCTACAGCCACTCTCATTTGTGTCTACAATTGAGTCCTTCAGAGTTCAGACCACTTGCAGAAGTGTAGGAAGGTCCTTCCTGCTGTGCAATGTCATAGCAGTACACTTTTTTGGGGACTGTCTGTGATTGCAGTTTTTAAATTTGGAGTTCCTATGGTGTTGATGATATGTATGCATGATCCTTGAGGAATATTTACGAGTACTGTGTTCCCCTACCTTTAAAAAAGGGGGTATTTTAACTCTTCAATGTCCACTGCTGACTGATGTTTGTTAAACAAGACAAGAAACCAATTGCAGTGGTAGCACTTGTTGCCTAGCTTTAAGAAAATGTTTGTCTGAATGGTTCCATATATGTACTCTATAGTTTACAATAGTATCTGAAGGTACGATGCATAGTGCATAAAAATTTACGTACTGCTATGGACTGATATGTTACCTTAAATTTTCAGGTGCAGAATGATAGCTATACAGAAGGAAGCATCAGATATCCACTTTTAAAGCAGTCATCATTAGATCTCTTTAAGATTGAGCCCGATGGCTTGAAAAAATTCGACAGCTTCTCAAGATGGATGAGTAATGAACTTGCAGAGGTAGTTGATTTGGATATCAAGTCCAGTTCTGATGCTTTCTGGAGTAGTACTGAAACTGTGAATGTTGCTGATGGCTCTAGTATGCCTATCAACGAGCAGTTAGATGCATATGTAGTCAGCCCCTCGCTTTCGCAAGACCAGCTCTTCAGCATTATTGATGTTTCTCCAAGCTGGGCCACTGGCTCTAAGAAGACTAAGGTTTGCAACATTCTTTATTTTTCTTCTTCTGTTGTTTTGACCGTAGGCATGATATAAGTTGTCCTAAGCTTACTAGTATGTTGAGTATTCTGTTCTAGGTTTCTAGTAAATTCTGATAATTACCTAGCATTACTCATCTTTGTTTTCCTTATCACCCAAATGCAGGTCTTAATTACAGGCACATTCTTGGCAAATAAAGATGATGTAGAAAATTGCAAGTGGTCATGTATGTTCGGGGATGTTGAAGTACCCACCGAGGTTTTAGCAGATGGCTCCCTGCGCTGCTACACGCCAGTACACCAATCTGGACGAGTACCATTTTATGTGACATGCTCTAATAGGGTGGCTTGTAGTGAAGTGCGAGAATTCGAGTTTCGAGATCCTGAGTCCAATTATATGGAGACTTTAGATCCCCATAGTACTGGCATAAATGAAATGCATTTACTTATCCGTCTTGAGAAGTTACTTTCACTGGGACCAGATGACTGTGAGAGGTATGCTATGAGTGGTGGAAACGAGAAGTCTGAGTTAATCAACACGATTAATTCCTTGATGCTTGATGATAAATTTTCAAACCCGGCAGAGAAAGAATTTTCCACTGCACGGGATCAGAATCTTGAGAAATTGGTCAAAGAAAAGCTATATTGCTGGCTTATCCATAAGATACATGATGATGGGAAAGGTCCCAATGTGCTAGGCCAGGAAGGACAAGGCGCGATTCATTTAGTAGCTGCACTTGGCTATGATTGGGCTATAAGACCAATAATTACTGCAGGTGTACATGTGAATTTTAGGGATGCTCGTGGATGGACTGCGCTTCACTGGGCCGCATCTTGTGGAAGGTATTACAAGAATGTTTATACCTCATTTCAATTTACTCTATTATGTTGAACTCATGGTGTCTCTATTGTTTTAGGGAGAGGACAGTTGGTACCCTGGTAGCAAATGGAGCAGCATCTGGTGCATTGACAGATCCAACTCCTCAATTCCCATCTGGAAGAACGCCTGCTGATTTAGCATCAGAAAATGGACACAAAGGCATCGCCGGTTTTCTTGCAGAGTCTGCTTTGACAAGTCATCTTTCAGCACTTACACTAAAAGAATCAAAAGGTGGCAATGTGGAAGAAATATGTGGATTAGCAGCAGCTGAAGATTTTGCAGAATCAAGTTCTGCTCAGCTTGCTTGCCAGGATTCTCAGGCAGAGTCTTTAAAAGATTCACTTAGTGCGGTTCGTAAATCAACTCAAGCTGCAGCTAGAATATTTCAAGCTTTCAGGGTGGAGTCATTCCACAGAAAGAAGGTGGTTGAATATGGAGATGATGATTGTGGATTATCTGATGAACGCACACTTTCACTTGTTTCTCTGAGAAATGCCAAACCTGGACAGAATGATGTGCCTTTGCATTCTGCTGCAGTTCGTATCCAAAATAAGTTCAGAGGATGGAAAGGAAGAAAGGAGTTTATGATTATACGACAGAAAATCGTCAAGATACAGGTATTTCTCTGTGCTAGTCTACTATAATAATTCTTGTTATTTGCCTGCTGAACTCTCATATAACCACATAATGCTTCAGATTGCTTGTAGCTTCATTTGTTTGATTTGGTGACAGGACAGTTAATACTCTCTGCTTAGTGTTTTTACTTGGAGTTAATATTCGAAGTTTCTAAGCTGCAGACGAACTGAAGTGATTTCATGGAACTATGCATTCTTTATACTATGGAATAATCTGTGTTTAAATAATTCAAAAAATAATTGTTTTATGTGTTTCAGACTTCAGACTTTTTTTTTGTCGGACAAGTACTATGTTATTATTTGAAAAAATGGGCTTTTTTTTTGTGATCAATCCAAACTCCACTACTTCAATGCTGAAGCGAGGTTGTTAATTCAGTCTAGTTTTAGATGAGAGAAGGTAGCATAAAGCCAAATATTGTGGTAGTACCGTAGTAGTAAATTGAGGACCGTGTGTCTCCTTTTGGGAATGATGTCAACCTGTGGTGGTCTTGATTCTTTGAGTTGCAGACGTTACAGTTTCTTGATGGTAGAGTAATTCTATTTATATTAGGTTGTCAACCACTACTATAAAAATGCCTTCTTCTGTTTTTGTTTATACTTCTATTGTTCATTAGGCCCATGTAAGAGGACATCAAGTAAGGAAAAACTATCGGAAGATAGTCTGGTCAGTAGGGATTGTGGAGAAAGTTATACTGAGGTGGAGGAGAAAGGGAAGGGGCTTGCGTGGTTTCCAACCTGAGAAGCAACTTGAAGGTCCATCGCAGATCCAACCTGCGGAGGATGGGGATGAATACGATTTCTTGAAGGACGGCAGGAAGCAGGCTGAAGGCAGGCTAGAAAGAGCGCTTGCTCGTGTCAAATCAATGACTCAATATCCAGAAGCAAGAGAACAATACCATAGGCTTCAAACCTGTGTTACAGAACTGCAGGAGTCCAAGGTACACTTCCTTTTCTCCATCATATAATTAGCATCTCAACTTTTCCTTGTTGATTGTACCTAGCTTAAGCACTGACCTGCCCATCCCAAGATATCCTGCACAGAAGTCTGTTTAAGTGTGCTCTATAGATTTAGCCTCTTCAAGAGCTTAACAGACGGTAAGTGATCTAACTGGGATTTATATTTTGGTGGTTTTGGACAGGCGATACAGGATAAGATGTTAAGCGACGCAGCTGGCGCCGATGGGGGCGACTTCATGGCTGAACTGGAGGACTTGTGCGGTAATGAGTACGCACCAATGTCCACTATTTTGTGACATTGAGGAGCTTTCCTAGATCAGCTAGGGTGTGACCTGTTCGTTACCAGCCTAGCTGTAAATTCTCGTGCTAGATTTTCCACTCAGTCCTCACCGTTTGGCTCTATATAGCTAAAATACCATGGGACTTACATAGTTCGACTCTTGCCCCCCCCCCCCCCCGGGCATCTTGTAGCGTCGCCATGCGTGAGCTCACCGTTGGGTTACATGGTCGAATCTCTCGTGTACGGTTTATTCGGCGGACGTGTCGCTGAGCATCAACGGATTTTTTCTGGTCAAACATAATATAGGCTTCTAATTATGGTCAAACCGTATAGTACGAAGGACTAATGAGATTACTAGACATTGTTGCTACGCGCCTATGCGTAGCATCTCTTGGAAGTTCGGAACCATCATTTTTTCCTCAATCGTTCGAGCCTTCTAGTTCTAGGCCTTAAGATATTGATGCAGCACGAATTAGAGGAACTCTAGCTCGATTTTTCGCAATACTCTCCTCAAACAGCAACTCCTCTCCCTGGATCTTGCGCAGCAACGAAAGTGGATGGATTTGGTTGTACGGCTGCACACATACAAGCAAATCCCTGGTAAAAAGAGAAGATGTGATCTTGATGACCAGCACGGGAATTGAATCACCTCGGATGCAATCCACAAACAAATAGCAAATCCTTGATAGAATCACAAGAATGTGCACACACACGACGTGGCCGTCATAAGGCGATTTTCTGTATTTTTACTGAACTCAATTAACCGATCTGCCCTACATAGGGCGCAGCCCTGTCCCTTCTATTCTCACGCACACCATATGGGACCCAACGTGCACACACGGAGGTGCCGACCGCCGACCTTAACCGACTCAACAAGAAACAGGACGTGACCCTGAAGAAACTACCGAATAAAATGAGACTCTGACTAAAAGGAAACTAAGAGAAAAGGAAATAGATTAAGAACACAGACTAGACCCGTTTTAGCAGTTGATTCGGACTTTTCGCACCTAGAAAGATTTCTTCCTTGCACGGCTCTATTTCTTCTTTCTGGCTTCCTGCCGGCTGTGTCTTGCACAGCAAAATGCATGCGACCAAAACGCTCGCACCGCACGCATTCCAAGAGCCGCATGGCTCCTCACGGCAGCGGGCCCACGCGCACCATTGTCTGTACGTCCCCCACGCATCAGTCATCACGTCCGGCCTCCCACGCACCTCTCACGCGCCACCTGCACCCACGCCGGCTTCCCTCGCGCCCCTTCCTTTGAGCTCCACACGGCCGCCGTTCTTTTCCAAGTCGACCAGAACTGCCTTGATGTCCACGTGTCACACTCACAGGACACAAATTGCGCACGCTAACACGTTGCTCTCCCCCACAGCCGGCCACCCTCGACTTCCTTTTTCTCTCGTGGGAAACATCTTTAGATTGTAGAACAGGATCACGAACGAAAGCATATGGCGTCGTACCAGACATGACCTGACTTCGAACAGACTCAGCAAAGAACTACTGCTACCCGTTCGCCTCGCTTTTTCGCTAACGTATTCTTGCGTTTCCGCTTTCAAAGGACAAGACACGCCATAGGCTCCTCTCCTCCTCGACCGGAGAGCTCGAATCTCAAAGCAGCCAGCCCAAAACCTTCGCTTTCCCCCTTCTTTCCAGTTCACCACTCCGCCCCGCCGCTAGGGTTTTGTGCCGCAGCCGCAGCACGAGACGAGACCAACCAAGGCAAGCCCGCAATCGCGAGAGGAGGACAGAGCTCGAGATGAGGCTCCCGACGCACAGCATGCTGTCGTCGAACGTGGGGCGTGAGCAACGGCTACCCGGCCGCTGGCGCTGGAGGCGGTGAAGTGGTCGACCAAGGAGGTGGAGGTCAATGCTGACTTCCTCCGCGGCATCTGTTAGCGCTAATCTTGATTTAGTGTTTTTCCTTAAGATTCATGCATGTGCGTCATGTACGTAGGATAGAAGTGTTAGTCACTTTGTTGATTCATCCTGTTAGTTTGTCCGTGGAATAAGTCCTGGCTCCGACAGCAGAATGCGGAGGCAAGGATATCAGCACGGAGGACCGCTTCCTTCGGATGGTACGCGTGGTTGCGCGTAAGTCTCGTGGAGAAGTGGTTGGCGTGCGTACGTGCGTGCGCTCAAGACCCGGCTAAGTTGTTGCTCACCTGGGTGTGTCTCCTGGGCTTTAAAGCCGTGTGTACTCAGATGCTTCGTTGGTGAGCCAGTGAATACAAAAAGGCCAAAACCACAGGCGTTCGTCGCCACGGGTGTTCGTCGTCACAAAGCTCTTGCGCCTGTGTGTTCGTGTGAGTTTCAGCCGAGGGAAGCTCGTGTTGCTGCGCGAGCTAAATCCTGGGCGGTTCTAACATTTGGTATCAGAGCCGGAGAAGTTCGACAGCAAGCTGATGGCGGCGTACGTGCGCGTTGTCAAGGAGTCCGGCGGCGTGATGGAGCTTCCGATGCTAACGAAGACGAACTACCACGAGTGGGCGCTCGTGATGCAAGTCAACCTGGAGGGCATGGAGCTCTGGGATGCTGTGGAGGCGGGCAAGGCCGAGCGCGCCAAGGATCGGCGGGCGTTGGCCGTCATCTTGCGCGCGGTGCCACCGGAGCTGAAGGCCGGCCTCGCCGTGAAGAAGACCGCCAAGGAGGCTTGGGAGGCGGTCAAGTCGAGGCGGATGGGGGACTCGCGCGTGCAAGAGGCCAAGGCGCAGCACCTCCTCAAGCAGTTCGAGAACGCGGCGTTCAAGGACGGTGAGACGATCGACGACTTCGCCGTGCGGATCGGCTCCCTCGCCACGGAGCTACGCGAGCTTGGGGAGAAGATGGAGGAGGAGCGCGTCGTGAAGAAAATGCTGCGGGTTGTGCCGGCGAGGTACAATCAGATCGCGTGCTCCATCGAGATGTTCGCAGATTTGAAGACGATGTCGCTCGAGGAGCTCGTTGGGAGGCTGCGCGTGGCAGAGGAGCGTTGTGGCGGCATTGAGGAGGCTACGGATGGCGTCCAGCGCCTACTGCTCACGGAGGAGCAGTGGGAGGAGCGCCGGCGTCAGTGCGGCGGCAAGCAGCGGGCGCGCGGTGGCGAAGGAGCACGACGCGGCGGCGGCGAGAGGCGTGGTGGCCGGAGCGACGACGACGACGACGTGAGCAACATGAGCTCGGATGCAAGTAGGCGTTCGCGCCGCGCCAAGAAAGGCAAGTGCTATAACTGCGGAGTTCGTGGGCACTTTGCTAGCGAGTGCTGCAAACCGAAGAAGGAAGAGGCGGCGCTCCTCGCAACGGCCGACGACGAGCCGTGCCTCCTGTGATGAAGTGTACGTGAATAATGCAAGCCAAGATTAGGGGGGAAATTGTTAGCGCTAATCTTGATTTAGTGTTTTTCCTTAAGATTCATGCATGTGCGTCATGTACGTAGGATAGAAGTGTTAGTCACTTTGTTGATTCATCCTGTTAGTTTGTCCGTGGAATAAGTCCTGGCTCCGGCAGCAGAATGCGGAGGCAAGGATATCAGCACGGAGGACCGCTTCCTTCGGATGGTACGCGTGATTGCGCGTAAGTCTCGTGGAGAAGTGGTTGGCGTGCGTACGTGCGTGCGCTCAAGACCCGGCTAAGTTGTTGCTCACCTGGGTGTGTCTCCTGGGCTTTAAAGCCGTGTGTACTCAGATGCTTCGTTGGTGAGCCAGTGAATACAAAAAGGCCAAAACCACAGGCGTTCGTCGCCACGGGCGTTCGTCGTCACAAAGCTCTTGCGCCTGTGTGTTCCTGTGAGTTTCAGCCGAGGGAAGCTCGCGTTGCTGCGCGAGCTAAATCCTGGGCGGTTCTAACAGCATCCTCCCCAACCTCGACTGGCTCGCGCTCATCGCTACCACCCGCGCCATCGGCCTCCCCGAGCTCCTCACCAAGGGCGCCGCCGACGTCGAGGGCAGCCCGCTCCGCCGCCTCCACCGCGTGCTCCTCGATATCCACGTCGTGGAGGGCACCCTCGTCTGCCCCGAGAGCGGCCGCTGCTTCCCCATCTCCAAGGGCATCCCCATTATGCTCCTCCACCAGGACAAGGTGCGGGTATTAATATTAATATTAATTTGGATACGGTTGGGAAGTAGTATTATTTTGGAAGAACAAAGGCAAAAAAGTTAGTAAGTTTGTAGAGATAATATACCTTTAGAAGTATGCTCCATGCAAAAGTTATACGTTGCGCAATAATTTCTGTTGAAATATATATAAGTGAAGTGAGCTCATGCCTAGAAATATGCGGCTAGTATTTGAGGAACACATGGGCCTATTTTTTCAGTGTTACCGATAGTTTATGGCTGCAGTTGATAGTTTTTGCTTCTAAAGTGAGTGGTTGTGCGAATGAACCGAATGTCGATAAGTTATTTCGAAAAGTTTGTTCTAATAAATCACTTTAAAAATGATAGAGAAATCATCTTATTTATTTGTTAGGAGGAATCCATATAAACTAAAAAGGATGTTATATTTCAGAATTTTCATGTCAGGTAGTTCACGAGTCAGGAGCTTCTCTGTGAAACTCTAGGCTTTTTAACCATAAAACTCAACAGGAGAAGATTCTTTTCTGCCACCACTGAGTTTGTGTTGGTTTGGACAAATCGCAGTTAATTTGATGGAGCACTAGATGCAAATCAAATCAGCCTATGAAACAACACTATTGGTGGGGTGAGTTGGTGACCACATGCAATTACTTTTTTTTTGTCTTAGTTAACTACTCAGGTACATCGCACTTCATGACATATTTATCGCATTTGATTGTACTGAAGTACTCTGATTCTGTATCATGAACTTTGACATGATCTAAACTGTCAGCACTTCCGAATTCCATAGGCACTTTTATTTATTGCTGCATGACCAATTGAGTTTATGACGACATGGAAAAGGAAGCATTAGATGATCATTTGGACGCCATATTGCGTCGTACAAGTCAATGCTGTCATTAGTGGTTTATGAAACAGAACCGAAAATTCCAAAAGGAATTTGAATTTTTCTTGATTTTGATCTCTTGAGTTTCTTAGCCAAATCCCGTGTCTAATCACTTCATCTCTGCCCTCGATTCCTCTCAACTTTGCCCCTACGGCTGAATTTTGCGCAATCATTGTTCATCATCGGATATTTTCGCCGTTGCCCGATATTTTGCTGCCGCCACTCCCCACTGTCTCACGGCCGACCACCCCTAAGCCGCAACTTTTGACCGCCCCAACCTGCACTCGTGGACTTCTTGATGCCCAAGGCACCACGCCACGGCCACGAACTCCTCCTCAAGCACTGAACTCTCCAGCGCCTCCCCAACCTGAAATATCTCCCCTTTCTCGGTAGCGATGCTTGTATAATAGGCTTAAGAAGAGCCGCAATTATACTACCAATAGGCACAACTTTGGTCATTCAAAAAATCTTATTGTACGCAGAATCGACTAGAACTCTCCTAAATTTCAAGGATATTCGAGCTAACAGTTTCCATGTTAAGACTGAAGAAGAGTATGATAAGGAATACCCGCTCATTACGAAGTATGAAGTAAATGGGAAAAGGTTATTATAAAGACTTCTTTCATTTGAGATTGGGCTATACTACACTAATACTAAGGCGCCCGCAGCCTATATTGTTCTGAAAATAATATTTAGAAGCTCTGAACTCTTCTGTCTTTGGCATAATAGATTAGGCTATCCAGATCTTAGAATGATGAGAAATATAATTAACAATTCATAGAGACATAATATCGATGTAAAGAATTTTCCCAATCAAGAAGATTTTGTGTGCCCCACATGTGCCACCGAAAAATTAATTACTAGACCTTCTGCTCTGAAAGTGAATGATGAAGTATCTGCATTCTTGGAATGCATCCAAGAAGACATATGCGGTCCTATACAACCCCTGTCAGGGTCATTTAAATATTTTATGGTGCTCATCGATACTTCCTCGAAATGGTCGTACGTATGTTTATTATCTATGAGAAACCATGCTTTCGCAAAGCTGATTTTGCAGATAATTCAAATTAAAAATAACTTTCCTAATCATCACATAAAGTCCATCAGAATGGACAACGCCGGAGAATGGGCAACACCGGAGAATGGACTTCAAAAGCATTTGATGATTATTGCATGACAATGGGAATTAAAGTTGAGTATTCTGTACCGCATGTCCACACCCAGAATGGACTAGCAGAGGCATTAATTAAGAGAATTAAATTTATTGCCCGACCACTTTTGCAGAATTGTAATTTACCATTTACATGTTGGGGAGATGCAGTTCTGCATGCAGCAACTCTCATCAAGTTTAGACCATCGGCATATAACATCTATTCACCAATGCAACGAGCACAAGGGTCAGTACAAAAAGTTTCTCATCTCTTGAGATTTGGGTGCAAGGTTTATGTACTTATTCCCCTCCACAGCGTACAGCAATGGGCCCTCTTCGAAAGTCTAGAATATACGTTGGTTATGAGACAGCATCCATAATCAGGTATTTTGACCCTATGATAGGAGATTTACATACCGCCCGTTTCGCAGATAGTATAGTTGATGTGGATAGTTTCCCGACATTAAGGGGAAGAAATCAACCCCTTGATGGAAAATATTGGAAAATTACGTGGCAAACCATAGGAATCCATGAACATGACCCGTGCACTAGTGAAGCAAATAGAGAAGTCCAGAAGATCATTGAACTACAAGCATTAGCAAACCAATTGCCGGACCACTTTAGTGATTTAAAGAGCTTGACCAAGTTGCATGTACCTGCACGCAATACACCGGAGATGGTTGAATTACCAAAGAAAGCTGAAGGTATCTCTAATCCTGTCCAAAGGCCTCAAAATAAAAGTACGAGAACTCCGGCCCTCAAATCCCAAATAACCAGGGACGCTTGGTGAAAAAGGATAAGAATGACTTGATACAGCCAACCATTAAAGTTCCTTAAAACCAGAAGGGATGACATATGAGACTTGACACCAGTATGGCACCTTCAGAAAAGGACAAAGGATCTGAACATTCCCATAGAGGGAGAAATCAGCATGGATGTGTGCGCACACATCGGAGCTGAAAAATTAAAGGGACTTGCCCCCGCACCTAGAAGGAGTGGTGAGCAAGTAGAAGCACTAGAAGAACTAACCCATGATAAAATAGCTATAAACTATGTGTACACGAGAGAATCTATGAATAGGACAATAGCTAATGCTGGTATTTACTTTGCAAAGAAAATTGCTACAATCATCGATCTTAATCTAAAGCTTGTATCGCTCGCTGAATGTAACAAAAGATCAGATTGGGAGGATTGGAAAAAGGCAATAGAAACTGAATTATTATCTCTGAACAAAAGAGAAGTATTTGGGCCTGTAAGCCGCACGCCTCCCCATGTGCACCCCGTAGGACATAAATGGGTATTTGTTCGAAAGAGAAATGAAAGAAATGAGGTTGTAAGATATAAATCAAGACTTGTTGCACAAAGTTTCACTCAACGACCAGGAGTTGATTATGAAGAAACATATTCTCCGGTCATGAGTGGTATTACCTTTAGATATTTAATCTCAATGGCAGTAAACCTGAATTTAGAAATGAAGTTGATGAATTTGGTAACCGCATACCTTTACGGGGACTTGGATTCGGACATTTATACGAAGGTGCCTGAAGGTATCCCTATCCTGAACCAAGACAGAGCAAATAGAGGCATGTACAATGTGAAACTCAGAAAATCACTGTATGAACCTAAGCAATCAGGCAGGATGTATAATCTCTTAAGCAACTTTCTATGCAAGAAATGCTACACGAACAATGAGGATTGTCCCTGTGTATTTATACGATGATCCCAGTATGGATTTTGTATAATCTCAGTGTATGTAGATGATCTGAATATCATCGGAACCTTGGAAGATATAAAGTAGGCGAGTTCTTATCTAGAGTCAGAATTCGAAATGAAAGATTTGGGTAAAACCAAATATTGCTTAGACTTGTAACTAGGTCGTAGATAGGCTATGTATTCCTATGTGGTGGAACTATAATTCATGAGAATTGTCTAAACAAAGTCTTATGTCGACTTCGATGAATCACTAGAAATCATAGCGTTGTACGAGGGCGCACGAGAATGTCCTTAGCTTCGACGAATGGTTCATCACATCTAAGAGTTATGTGGAGTGAACATCATACAAGCTCTCACAATTATTTATGAAGATAATGCAGTTTGTGTTGCACAAGTATAGACGGGGTACGTGAAGAGTCATCTTATAAAGCACATCAACCCTAAGTTCTTCTATGCTTATGAATTACAAAAGATG
This sequence comes from Dendrocalamus latiflorus, assembly GCA_017311315.1. Lineage (NCBI taxonomy): Eukaryota > Viridiplantae > Streptophyta > Magnoliopsida > Poales > Poaceae > Dendrocalamus > Dendrocalamus latiflorus. Next base: position 25,028,442 of record CM029671.1, on the reverse strand, counting down.
GACAGAATTAAGATATTACATACTAAGTCATGCGAAAATCTTGCAGATTTATTCACTAAATCACTTCCGACATCTAATTTTGAAAGATGTGTACGTGGAATTGGAATGATAAGGCTTGAAGAAGTGCAGAATTCAGGGGGAGACTCTTCACGAGTTCACTATTAAAACTTGATCGTGAAGATCGAGTATCCAAAGAATCCTGTGGATTGAATGAAATTGGGTGGATCGTACTATTTTTCCCTTGATGAGTTCTCCTAAATTTCTCAGTTAAGATTTTTAATGAGGCAATTTGTGCAACACAACATTACTTGTATAGTGTATTCTTCCTCTAAATTTTTTCCAAATGGTTTTTATAGTGTTTTGATGAGGCATGTTTATGTTGGATGAGTGCCTGAGAGGGAGTGTTGGGAATCCTGGGTCTAGGCCTGCAGGCCCAGCCTATTGGTGGACGCTCTCCACATTAGTCTATAAATAAGAGGTCCCCATTGTCATCACTTGTATCTTTTGAGAAAGAAAAATAATAAAGAAGAAGGAGCCCCCTCATCTCTCTGTGTTCAATTCTTATATTATTCTGTAATTATTTTATGTTTGATTTATCTTCTTTGGTATAAAAAAATAATTAAATTGGAGTCGATTTCTCCACGGTACCGTCCCACGTGCAGGCATTTGATACCGAGGCCAGCGAGAACAGTTATTTTTGTCCCCTTGCAGTCATCAAATCTTCAACTGCCCCTACTAAATGCAGCTCAAATGGGTGCACGTTCATTGAAGGGGAAGAAAAGATAAAACATTCATTAGTGCCGATGGGCCAATTTCGTTCTCTGACATTCCACCTCCAAACAGTGCCACACAGTTCCAAGATTCAAGTAACACTTACCAATATCTTTATCTTCACTATTATAAAAAATTGAGTTGGTGGTTGTAGATCCATTCTCTTTTAACCACTCTATTCTTTTTACTTCTCACCATTTTTTATTTACCAACTCATTAAAGTAATTCTCTTCTATAACACGGTTCTCTACATATTTAATAAGTTCCGTTGTAACGCACGGATACATAACTAGTTTTGGAAATGACAGGAGATAAACAATGATCCATGTTGACTGTGTGTAGCGTTAATGAGCCCATGCAAAATGAGATATTACTAGGAGTATTCCTAGTTTGTGGTTTAAACTTTAAAGTTGGCTAAGTTATGCGAGACAAACCTACGTGATATTTTAAAGATTTTTTCTTGCAAGAATTAAATCGTTTCCATAAAATTTACGCAAAATATGAATGAAAGCTCTAGAGTCATGCAAATGGTTAAGCTTTTTTAGTATGTGGCTTTTGGCTTAAAATTTTGAATTATGACTGTTCACGAGAGAGAATATAGTGAGAGATATTCGCGTGTGATTTTAGGTAATATAGATGAATTTCGTATAGTGTCTACTACAATCAACTTATAGGCCCCGTTTTAAAAAGACACACATAATTACTATAATATAAATTAAAAGCTATAAGACTAATGTTTACCCTAGAAAACCTATAAAAACTACGATAGACAAGCCTGTGTGGTCATCCAACCTGCTACAAGGCTGAATCCACCCCTGCCCATGGCTACTTAGGCAGGTCGCCGGCTCATCTTCTTAGGCTTCACTTCAAATAGCTTCTGCTTCTAGCTTTTAGAATATATCAGTTTATTAATTTCATCTTTGTTATTATTTATTATTATTTTTATATTATCTGTGATGATATAATTTTTTATTTCATTATTTATAAATGTTAATCGCTGCTGCAGTATATTTTAAGCTACAGGACAGGAGTCAGGAGGTGAAAATCACTTAAGTTCTAAGAGCAAGTATTATAAGAGGCTGTAAGCTGGCTGTATGCTGAGGTGGAGGAGAGAGAAGAGAGGTGGGTTGTAAGCTTACAGCCAGCTGAAGCACAAGAACCAAGAAACTTTGTGAGAGGAAGGGGTAGGTCATACAGCCTTCAGCTGGCTGTAACTACTATATGAGTAGGCTGATAAGTGAGCTGTAAATATTCATACAGCCAGCTGAAGGCTGTATTATAAGAGCAACTCCAGCAGGGCCCCTACTTGAGCCCTCAAACCTCATATTTGAGGGCTTGAGGCAAAAATAGAGGTCCAGCAGGGCCCCTACTAGAGCCCTCAAATTTGAGGAGCCCCTCAAATCCCCCCTTCAGCCCTCATTCCTAGGGGCCCTCCCCCTGGCTCTCATTTTTCGGTTTTTTTCCCGCTAGTGAAATTTCCCCGCCTCCGCCCGTCCCCCTCCCTCCCACTCCGCCAGTCCGCCTCCCTCCTTCTTGCTCCTTCCCCCGCCACCGCCCCCTCCAGCAGGGCCCCCACCGCGCCCGGCTCCCCCGCCGCCCCCTTCCCCTTCCCCGGCGCCTCCACCCCCTCCACCGCCGCCTCCGCCCCCTTCCCCGCCGTCCCCGACTCCCCGCCTTCCCCACCGCCCCCTTCCCCTTCCCCGGCGCCTCCGCCCCTCCAGCGCCGCCCCCTCCCCCGCCGCCCCTTCCCTGGCGCCTCCGCCCCCGACTCCCCGCCTTCCCCACCGCCCCCTTCCCCTTCCCCGGTGCCTCTGCCCCCTCCAGCGCCGCCTCCGCCCCTCCCCCGCCGCCCCCTTCCCCGGCGCCTCCGCCCCCTCCACCGCCGCCTCCGCCCCCTCCGCCTCCGCCCCCGACTCCCCGCCTTCCCCACCGCCCCTTCCCCTTCCCCTTCCCCGGCGCCTCCGCCCCCTCCAGCGTCGCCTCCGCCCCCTCCCCCGCCGCCCCCGCCCCCTCCACCGCCGCCTCCGCCTCCGCCCCGACTCCCCGCCTTCCCCACCGCCCCCTTCCCCTTCCCCGGCGCCTCCGCCCCCTCCCCCTCCACCGCCGCCTCCGCCTCCGCCTCCTCCACCGCCCCCTTCCCCGGCGCCTCCGCCCCCTCCTCGGCGGCTCCTCTCTCGGGAGCGGGCGGCCCGCGCGGGGCTGCACCTGCCGGCGGCGACCCGAGCGCGAGGAGCAGCGGGCCCAGGCGCGATGCGGCTTCAGGCCGTCGGCGTGGGAGGGCGAGCGGGCGGCTGGTCCAGCCGGGCGGTGGCGGAGAAGCCGAACGGCACGGCTTCGGGCCGGCGGCGTGAGCGTGCGGATGAGGAGGCGCGGGTGCGGCCGCTTCGGGCGTTGCAGCGGCGCGGTGGGGCGTTGCAGCGATGAGGAGGAAATTTGAGAATGACGAGTGGGCTCTACATGTCATTCTCAGTTGGAATGAATTTGAGGGCCCTGATTTGAGGGTTTCTGCTGGAGTTTAACTCAAAAACACAGGGCCCTCAAAAGTAGGGGGAACCCTCAAATCAAAAGTAGGGGCTCTGATTTGAGAGCTCCTGCTGGAGTTGCTCTAAGACTTGCTCTAAGGCGCTTACGCTTATCGCCAGATTTGGCCACGTAGAATCAGAACAAAATCGGGCAGGCGCCAGCGCACTCGCCTACCTATCTGCCCCTGGGCCCACTTAGCAGTTCGACATCTTTCGCCTTTAGGAACACGCCGATCGCATCCCCAACAAAATTTTCGCATGATTCATCACACGCAGGCAGATGGAGACACACCACGGACGGGTGACGGGGCGAGCCACCTCGTGCCTTCCGGCCGAAGGCAGCGGGGCCCACGGCTGCGAGCGGCCAGTGGCTTGGCGTGTGCGTCGGCGGGTAAGAAACGGAGCCGTGCACGAAACCCCCCCCCCCCCCCCCGAGCGAGCGTTCGCGCCTGGCCTTAAATTCCTCACCTGTCCCGGGCCCACCCGCCATCCACTTCCCGCGCGATCGAACGAGATCCCTCCCTCCGCACCTGACCTGCCTCCCCAACGGCAGGAGAAGACGGGGAAAAGGACAAAACCCTTTCGTCCAATAGGAAATCGCCACGTGGATTTCGTTTAACGCACTCTTTGTACGGAGGCCCACGTGGCATAGGCCGCGCAGAGGCGGTTCAGTGGACCAGCTGATCTCCGGCCCCACATGGTAGAGGGTGCAAGTGTTTGGGCCCTACCTTATCTGTCATTCATTGGTGCTGTTGGGATCTGGGCTCTTTTGGAGTTTCTTTTGGCTTATATTTTATAATTTAAAGTTTTAAATTCTGATTATTTGTGAAATGTAGTATGTAAGAAAAAAATGTATAATTTTGGTTGGTACAGCTGAACTTATTATATTTTTTACTATAATCTTTCTGTTGAATTCGTATTGAAAAAACATACTGTTTAAAAGCTAATTACCATAGTATAAATCATAAGAAATAAGTCATAAGTGAAAAAACTCAGCAATTGGAACACATTTTTTCTTTATTTTGAAAAGTAGTCTACATGTTCTTAAATTCATTCGATCATGCCAATTAATGGTAGAGCTGTTGTTTTAGTGGGAGGAATGGCAATGATACTTGACACCAGTAACACAAAAACCCTTTTGCAAATCAGGGAAAGGGATTAAGCACTAATGATGTGGTCTCTCTTTCAATTTTGGCAACTGGGTCCACTGTGCTTCAGCTAGCTCAACCAGGTTTCTTCATTGATCATTCAGCTTTTTGTTTACATTAGAGAATCCAATTATGTCGATTCTACCATATAGTCACACATACCACATATTGCACTTAAAACAAGAAAAAACATATCAATAAAAAGCATGTTCCAACTGAGAAGTAAAAATAATCAGCACATAGGGGGGAAATTCAAAACACTTCCAGTACTTGGAAAATAATGGAACATTTAATTTTACTGTACCAAACGCACATTTATATGTCAAACAGTTGTAGTTGGCAGTTGTCGACGAACCCCGATCTAAAAATCACAATGGTCAAAAAGCTGAAATAAATAAATTACAAGTGTGGAAGTCTATGGAAATATACAAGAAACAATTTACGTTTGAATTTCTGGCAACCAAGCACCTTAAAAGTGCTTATTTGTTAGTGGTTTATGGCTAAAAATCACTGTAGCTGGCTGAAATTGTACTGTAGCTGATGGTAGCTTATTTATCGTAATTAAATTTAAAAAAATAAAAATAGAATAAACAGATTAGCCCATCACGGACGATACAAATGAATGCAGAAAAAAGAACTGACAAAAAAGCTCAAAAAAAACAAAAAAACGAAATTAATAAATAGTAAAAAATAAACTAGAAGTCTAAGTCATTTTGAGTGGGGCCTAACTCGAATGTTAGCAACATCATTAACTCCTGACCATGGATGGCTGGCGGATCAGCTGATCGAGGCCCACCTGTCAGATTAACAGGCCACTAAACACACGACATAAAAAAGACCTCGCCACACCAGCCAGAGGAAGAAAGCCGAAGGAAGCAGCAGCAGCAGCGGGACAAAAGCAAATTACACACGAGGAAAGGAAGGGAAGGAGGCGTGCGGTGCAGGCACACGCGCTTTCTCGTCCCGCCGCGCCGAGCGGGGGAAGAAGATTCGAGGAGGGAGGCTGGTGGGGGGCGCGGGCGCGGGCAGCATGGGGAGGGACGAGCTGCTGCGGCGGAGCCTCGTGGCGCTGGCGGCGGCCGTGGTGGTGACGGGGGTGGCGACGGCGTCGGTGCGGAAGGCGGCGGCCACGTACGGGTTCGGCATCCTGGCCATCGCCGGCGTGCTCCTCCCCGACTGGGAGTTCTTCGACCGCGACTTCTCCCAGTGGCTCACCCCCATGCCCGCCTCCCGCCGCACGGCCGCCGCCGCCGCCGCGGAGCGCGAGCACGACGTTTGGAAGTAAGCCTCCCACCTCCCTTCCCTGTTGTTTGATCTTGCGGTTTGGTCTGCGTGGACTTGGCGTTCTTGGGGGGCTCGGGCGGTGGAGGAGATCGCTGCGTTTTGACATTTCTTGAGGCGAATTTGCTTGATTTATGGGTACCTGAGGGGTAAATATTGCCTTTTTTGGGTACATTTTTTATGGCTGTTTCGAATTTATAGGTAAAATTTTGGTGCGTTGTTGTTAGTGGCGGCGGAATTGGGTTTGAGACACGGGAGAACGATAAAGTCTACGCCCTTTTCAGGGCTTAACTTTCATGATGTAGCTTGCAGTTTTCGTGTTCCCTTGGAGGAAGTTTGAAAGGTTACTCCTTTCTTGGGAGCTCGAATGTCGTAGCGGCTTCCTGAACTATAGTTTGCCATTTTTCGTCTTTCCTTATTCTACTGGATTGGTCAGATGTGTTCGTGATCTGAGTGGATTCGATGTGACAGGAGATCAAGTGCCTCTTAATCTCTGTAGGGTTTAGAAATTAGAAGTTCATCACGTTAACGCATGATCCATTGATCCGAAATTCACAACAATTGATGGGTTCAGAGGATGCAGTGTGTGGTCGGGGAAAGAAAGGAAAGAAATTTTCCTGATTGCTCTGCAGAAATATTGTCTCCCAGTGGCAACGCCATTTTCGATAGGGACTGACAGGTCTTAACTAGTTTAGTTGCAGAATTATAGGGCAGCTGGTGGAGTGGTGGGTGGTCCTGCAGCTTTTAATACTGCTATCCATGGCAAATGCTCTCTGGCCTATTACTCCACTTTGTTCTGCAGGTCAGCTGGAGGTTGGTTTACGGTTGCCTCCTGCAAGTTTTACAAGTCTAAATTTGAGTAATGGAGGAGTCCTTGGTGCTTAGCACAAAGTTTGAGTTGTTGGTTCTTTGAATGCTGGATTAGGTTTAACCTTTCAGGGCGATTTGCCTGTTTGTATACACTTCTACAGGTTTGGTTATTAGTTTGTCATTGTAAAATTTACGAAAGACTGAATAACATGTGGGTTCCATGGTGGTGCTGGTGAGCTGGGGCCCTGGTGTTAGGGGGGTGGAGCAAATTACAACATAAGTCCTCATTTAGCTGGTATTAAGTATTACCTTATTAACGGATCCCAGATGACTCTCATTCCTTGCCACAGTTTTCTTTTCAAAGAGTTTTATCTGAATGAGTACATGATGAATTCACTGGATTGTTTTTGTGGACAGCTTAGTTTAGTTTGTTATTTCGATTCCACGTTTTTGTCTCATTCAAACATGCATGGTCTTACAGCATTGTAGCGTTAGTATCCAAGGAAAAATGAGGGAATAAGAATGATGCGATGCGGATTCTGAGTTTGGGTGTTCTAATTTTGGTCCAAGCCTAATGCCACTGGAGTCATTCTGCTTTATGTGCTAATCCGTTCTTTGAACATCTCAAACGTGACTTAACAAAATGAATCATTACTGCCCAGTTGTTAACATAAGTTGGTAGTGGTTTTTAATTAGCAGGCACTGATGGAAAGGCCAAACCTGCCCTAACCTTTAATGCCACCGGAAACCGACAAAGTTCTCCCATTCGAAATTTTGCTCTGAAGGTGAAAGAATCTGGAAGCCAAAATCTTTTCCCTAAGTGTTCTGTTGTTGACAAGAAGGACACATGGCAAACAACACTTGCAATAGACAATAAACTTCTCCTTAACCTTTGGTTTGACAGATTGTATTTGTGGCGATTTTGTTTCAAATGTTTTTCTTTCAGCAGAAACAATACGTCTGGTTTATCCATGTACTATAGCGCCCCATAGTGCCTTGAAGCTCATCAGAATATGATGATAGCCTGTCAAGATTGTATCTGTTATATGATGTGATTTAGCTCATGGAAATTTGTCAAAGTTTCAGCATGGGTTGGCTCTACAAGTGTTCTCAAGAATTTACCTGTTATATGATGTGATTTAGCTCATGGAAATTTGTCGAAGTTTCAGCATGGGTTGGCTCTACAAGTGTTCTCAAGAATTTTACTATATCACATGGTTGTTGAGCTTTCACGTACTTTTTGCGAACTGTTTTGGCTAATCTCTATGGAAATAGTAGTGGGCAATAATTCCACACATTGCCAAGACAACTGCTTACAAGCCAACTGTGAATCTCTAGTCATTGAGTTGATTGAATAAAATAGGCGTTAACACCATGATATCTATTTGAATTGCACACAATCTAGGTCTTCAGTTCTATTCGAAATCATCAAAAAGGAATGTTTCTCTATTGAAGTATGGTATAGTATTGCAAACGTAATGGCGAATGTGTAATTGTGCATTGTTAAATACTGTTCTTCAACCTGACTATTTTCACTATGCTCGTTCCTCTGTCAGAAGCTTTAATATGCTACTAGAAACTTAAATAGATAGTCCTAGTTCAGCTGCTCTTTCTGTGCTTTTAAGTTTTGACACAGAGACTGATTTTTCTGTTGTCTCTTTCCCGCAGATTTAAGCCATATCCACTCAGGATGGCTGTGCTCACGACGATCTACGGGTTTGGCCTTTACAAGTGGTGGATGTACGTATCTAGCTAGTCAATCCACCTATTCCGTCTTGCTCTCATCAAATGAATGTTTTTGGGAGAATACCGTCACATTGCCTTCTCAGCCATTCCTGCCTTGCGCTCATCCATTTATATTGCCTTGTTATACACTGCCAATACAAAAACGTCTAGTGGGGAGCACCCAACCCAAGTTGATGTCTGTAACTAATGGGTTTTGTAATGGGCAAATATCATTCTTAGCTAAAAAATGTTATGTTTAGATTCTTCTTTGTTTTTTCTTTCCTCCTCTTGATCAGTACGTCATTCATAATGCTTTTCCTTCCCCTCGTAATTTTGTTCTGCTTATGAATAGAGCTTTTTTATGGTTACCCAAAAATAAATATAAGCCATCTATTCTTTTTAATATAATGGATCAGATTAGTTAGAATTTAGTTCTACTACCACTGACAGTACTAGCAGTATAAAAAAAAGGTAAAATTGTAAAGAAAACAAGATCCTGCGGAAACCTGGTCGTGTGCATCTCTGACAAGAATTCTGAGAAGAGATTCTACGTGCATGCCGGGAAAGATGCCAACATCACTTCGATGATCAAGCAGAAAACGATCAGCTTCCACGGCGATAGCAAGGGCGTGTCATGAAACTTGAAGAGCTGGTTGGCAAGCAACGAATTATCATGCGGTGGCGTTGTGCGCTTGAAAGAAGGGTGAGATCCTCCACACACACTGATACGGTGAAACAACAATGCATAGTGGGGAGAAGAAATGCGAACCATGGCTAAGTGACAAAATTGCTACGTCCTAAAAATTCCTTTGGATGGGCATGAGGTTTAAGAGATCTTACCGAATGTACAAAAAAAAAACAGATTAACACTAACTAAAGAACACGGAAAAAATAGGATTTATAAAAAAAAAAGTCTATTCTACCATCATAATTCATAAATCAATAGCTAGATTTAATTTCTAATACTATGTTTTTACTATTAGTATAATGGAATGTAAAAATTTTCTGCGAATAATGTCTTATGCTTCTTTTTTTGTGCACAGAACGGACATCTGATACGGGAGTGAGTTGTGCTAAATTTGTAAACCTTGATTGGATATGTAACCATGTATGCACCATTGCAAATTGTTACGGAGGAAATACAAAATCTCCTGTGTTGATGTTCTGCTAAATACCCGTGCTTCGCATGATCGCATTTGTTCAACATGAGGCCAAACTCGTGTCCGGTGTGAATGTTTGCTCCTGCATCTTCGACGCCGACAAGCCTTGGCCAGAAGGCGAGAATCTCTTTTTCTGAGGGAAGAAAGCGAGAACATGAACGTGAGGTTACCGGCGTGCATGTGCAGCCGACCGGGCTTACCCGGCTTGACCAGAGGCCCAGGATGACCGAGGTAAGGCCCATCGTGACAGGCCCATCTTGTGTAGCCACTTGCTAAGGCCCAACCTGCTACTCGCGTGACCGAGCCGAACGCGTCCCTCCTCAGCGTGGGCCGCGTGAGCGTCCGAATGATGAATGATGCCTTTGCCTACTGTACCAGGTGATGGGCTCGGATCATACCAGGAGAAGACTCAGCCACTGTATGCTTTATGCCCTGTTTTTTTTCAGCTTCTAAAAGCTGTTTTTCGATTTTTCTACAGTAATTAGCTTTTAAATAAAATATTTTTTTAAGATAGAGTCTACTAGTTAATTGTAGTACATACTTTACTAACTTCATTTATATTGGCAAAAACTGCACGTGAGTTTCTGTTACTCTGTAATCTCTCGTACAAACAGCCTAAAAACCACAAGCCACAACTGGGCCCTTAATCAATGGAAGGCAACTTTCAAATCTTCCAAAACTAAGTCAGTAGTTTCTTCCTAAAAGTTTCTTCCTAAAAGCTTCCGCTTAAAGTTAAAACTTCCACTAGAATAAAAAAAAGTCGACTAGCATATGCTTGTGACAGTTTGTTCATGAATTGATATGTACACAACCCTATGAGATAAAAAAAAAACTTGGCATTCTGTTTAATTGATAGTGTTTTCCCACTTAATGCAGCCGGCGCTGATAGTTTGGGGGGAGCAAGATCAGGTGTTCCCAATGGAGTTGGCTCATAGATTGAAGAGGTTTGATGCTACATTTGATAAACTTTTAAACCAAAAAAGTTTACATTACCAGCACCCCTTGAAAGTAATTCAGTACCAACATGTTGACAAATCGGCAGGCATCTAGAGGACATTTCTCGATTAGTAGTTACAAGAAACGCTGGGCATGCAGTCAGCCTTGAGAAGCCCAAAGAGGTGTGCAGAAACACCATTGAATTTTTCCATGAGCTGGTTGCCGAAGCTTCAAACGGTGAAAAGTATGGATTATAGTACACACTGTAGTAATTTTATTTATATTGATTAAAATTATACGAAAATTTCTCTCTATATATAACTCTCTACAAGCTTTTACTATTTATAAACTAAAACTAAAATCCAATATAAACAGGCACATGTCAATGTGCACAATTCAGAACTAGTTTAATAGTCCCACTATATTGTTCAACAGATTACGTAGCATTGTTGAAACACGCTTCCACACAAACGAACACAGATCATGAAGCTTAACATGCATATATAATGACAATTTCTGCGGGGAATCTTATCTTAGTTGGTTCATCTCGCAGGTGTAGCTATTTTCGTCGACGGCGGGTAGGTCTTCACGGGATCAACATTTCCTTGTGGTACACAAACCGAGAGAGGCTTGCAACATCTCTCCATGATTGTGAATATCTGATGTACCAGGTTTAGATCCAGTGTAAGCACAAGCGTGTAAAGAAAACGACGACGGGCATGCTAGTAAGGTGCCGCTCGATTAAGCTAAAATAAGTTGGTTTATGATTGAAATTATACTGTAGCTGTTTAAAATTATGCTGTAGCTGATGATGGCTTATTTGGTGTAACTAAATTTAAAAAAATTAAAAATAAAAAGATTAACCTATCACGGATAACGCAAATGAATATATGAAAAAAAGGGGGAAAAGCTAAAAAATGATAAAAAGATAAAATTTAGAAATAGTAAAAAATAAGTTAAAAACTAAAAAATCAAACAAAAATAAGTGGGACCTAAATCTCTTGTCATGTGCTCGTCTAGGAAAATAGTGCGAAAAAACTGCTTGGCCGTGGATCGCCACGTTTCGCACGCTACAAACTATTGCCATGTCGCTTACTCGCTTTCGTTATCATCACTTGACCATACGAGTTTGGCTAAAAGTCGCGAAATGCATGGATGGTTGCAGCTTGCAGTTGTCTGATGGGAACGACGATAATTTAGCCGTGCCCGTTGTTGGCAGAAGTAGTTATATTAGATTTTTTGCTAAGATAGAGGAGAGAGAGGAGGTCAACTGTAATTCGATAAATAATCAAACCGTAAGAAAATAATTTGCTAAAGACGGATTTCATGTCATTGTATCAATGTTATCAATATTTATAGATAACTTATTATAAATAACTTACAGACAATCTATTATAGAAAGTGTATTTAATGTTGTCTACAGATAATATGGAATGGTACTATAGACAACAACTGTTTGTACCACTGTCTATATTCTTAGGAGTTGGTAGTTCAACTGTTCTTGAGATAGGATATTTTAAAAAAAACTCTCTAAAGTTTATATTAAGAATTGAAGTAAAGTATGTAAGTGCCTAACTTTTGCTTGGAAGATTCTACGCGATTTTTTTTTTTTGAGAAAATACAAGAGATAGACAGATAGTGCTACAATACGTCTGCGTCCCTGTTGGTAAACAGTGGTGTATACGGCGATGCGCTCTTCATGGGCCGGGCCATCGAGCGAGGAGTTGGGCTAAGTGGTCAGCGACCCCGTGCGACGTAGGACAATTACGGCCCATCTCATGTAAAAGTCTGCCTGTGCGACGTAGGACAAAAAGTTTTTTTTTTTGAGCTCGGACGTAGGACAAAAAGTTAAAATGACTTCTGGGGTGAGAGAGGCTCGAACTCTCGACCTCAGGATCACTCGCGTTTAGCTATGAGACCTACGCGCTAGCCAACTGCGCCACCACCCCATTGTGCTGTTTCGATACATCTCTATTTAAATATTACTTAATTTCATAGCCAGATCGGCAAAGACCCTACCGGTGCGCGAATCACGGGGCAATCCGGATGATCAAGATCTCCCAAGAAAAAAATATATATATATACAAGCGCTAGTTAGCAATTGCCATGATTTTTTCCTCATAAATAAGCACATTGTGACTGAAAGAGAGCTACACGGTCACATGGATTGCTTGTTCCCTTCACATGTTATGATTTAATTAGCTCTCTAATGAATTAGTGAGGTAATTAATTAATGTAGATGATTAATTACGTTGGTAATTAATTAGTATAAAATATTAGTGTGAATGATTAGTATAGATCAATTGGAATAAATAGTAAGTATAGATTAATTACTATTATTTATTCCAATTCATCTATACTAATTATTCACACTAATATTTTATACTAATTAATTACCAGCCTAATTAATCACATACATTAATTAATTATCTCACTAATTCATTGAAGAGCCAATTAAATCATGACATGTGGAGGGAACATAGAGGGGAACATGGGGAGGGAACAGGCAAGCTCCATTCAACATATTCACTTCAAACCCAATTTCATTGTTTTTTATTCAATTTCAGCGCGAATCACAAAGTTTACAACACAATTGAAAACAAACACTTTCACATCAATCTTCCACCAAGAGTGAGCCGGCCACTCCAATCCAATCGCACTCCCACCCACAAAGGCACAAACAACACACCTAGGAGTGACCTGACAAACCACCAAAACAGACTAGTTAGCACTTGGCAAGCACGATCTCCTCGATGAACCTCTCAATGTTCCACTGCAACGACCCGCCCAACGCGACCTTGCTCCGCACCTTCTCCTTCCACTCCGCCGCCTTTCGCCTCATCACCGCTGCCCTCTTGTCATCGCCTATCAGCTCCCTCACCGCCACCTCCACCTCTCCCTGCCCTGCATCGTGTGCCATCTCCAAGCCCACCCCCACTCCTAACACGCGTACCGGCTGTTGGTCACATGCTCCGAGAAGAAGGTCCAGCACAACATCAGCACACCGGCACGCAGGCTCTCTAGCGCGAGTTCTACCCGTAGTGGCTCAGGAACCCCCCATCGTGCGGTGCCCCAACACAGCCTCCTAATCGCACCAGCCCACCATCAGCCCCGCCCCACCACCTCCTCTCTGAACCCTTCTGATAGGATGGCGCCAGCGCCGTTGTCCTTGCCGTCGCGCACCATGTCCAGCCGGACAACCCACAAGAAGGGGTTGCCAGCGCTGGTGAGCCCCTACGCAAATTCCACCATCTGCTCCCTCATTATCACCATGATGCCCCCAAAGTTGACGTACACCACGCAGCCATCCACGAGCCGTCCAGCCACACCACACACTAGTCGTCTCCTTCCACAGGCTCGAGGTGAGGGAAGGGAGGAAGGATGGTGGTGAGACCTCTGGGCCGAGGGGCCCGACGATGAAGGTGTTGAGGAGGCACGTGTGGATGGTGGCAAGCGCGGCGCGCTTGAGGTCGTTGAAGGAGTTGAGGAGGATGCCATTGGCAGCGGGCGCGTCGAGCTCGGACTGCTTGATGTTGATGGTCAGCGTCAAGTCGTCGGCGTCAGTGTTGGGTAGGAAAATTCACCCAGAAATCATACACTCGATTTTCTTGTGAACGCACACTACACGGGGGAGACGATGAACAATATAGTATTTTTTTTGACGCGAATTCGACTTGCATCGTTTTTCACTTTTTGGTATGATCTTGGGCATAAACCAAACTCTGATACCAAATGTTGGAGATTATCGATGCGGCGACGTCAACATCGGAGCACGAGTGTTTTTGGGTTAGGAGCACTCATATTTTTTAGATGTTAGATCTCCATCTAACGTCCTAGATTCGGAGCACTCATATTTTTTTCAGAGGGGGTAGGTTATGAGGGGATCTATTAGATGGAGATCCAACGCATTATATTCGTTTTTAGGGAATACAGAGAATCCATTAGATGAAGATCTAACATCACAAAATCTAAATGCTCTCAAACCTAAAAATTACTCAATTGCCCTTAGCACTTCTCCTCATTTGGCACGTAGCCTCTCTTGACAAGCTGATCAAAGTTGAGGTAGGCCAAGAACCCGCACGCGCTTGGCGTGAAGAACAGGTAGCCCGGGAGGCACATCTCCTTGGCCACGTGCACCACGAACCCCATGGCGCCGTCGGCGACGACGCAGGTCACCGGCAGGACGCCCTCGGTGCGGCCGAGCCTCTCAACGAGCTCCCTGACAGGGCACGGGCATGTCCGCCGCGTGGTCTCGCAGAGCTCCCAGATGTCCTGCGTGGCGTCGTCGAGCCCGGACGACGTCGGCGGGAGCCCGTCGGGGATCCTCTCGAACCGGAGGCCGTCGGCGCCGGCCACGGCGCCTGGCCCGTGCGAGCGGAGGAGGCGGCCGGTTGTGGTTGTACTCGGTGTGGACGAAGGTGACGTGGAAGGAGCGCGCGTGCAGGGCCTTGGCCAGCCTCAGGAACGGGTTGACGTGGCCCTGCGCCGGGTAGGGGATGAGCAGGACGTGCGGCTTGGCCGGCTGCGTCGACGACGCCACGATTGATTCCTCTGCTCTGCTCGCTTGTTTCTGCTTCTGCTTCTGTGTATAGTCAATGTCTTTGGGTCTCGCATAAAGTGGTTGGAAGATAGCTTAGCTTATTACCATGTGGTGTGGACTGAGCTTAGCTTATTACCATGTGGTGTGGACTGTGCAGCAGTAGGAACACTGCAGACTTGCAAAGTCTGCTTAAAAAACACTTGAGACTGTCGGCCATTCGGAGCTTGGAGCTGACATTGACATACTGGACATGTTGTAGGGACGTGTTGTTGTACACTCGCTTATGTCTTTTAACTATAGGTTATTATTTTAATAAATAATGATTGTAGGAAAAAAAATTAAAATAAAAAACTGACTAAAAATAAAAAAACAAAGCCGTGGTACTATCCGGCCAGCAAATGAATTATCCACGAAAGACATACTGGGCCGATAGAAACGTTGCACACTAATACAAACGGGCATTCTTCAGTTTTAGCTGAGCACTGAGTATAGTACGTAAATTCTCGAGGTTGATCTAGACAAGCATGCATGGTACTACTAGGAAGTGCATCGGTGGTGGAGCCAGAATTTAATTATATCCTAGACTTAGTGTTAGAATGATCTAAGCTATTTAGGTTAGATCATAAAAATATTACTTAGACTAAATTAAATTTATCCAAACTATACATTAAATATTTTTTTTACATCTTAAACTGAAACCTACTTTTTATGGGATGTGGCTTCGGCCCTGAGTGCATCCAGTCATCACGTGAAATCCTTCAGAAATCACACGATTAGATAGGCTCCCAAAAGTGCAAGGATCAGCGCATCTCGTACATCAACCAAGCCCGGCCTGCACGATGGGTGTCACTGTCAGAGCCAACATTGTTTGATACTAGCTAGGAGAGCAAGGTACGTTCGTAGTGCCACATGGGCATTTGGATTTGATTGGTCTCCTCAACAGTACATGCCTGTTCCAATAATGCTCCATGATGTTGTGGACAGTTTGCTGTAAGTTTGTATAGTAGATCATGAGTAATGTTATATAATATTAGACTATTTTTTAGATAAAAATAGTCAGATTGATCTGAAGCGTTAGATCTCCATCCAACGGATCCATCCATACAAGCCTCCCTCAAAAAAAAAGACCCCCTCTAAAAAGAATGATTTAGGGTGTTGGATCTCCATCTAACGGCTCAAAATTTGACTGTTTTTACCTAAAAAACAGTCGAATGTTGTATAGACACTCCCTAATATCATTGTATCAACTAGTTATGATTTGATTGGTCTCCTCAACAGTACATGCCTGTTCCAATAATGCTCCACGAT
Organism: Dendrocalamus latiflorus; assembly: GCA_017311315.1. Lineage (NCBI taxonomy): Eukaryota > Viridiplantae > Streptophyta > Magnoliopsida > Poales > Poaceae > Dendrocalamus > Dendrocalamus latiflorus. The sequence goes on along the minus strand of CM029671.1, from coordinate 25,012,241 downwards.
GTTGTGGACAGTTTGCTGTAAGTTTGTATATACATGTACGTTATAACGAAACTCATTAAATATATAGATAATCGCGCTATAGAAGAGAGTTGCTTTGATCGATTGAAAAATAGAGAATAGTGAGAAGTTGAAGAAATAGAACGGTTGGAGGAGAATGGGCGTACAACCACCAACTCATTCTTTTATAATAGTAATGATATTGAAGACGATCTGCACATTTCTTGCCTGTGTAATTAGTAGGTAAACAAACTATACACTTAAAAAGTAGTGTAAGATCAGGTATGATGAGGATGTGAATGGCTTGTTAAAATTTTCTCCAAGCATTAGTAAGATAATGCAGTGAAAACATAAACCCATAATCTACATTAAAGTCGAGATTCAAATGACACAAGATCACTGAGACTTTAGCCTCACCGGTTTGACCATCGATCAGAGGACGGTCTGACGGCTCGACCAATCTGACCGCAACAGCCACCGGTCTGACTGGGCCTGGGCGGTCTAATCGCTCATCAAACAGAGATAAAGATTAGCACGACACATGACTAAGAAAATGGCTAATTCTTAAATCACCAATCTAAACCTGTTGAAAGTTGATACAAATCCTTCTTAGGATACCAGGAACCAATTCCAGTCATAGATCATGAAGATCAGTGCTAAAGTTTTGACTTTTAACCAAAACAAAGAAGGTTACACCAAAATCAACTAAAAAAGAGAAATCTCGATCTACTCTTACTTGTAAATCCTTGATGATCTAGATGACCTTAATAGGTTCTTATATGACCCAGCAAACTAGATCATAATATGAACTCTAGCCAAAAGCCCAAAATCACCACCCATTTTAGCAAAATCGGGTAAGCTCAAGAACTTTCTATATAAAGTGACTATGGATGGAATCTAATTTCCAAGAGATATCTCTATCTCTTACACATCATTGGCACCAAGAGAGATCAAGAGAGGATGAAATCCAAATAAGAAAACTAAGTAAATCAAAAGCATAAGTAGAAATCCATGGCACGACTCACTTGGACGAAATTTAGATGTTCATTTCATTTTGAGAAGAATATTTTACAATCACTCTCCCATGAAGTACAGAGCTCTAAACTTAGAGCACACACATAAATGTTTCAATACAAGAAAACCCTAACCTCACTACTACATTGGACCGCTACGCACGGTCGGTCACCCTAGACCCCTATCAAATCGCTCAGCACAGCGGTTAGACTGCCTTTGCAGGACGATCAGATCGCTCCCACCTGACATAAAAAATCAGAGTGCAAATGACATAAAACCAAACTCAAATTATGATAATAAAATACAAATCAAATCAAATACTCATTATACAATATAAGACGACCTTTACGATAGTCCCATAATTATAGTCACACTCTTATATATACACTTTGTGACCTGTGAGTCTGTGACTCTTGATTGATTGCATTGCTACCTTACAAATCCTGACGAAATCAGCCATCGCCATCCTGCATTGACCATACCACTGGTGGTTACAAATCCTGACGAAATCAGCCATCGCCATCCTGCCTTATATCATACCATTACTACTGAGTCGTTGACAGCCCTAGATGAATTTGGTTGGAACCAAGAGAATGATGCGGTTGGTGGCGAATGTAGCTAAAGCCAACACTACGGCATATTCCAGTGGAGCAGAGATGCATCTGGTCAAGTCGTACCTCAGTTACGTTCAAACAAGCCGGCCCATGCCTACCAAAGAAAAGGCCTGTGTCATATATAATTATTTTTTGTGGTGCGTCATATATACACTTTCCAATCAGCCTCCTTTGCATTCTTCCTTAACCATCTATTATCTCTCTGTACACTTTTGTCTTGACATCTCTCTCTACACTATACACTTTTGTTCGCAACATCTAATGAAAAAGAGGCCTCTTCTTTAAATCAAAAGCTGACGGTTTTTAATTTTTACTACAATATCTAACTTTTAAATAAAGTATTTTTTAAGACGAGGTCTACAAGTTAAACGATCTATATGTTAAAAGCCTAATATTTGTACTAGCCAAAATCGTAAGTGAGTATCTGTCTCTCCGTAATATGTACCGTAAACAACCAAAATTCAAAAATTACAGCCAAAAGTTATAAGCCGCAGTCGAAAAAAATAAAAACACGTTATATCTCTACGGACAATGAAAAGAAAAAAGCAAAAGCAAAAAAATCCTAAGAAAACAAAAAACAAACTTAGAATCCGATATGTTCCAAATGGCTTCTAACTTAAATAAGTCAGAAGTAAAAAAAAATCAGAAACTGAAGCCGTTTAGAGTGACCCAGTGTGAAGTATAAGAACTTGACTTCTGGATTACCCGGAGGAATGGATATAGCTTAGTAATAGCTAGCACAATAAAGTGGAATGATTGCTAGCACTTGCTACTGGAGAGATTGTAATGTTATGTCTTTTGTGTGCTGCTTAGGATCTTTGCTTGTGATCTGTTTTTACTGGAACCCTACGTTCATTCATCATGAAAGACTTCGTTCATATTTGTAATGTGTGTTTTCTGTTGGGATGATTCTGATTTTGTTCGGTCGGTACATATCAGTAGAAGGTCGCGCGCGCTTCGCCGCGCCATTAGACCCGTCGACCATGGAAACGAAGGGATGGGCTGCGTCAAACGGTCGTAGCCAATAGGTAAGATTCAGAACACCTAATTAACCAACAAAATGCGTTCAAACCCTGTGCTATCGGCATGTCTAGGAATGAAACAAACCTAACAGCCTATCTTTCATTCTCATAGCTGGTTGCAGGATGGTGTCTGGGTTCGAGCATCATGACGGGTTGTGCTGTATCATGTATGCAACACTGCAGGGGAGAGAGTCAGAGAGCAGAGACACTACCTGAATCTGCACTCTGCAGCGTGGTCTGTCCACCGAGTAAGAAATTTTGGTTATGCTGTATCATGTATGCAACTGCAGGATGAGTTGTTCAACAAAAGAGAATAGTAGTGTTAAGGCCCTACTCATTTCAGCTTTAGTTTCTGGTTTCTGATTTATTTTTTTACTATTTCTAAATTTGATCTTTTTTGTTTTTTTAGGTTTTTTGCTGGTTCTTTTTTTGCTATATTTGTTTGCATTGTGCGTAACGAGCTAACCTGTTTTTTCTATTTTTAATTTTTAAAAATTTAATTACATCAAATAAGCCATCTTACAATGTAATTCCAACCTTATTTTCTATGAGTCCTGAGATAGAAAATGAGAAAAAGAAATAGAATGAGAATGAGCAAGAGATTGAGAATATGACAGTATATTCTTAGAGATATAGAAGATGAGCATTCAGTGCATTTTGCTAATAATGCTTACTAAGTACTTACGTACTCACCTTTGCTATTATCTTCCCTTGTCTAGGAGTATATCGGTTCGGAGGACAGTTAGGATCTAGTGGAGTCTACCTGGACAGATTGAGATACCAACCAGATGGAATACGTGGACTCAAAATACAATGTGTATGAGGCGGATGCCATAAGTGAGGATGGTCGAGTAAATAGAGATCCAGGGTCATCTTGAGGAACCAGGATACAGAAGAGTATAATTAGACTTTAGCCTTCATCTTTGTAAAATTGGTAGCCAGAACTTTCCCCTCTCTAAATATTGTAATAGTCGAGCTCTCGCGGCTTTGTAGTAAGTTTTAGACCAGCATGGCTATATTCGTGTAATATCGTAATCTGTCTTTAACTATTGTTCTATTGCAATATTTTGATGGGCTTATTATTCGTTGGAGCGATGTTCTATCGGCTAAAACGAATAATAATCCGTTGACTAGCGTTTTTACCGCATGGTAAAAATATGGGTTGCCACAAGAAAATCAACAAATAATTCCACGAACGGTATTAGGTTTTTTCTCAGATTTTGCATAAGCACATGAGCAGGGTGAACATTTGGACTAGAAAATTTGGCCTCAGAATATAAGATGAACAGGATGAGTGGCCTCAGATTTTACGACCTCTCATGGTTTGCAAGATCAAGACAAACACCAACTAATGGACCAGACTAGTTGAACATACGGGTCCACAGACCAGTACCATATCAAGTGATTACTTCTTTCTCTGTGTTATATTTAGTTCATCCACAAAGCAGAAATACCCATCTGGCTGGGGAGATGCATTTTGCACGCGCGGAGGCTGGCCCAGGCAACCAACCCTCGCGCGGGCTACCAAACATGCCCATATGCTCTGAAACTGTTGCTTCATAAACTTGTTCCTTTCGAAAAGGCAGTGAAAGCTAGCTAGCACACTGGGCGAAATCAGAAAGAAGATTACAACTCTGAAGCGGAAGACAGAGGACAAGGATCTGCAAATTGTTGGTGATGGATGAAAATTTCTTTTGTATTTCTTTTGGCTGTCCTGTAAGGGAGGCTACAATATTCTGTGCTTCTACATGGATTTGCTAGAAGTAGGCAACGTTGTCGAGTGTCAGGGAGCTCCTTTTGTTACTTGCGTTTGCTTTGAGCATCCCTGGTACACTGGTGTCCCCGTAAAAACTCTGGGACTTCTTAGCTTTCAATAAAAGCTAGGCTGTGCCTTGGTTCTAAAAAGAAGCTAGCTAGCACTTTGATTTACTCATTGGTTTTGAAATGTAAGCCGTGGCTAACTTGGGTTGGTCATTTTGTTGCGGCTAGAAGAAGCCTTTTCTTTTTGGAGCTGGTTTTTCTTTTGATGTTCGTTTAGGTCTAGTAGAACTATGCATGGTTGGTGGATGTGATCCAGAGGCTGCACCTTCAGAATTCAGATGCATGCTCCCCCAATATTCGTTTAGCGTCGTAAGCTGGCCGCAGTTTACCACTGGCTTAACGTATGGAGACCGAAGTTTCTAGCTACGAGCCGTCTTGGAGTCGATCGACGCAGTTAACTTCAACTCTGCTTGTGGCGAGAAAACGCTGTCGGTTTGGTGGACTTTATCTGCGATGGCGCCATGGCGCACGCATGCGTATTTGGTCACGAGTTATGGATGCCGGATCGCTGAATTGGTCAGTGCGCTAGCTAGTACTTAAGTACTTAGGCCTTTTTTTTTTTTTGCTTTGCTATAGTCAATAGTTTTTGTCTATATTGATAATTTGTATCTGTATTTTTTAAGATAATAGCAACGACGGATGTGTCTATGCAGATAAGACATATATTTTTGAGCTTGAGAGACTGTTTGGGAGACTTTGCTTGGAAAAATAATTTTATTTATTTCGATTTTTGGAGAAACAAAAAAATCCAAAAAAATCATGAGATTACATGATTGTTTTATGTGCCATGAGATTAGTTGCATTATTACTTGGTCGTGTATACTAATTAAGCTCGATGGATCGCTTCTGGCAATTGGTGCACGTGTGATGATGGAAGAAATTTTTAAGCTTATCATCGATCTTAACTGGCTAACAATATAGTATTAGGCGACGAGAATAGAAAAAACATGTGTGATTTGCTTTTTGTCTATTTGCTTGCAACTTGTGCTTGGCGATATTCAACTTTTATCGACCTTTTTTTTGTCTTATTAGTTTCACTTTCGGTTTTTAAGTCGTCTTAAGCCAAGCTTAAACGTGTGGCTTCGCACATGACTCTAAGCGTAGCTTATGCGCTGAAGTGTAAGCTTCGTGTGACGACCCGCATTATTACCATGGGGTAATAACGCTAATCAACGGATTATTATTCGTTTTAGCCGATAAAACATCGCTCTAACGAATAATAAGCCTATCAGAGTATTGCAGCAGAACAATAATTAGAGACATAATATGATATTACAAGAATATCGTCACGCAGGGCTAAAGTTATTACAAAGCCTCAAGGGCTTAAATATTACAATCTTTAGCCAAAATATTCTAACTACTTCCTATTCACACAACTCCACACGAAGTGTCCACCTTGTACCCACTATATTCCGAGTCCATGGCATTTCATCCAGTAGCTTCCTCTTGATCTCTGCCCTCCCCTGAATTGACATGCCCTAAGCAAAGGGGGAGATAATAGCAACGGTGAGTACAGACGTACTCAGCAAGAGTTATAATACAAAATGCATAAAATGCCCATCATTTACACGTGTAGGAATCTCAATTCCTCTCTTCAGTCTCGTGTTCATTCTTAACACTCTTTTTTTCATCATCCCTGTCATTTCCATGACTTATAGAAAATAAGGTTTGTTGGTTTTGAAAGAAGTCCGATTTATTAATTTAGAAAACTACTGAACATACGCATGAACAGCAAAAACCCCCATAAGTTTCCGTAATTCTCCTTTCCCGGAGACAGGCATGAATTCATGATTTGGATAGCATTGCGCAAGCTTGTATCACTTTACCCATCATCACTCTGCTCGTGTTGGCTCTTGGGATTATCCGCAATTCCTTTGAAGCGGCGCCCAGAACAGAGTACAGTACAATTATCTCTAGCTTAGTAATTATATCTCCACCCGGTTACTCACAAGCGGCAGCCTGGAGCCACGCAGACCCACCGAAAGCGACATAACCGTTGGCTGGTAGGGTTCTCCGACCCTCACCCAGCCCCCACTCTCGCGTATATAACGCCAATGCGTAACCCGCCTGTGGGTTTTTACGCTCCGGTCTCATACCGGTTCCTTTGGGCCTATTCCCTAAATAAATCACTCCTGTGGAGAACATAACACCTCACTAGAGTACCGACTGCCCGTGAAGACGGAACGATGGTTGATACGGTTGGTACGGTCTGTTCATACAAATGAAGTTTGTAGTCCCTTATATTCTATTCTTATGCAGAGGTCCCTCCATTGCCCACTCACTGCCTCCCCTGGCAACCTCTGCCCACCTTTTTACTTAACTTTAGTGGCCAACTGCTCCATCAGTTGCCATCTAACCCTTTTTATTCACATATAGCCATTGCTTGATTTAAAACCCTTTTTATTTCTTTCATGCAAGTGATACTAGATTAATACAAAATACTTGTTTTACGAATATACTCCGCAGAGGTGTTCAAAGGAATGCTTGCCTGGACTTTAACCATATACTCGGATTCAAGTAAGACCAAAGTGAAGTCACTCCCGTAGCTTGGATCGTGGTCTGCAATTAAAATACGTCGACTACAATTTAATTTATGGAACTGTAATGAAATAGGAGATGTCGATGTGTTTGTGCTCCTAGGGTAGAGATTCGTTTACTTTAATTCAAATACGGCAGTCCTAACTAACTTGTATTCTATACTCGTTATTTTCTTGGCATGGAATGGGTTATTTACTTAAAAGTTAAACCCCCGTCTTTTGTTGCTTTCTAGCTATCTATTATTGCGATACGATTAAATATATACACATCTAATAATTGGTGAATATTAATCTTAACCGATCTCGTGCATGTAATTATACCAATTAATTTCTCATATGCGTATGTATCTATTCACTTCTCTAATTCCTTTTTAGGTCTTAAAGTTGCTCAATTACATTTGCTCATACTAATACGCGCTACTAGCTAAATTATAACCCAAAAGAATATAGTTCTTAATTAATCACGTATTTAATTCTTTAAGTAAAATATGTTCAGGCATTCTTATGTAATTTATAATTCCTTCTTTAGTCAATTACATATTTTTACAGTTTAACTCCTATTTAATCGCTATGTATGATTTTAATCGCTACATGTACTTTTAAATTGACGACTACTATTTTAACTCAGCATGTGCTATCCTAATCTTCGCAAATAGTTTTAATCTTCTAACGGCTATGAATTTACTCTATTAAATCAAAATAATTAACAGTGGATTTCTACAGTTCACAATCGACTATAAAACTAACTAGGCATTTAAAAGCGCAACAATGATCTCAACGATATTTCGATCCTCTACTTCGCATGCGTGTCATTTCCAGCCTACAGGCCTTATTTACATTATTATTTTTTTATATCCAAGAATAATTCCTAGGAAGGTTCTATGATTTAACACTATCCAGATTAATCAGGTATTTAGTTACAACTTCGAACGATTTAATTAACAATGCATCATTTAAATCGGTACACGCTACCTTTTTATTCTACAGATGGTAATTCATTCATTCTCATCATTGTAAATACTGATGAGCGATTTTCTATTATTTAGATGGATTTAACCAAGCTATATGGTGTTTAAACTCGCAATAAAATGGTCTACGACTACAGTCCCTTAATTTAATCCGTACACGTACAAGTTAATCATCATGTATATATTTAAATCATCGGAGCCAATTACTTTGCTCTAATGACCAAGAATAATTAAGGGTGAATTTTTATAATCTAAATGCTACTAACCAAATTGTCTGAGTAGTTAAATGTGCCATAGAATGGTTTAAACGGCGATACACAAATTTTAATATACCCAAGTATATGCTTTAATCCTTAACGTTGAAGCGGTACCATGGCCTAATTAATTACGCGAATTCTACGAAATGTGATCGTAGGGTTTCTAGGTTTTCGTTCAGCTTCTAAAAGCATTTCTATAATGTTGACATGGCTACTAATTTAGTTCTATAATTTTTTATTTTTCCTAATCTATTTTCTTCTTTTCCCTTCTCTTTTTCTTTCTTTTCCTTCCTTTTCTCCCGATCCCCTTTTTCCCTGGCCTTCGGCCGACGCCTCGGCTCCTTCTTTCTTCTCTTCACCACCGCCGACGCCTTCCTCATTGCCTCCCCGTCCCCATTTCACTCGACCCTCACTCTCTCTTCCCCGGTCTCCCTCCACACCGATGCCGCGCCGCCGCTCCTCCGGCCCCGGGTCTCAGCGCCTACTCCCCCGGATCTCGGCCGCCTCCTTCACCCTCTCGCGCCGCCCCTCCGACGCCGCCTATCCCCAGCTGCGCTGCGCCACTCTACCCGGCCGCCCCCGCCTTTCCGTTCGGTGCCGCATGGGAAGCCACAGCCGGCCGCCCTCGCCTTGCTGCTCGAGGCCGCTCGGGGAACCCCGGCCAGATCCGTGGCCTAGGGCCCGGATCTGGTGTCTTTTCCCAAATCTAACTCCATCTACTTGTTTTGATTTGTTATTTTTGGATGTCTCTCATGGGTTGTTTGAGGTGTGCTAGGCTGGGAGGTGGGTTACCCCGGTTAGCCACGGCCGGCTAGCCGCCGCCGATACGCCGGGGGAGTGTCCGGTGGTGGCTAGAGGCATGGCTCGGCTGGTGGTAGCACGCAGCCGCCGCTCTCTTGGGTAAGCTTCCTCTACTCTACTCTCTTCTTCTAACTCCGGTTGGCGTGCTCTGTGTTGGTGCTTGGTGGACAGTGGTGCTGCTCGGTTGTTACTAATGATTTGTCATAAGCGGTGAGCTAGGTTTGACATTGGAATGAATACTAAGTTCATGTGTGTGGTATTACCTTTGCCGGTGGGGGTTGGGTTGCCGTGGGAATGATTCGGCTGCTTGCGGTGGTCGTGCTCTCAGTTGTTGGGGTGGTTGTGCCCTCGGAGGTCGTGGTGGTCGCCTGGTGATGACCTCCTCCTCCCAAGCTGGCTGTGGGGTTTGTGGTTCCCTCTCCTGCCGTCGCCTTGCTCCCGGCCGGCTCGCCCGGTCTTCACCTCCCTGGCCTTCGGGCTCCACTCGGTGGCTGGCTCCTCTGCGGTCTGGGGATTGGCTGGGGAGTGTTGGGGGAATACTTACCGAGCCTCTCAGTCTCTTGCGCTCTTTCCTTGGTTTGGCTATTGGTATATGGCAGTGGGATATTTTAGCTGGTAGTGTAGTGGTTTTGGCTGTGAGGACTTGCTGGGGTTCTGGCCGTGATGGTGTGCTGGCTGGAGGTGCTATCTCGGCCTCCCTAGCTCTGGCCGTGTGCTATCTGGGGAATATTTTGATATGTGGGCATAGTTTTGACAAGTGCCTCTCTGTTGTGGGTTGAGCTTGAAAATGGGGTTATGGCATTTTTGGCTTTGCCTTGGTTGATCCCTATACTCAAAACAGGTTTGTATAATAAAATACCGTGTGATGAGCCTATGGTTGTGAGAGGTGCCGACTGGCCCCCGGACGGTCAGGAATCTCCGTGAACGGATTACCCTGCCCGAAGCTAAATCCTAGGGCTCTGACGGCAATGCTTACTTTACTCTAATTCGATTAATTCTTTTGTTCGGTCTTTTTCGGTCTTATAATTTAGTTGCTTGTTCATATGTAAATAGCGGTGTATCGGCAATTTAACGACAATCGGATTCATGTATGAAATGGCCTAGCTTGTAATTTGGCTTTCTCTTAATATTGTTGTATTACTCGAATGTAGTTTCTAATGTGGCAATTGTGTTGCAATTATCTAAGTTTGTGAGGCGGTCATTTGATTAGGACCGGAATTTGTAAACTTATAGTCATTTGTATTGTCGTTATTAATGTAAAGAGAGTTGTAATATCTTTATTTACTTTAAGCCAGTTTTAGTTGTAGCTTAATGAATGTAACCTGATTTGTTGTACAAGAATTGTACTAATTACACAATTGTATGACGGACTGTTATATATATTTTAATTGACTTGAAAGTTTTTTTATTTGTCGTGCAAGTATATTTTATCTAGCTCTAGTCGATACAATTTGGTCTGCGTCCTCATTGACGGAATTCCGGTAATAACGTATTCGTTTATCGCTCGTTGGTTTCAATTTATACGACTACGTAGAAAAGTTTAAATTTCCTCGTATTTTTAGATTATCATTTGTGTAATTAATCCTACTTAACGTCCTAATTCGCTAATTAAGGTTAATTAACGACGTGGGTCGTTACACACTTCCCTCCTTAAAAATGATTTCGTCCTCGAAATCGGAAATGACTTATGAAGGTTATGGTAGGTCTCTTATTGATCATTTACGAAACGTGCTTGTAGATATTCCTATTTATTCCGCCTTTTGGTAGATATACCTCCTATGCTTGCATCGTTCGTTGTCCCTCCCACGTCAACGTTATAATTTCATTTCTAGCTTAAGGTTGTCGATTATCGTCACTAGGGATTTGGTAGCATTAGGATTGGGATTATAATTCATGTTAAGGTAGGAAAATCGTTCAATTTATTCTATATTGCATCGGTTAGTATTGTCTTTTTTTCTAACCATTGCCCCTTCCCTCCTTAATTCTTTAGCTACCCCTCGATTTCGTTAACTGGTCTATTAAAGTGCTATGGTTGATAGTTTCGCGGGTGGTTCAAGGAAGATGGTATTGCTTAAAGCAATTGGGTTGAAAAGAAAACTTATGATAGGAAGATTGGAAATTATATTAACACTATCCTAGTTTCCTGGCATTGGACTTGGGCTATTTAAGGGGTGGGTATTTCTTGCTTGGTTAATATTGTTACTTTCTATTCGGACGGCATTATGGTGTCAGAAATTTTGGATTGAAACTCTATGTCTACGGTACTAGCTCTTTAGCCGTGGTTTAGCTCTTCGGAATTGAACAGATCTCCCTAGACTACTAGGCAGGCTGAGAGATTTATTGGTTACACATAGGGTATAGTATTGCCATACGGTTTTGCGTTCAGTTGGTGATAGATCAATGATATTGAAAGAGTGGACACTTCCCCCTATTCATAATATATGTCCTCATGGAATGCATGGAACATATTTTTCCAAAAACTTTAAACACTACGGTGCAAGAAATATTTATATAGAATGATGCAAAGAGGTTTTGTGAAAATACTTATTTCCTAATGTCATGTTGAAACATTTTCGTTTGCAGAATTTCATTTTATGAGCTCATGGTCAATGTCATGCCCCGGGAATTATGCCAAAGGTTCCTGAAATCATATATTTATGAACTTGGGGAAATGCACCAGACATAGACAAGAATATTTCGGCGGATGCTTTAAAACAGATCATGGATGCCGAGGTGATTAACACCGCAACAGGCTTAGACTTAGAAGCCTAGAGGTTGACGGTTCAGGTCTGAATTAAACAAAGAGACACAGGTATCTATGGACTCATTCCCTCGGTTTGACACCAGAGTGGCTACGTGTCTAACCATACACTCAAAAAGAGCTAGGACAAAATAAGGGAATGTTTCTTTGGGAAGTTTAAGGATATATTACTTGGGAAAGGCTCGAATAACCCCCATTACGATTGGGCTATCTATGATCCAAAAGATGAAGAATATGTAGCCTAATTTAATCCGGTTACACTCTAGGGACGTCTCATCCTAAGTTACGTGCTCCGTAAAAGGAAATGGATGGTGGCGCATATATGATCTACAGTTGGTCCCGTAACAACTCGTCTAAGTTTAGTAGTCTGGGTAATTCTATATAACCGGCTTTTAGAAATAATAAGGAATTTGAACATTTTTCCTATATTACGGACTAGGCTCTAGAAAAAATTTTTTTTTTCACTAGTTTTAATTCGATGGTACAGTATACACTTAAGTCACCTCACTTTAAGTTGTAGTTAAATTTAGGGAATTATATTTTTGAAAATACCTGCATATCATGACGTTATTAAATTTCCTGTAGCAAGTTGTTACAAGAGGTACGAACAAAATTTTATTCATGTTGTAGACCCAGGTTTTCCTTATTAATATTCAGCATGCAAATAGATGAGAATTTATTTATGTTCAAGTAGTAGAAAGCCGCATTACTCCCTCACTGTTATTGGTCTTCACATCACAGCATACACATTAGGCAAATAAAACCCAAGAAACATAGAGATGCAAAAAGAATCAGCTCCTACACTACTCTGAGACTACGTGCCCAGCTACGCTCGAGAACTCGCTCTCGAGATCGCCCAAATCTTTCGCGTTTGGGACCACGCTCAGAGCTTGCCTCTGAGTGCGAACCTACACTACCCTGGATCTCCGCGCCCAGGCACGCCTGAGAACTCGCTCTCAGGATCGCCCAAAACTTTCGCGTTTGGAACCACGCTCAGGGCTCATCCCTGAGTACGCCCAGGACTTCGTTCCTGGGTACGCTCGAAACTTACGCGTTCGGGAGCGCCACGGACCACTCGTCCGGGAAATCTCATATGCAGAAATGGGGTAAAGAAATTTTTAGCGAACCATACATCTTGCCATCTTAGTACCTTTGCTCCATAATTCATACTCTCCTTACTTAGCTGTCTAAGATGGCAGTGTGTTTATTTTAGTTCTCAGATTGAAAGAGAGAAGAAGTTATGATAATATAATCCTCTCTACATTATTTTTACTTGCTAGCACTCAAGTTTTCTATCCTAAGTTGCCAAATGAAAATTTCTGGACAGCAACGTGCATGTAACAAAATGAATACGTACATGAAGTAAAAACAGGTAATTGCTATAATTTTAATTATTCTACACCTCGCCTTCATATTACTTACAATTCCAGATATACACTAGCATGCATAACTAAATGATTCTGACTTATTTCCCTCTTTCCCAGCATGATTCTACCATGGCATTTATGTTTCTCAATTTAACAAACATTAAATTTATAACTTTCAGCCCACTACTACCCAAAACTTATACATTAAAGATGACAGAAATGAGACTACCTCAATCCTACTCATATTTATCCTCGATTGCCCTATGTCGCTACAATGGAGCCTATGTCGCTACGGTTAAGTCTATGTCGCTACAGTTGAGACAATAAAATAACAATCCGATATTGACTGAAATGCAGCAATTTAAATACAGAACATCTAATTGCAGCAAAATTAAATGTTAAGCTCATAATTAAAATTATATAGCTTACCCACTAATACTATACTTTTATAAACTAACACTGTTACCGATGAAAAGAAACTAGTACCATAATTTAGATCGTCACAACTATTATTATCACCGTTCCCAACCTCGCTACCCATTCTGACTCTAAAAATAGGTGGTCTAAAAGTAACTATGTCGAAACCTAGAGCTAACCAAATAAGAGATGATGTAAAGATGAGAAGTATTAAAGAATACATATTGCCATATAGCAAGAACAACATCCTTAAGTCAAAAACCGTCTCTAATTAATTGCGTGGCTCTCGAACCATTGCTCTGATACCACCTGTGACGACCCGCATTATTACCATGGGGTAATAACGCTAATCAACGGATTATTATTCGTTTTAGCCGATAAAACATCGCTCTAACGAATAATAAGCCTATCAGAGTATTGCAGCAGAACAATAATTAGAGACATAATATGATATTACAAGAATATCGTCACGCAGGGCTAAAGTTATTACAAAGCCTCAAGGGCTTAAATATTACAATCTTTAGCCAAAATATTCTAACTACTTCCTATTCACACAACTCCACACGAAGTGTCCACCTTGTACCCACTATATTCCGAGTCCATGGCATTTCATCCAGTAGCTTCCTCTTGATCTCTGCCCTCCCCTGAATTGACATGCCCTAAGCAAAGGGGGAGATAATAGCAACGGTGAGTACAGACGTACTCAGCAAGAGTTATAATACAAAATGCATAAAATGCCCATCATTTACACGTGTAGGAATCTCAATTCCTCTCTTCAGTCTCGTGTTCATTCTTAACACTCTTTTTTTCATCATCCCTGTCATTTCCATGACTTATAGAAAATAAGGTTTGTTGGTTTTGAAAGAAGTCCGATTTATTAATTTAGAAAACTACTGAACATACGCATGAACAGCAAAAACCCCCATAAGTTTCCGTAATTCTCCTTTCCCGGAGACAGGCATGAATTCATGATTTGGATAGCATTGCGCAAGCTTGTATCACTTTACCCATCATCACTCTGCTCGTGTTGGCTCTTGGGATTATCCGCAATTCCTTTGAAGCGGCGCCCAGAACAGAGTACAGTACAATTATCTCTAGCTTAGTAATTATATCTCCACCCGGTTACTCACAAGCGGCAGCCTGGAGCCACGCAGACCCACCGAAAGCGACATAACCGTTGGCTGGTAGGGTTCTCCGACCCTCACCCAGCCCCCACTCTCGCGTATATAACGCCAATGCGTAACCCGCCTGTGGGTTTTTACGCTCCGGTCTCATACCGGTTCCTTTGGGCCTATTCCCTAAATAAATCACTCCTGTGGAGAACATAACACCTCACTAGAGTACCGACTGCCCGTGAAGACGGAACGATGGTTGATACGGTTGGTACGGTCTGTTCATACAAATGAAGTTTGTAGTCCCTTATATTCTATTCTTATGCAGAGGTCCCTCCATTGCCCACTCACTGCCTCCCCTGGCAACCTCTGCCCACCTTTTTACTTAACTTTAGTGGCCAACTGCTCCATCAGTTGCCATCTAACCCTTTTTATTCACATATAGCCATTGCTTGATTTAAAACCCTTTTTATTTCTTTCATGCAAGTGATACTAGATTAATACAAAATACTTGTTTTACGAATATACTCCGCAGAGGTGTTCAAAGGAATGCTTGCCTGGACTTTAACCATATACTCGGATTCAAGTAAGACCAAAGTGAAGTCACTCCCGTAGCTTGGATCGTGGTCTGCAATTAAAATACGTCGACTACAATTTAATTTATGGAACTGTAATGAAATAGGAGATGTCGATGTGTTTGTGCTCCTAGGGTAGAGATTCGTTTACTTTAATTCAAATACGGCAGTCCTAACTAACTTGTATTCTATACTCGTTATTTTCTTGGCATGGAATGGGTTATTTACTTAAAAGTTAAACCCCCGTCTTTTGTTGCTTTCTAGCTATCTATTATTGCGATACGATTAAATATATACACATCTAATAATTGGTGAATATTAATCTTAACCGATCTCGTGCATGTAATTATACCAATTAATTTCTCATATGCGTATGTATCTATTCACTTCTCTAATTCCTTTTTAGGTCTTAAAGTTGCTCAATTACATTTGCTCATACTAATACGCGCTACTAGCTAAATTATAACCCAAAAGAATATAGTTCTTAATTAATCACGTATTTAATTCTTTAAGTAAAATATGTTCAGGTATTCTTATGTAATTTATAATTCCTTCTTTAGTCAATTACATATTTTTACAGTTTAACTCCTATTTAATCGCTATGTATGATTTTAATCGCTACATGTACTTTTAAATTGACGACTACTATTTTAACTCAGCATGTGCTATCCTAATCTTCGCAAATAGTTTTAATCTTCTAACGGCTATGAATTTACTCTATTAAATCAAAATAATTAACAGTGGATTTCTACAGTTCACAATCGACTATAAAACTAACTAGGCATTTAAAAGCGCAACAATGATCTCAATGATATTACGATCCTCTACTTCGCATGCGTGTCATTTCCAGCCTACAGGCCTTATTTACATTATTATTTTTTTATATCCAAGAATAATTCCTAGGAAGGTTCTATGATTTAACACTATCCAGATTAATCAGGTATTTAGTTACAACTTCGAACGATTTAATTAACAATGCATCATTTAAATCGGTACACGCTACCTTTTTATTCTACAGATGGTAATTCATTCATTCTCATCATTGTAAATACTGATGAGCGATTTTCTATTATTTAGATGGATTTAACCAAGCTATATGGTGTTTAAACTCGCAATAAAATGGTCTACGACTACAGTCCCTTAATTTAATCCGTACACGTACAAGTTAATCATCATGTATATATTTAAATCATCGGAGCCAATTACTTTGCTCTAATGACCAAGAATAATTAAGGGTGAATTTTTATAATCTAAATGCTACTAACCAAATTGTCTGAGTAGTTAAATGTGCCATAGAATGGTTTAAACGGCGATACACAAATTTTAATATACCCAAGTATATGCTTTAATCCTTAACGTTGAAGCGGTACCATGGCCTAATTAATTACGCGAATTCTACGAAATGTGATCGTAGGGTTTCTAGGTTTTCGTTCAGCTTCTAAAAGCATTTCTATAATGTTGACATGGCTACTAATTTAGTTCTATAATTTTTTATTTTTCCTAATCTATTTTCTTCTTTTCCCTTCTCTTTTTCTTTCTTTTCCTTCCTTTTCTCCCGATCCCCTTTTTCCCTGGCCTTCGGCCGACGCCTCGGCTCCTTCTTTCTTCTCTTCACCACCGCCGACGCCTTCCTCATTGCCTCCCCGTCCCCATTTCACTCGACCCTCACTCTCTCTTCCCCGGTCTCCCTCCACACCGATGCCGCGCCGCCGCTCCTCCGGCCCCGGGTCTCAGCGCCTACTCCCCCGGATCTCGGCCGCCTCCTTCACCCTCTCGCGCCGCCCCTCCGACGCCGCCTATCCCCAGCTGCGCTGCGCCACTCTACCCGGCCGCCCCCGCCTTTCCGTTCGGTGCCGCATGGGAAGCCACAGCCGGCCGCCCTCGCCTTGCTGCTCGAGGCCGCTCGGGGAACCCCGGCCAGATCCGTGGCCTAGGGCCCGGATCTGGTGTCTTTTCCCAAATCTAACTCCATCTACTTGTTTTGATTTGTTATTTTTGGATGTCTCTCATGGGTTGTTTGAGGTGTGCTAGGCTGGGAGGTGGGTTACCCCGGTTAGCCACGGCCGGCTAGCCGCCGCCGATACGCCGGGGGAGTGTCCGGTGGTGGCTAGAGGCATGGCTCGGCTGGTGGTAGCACGCAGCCGCCGCTCTCTTGGGTAAGCTTCCTCTACTCTACTCTCTTCTTCTAACTCCGGTTGGCGTGCTCTGTGTTGGTGCTTGGTGGACAGTGGTGCTGCTCGGTTGTTACTAATGATTTGTCATAAGCGGTGAGCTAGGTTTGACATTGGAATGAATACTAAGTTCATGTGTGTGGTATTACCTTTGCCGGTGGGGGTTGGGTTGCCGTGGGAATGATTCGGCTGCTTGCGGTGGTCGTGCTCTCAGTTGTTGGGGTGGTTGTGCCCTCGGAGGTCGTGGTGGTCGCCTGGTGATGACCTCCTCCTCCCAAGCTGGCTGTGGGGTTTGTGGTTCCCTCTCCTGCCGTCGCCTTGCTCCCGGCCGGCTCGCCCGGTCTTCACCTCCCTGGCCTTCGGGCTCCACTCGGTGGCTGGCTCCTCTGCGGTCTGGGGATTGGCTGGGGAGTGTTGGGGGAATACTTACCGAGCCTCTCAGTCTCTTGCGCTCTTTCCTTGGTTTGGCTATTGGTATATGGCAGTGGGATATTTTAGCTGGTAGTGTAGTGGTTTTGGCTGTGAGGACTTGCTGGGGTTCTGGCCGTGATGGTGTGCTGGCTGGAGGTGCTATCTCGGCCTCCCTAGCTCTGGCCGTGTGCTATCTGGGGAATATTTTGATATGTGGGCATAGTTTTGACAAGTGCCTCTCTGTTGTGGGTTGAGCTTGAAAATGGGGTTATGGCATTTTTGGCTTTGCCTTGGTTGATCCCTATACTCAAAACAGGTTTGTATAATAAAATACCGTGTGATGAGCCTATGGTTGTGAGAGGTGCCGACTGGCCCCCGGACGGTCAGGAATCTCCGTGAACGGATTACCCTGCCCGAAGCTAAATCCTAGGGCTCTGACGGCAATGCTTACTTTACTCTAATTCGATTAATTCTTTTGTTCGGTCTTTTTCGGTCTTATAATTTAGTTGCTTGTTCATATGTAAATAGCGGTGTATCGGCAATTTAACGACAATCGGATTCATGTATGAAATGGCCTAGCTTGTAATTTGGCTTTCTCTTAATATTGTTGTATTACTCGAATGTAGTTTCTAATGTGGCAATTGTGTTGCAATTATCTAAGTTTGTGAGGCGGTCATTTGATTAGGACCGGAATTTGTAAACTTATAGTCATTTGTATTGTCGTTATTAATGTAAAGAGAGTTGTAATATCTTTATTTACTTTAAGCCAGTTTTAGTTGTAGCTTAATGAATGTAACCTGATTTGTTGTACAAGAATTGTACTAATTACACAATTGTATGACGGACTGTTATATATA
Source organism: Dendrocalamus latiflorus (assembly GCA_017311315.1). Classification (NCBI taxonomy): domain Eukaryota; kingdom Viridiplantae; phylum Streptophyta; class Magnoliopsida; order Poales; family Poaceae; genus Dendrocalamus; species Dendrocalamus latiflorus. The sequence continues at coordinate 24,993,539 of CM029671.1, read as the reverse complement.
TTTTAATTGACTTGAAAGTTTTTTTATTTGTCGTGCAAGTATATTTTATCTAGCTCTAGTCGATACAATTTGGTCTGCGTCCTCATTGACGGAATTCCGGTAATAACGTATTCGTTTATCGCCCGTTGGTTTCAATTTATACGACTACGTAGAAAAGTTTAAATTTCCTCGTATTTTTAGATTATCATTTGTGTAATTAATCCTACTTAACGTCCTAATTCGCTAATTAAGGTTAATTAACGACGTGGGTCGTTACACTTCGACTAACCAATCAGAGGCAGAGCATGTAGATAAATTTGCTCAGTGCTTATAAGAAGCTTACACATTATTTTTATTTCATGCAAGCAAAGGCATAATTATTTTTGGTGTATTCAGATATTGCATTATTTAGTAGCCAGGAAGATAGACGTAATTGCATTTACGTTGCATTATTTAGTAGCCAGGAAGATAGACGTAATTGCATTTACGTACCACTCTAGACGTAATTGCATTTACGTACCTCTCTCAATTCTCAAGCAATGACGTCATTAAAAATGAACAAAACAGGACAGACAGAATTAAGAGAGGAGATTTATGGTCCCAATTGCAGCACGTGGGCATATCTTGATGGTGTCATGTGCTCGTGATTACTCATATATTAGTCCCAAAACATTGCCATGACTATTGATTTCGACCTAATTATTTGGATCGAGCATCGAGTAACATGGCATTTTCTTAGAAAATGACATGGATTTATGTGTGCCATTTAAACGTTCTGAACACACTATAATGTAGAATATTCCCAACGCAATCAGAGCAAATATTGCATCAATTGCGTCATAATCTAGCGCAAATATGAAGTGGACGGTCTAATTTTTTCAGCTTTTTTTGACTTATGGTTTTTTCGGACAAACAAACGACATGATTTCTCTATCGCTATTTCAAAATGATTTATTGGGACAAAAATTTTAAAATAGTTTATTGATATTTAATTCATTTATATCTCTACTATTATATAAAGAAGACTCATATATAAGTGTTCTCCTCTTCCCTCTCTATAGCCATTTGATTTGATCTGGACCATTCGTCTCTCTTCTCTTCTCTCTCTTAGGATACAACCGTCCACCCCTTCCACTTTTTTTTATCTCCTTGCGCATTCTGGCCACCCTTCTCTCTCTGTCGTTTGTTCTCCAATGTTTGATCTATGAAGTTGGATAGACAGTAAGTTTTGTCTCACTATTTTTATAACTCTGTTGTAATACACAGATCTCTAGCTAGTAAGTATTTAAGTTAGAATTAAAAACTATCAAATACAGACATGAATCACGCAACGAAAACGTACCATAGGGTCGAGCAGGGAGCAACACAGCTAGCCACATAATTTCGCTGGGTCCCGAATCCCCCTGGGCCATACGTGCCACCGACTAACCCCACGCATCGTGACACAGATGGTACGACTTTCACATTTGCCTTGAATGTGGCTGTCGCGCTCGGTGGCAGGTGGGGCCCACAAAGAGGGGTAGGGTTCACTTGTCAGGGAGATATGTAGAGCATGGTGTTCGTACGATATTTTGGAGCTGTGGATGTGTACCCAGCGGGGCCAAGCCGATCCATTAGCCATGTGCTTTTACCCTCTTTTTGGTCGTAACAGTTGAGTTGTTGGCATAGAGCTTAAATCAAGATTAAAAACCTCTTTTTTATGTTCCTCTTCTTTGCCATGAAAGTTTCAAAATAGCTATCATAATAATTGCACAGTTGGCCTGTTCTAAGGTGGTGATCGGTTCGGCTGAAAAGCTCGTGGCTTATAGCTAAAAACACTGTAGCTGGCTAAAAAAACACTGTAGCTGACAGAGGCTTACTTAGCATAATTAAATTTAAAAAAATTTAAAAATAAAAAAATATGTTAGCCCATTACGTATAATACAAACAAATACGGGAAAAAAAGAACCGGCAAAAAGCTCAACAAAAAGTCAAAAGTTCAGAAAAAGACGAAACTTATGAATAGTGAAAAATAAGCCGGAAGCCAGAAGCCGAAACCGATTTGATCAGGGCCTAAGACTAATTTCTTGGAAAATGCACCAAATATCTAACTAATTATAGTAGCATGAATGGTTAACAAGAACAGAGAATATAGGTTTCATTTCCTACTAAGTAAATATCATGTCCTTAGCCATAAGACACCAACAATTTAGATGTATATGGAGCGAGTCACAACCATGCAAAAGTTAGAAAAAGAAACTAACGCTCACCGGCCTGCTCAATCTAGTTTATAAGTTATGATTTTGACTTTTTATATTGTGACTAAAAATATATTGTAGCGTTTGTTAATTTTTTTAAAGTAATTAATTTTAAAAATAAAAAATTATATTATTATACATGATAAAAAAGAAAAAAAAGACGGAATTAAGAAGTCAGGCCAAAGTATCTTTCCGAGTCTCCACAGTCCGGTCACCAGCGGCCAAATCCCCAATCTACCCTTTCCCCTTTCCCATTGTCTCCCTCCGTCGCCAGCTACCCATCGCCCGTCTCTCAGTCTCACCAACCCCTGCTAACCTCGCCGCCGCCTATAAATATCCCCCGCCCGCCACTTCCGTCTCCTCAGAGGAGGCGCCTTACACCGCACGACTCCTCGCCAAAACCCTACGTACCCTTCCCCTAAGCTGCTGCACCTCGCCTCCTCGCAATGGCGCTCGCCACCAACTCCGCCGCCGCAGCGGCCGCCGCTGTGTCTGGCGGCGCAGCCCAGCCGCGCCGCGCCTCGTTCCTCCCGCTGAAGAGGTGCACCATATCCGCCGTCCACGCGGCCGACCCGACGAAGAACAACGGGTCCGTGCCCGCGGCCGCGAAGACCTCGTCCCCGACTGTGGCGCCGGCGAAGAATCCGGCGGCGGGGAAGTGGTTGGTGGACAGCTGGAAGACGAAGAAGGCGCTGCAGCTCCCCGAGTACCCGAGCCAGGAGGAGCTGGACGCGGTGCTCAAGACGATCGAGACGTTCCCGCCGGTGGTGTTCGCCGGGGAGGCGCGGCACCTGGAGGAGCGCCTCGCCGACGCCGCCATGGGCCGCGCCTTCGTCCTCCAGGGCGGTGACTGCGCTGAGAGCTTCAAGGAGTTCAACGCCAACAACATCCGTGACACCTTCCGCATCCTGCTCCAGATGGGCGCCGTCCTCATGTTCGGCGGCCAGATGCCGATCGTCAAGGTACCAATCAACCCATCGAATCAAACAAAATACGCCCATCGGGCATGCGATTTGTGAGATCTGATCCGATCTGCTCCTTTTTTTGCACGTGACATGGTAGGTGGGGAGGATGGCTGGCCAGTTCGCCAAGCCGAGGTCCGACTCATTCGAGGAAAGGGACGGGGTTAAGCTGCCGAGTTACAGGGGGGACAACGTGAACGGCGACGCGTTCGACGAGAAGAGCCGCGTGCCGGACCCGCAGAGGATGATCCGGGCGTACGCGCAGTCGGTGGCGACGCTCAACCTGCTCCGAGCGTTCGCGACGGGAGGCTACGCCGCCATGCAGCGCGTCACGCAGTGGAACCTCGATTTCATGGATCACAACGAGCAGGGAGACAGGTGAGAAACAAAATTTCGCCTTGCCCTCCGATTTTTAGCAGCACTTTTGGTGTGGAGGGTGTTAAGTCGGTGTCGTGTTGAAATATCTCAATGCTGAATTTCTTCCACATATCTCCTTATCATGATAAGGCAAGAGCTGGTTATAGGTTGCTGGTGATAGCAGAAATTTGCCTCATTTAGTATTAATGTATCATAGAGGTAACGAGTGGTGAACATGTTCCTGAAAATATGAAACTAAACCCTGTTCTTGAAATGTTCAGATATTTTAATTTGCAGCCTAAATAAGTAAAGAAAGCATTTTAGGTGGTTGTTCATTGCTCATCAACGTTTAATAAACCACGTGGTAGTTCTGGGTTCATCAATCAGTAGTTGGTACGGGTGGTCATATGAGTACGCGGAAACTTTCACTTTTCGTGTCCCTTTCTTTCGCGGAAACTTCTAACAGGATATCACTGTCTTCCTTTGCATCTAACTTTCTGATTAATTCATCGGAAAGTTGCTTGTTTTTAGTTGTTTGCATAAAATGGTATACTATGGAAAATATAGTATTGTCGGTTAACAAAGCATGCAATTATCTGAGTCTTACTAGACGTAGGCGTTTTGGAGTTTCATCCATGCAATTTCCTTCGGGCGTCTGTCTACTTAAGCATCTGGAACCTTTTTTTGGATATAGCTTTTCAATTAAGTTGTGTAGTTTATATTTTCTTGAGGCGTGTCTATTTAAGTCTATAAATAATATATGTCGAGAAAAATATTTTTGACTTTTTTTTGAAAAGATGGTGCTCAAACAAAGTTCTCATCAAGTAACCATCATAATAAGACTGTTAAAATGACATTTTGTTCAGATTTACAAATAAGAGCAATTCATTGATAAAATGTGCAAATGCTATTGATATGTTATTGCTATGTATCTGATTGTTTAGGTTGCAGAAGAAATTATGTTTGTAATTGCTGTAGAGGTTTTCTAATGATCTGAGTGTTTCAATGGAATGGTGTATAGGTACCGTGAATTGGCACATAGGGTGGACGAGGCCCTTGGCTTCATGACTGCAGCAGGGCTGACAGTGGACCATCCGATAATGACAACTACTGACTTCTGGACCTCCCACGAGTGCCTCCTCTTACCATACGAGCAGGCTCTTACCCGTGAGGACTCCACAAGTGGCCTTTTCTATGACTGCTCGGCCCACATGCTGTGGGTTGGTGAGCGCACTCGCCAACTCGATGGGGCTCATGTTGAATTCCTCCGTGGTGTTGCCAACCCTCTTGGCATAAAGGTTAGAATTGGGTTCATTTTCATATGTAGTGAAATCCAAATACTGTCTTTGATGTCTTGTGGGTGCTGACATTCAAATTAATGTGCAACTTGTGGAATGCAGGTGAGCGATAAAATGAACCCGAGTGACTTGGTGAAGCTGATCGAGATTTTAAACCCTTCAAACAAGCCTGGGAGGATAACCATAATTACCAGGATGGGGGCAGAGAACATGAGGGTGAAGTTGCCTCACCTCATCCGTGCTGTCCGCAGTTCTGGACAGATTGTCACATGGATTACTGATCCCATGCATGGGAACACCATCAAGGCCCCATGTGGCCTGAAGACTCGCCCGTTCGACTCCATTCTGGTGAGTATCTTTCTACTATGGAACCTACTGCATGCTTGCTTTGCTAGTATGCTTTTGTAGTATGATGGAGCCTCTATAAGCAATCTGATCAATGTCATATAAGCAACTCTCCCAAAGAGCCCAAATTTTTACTGCCCAACTAAGAATGTTACACTTTTGGGCATATGTTCACTACCTGTAAAGAAAAGTCGTACGCAAGGATTTGTAGGCATCTGTTCTCCGGTATGAAAGGATAAACGAAAGTATTACAGGATAATTCTGCTGGACAATGTGAATGAAAATTTAACTTGTGAAATGACAAAATAGGCAATGACATTGTTTCATGCACAATGACATGTTTTCTGATACTCCAAAACCAGTATGAATTATTGCAGTAAAATTCATTTATTAACCACACATTCATTTGCTAATCACCATCCTCGGTCACAACAGGTTCTCTGTTCTGTTAATGAATAGAAGTAGGTCCACTGAGGGTACTTAGTATGTCAATGGTTGATTAGAGTATTGGGGGTTGAACTGAAGGATCCTGTCAAAGCTATTGCTTCAATTTTTTATGCATAGTCATACTATGGATCTGCATTCCAGGCGTCACTATTAATTTGAGTTTTTGAGTTTTCAGCTTTGAATGCTTGCATAGTAATCATGATTAATAAATAGCAGGTTGCGGTTTTACGTATTTACAGTTACATCTTTGTTTTCCTTCAAAGTGTACTTTAATCGACAGAGCATTTTAAGTGTACTTAAACGAGTATGACATATAGCAATCTAAAAGCAGCAGCTTGTCACTTCAATGTTGATTGTCAAAGCGATCTTATTTGCCCAAACAACAGCTGATACTAATATAACAGTGCAACAGATTACATGTCTTATTGTAGACTTCACTCGCAAGCTTGGAGCTTATTTTTTGAACTGCAAATGTCACATTTCTGATTGTAGCCATTCTTGGTAGTGATCTGAATATCTGATAGCAGACATTGCCTTATGTTCCTTTGAATAATCGAGAAAATTCCATTATTTTATTTTGAATATAGTAAAGTGCAACCTTTTAACTTCACTGTGAATTGGTTGAGATAATGGCTTTGTGTAAGTTCATTACTTCATTGGACTAAGCATGACCTTTGATATGTCTAACAGGCTGAAGTACGTGCCTTCTTCGACGTGCATGATCAAGAAGGGAGTCACCCAGGAGGTATCCACCTGGAAATGACCGGCCAGAATGTAACCGAGTGCATTGGTGGATCGTGAACTGTGACCTTCGATGACCTGGGCGACCGCTACCACACTCACTGTGACCCAAGGCTGAACGCTTCCCAATCTCTGGAGCTTGCCTTCATCATCGCCGAGAGACTCAGGAAGAGGAGGATGCGGTCCGGGCTCAACAACAACTTGCCACTGCCTCCATTGGCTTTCTGAACGGGGAGGGTCAGGGATGGGTAGGATTGTTGCAGCTTGCAAGCGGTGACGGATGCGTGTTTTATTTGTTGACGTTTGTATGGTGGGTGCGTGCTCTTGGCACAAGCTCGTGAGCTATAGGTATTCGTCGAGCATAGTAGCATACCTGTTGTGTTGTACTATGTTTTTCTTGGTTATTCTCGGATGGTTTTGAATGGCGCCTCAGCTGTTTAGGCTTTTGATCTTGGAGACGGGAGAAAATAAAGCTAGTGAGTTCGCTGGGTGAACTGGCACAAACTTGGTGGTTCTGTTTCTGTAGTGGTGTGAGGTGTGTCGTGCGGTTTGACATGGTTGTTTTGCAAACGGTAGTGGAAGTTAAATTCCGTTGGATGTTTCGAGTGTATTGTGAACTGCAGACTGCCTATGCTTTGTCAGTTTCCGCTCGAGGTGCATGTCTGCACGCTCTAGCCAGAGGTCGATCTAAAGTGCTAGTACTATTACATGTTTGGTTCGGTCGTGCAGGTTTTTAACGCGTTTATAATTGTGTGTGTCGCGCAGTAGAGTTCGTGTTTGGTTTGCCGAAGTGATCGTGCTGCTGTTCCATTTAGCTTCCCTAATGACGAGTGGTGTATGTTTCGTGTGTCCGATTAACCAACTCAGAAATTAAAAAAAAAACACAGTAATTTCAGTTCACGAAAACTTTGCGCGTACGAAGTATGCGTATTGCGATGTCTCCTGAAAAATGCCTAAATTTGTTGACAAAGTAACTAGTATATATAAGATATAATACATATATATTTTTGAGATATTTTTTAATGGATCAAAATCACTAATTTCGGCCTCAGTCTGCCACTATTCGGCCGGCCCGACCGCCCGACGCTCGCCAGCCCATTTCGGTACGCGATAACGGCGCCCGAGCGGCGAGCGCGGAGCGGCCGAGTCCACAGACCACAGTCCGAACCCTAGCTCCGCTCCGTGCCGCGCTCAGGTCCGCTCCGCCTCCGCAGCTCCGCTCCGCGCCGCGCCGGCCCTCTGCTCCGCCTCCGCGCCGGCCCTCCGGCCGCTCCGGCACGGCGACCGCCAGATCTGGGCGCTCTCCGGCCCTCCCTCCGCTCTGCCCTCCGCACGACCGGCGAGGCGGCGACCGTGCCTCCGGCTCCGCCCTCCGCTCCGCCACCACCGCAGACCGCGTCAGGCGTCAGCTCCGGCTCCGGCGACCGGCGACCGGTGAGTAGTTGTTCTGTGCCTGGCTAGTGGTAGTGGCTAACATTGAACATTTGAAGTTTTGAACTGTTACTCTGTCAGTATGTCTATGCCTAGTTATTTGGCTAATTGGATTGGTTATGAGAAATTGAGAAGTGGAACTAGTTGGCTATATAACTAGTATTGGCTACTGTAGATCTTTATGTTTTGTACTGAAAAATATTTTTACAACTTCGATACCCATTCCAAAATTCCTGCGTCCGCCACTGTCTCCTTGGTTACAAGAGAGACAAAATTCGCGACCAAATGCCTCTCCAACCAGTTCACCCGTGAGGTGTTTGCAGAAATGTCGCTTCGGTACCTGCTTCTCCAAGCACGGCGGTGCTCATCTCAGCCGCCTCCGCAGCTGTCCGGAGTCCTCTTTCTCTGCCGCTCCCTCTCCATTATGCCATCCAAAGTGCCGGCTGCGCCATCCCGCCGCTCCACCAGGCAAACGCAGCTGCCCCAAACCTTACCTTGCTCCAATGCCAACCCCCTTGGCGCTGGTTTCCGCATTGACGTGGTGGGCTCTGACCTCTGGCCCGCTTCCTTTGGCTTCTCCTCGGACCCAGCACCGGTCGATGAGTGCCCTGATGGCTTCGAAGAACACGAGGATGAAGAAGTGCACGACTCTGACGACGAGATCGACGACATGAGGCACCGCAAGAAGCTGTTCTATAAGCTGGACAGAGGGTCCAGGGAGTTTGAGGAGAACAACGTGCCCTTGCGCCGCAGCAGGAAGAGAGATAAAGCCAATGCCAAGAATCCAACAGCATGCAAGAAGGTGGAACCCGAGGAATCAGCTTCTTTCAAGGTTCCAAAGCTGAAAGCAAAGCGTACAGTGCATGAGGACGACATGGTTGAGGTGAAGCGGGAGCGAGTGCCGACATTTAACCAGATGACTGATCCTTATCACCACCCTTTCTGTCTGGACATTCATGTCACAAAGGGGTCGGTGCGTGCTTGCTTCGTCCACCGAGTTACCAGCAGGGTGGTGGCGGTCACGCACTCCATATCAAAGGACATGAAGTTTGATGTGGGTTCGAGGAAGGGTATGAAGGCATGTGCAGCGGTTGGGGAAGTGCTTGCGAAGCGTGCGATAGAGGATGATATTCACAATGCAGTGTATACACCAAGGAAAGGGGATAGGATTGAAGGGAAGATTGAGATTGTGTTGCGTGCAATAATTGAGAATGGAGTTGATGTGAAGGTGAAACTCAAGCAAAGGAAAGCGACAAAGGTATTCCTTGATTACGTATTAGTGTATTACATTGCATTTCTTTTATTTCAGGATACTGAAGTTGAGTAGAGGTTGCTGTGAATTTGTCTAATATTAACTTTCAGACATATAGCATTTATATCATGTACTGAAGTATAGCAGATGACAGTAGTTAAATAATGGTTGATGTCAAGTATGTTAATTCATAACCAGGATGAAAATAAGCATTAAACTGCAGAAATATAAATTAAATGAATGCAGTCACTCCACCTGCATTTGTCTTGTACTTGTGAATTGCACTAAACCACAGAAATATAAATTAATTAATAACTTTAGTGAAATTTAGTTTACAACTTCTGAGGAACCACATTTAAACATCTGTATTTGCCTTTGTATGCTCTATTGTGAATTGTATGAAATCCATTTCTGCTTATCAAGAAAAAAGGAAGTGCATTTCTGATTTTTCTTTGAGAAGAAAATAAATTAAGTCGCCCACTGTCTATTCTGACTTTGGTAACTGGTTTGGTAGTTAAAAATATGCTCAAACATCTTGAAGTGAACTTTGGAAGTATGTAATGTTACTTCTGTTTAGCATTCCCTGAAAAGAAAAAAAAGAAGAATAAAACTGCTCTTCTCTGTTTCCATTTAGCTTGGTCATGAAATCATTAACATCCACCTGCATTTATCTTGTACTCTTGCTTGTCAATCACTTCCACGATTTGGTTTAGCGTAATTTGTGACTTTTAAAGTCTGACATTGCCACTCCTTTAACCTGTCTTTTGCTGTACTTTCATTAGAGAAATTTGCGTTGAAGTCAAAGGGACAGTATAAAATAGAAAGGGTGTCAATTTCCAATTAATCTAAATGATCTTATAGTTAAATTTGTTATTGGAGTGGAGTTGTTTTGTTCACCTATAGAAAAGGCAGCTTCTGAAAACTTTATAGTATGATCTTCTTCACATATTTATAGAACTCCTGTCAGAGTGTTTGTTTTCTGACCAAGCTGTTAGAAGTATGGATATTTGATTTTTCTTGTTGGCAAATTTAGAATTTCAGTATGATGATTGTAGTTTGATCGAATTCTTAGAAAATACTTGACCATAGAGAACCATCATGTTCAAGATGTTGTGCTATACTGCTATTAAACTGATGTTGCCTTGTCTTGTATCAAGTACTGGGTTGCAGTTGCAGGGCGCTCTGGTGTTTCAGTGAGCTTGTCTTTGTTTTATTTTAGGCAGATGTCTTAGGGTTTTTTTTCTCTTGAAAGATAGATGTCTTAGGTTTTCAGAACCTGGAATGTGCTCATTTATATGGTGGTTTCTCCTTTAGCATGTAGGTGGGACATATGTGTAAATGGTGGCCAGTAGTTAAAAATACTCTAGGCAATCCATCCTTACAGATAGGAGCAATCAGTGTTAAAAGTTCATTATGGCGTTCTGCTAACTATGCTTGACCTCACTATTTTGACCATTACTTGCAGAATACACTGGCGGTACAGCAAGATCAGTCTCGGTGATGGTTCCAATATTGGTCAGCATAATGAGCCTAATGCTGCAGAAGTCATTAATTTTTTATCTTCAAGACTGACTGAGATGTTAGCAACTAAAGAAAATACGGCAATCCTGTCCCAGATGGTACCCTTCTTGCCCCTACGCTTGGCAGCTATTTGATGTTCTTTTTTCACTCGTTTGTACCAAGTTTCCGTATGTTCAGCTTGCGCCTGCTTCGCAACTTCAGCATTCAGCACGCTATGCACACAAACAGGGCTTGGTAGATGTATGTGTTAGGCTTCTGATCATCTGATGGCCATATATGATACGGACATAGCATTAAATAAAGAAATAACATACATGAACATGGAACATCTCCAGGACAGGTGCAGCATCAAGGAGGAGGATAATCCAGAGCATATTCCACTCAATTTGCACATTGGCGCTGAATAGCCTTTGGAGCTAAGCTAACCAAACGGACTAGGAACAACAGATGGTTCAACCCACATCTACATCTACATACATATAATGCAAGAAATTTTCAGACAGACAGATGCTGTTACCAAAGATACATTTATAGTTTTTTTACAGGGATGATTCCATACCTGAGGTCCTTTGAATTGCAATACAATATACTCCAGTGGTGGTATCCTTTTGAAGAATTTCCTCAATGATACATTCCGATGTTGTCAGCGTCATCATCTGTGATATTAGCTTCAGTTTGGAAGTAGTCTAAACTCATATTTTTAAGCTGAGGTTCATTGCCATAATATATTTTTGTAGGTCGACCCCGGCAAGCTACATTTTTGAGTTCAGGCAATGAAACTAGAGAGTTTCACAAAGTTGCAGCTGTCCACAAACAGATTCTTTATCTTTGATCTTGGGGCATTGATCTCAAACACACTTGGGTAAAGGCAACAAGACATAAGCCGGAGATCTTCTAGCTGCACAATTTCTCAAAATAGCATTTGTACCCGCCATGCATTGAAGGTTGTCCAAAGAGAGCTTGGTGAGGGTGTGAAACACCTGGGCATTATTTGCTTTTTAAGCACCGCAATAGGAGATCACCAAGCTTTTCAGCTGAAAATTAGGATAGGCATTCAAGCGCTTGGAGTCATAGGCATAAACTAATGTTCTGTGTGGCTGCTGTAATCCATTCATTCATGTACCTCGTGGCAGAATAATCCATCCATATGACTTGCAGCCTTAGTTTCTGTATGGATCAGCACTGTTCTTGACTCTCAGTGCCCAGAAGAAAATTATTCACCTGTTCCACGTAGCAACGCATGGCACGACACTCGTAGCGCTGCAGGATGGCTGTAAGCGAATGGATCCTTGGCTTCCACTGCTCCAACGGCTCCCTGATCGCATGAAGCTAGGTTAGTTTCTTTGACTTTTTCTCTTCCTCATACGCTGCTTCAACTTCCTTGTAAAGCCGCTTTAACCTGTGCTAGCTTGATGGGAGTATGTCGTTTACAGAGAAGTCGTAATGACTGTGTAACCTGTGTAAGTTGAGCCATTGCTTTGAGAGAACAGTTGTGGCCATTGCTGTGCGTGCATCCACCTTGTCAAGTATCATTACCCAAATATCATCAGGCAAATTGCTGATCCTGTCTTCGCCATTGGCACATTCTTGGCTCAGGCGCATCTATTTTTTCTCACAAAGATGTCCATAAATTAACACCTAAAAGATTAATGCTTGAAGCTAAAAACTTTTGATGACAATACAAGCAAGGAAAAAATAATTAATTGATCATTCTTGATAGCAAATCAAGAGCCCACGGTAGAAGCTGTAAAATCCAAAGTAAAAAACTTTCTTTTAGCTGTGTTTGTATTGTACTAATGCTGGGTGTAATGCCTGTTATTTTGCCTCTCGCATGTTGTTCAGCCTAGATTTGCTCGTGTCCTGTTACTCTGTAATTAGGTTAAGAGGTAATCACTTTAGTGGTGTAGGCACTGTGATGAGCTACCAGTTTCCTTTCTTTTGTGCCAGCTATGTTTGCTCCTTTGTAAAGCTGGCGTCCCCAGCAAAACTTGGCATTGTAATAAAGCTTGGCATTCTTCCTTTTGTCTAAAAGTAAAAAACTTTGGTGTTATTTTTACTTGCCAAATCAGTATTCTTCAAAATGAGATGGAGCATTATATCTAGTAAAACAAAATCTTCAGCATTCACATTTTGTATGTTAGGTACTCTACAATTTTAATTTTTTATTCGGTGAGGATTCGAGTGTGTAAACACAACTGTTTCAAAAGACTAAAAGAGGATGTTGTCTGTAAATATTATAGTACGTATTCGACCAATATCTTCGTGTGGCAAGCAAGGTGTCCTGATCGGGATACGTTGAGAGCTGAAGCTTGGCGAGAGAAATTTTGTTCAGGTAGGCTGTATTGCCTTGCGTAGCCCAGTCAAAAAAAAAAAAAAGTAGTACGCATTGAGAAGGGAAATTTCAACAAATGTCTCTAGATGTTTGATTGATTGGCCTGATAAATAAGCATCGAGGAATGTACATGATATATTTGAGACGATTACTAATGACGCTATCATGTGTCGCTATTAAGATATGAAAAACCATATAGAAGAGCAGAAATAAAATTGTGATGTGATGTATGTTTTGATATTTGAATGTTTACTTATATGTATGTGACTTGAACCGTTACTGTGTGTAAAACTTGACCTTCGGATCCCGTTAATGTGTGTGTAAAGCTTGATCCGACAGGGTTTGGATCCTGGCTACGCCACTGCGGTGAGGGCGCCGGTGGGCGGATTGAGAAGGCGAACGGCGCGGGTGGCCTTGTCGCAGAGGACGAGGAGGCCCTCGGCGGAGCCGAGCTCGTCGTGGGCGCTTCGGTGGCGAGGTTGAGGTGGACGCGGCGCGACGCCGAGGCGCAGTGGGAGAGCGCCACCCAGTCGCGGGGCCGGAAGCGGACACGCACGCGGGGGTCCTCGGTGCACTCGCGCCAGGGCTTGCACGCGGCCCGGAATCGGACGTAGTCCGCCACGTCGGAGAACAGCCGGTCGGCGACGTCCTCCGCGAGCTCGGTCGTCAGGCTGGGGCAGTCCCTCCTGCGCGAGGATCAAAAGCAAAGCCAATGTGAGCAGCGGAAATGGTGGAGGGTATCGCACGCACGAACCAACCATTCGGCGGCGGCGGCGCGCTCGTGTCATCATCGCTCAGATCAGAGAGAGAGAGAGAGAGAGAGAGCGGCAATGGCAAGGCAACGGACTCCAAAGCAATCAATCGGCTTTGATTGATGGACGATGAGATTTTTGCCAAACCCTGCAAGGAAAACGCGGATTATTCACGTTAACCTGAAGCCGCTTCATCAAAATACGTAAATTCCAACAAGACTTGTGACCTACTGAATAATTCGTTCTTTGCGGTTAGAGCCTTGGAGATCAGATCAGACATATTGTTGGGATGGATAAGATCATACGATTGCAACATACAAGGGACAAATGGGGGGTTAATTTGTTGGGACTATCAGCAGCAGTAAACCACCAAACAGCAAAGCAAGAATGAGATTACAACCTAAAATGAGAGGGTATGGGAGTAAATAATTAGATTATGTTCCAAAACTAGTACGTGCAAAAGCTAAGGCACATAGCCACCGCGCAGCACTACAATCACCAGGGAAGTTTACGCCTACAACTCCAGCCCAAAGAAGGCACATAATCTACTGATACCTTCGAATACTTGACCCATCCAACAATCTCGCCTCAATGCTAAACAGTTCATGCAAGTATCATGTAGAAGAATAATCAAATGGCAAAATAAGGAGCAAGTTACTAAGTTAGGAATTGGTGCAGAGCAAACTAGGGTTGAACATAGCTAAAATGGCTGATACAAAGACCATGCGGTAGCTGACACTCAAGACAATAAAAACCAACATAGTAAATCTCCGGTACTCAAAAAAAATTTGGACAGGCCAGTATCACGTTCATGCAAAATTGCACCAATTACTCGAGAAGGCTGAAAGTAGCGGGTAGATTGATCCAACACAATGCAAGAGGTTCTTCGGCTATAACTTAGGAAGGATTTAAAACATCTCAAGCTCTAGACATTAAGCGGTGGTAACGGCAGCCTTGGCGGCAGCAGAAAGCTTGGACCTCCGCTTGGCCAAGCTCTCGCTCCGGCGATCTCTCTGCTCCTTGAGCCTCTGTGCAAGCAGCTTCTGGTACTCCGCAGCCTCGGACTTCTTCTTGGCGATCCTCTTCTTCTTCTCAGCAATTCTAGCACGCTTCCTCTGGAGGGTCAGGGGAGTCACAAGACGCTGGATCTTAGGAGCCTTGCTCACCTTCTTACCTGAAATAGAAGTAACCAGCCATTAGGTAGGTAACAAGAAAACTAATTGGACAACTCCAGAAACAATTCCAAAGTGCTGTGGCTTTTAGCTGAAATGACATTATAGTAGTTGTGAGCTTTTTCTGAGATATCCAATTAAAGAAAATAAAGAAGAAATTAAAAAACACTGTTATATCTCCATGGATAATGCAAACTGCAAAGGAAAAAGGAAAAAAAGGAAACACGCTCCAAATAGCTTTTGGCCATCGTTGTTTGGAACAGGGCCTTATTTCAAGTCAGTGCCAAGCTGACAAATACAACAGCGGTGACATGCAAGCATTGTGACACTATAAATTAAACAGGAGATAATAAGCTTTTTCAAGAAAAAAGAAAGAAGGGCATAGTGAGCAATGCTACACAACAGCACAATGCATGCTGGAATACGAATACAATTAAGGTAGCAAAGCAACTTAATGTAGGAAAGCTCACCATTCTTGGTAGTGAATGTCCTGCGGTATGTGTTGACGTATTTGCGGACATCATCATCCTTGCCAAGGTTGAAGAGCTTCCTGATCTTGGAGGCCCTCTTGGGTCCCCTCATCCTGGGCTTCTCAGTGTCAGTCAGGCCAGGCAGGTCATTCTCACCCTTCTTGACAATCACCAAGTTGATAACAGATAGGTCTTGGCTGACAATGCAACCACGGACCGACTTTCTCCTGCGCTCACCATCACGCCTGCCATACCCACGGAAACATGGTGTGCCTGCAGAATTCAAACAAAAAAAATCGGGTAAAAGATTCACTCCAAGAGGGAAAAGAAATGTAGGTCAATGAAGAGTATTGTGGAAATAAAAATTTACCCCTGTGGAGCAGAAGGCGGACCCGCCCAGAAGTTAGCACTCCTTGCTTCATTGGGAAACCTTGCTTGTCACAACCACCCATGATCTTGAAAACATAACCCTTGAATTCCTGTAAAAACCAAGAAATGTTACATATCACATCTTTGAACAAAAAATCAGTGTAAGGATTAAGTATCATGGAATTGGCTGTCAGTAGATTACCTCGCCCAGAGCATCACCACTGACCTCCTGAGAGATCCTTTTGTCATAAAAGGCACGCCTGTAGTTCATAAAAAGGCATCAAATATCCATATGAAAAAACAGAACAGGTGCAGAAAAAGGGATCGCATGAATTTGTAACAAGGTAGACAACAAAAGGCACACATTGTTTACAGATCATTAAACACCCAAATGCCTGCTATAATTTTAAATTTGGAAGTAAACTACATAACTTTTTAAAAAGAACAATTTGTTGTCTAAAAAAACAGTTGACTTTCTGTATTGACAAACACCCACTGTCATATTTTTAGACAGCACAAAGAACAAGTTGAAATAGTAAATTTAAGATCATAGGGTCTCTATAATTTTCTGTACTCCACTATAAACTGGTGAGCACTAATGAGGGCTGTTTATTACGAAATAGTTGAAACTATTTGTCAGTAATTCAATAAGTAAAACAGTCCAGTTATCTTAGGATCTAGGTGTGGATGTTTTCATGCTCTTGAATCCAACTAAGCAAAAGGTGGCATAAGTGATGTATCCCTTTCAATGCTATTTACTACTTATCTGTCCAACAAGCAATTCACAAATCACAGCCGACCCTGACAATACAAATCGCAGCCCCAATGAATAACATACTGAAGCATCTCCCGAGAAAGATACATTGCTATACCTTTGTGTCCTAACAACTATACAACCAAAGAGGACTCCCAAATGCAACCTTGTCACATTTGAAACTAAGTTTGAACACCATCAAAACCAGAAGTAACTCCTGTCGCTCACTGCTACTGTCGTCAATACAGTTAGTCCTCGCAATCACTTTCACTCTAATCCACCCAAATACCAGCAGCTCAAAAGCCATGAAGCACGTTTAAATCTAACATTTATAAAAACGTCATGCTTGACACGTACTAGCAACAAATATTACTTTCCTATCATCCAAGTTTGACACACTAAATATCAGCTGCACGAATCCAGCAAACTAATACTACTCCATCACATGAATCTACCGAATCGAATTACAAAAGGAGCTATACAAATCCCGAAAGAGAACACATCCGTGCGCAGGTTATCCCCCCTCCCCCCCTGGATCCAAGGGATAAGAACACGAATGGGAAGACGGGAAACACTCACAGCTTCTGGTCGTCATCGATCTCGAGCTTCTTCTGGCACCCGGTGGTCGGGTTCGCGATGTTGAACTGAAACAAACGCAAAGACCACACGAATCACAACACCAAAACAGCCGCAAACCGCATCTAAGAGCATCGAATGCTCGCCCATTTGGGCGGGTAAGGAGAGGAGTAGTGCGTACCTTCATGGTTGCGTGGCGTCGCGAACTCGCCGGCGGCCAGGAGAGCGAGCGCTGGGGAGCAGCGGTGGCGGCGCGAGGCTAGGGTTTTGGGCAAGAGGATACCGTGGTGAGATGGGTGGAGTTTATATAGGGTCGGCGGCGTCGCAGGGAGATGGATTGGGGTCGCCAGGCTCGATCTCGGCCGTCCGGGGCTGCCTGCACGGTTGGATTAGATTAGCGGGCCGGAAATGGAAAGTGGGCTCATGCGTCCGCATATGGTTTGCACACTTAAAACGGCCCAATTGGTTGGTCCCGAAAAAAATCGAGGCTCCTTAGGTATGGGTCAGGCAGGCAGGCAGGCCGAACCGAAATTCCACCTTATTATAAGTTTGCAGCTATTTTTTCTAGAGAAAGTTTTCCTTTTTGCCACTAAATAGAGCCGTATCTCTCCTCTACGTGTCATCGAAATTTTCCATTTCTCTCTCTAAAAAATAAATCGTGTATTTCTCTCTTTTCATGTTTAATATAACTTAGCAGGTGAAACTATATTCAGCAAAAGGCCAAGAAAACTAAACCCACCTAAGAGGGTGTTTGTATTGCGTTTTACTGATGATTTTTAACTGTATCTGTTAATTAAAAATAAATAGTAATAACTGAAAGAAGTAGTTTTTAAATAGAGTCGATGAACGGTAGAAAAAATAAGGAAGAAATACATACGTATGATAAGAGCAAGAGGAATAAGGTGCATAATATACTCGTGACGCCTGTATCTATGAAACAAGAAGATAGCGAGAGAAGTGAAGAAGAAGTATTAACTTTTATCTTTTCTAAGCTGAAACTAAAATCAGAAGCCAACAGTCCCAAGTCCGTTAGATTTGGCACGGCAGCATCAGCATGCATGCATCAAGAAACCAGCCCAAGAACCAAGATAAAGGAAGTCATGATGCATGAACATTACGAGCTTCATGAAACTGTCCAATTCATGTAAGACACAAAGGGAACCGGGACACCAAGAATTCAGCCAAGAACACCAACATATGACAAGTATATTATTTATCAGCAGCGTCACTACCTCGGTTACAGAAAAGCATGTAATACAACAACGAAATGGAACACTGAAATGAACGACATAGCAAAAGGATCAGCACATTACAAAAGACCACAAAGAGAGTTCACGGCGGCTTCTTCGCCTGAACCACGTCTGCTCGTCACAACGCGCACACGTAGTCGCCGCTGTCCTCGATGTCCACGTCGTCGGCGTCGATGTCGTCCAGGTCCATGCTCCCTAGTCCGGGCAGCTGCCCCGAAAGCTTCGATCCGTCGCTCGGTTTCCGCGCCTCCTGTATGACGGCCATGATCTCATCCAGGCTCTGCGAGGGGGCTGCGTTGACGTCGGCCATCTGCAGGTTCATCTGGTACTCATCGGTCATCTCGATGGGCAGGTTCTTGAGGAACCACGGGTGTTTCTTGATCTCTGGGATGGTTATTCGCTGCACGAACTGACTAATTAGGATACGACAATTCTCTGTTTCATCTACTCTAGAAGCACAAGTGTTTAGAGAGAAGAATTACTTGCTCAGGGTTCGCCACGAAAATCCGGGACAGCAGATGTCTGCATTCCATTGAAACCCGGACATAATCAGGAATCGAGTATTGTACGCTGAGTATCCGCTGCAAGGATCTTATAAACTTTTATGCCCACGAATTAAGGTGCAGCATGAGCTGAGCTAAACAAAACGAAATGAGGAAAGGAATCCCATTGGCATAGTTGATTGTCAGATGAACTCACAGTAATCGTCTTGCGGAAGTTCCTTGGTTCGGCAGGGTCGTCAAAAGGATATGCGCCCACAAGCATCACATATAGAGTTACTCCACAAGACCAAACATCAGCGACCTAAATTGGACATGGTGTGAGGTTTGATGGGTGACTTGTAGAAATTAGACTATTGCTAATGAGAAATAGCAAAGCACAAGTTACCTTTCCATCATATTCCTTTCTAGAAAGGACCTCAGGAGCGATGTAAGCTGGAGTGCCAACGGTTGATTTCGGCTGAGAATGCAGGACAGAGGACTGTAAAGAAAACCAAGAGTAATTATAATGGTCTAGTAGGCAGGCCAGTGGTTATTAAAGGTCACAATCTGCTCTAGACTACCTTGGAGTAACCGAAATCACATATCTTAAGCCGAGGCGCTGTGCTCCCATCCAAGAGAGTATTTTCTAGTTTCAAATCTCTATGACAGATTTGCTGCGGCGATAACAGAAGATAGTATTATGTACAATATACTACTTTTAAGTTGCTAATGGTAACTTAATTTGAAATAATTCTGTACCATGGAATGGCAATAGCTAACTCCTGAAATCAGTTGTTGGAAGAAGAACCTAGCCTGTTGATAAGAATGAATAAGCCATCAATAGAACAACACGCCCTTAACTACTTAAGTATCACATATCATAGTAAATATTCTCTACCTCATCCTCGCCAAATCTCCCAGAACCGCAGATCCTTTCGAAGAGCTCACCGCCAGCTGCATATTCCATAACTATTGCCAAATGTGTGGGAGTTAGCACAACCTGAAAAACTAAGTGCTCTCTTTAAGTTTGCAATTTGGATATGAAAATAGATTTAAACTAAGACGTAGTAAGTTTTAATGCTCCAAGGAAATAAACAAAGTTCTTGGTATATATAGCTATCCACTTTTTTTTATAACACGCATGAGGGCTGCGCATCTTTTGCATTAAGAACTGGAGATACCTCAGGTTTACAGGTTAGAAATACACTTCCACCTCTACTCTACCTGAACACGAAGCTAAATCGCCTGAAAATTGCTACCGCTACCTCTACTCCTAACAGTAACACAAATACAGTTATCCACTTAACTCCTAAAAACTAGTTATGTCAAATACTAAGTATTTTCTGACATTGCGAAAAGAATGGGCTGCAGATCGGTCACTCATAGAATCAGGAATATATATATTAGAATTACTAGACTAGCAATTTATCAGCATATCTTGCAGACAATTCTGTTACAACGAACATAATCAAAATGAACATTTCTTATTGTGGGTGCCTCTATGGTATCCTGAAAAAACAAGAGTGCATTTAAATTAGATTATGGGGCTAATTTTAAACTAATTTTGCTTAGTCCTTGTTTTCATCTAATAAACTGTCCCTCCCGCCCTGAAACCTCTTTTTTAATAGTAGATCAGTTAGCGTGAACTGCAGCGGCATGCATCGCATGCAAACAAGACTTAACACTAGAAATAACACTGACCTTTAACACTTGTACATGATGGTATACATCTTGCTAGGTCACTGTCACTTCCAGTAGTCATTTAATGAATGATTGCATTATAGACTTAAGCAATTATGAGATCTTCAAGTCATGGCTGTCTCAAGCCTCAACCACAAAGTACTTGCCCAAGTTACAGGGTATGGCACTAGGACAAGCTACATATAGCTGCTGAATGCTGATAAGCATCTAATAGAATTAACACATTCTTCCTAACAGTTGAAAGAAGCAGCCTACAAGTCCTACACAAGGAAAGAAGAAAAAAAAAGAAGCATCCTACAAGTGCTCACAGTAAGGGTCTACGGAAACATTCTACCATACAAGTTCATGGCCACGCACAGCATATGCCCAGAACTACTCAAATAGCAAAAGCTCTAGGACGGCTATACTAGAACATAAAGGTATGAATCACTATCAAAAGAGTCCTTCAAACTCTGCAACTAGGATTAAGTTTTTCTTTACATATTCCATCTGTCTTATTCGAATGTGAGGATGGAATACAGATAAACATCATTTCTTGCTGGAACTGGTATGGGCCAGAAGCTGAGAAGAATTTAGAGTTGAGCATTACAGCATACTATTTTTGTTTTGGTAATCATTCAAATATAGGAAGTTATTTTATGAAGTTTGAAGAGTGTTTTGTAAAACACACTGCCAAAGTTTTATTTAGTTTGAAGAATGTTTTGGAAAACACACTGAGACAAGTTTAGCAAAAAAAAAAAATGCAGGAGAATTGCATGTCTTTTCATTAAGGAAGTTTAGCAAATTTAGAAAATGTATTGTGAATTTTCCAGAATTATGGGGCTTTGTTGGTACTTATGTTAGCAAATTATAATCAATTTTAACGATAATATTGAATTTAAAGTTTTGAGTTTCTATTACTTCCACCGGCAGAAGGGACTTACCTCCTTGAATCTAACTATGTTTGGATGCCCCAGCGATCTGTGGTTCATAATCTCCCTTTGGACATTCTCGTCAATCTGTGAAAGCAGAAGTAAAAAAAATAAAGCATTAGTTGACAAACTAAAGATACTCAAACACATCAAAACAGCTTGGCAGAGCTCAAATGAGTTAAAGTGAACATTATGTTCGAAAGAAGCAGTGAAATGTGAAAAATGAAAATGGTAAGAGGTGGTGACCATAACAGGTGGGTGGGGGGATGTGGTTATGTGCAAAAAAATGTCTACAAAATCAGAACACATATAATGAACTCTTGATAACATAAGCAACTAATCAACTGATAAACCTGGATACATGAATCCAACTCCTCATTATCAGCCAAGAATAATCGCCATAGCAGCATAGTGCACTATGACAGTAGCATTGATTGACTGAAGGATGTTCAGGAGCTAAGGATGACCTAAAAATGATGCTAGAAGCGCCCGTGGGAAACTGAAGTGAACTTAAAGCAGCGGCATCAAATGTAACATTACAAGTTTACAGTGATAAAATCCATTTAACTAAGAAGTACTAGCCCATGCTAACAGCTATGATCATACGAATTGTTTTTAGCAAGTGCGTTTACCTACCATGACAGATTTTTGCTGCTTCTGGACCGGTTCAACACTACCAGCTTCCTAGAAACTGATATAACTACTTGACTACGACACCTTAAACGAACAAGCAATGTAGTTTGCAATTTGCATATCGAACAAAACTTAATACAAACCAAGGATACCTTAAAAATTGGACAGAACGTTCACTTTTGGTCACAGCGTAGCTACAAAACGGGGCGCAGTTTTTGGAATTGTCCCATAACCCAGATGCCGAAACGGCCTCTGAAGAAAACTTTTGTCCTGCCTAAACTAAGGTGCATAGGAAGATACAAGCTTTAACCAATCAAAAGTACAAGAAGCTAAACATCCAACGGAGCTAGACTAATCAGTACCCAGGTGCAAAATTCAGCTCGTTAATTGGAAACTGTGAGAATGAGAGGAAGACCTGCATTCATCAGTCAAGTGTGATGTGAATTATGGAGGTGGTCAAAATTCAAGACCCATATATAATTGTTTTTAGGAATCATATATAAAGCTTCAATTCTTTTAGAGAAAATTCCAGCCGGAGAAACATAATAGATCAGGGGAACAGTAGCACAGTGGATCATCCGATCTCTCGAGCAAACTATATCTAGGTAGGAACTGATCAAATTAGAAAAACTACCCAAGTACCAGGTAAACAGTAACAACTAACAGCCCAAAGAAAGGAGCCCTTTTTATGCACCATGAACCCAAACCCAAACGAAACCTAGGAAGTTCACAAATTAAGATTCCAATCATAATCCGCCTGCCAAAATTGGGTCTAAGCATCAACCTAACCAACCAAACACACTCCAAGATCAAACTTGACGTCAGAAGGATAAATCGAAGGAAATTCATTCCACCTCACCTTGTGCCCCCTCTCGATGAACTTGACGGCGAACAGCTCCTTGGTCCTCACATCCCTGATCAGCTTGGCCACCCCGAAGTTGCCCGACCCTATGTCCTTGATCACCTCATACCGCTCCATCTCCACCCTCTCACAGCTCGGAATTGGCACTGGTCTGGACACAAGGACTGGAGCAAGAAGTTGTACTAGCAGCTACCAGCTCAGGCAGGGCAGTCAAGAACCGAGCAGAGCCAGTGAGTGGAAGTGAATTGTGGAGGAAAGAACGCCGGAAGGAAGGAAGCAGCCACCGAGCAAGGAAAGCAGCGGGAGGAGAGGGGAAGGAAGGTGTGGAGTGCGCTGCGGTGTGGAAGGGGGTCGGGGCCTTTTGATGAGGCTTGGCTGGGTCGAAGTGGGAGGAGAGAGACGTAGCCATGTAGCCATACCATCCGTCGTGGTGCTGCTGCAGCCGTGGGCTCTGAAGTGGTCGCCTTGCTGGTAATAGTTAGCGAAAAGAAAAAAGAAAGAAAATTGCGTGGAATTTTTATTTCAACGGTTCGATCGGACCGGGAACGAGTGGCTTGCTCTTACTGTAGTCCTTGGCATATCTCACACCGAAGACACTTCTTTTCAAATTTAGTTTCCAAGTAGCTATTTTTATAAATCTAGTTTCCTCTTTAAACTCAGTAGGATAACGTGCCGAACTACCCAACCTTGTTAGGTGGTTAATCAGTGTAATCATACAATATGATGCTTAATTAATGTTAATGTTAGTTACTAAAGCCTTCTACTGAGCTGTGGTTATTCGGCAGGTGCTATTAAGCTTTGTTTGCCGAGCAGCGGTAGTGCAACAGGTGACATATATCGGCTTTTGTGGCTGTCGAGATTAGGAAGATGTTAGATTTGTAAAAAGGAATGTTTAGAATTAAATTTAAAGAAAAATAGCTACAATATTAGATATATGAATGATTCCTTACTTTGTTTCCCTTTCTTTTTCTTTTCTTTTAAGGTTTCATACAGTATAACAATGGATTCAGAAAATTGGAATCGGGTAATTAAGGAACAGTGACACTGCACGATATGCTGCCACTTGCTGAACTTCATTGGAGAAACTCTGCCGATTCTCCTAGTCGCCTTCCCATTGGAGATTGGACTGAGCTGCAGAGAACTGTACACACATTTCGGAATCTACGATTTCAACAGTGC
The DNA here is from genome assembly GCA_017311315.1 of Dendrocalamus latiflorus. Lineage (NCBI taxonomy): Eukaryota > Viridiplantae > Streptophyta > Magnoliopsida > Poales > Poaceae > Dendrocalamus > Dendrocalamus latiflorus. The sequence continues at coordinate 24,969,526 of CM029671.1, read as the reverse complement.
ATGATCCGTCAAAGATATTCAGTCTCCAACGATGCTAACTGCCTAAAGTTGTGTGGAAGTGAAACAGATAGAATTGAAGTAAACGAAAAGCGACGTTACTATCTAAGATGGATGGCATTGCGCCTTTCTTCACGCGATTCTCACTCGCGGCCTGAAACCAAGCTAGCCATGAAATCTGCCGATATGTTTCACCTGACGCTGCTTAAGAAAACTATGTTGGAGAGTCTTACGACCTCCCAGGATCTTTTACGACCGGTTAGAGTCGTTTACGACCGGATAGAAATTGAATACGACCAGTCCTGGATGCTTACGACCAGTTCCGATCGCTTCAAACTCTATCGATCGATTTTCCTCCGTAGTCGTAAAAACACTGTAGCAATTACGACCACTCCTCCTTATCGAGCGTTGTCTTCCTCCAACCGCTCTCGAAGAATACCGTGATCGTAAATCTTTACGAACACGCAGTGATGCTGGCGATCACCGTTCACCGTAGTCGAAACACCCTTTCGACTACGTTCACTTCCTTCGAACGTGATCGGAGTTGCTTCCGATCACATACAAACCTTCTCGGCGTAGTCGCTGCTCCTTACGACCACCTTCACCGTGGTCGTAGCCTTCTCAACGTAGTCGGAGAATCACTGTTCCTTTGCCGTGATCGTAGCGCCTCTCGATCACGCCCGCAGGAACTTCGCCGTGGTCGTAACTCCTCCCGATCACGCTTGCGGTGATCGTGAGTCCTTCCGACCACGCCTTGCACAATCACACGACAAAACAATGCTTTGTGTGTTTCCCTCTTTTTGGTATTTTCTCAATGGCTTGGTACATCTTTGGTTACATGTCTACCCCTTCTTTTATATCCAACTCTACGACTCCTACTCGGTTTCCGATTAGGAATACAAAACCTATTCCGACTCCGACTTCTAATTCCTACTTCAACTCAACTTCGATTACAAACCCGACTCCGATACGACTTCTAAAACAAGATTATTTCCAACATTCTCTCCCTAATCTTGTTTTAGTAGCTTCCATCATGTTGATATTCTCCTTCTCGGTCACGTTGATTTTCTCCTGTTTCTTCCTTGGATGTTTTTCTCCACCAGCTGCTTGTTTCACTGTTGCGTGGTCTTGCTTTCAACCACCGTTCTTCACGTCGTGCTTTCTCCCGCCAACTCGGGATCCAAACTTCAGGCTTTTGGCTGCTTCGACCATCCGGGCCGATCCTGGGACCTGTTTGCTGTGGTCGAACGATTTCTCGAACACGTCCAGTCTTCATTTGCCGTGGTCGTAACACTTGCCGACCGTGCTCGATCATCTTTTGCCGTGGTCGTGGTGACTCCCGACCACGTTCGATCGTCTTTTGCCGTGGTCGAATTTCTTCTCGACTACAGCCAAAACCTTCTGCCAACCTTCTCGTTACGACTTCCAACTCTTCCGACTTGTTGTTTACGACTTCATGCTGTTTTTCGACCACCAGGAGATGAAGTCTTTCAGGCTCTGGTTCCTTTAGATCATCTGGTCTCCAAATTTTCAGCGGTATTTTGTACAACCGATTTGCTGATTTTTGTGCTTTCATCAACAACTGCTCTCTGCTGTCAAAAACCCTCAGATAAGCTCCTTTTAATTCAACTCGGCACCCTTCTTCAGTCAGTTGGCCCAAGCTTATCACGTTGCTGCAAAGACTTGGTATATAATATACATCTGACAACGGTTTTTGACTTCCATCCTTGCACTTTAACAGGATTGTTCCTTTTCCTTTGATTTGAACTGTTGAGCCGTCTCCAAACTTTACTTTACCGAGCACTCTCTCGTCTAGTTCATGAAACAACGAGTGTGTGCCCGTCATGTGGTTGCTTGCTCCGTTGTCGAGATACCAATCTGTTGACTGGTCTTGAGTCTTCTCTCCCTTCTCCATCAAACTAGGAAATACTCTCCCTTCATGTAGCATCACCATTGTCGGTTCAGCTACAGTACATTGCGACAGCAGCAGAGTCGGTTCCATCTGAACCAGATTGACTTCATCCTCTCTCTTCTTGTTTCTGCAATTCGCTGCAAAATGCCCATACTTTTTGCAATTGTGGCATTGTATGTGGCTTCGACATTCAGCAGCGTAGTGACCGAATTTCTTGCACTTGTGGCATTGTATACTCGATTTTCCGGTTTCAGAGTTACGCCCACGACTGCTCCCGTCGTTGCGTCCTCCACCTCTCTTCACATCGTCGTTGTGACTTTCATGGCTCTTATTCTCGTTCAGTGCTTCCCACTGAGCACGAGATAGCAGCAGCTGATTACCTCCTTCCTTGTCCTGATGCCGTCTCTTCTGACTTTCTTCAAAGATTCGCAAGCGACCGACTGCCTCAGTTAGCGACATTTTCGTCATGTCTCCAAATTGTTCAATTGTGCTGATAATTTGGAGGAAACTGTCGGGGACTGCGCTGAACAATCTCTCAATAACTGTTGAGTCTGGCAACTCAACACCCAAAGCTCGGATTTCGCCAGCCAAGCTCGTCAGTTTTTGTGAGAACTCACCGACGCCTTCGATCTCTCCCATGACCAGGCGATCGAACTGCCTCTTCAGCACTTGTGCTCTTGCCTTCTTGACGCGTTCTTCTCCAATGCGCATCTCCTTGATAGCTTCCCATGCTTCTTTTGCAGTCTCCTTCTCTGCAATGGTCATCAAGACTTCGTCAGGGACAGCCTGCGATATGACGGCCATAGCACTTTGGTCTTGAGTCTCTTCGACCGGTGCATCTCCTTCGATAGCCGTCCATACTCCCAGAGCGCGCATGACGATCTTCATCTTCACGGCCCACAGGCCGTAATTTGTGTCGGTCAGCATAGGAAATTGGAATGGTACCGAACCTCCTCTCATGGGTGCTCGTGGTGGAGGCTGCGGTTTCTTTTCACCGGAGCCTTCCGCACCTGCAACTTTCTTCTCATTTGACTTGTCCTCCATTGCCACCTTGCTCTGATACCAAATGTTGGAGAGTCTTACGACCTCCCAGGACCTTTTACGACCGGTTAGAGTCGTTTACGACTGGATAGAAATTGAATACGACCAGTCCTGGATGCTTACGACCAGTTCCGATCGCTTCAAACTCTATCGATCGATTTTCCTCCGTAGTCGTAAAAACACTGTAGCAATTACGACCACTCCTCCTTATCGAGCGCTGTCTTCCTCCAACCGCTCTCGAAGAATACCGTGATCGTAAATCTTTACGAACACGCAGTGATGCTGGCGATCACCGTTCACCGTAGTCGAAACACCCTTTCGACTACGTTCACTTCCTTCGAACGTGATCGGAGTTGCTTCCGATCACATACAAACCTTCTCGGCGTAGTCGCTGCTCCTTACGACCACCTTCACCGTGGTCGTAGCCTTCTCAACGTAGTCGGAGAATCACTGTTCCTTTGCCGTGATCGTAGCGCCTCTCGATCACGCCCGCAGGAACTTCGCCGTGGTCGTAACTCCTCCCGATCACGCTTGCGGTGATCGTGAGTCCTTCCGACCACGCCTTGCACAATCACACGACAAAACAATGCTTTGTGTGTTTCCCTCTTTTTGGTATTTTCTCAATGGCTTGGTACATCTTTGGTTACATGTCTACCCCTTCTTTTATACCCAACTCTACGACTCCTACTCGGTTTCCGATTAGGAATACAAAACCTATTCCGACCCCGACTTCTAATTCCTACTTCAACTCAACTTCGATTACAAACCCGACTCCGATACGACTTCTAAAACAAGATTATTTCCAACAAACTATAGATCCTATGGATTAAATGGAAGCAGGGGCGCTGAGCCATAAACAATTTGGAATGTCTATGTGGCATCACCCTAACCAAAAGAAGCAAGAATTAACTAACACTGATCTAACGTGTGAGCAGAAAAAGATTCTATCTCATGAAATGATATGGTGCTACTGCTACCAGAACAATATTTTAAGAGGTGTGTTTAGAGATTTGTCAAAAATAAAAATATGTGCGTTTAGAGATTGTTTCTTACCGAAATAACAATGCAGAACAATTCAGCAGACATTATTGCAAAAAAAAAATTTTGCTTTCGGTATTAACTTATTGAATCAATTTCATTTAAACCTGACAAACTGAATACAGAATATTAATCAATTCATCATTGAAATGTACAAATTATTGCAAGGGATGTACCTAAATTGTCAACAGTATGCTACTGTGCTTATGAAATTGTTCTACCTGGTACCTAATGCAGCTTGAAACAGCAAATCTTACCAATGCAATTATTCAATTTTTGGTATGTCCTTTCCCCCCTTTTGAGTGACAAACTGAAGTATTGGACTGATAATGAGACAGGTATTACAGCACTCTTCCCTGCTTTTGAAATCCCGCTCCACTTTTCTGAAGCCATGTGATGTGTGCAACTTTCCCTGATCCGAGTATCCGACTTTATCTTGGAAATCTGGTAGGCGCCATGGCTACCTGCATGCCATGGTGCTAACTAACCTGGAATTGCAAAATTTCAAGAGCATGATGAGCTTTGGGATGGAACATTCCATTAAAAATGGCCTGGAGTGGAAACTTCTGGATGCGAATTGTTAAAATTTATCTCCATCGCATTGCTCGACCAGTGGCTGGCGAAAGTTGCCTCTAGAAGGGGATGGCCATTCGTGGCATGACTCCTGGCTACCTGTTTAGGATACACCCTTGCTGTCAGGCACCAAATCATCAATAAACAATGAGTAGATAATGATTAAAGAATCGGTAGATGTCTTGAAGTGGAAAGCAAACGTCGCTAAAATACTATACTACTACTACTACTACTCTCTGGTGCAAGCTTTGCTTGGATTCGATTTGTTGCTTGCGCGGACGCAACCATATACGCATGTTGTTATGGCCTACTTTGACTCAAGAGACAAGCTTTGCTGAGTTGCTTAGAAGGTAGGAATAGCATACACGTACAGTAGTACTACTAGTCATTGAAGTTTTGTGTCGTGCTATATACTCCGTATCTTGAGCAGAATCCTCTTGCTGACCATCTCCCTTTCACCCATGAATTCCTGAACTGACACTTTTTTTAGTGGATATCTCTAGAAATGTCTATGTATATTAAATTTCCGACTTATTTTTAGTTCACTTGCGTGCATGCCATCCGCGAAGAGATGGAAAACACGGTGAGCCATTTTGAGCTTAGCGGAAGAAAAACCCGGTCCACATAATCACTACTAACACAGCAGTAACACTCCCGGTTCGGTTAAGTACCCTGTGTGAGCGGCCTGGTCAACGTTGCCGTCAAGTGATGGCGTTGACCGTGTAGAAACTGCAGATCGACCGACCGTTCCGGGACCCTGATCAACTCGGCTTCGACTTCTGGCTTATTTTTCACTATTCATAAGTTTCGTTTTTTTTCTGAACTTTTGGCTTTTTGTTGAGCTTTTTTGCCGGTTCTTTTTTTTCCCGTGTTTATTTGTATTATACGTAATGGGATAACATATTTTTTATATTTTTAATTTTTTTTAAATTTAATTATGCTAAATAAGCCTCTGTCAGCTACAGTGTTTTTTTCAGCCAGTTACAATGTTTTCAGCCATAAGCCATGAGTTTTTCAGCCGAACCGATCACTAACAGCTTCGATTCACCTGGTCTTCGAAGATGAATGAAGATTGGTTTGGAGATCAAGAAACTCAAAAGTTTCGAATGAGATCAAGCTTGGTTGGAGGAGATGAATTAAAATATTGGGAACTTCAGAGTTTGACAGAGTCGAGGAGAGTTCCAGTTTTCCAATTAGGATGGTGGGACCAAGAGAAACGGAGAATTACCATAGTCGTTGTTTGGATCTCAGGAATTAGAAGCTAGTTTTTAGAAGAAAACTGGTTTTAGTAGGATTTTTAGGAAAACTAGTTTCAAGTTGTTGTTCTATTATTGTAGGTTTATAGATTATCTTGTTTGGATTAGAAAAACTTAAACGAGTTTTCACCTATTCACAAAATGCACAAAAATGCACTGTATGGGGGAAATGCATATTTCATATATTCCTGTTCTCCTAGGAGATAGCATTACACCTAGATCTGGGAGTTGAGCCAGGCCATGCCCAGCCTAAGCGCGACACGACACGGCAAGAGCAGCGGGCCGTGTTGTGCCTAGAATGTGGGCCCATCAAGCACGTGGTATGGTAGGCCAGGCAGCACGCGGTTGGGCCTGTGGCCACGGAGGGATGATGGACCATGAGAATAGCCAAAGAGGGGGAGGGAGAGCATATTGGTACCTTGTCAGAAGCCAAACACCGTCGTCATTGTCCCTGTCACCAAGTGCCCGTGGGCTCATGGCTGTCGCCTATCATCGTCCTCGCCTACAACCCTGCCATGCCTTGCCATGCCAAGGCCACCGCGCACTGCCATCCCATATCGCACGCCAGGTTGCCCTCCTTGTCGAGTAGGCTTGGCCGCAAGTTGAAGATGATGCCACGTGGCGTCGCACTAGCAACGACACCGGCGCAAGCACCGATGCTGGAGGAGAGGATCTACCGCGTTGCATTGAAAGAGAGCAGGCACCTTGTCATTGTCACCGTCGCCATGCTGCCACCATCGCCATCGAGGAGAGGAGAGGAAGATAGGCCACTGCTATCTACTCGTCCCTCCCCCCATGGCCCACCTCACCCCCACCCCTACCCTCACGAGGCCATCTCAGACATGAGTCTAAGCAGTTGCCAGTGGGAGAGGGAGAGAGGAAGAGTTGGCACTCGGCTGTCTTGTAGAGAGGGAGAGTGAGAGAGGCGGCGAGGAAGGGAGAGAGAGTCGGTCGTCCACCTCATTCCAAATCCCATCGCTATCCACCGCCCACCACTCATCCTCAATGCCACCTCCGACTCCATGTCGTCGGCTATGAGTTTGAGGTGGGCAAGTGGCGATGGCACCTAAGGCGGCTCGTGCGGGAGGATGGGAGTCCACGGGCCACCCCTCGCCTTCTTCCTCCACTGTTGGAGCCGCACCTCCCCCATCCTCGTCCTCTAGCATCGACGAGCGCCTGCTGATGCCACCATCCTCTGGACCCGGCCGTGTCTAGATCTCGTTGCCATCCACCAATTGTCGCTTGTCCTCAATGCCATCATTGGCTATGGGTCCAAGGCAAGCAAGCGGAATCAAAGAGGGCATAGGGGGTGCATAGGACACCGGGTCCAATTTTACTTTTCATTGATATAGCTCATGTATATATAGATGTGACACCCCCTTCCCAACTCGAATGACACCAGGCGTTGGCATCTGTTAGGTCGCATAATAGAACAAGGCGTCGAGGCTTGCTTAGTTGGGCCAGTAGTATGCTAGCGCAGCCCACATCAATGTGTTATGCGTCTGAGGCCAGCGCAAGACGGGAAGGCCCATGGAGAGAAGAGGCCACGAGGCCTACCTAGCACGAGCACGTCCACAGTCCTTCCACCATTCCACGAAAGTGTGCTCGTCTTGGCCCTTTCACTGTTTGCCTGCTTCACATCGCACTCGCCTTGGTTCTGCAATGCGTGCGACGGGCTAAGCCATGAAAACTGTCCCGCTCACCTATCCACTGCCTACCAATCATCAGAGACCTTGCTCACCACCATGTCACTCTCACTGGCCCTATCCATAAGCCACACCTTCTCCTAGCTGCCTCGACAGTCATGGAACACCGGAGGCTAGCAAGGATCGAGTCGAATCGCGAATTAGCAAAGGGTATTGCTTCTTTGTGTCTAATTTTCTCTAAATTCTTCTAATTTCTTTCAATAAATGGCACTAAATTGTCAAGTAGGGTTTCAATTTGATGATCGTTGTTTTTCCCCATCAAATTGTAGGGTTATGACTCAAGGTTTCAAATTGGTTTTTGGAATACCAGCCAAGTTGCAAATTGGAATAAAAAATTGCATGTGATTTTGATCTAGTTATCCACGAGTATTTGACAGTTGGGAATAATGTCAGGCTTCTGGATGATGTTTCTATTCTACTGTTCATTTGTTCTTCAACATGACAACATCTAATTGACTAATTGAGTTTTCAAATAATCCATGCAATCACATCAACATTCAACTCATGAGTTACAGTCTTATTTGCTATATAAAGAACCGTGAAATGAAGTTACCAATGATGTGATTCGTCGCTTCTAGATTTTGAGAGCGTAGAAATGAATTCTAGATGGTAATGTATTCACTTATTTGATCACTCTATTACTTTTTACCCGAAAATTTGAAGTCGTTTTGGCCATTGAGATCAAATGATGTATTTTGCTACGAAGACCATCTTTTGTCAGTGATTTGGTCCTTAGCTCCTTCACTTTGCTACAATTTAGTGGATTTCTTGATTTTAGTAAGTCCTTTCATCACTATTTATTTATTATTGTATATTGCGATCGGTTATGGTAAATTATTAATGCTAAAATATAGCTAGATATATCTTTATATATTGTAATGTTACTTAAAAATTATACGTATGATGATAAAATGGTAAACTCTGATTATCATCATTCTAGTTTCAACTTGATTGTTAAGAGAACCCAAAAATCAAACCGCTGAAAACCAAAAACAACGGCCATGCTACTTCGCTATCTACACGCGAGGGAACAACAACCAGAGCAAGTTGCCTTCGGCATCGCACAACATCTGCGATTTTCGTCACATGGCCTGCTGCGTCTGCAACAGCGACCCAATCACCCGAGAGACACACGTACGTTGTTCGGTTGTTGCAAAGCGCCTAGCGTGATGGCTCCCTCCGAAAGTGAGCGGCGATCTTTTTTGCATGCGGAACCGGTCGCCGATCCGACCGTGCGGACCCCACCCTCGGACGGACGAACAGAGGTCAGCTTCACCTTGGAATCTCTGACGGGCGGACGAGACGACAGTTTGCGCCATAAACTAGCCGACACCGAGTCGACCGCTCCGGCGTCTCGTAGCGTGCTTGCCTGCAGCTTAACAGTAGAAACCGCGGGATGAACAGCGACGACGACTCGTCTTCCGTCGTCCCGTGGAGCGCCAGCTGCACGTACGTACATACGTACGTACGTTCGCGTGCGTGCGTGCGTGCGTCAACGCGGCTATATATTCGCAACGTGAGTTGAACGATCTGGCTAAAATTTCACAGGTGCGCATTTTGGTCGGTTGATTTTTCTGCGAGGTAGTAAGTAGGCTGTCCGGTGATTAGTCCATTGCTGCGTTGATTCGGCTCCAGGCAACAAATGGACGGTGCTGCACCAGCCTTTGAAAACGGAGTGGGCGGCGGGCTGGCCCTTGACGGGTACATCCACTGAAGAATCTCCCTGTTCTGAACAACCAGCATGCGGCACCAACAAATATCGCCCGGGTCGATCGCCCAATCGAAGCACGCACGCAGTACCATCTCCTGTTGACCTTTCCGTTGTTTACCAAAAACACGGTTTCCCTTTCGGTGCCGACGTAGCAGCAGTAGATAAAAAGTACGTAGTTATCTGAGCTCAACGCGCATGCGGTCTCCGTCACCCTGGCATGGTGGATAAAAAGAAAGCAAGCCTCTCCATCGATCGAGCCTTTTTTTTTCCTCCGGCGCAGCGACGACGGCCCGCACGGCTCCTTCCCTACGCCTGATGGACATACGTGTAGCCGTGTGCCTTGCCTTTCTTTCGTGTAAATTTCATAAAACTGCACTATAATTACCAAAACTATCATAACATTATACTTTTAAGCACTTATATCTAAAACTATACTTATGGCGATAAAACGTTCCATAAAACCATACTTTTGTTGTATGCCACGATCTCACATCTTAGGCCCGCCGGTTAAGCATACATACTCAAAACACATCCGTTTTGCTAATATGGAGTAATTTGTCACACGTCTGGCTAAGGTGGCATGGTTGGACTGCACTAGCCTTCGGACCTGAACTGGACCAAGCCTTGGGCTCTTTCCTGAAAGCCATTGAAGCCATCCCACTCTCACACACGCAACAAACTGAGAGCAACGCCATGGCTCACACAAAGAGAAGCGAATGCCAGGGCATGGGAGCTGGCAGGTGATTTTTTTTGGGGGGGGGGGGGCTGGGGTGCAAGTGCACCGCCAAATTTTTGTAAGAAAAATAAATATATAAGAGGTATATTAGGGTATGTTCTTTTCCTTCGAAGCTGGTGGCTTTTGGCTTTTGCTACAATACCTAACTTTCAAATGGAGTATTTTCTCAAGACGGGGTCTACAAGTTAAACGATGTACACGTTAAAAGCCCAACATTTGTACCATCCAAAATCGCAAGTGAGTATCTATCTCTCCGTAATCTGTACCGTAAACAGCCAAAATTCAAAAAATTCAGCCAAAAGCCGCAGCCATTACCAAACAGGCCCTTAGATATATGTATATATGTATGAGGTTCTATTTGCACTTCTCTGATTTCAGCCTAAAACATCTTCCTCATGGGCTCATGGATCAGCCCATGCCCCATGGTGCCGGGTGGCCCACTTAGCGCTCAGTTTTGTTGTTTGTGGTCAAGAAAGGGATCGAGGCCCGTGACCGTGAGTTGGCACACAAAACACACCACTACAAATGCACATCTCACAAACTGCTCACCACCTCTCACTCTCATAAAACCTAGAATAGACGCGTTGCTACCGGCGGACGCTGCGCCTCACCGGCAAGACTGGACCCTAGAGAAGTGGACAACACCGACGGGCTTCACCAGTACTGTCGGCTACTATGGCCTCGTTGCGCCCGCTGAACCCACATGGTCCTGCGTTGTCGACTACCGCCTCCATCGTGATCTCCAACCACCGTCTTGGGCCGCTCGGTGAGTCAGCGAGCCAGCGGCTGCTCCGCCCGCCTCCACTGCGATCTCCAACCACTGTCTTAGGCCGCTCGACGAGTCAGCATCACGGTGGGTCGATGGTTGCTCCAGAGTCCAGCCGATAGCTGGAAGCAAGGTGAGTTTTTCCTCCATTTAAAATTTTGACCATAATTTGTAGTTTGTAAAATCCAACCAAATATCCAGTAATTAGTGCTTAATTGTGTAATGTAGAATTGAATAGAGAAATTAGAAAATGGAGAAGAAGACAGTCAATTTGAAGTCTTTGTGGGATCGAGCATGTAAGTCCCAAAAGATAGCATGTACATCTACACCAAAAGTCTCTCTAGGAAGCAAAGTTAACATCAATTCCACTCCCATTTTAGCTTTGCAATTGCAAGAATAATATAATGAAAATGTCAATGTTGACAATAACAAAAATTCACCTATTTTGGAAGAATTAAATGATAGTGAGGATAATGCTAATAAATGCACAGGGGATGCAAGTACAGAATCAAATCATATGGATGGAGAAATTTATGATATCGATTTGCTTTCACATGATCCTAGAAAGAGGATTTCTATCACAAATTATGATGTTAATGAACAAGATACAGTGAGAAGAGGATACATTGCATTAGGACCATGTCAACCACAAGGACATAATTTCCCAAGAAGAAAAAATAGAGGTATGCATCGCTTCATAGTGTCTTGGTTTGACAAGTATAATTGGCTTGATGTATAGTGTGGAACTAGATGCTACCTTTTGTTTTGTTTGTTACTTGTTCAAGGATAAAGCTAATTATGCCAGTGGAGATTGTTTTGTGATTGGAGGATCTAAGAATTGGCAAAAAAAACTACTAGGTTTGATAAACATGTTAGATGTGTTACCCAGTGGTCACAAGCAAGCTCAAGAGATTCTATATAAATCTTGGTTGACCTATTCACTTAAGTGCTTGAGGTTTCTCTTGCATCAAGGGTTGGCTTTTCGCGGCCATGATTCTCTTGCATCAAGGGTTGGCTTTTCGCGGCCATGATGAAAATAAAGAATCAAATAACAAAGGAAATTTCCTTGAACTTCTAAATTGGCTTTCTAAAAATTTTGCGAAAGTTAGCCAAATTGTTCGAAAAAGTGCTCCAAGAAATAGTAAAGTTATTGTCCCTACCATACAGAAAGAGTTCATCAATTCTTGTGCCAAAGAAACTACTAGACTTCTCATACAAAACCATTGCTGGAGCTGGTAATATAATAGCCAAATTATTCATTGAGCATGTCAAGAATTCATAGGCAAGGATATGATGGAGCTGGTAATATGAATGGTCAAGTTAATGGTCTAAAGAAATTAATTATAGATGAGTATCCTTCTGCTTATTATATTCATTGCTTTGCATATCAACTTCAGTTAACTCTTGTTGCAATTGCTAAGAAGAATGCCGATTGTGTTCGATTCTTTGAGCAACTTAGATATTTGTTGAATATTATTAGGGTTTTTTTAAATAAAAATACACAAATGCTTCGAAATTTTCAAGCTCAGTAAGTGCTTGAAGCATTAGAATTGGGTGACATTGGCACTGGTAGGAGATTGAATCAAGAGATGGGCTTAGGTAGGCTATCTGATACTTGTTGAGAATCCCACTATAAAACAGTAATGTATGTTGTCTCATTGTATGCTATAATCAAGAGAGTTCTCATAATGATTGGAGAAGATCGTGCTCAAAGCATAGATGTTATACATGCTTAAACTATGTTAGCATCATTTGAATCATTTGACTTTGTTTTTATGGCACACTTGTTGTTAACCTTATTTGGATACACAGATGACTTAAAATATGCCTTGCAAAAGAGAGAACAAGATATTGTTAATTCTATTGATCTAATTCATGTGACAAAGATTCAATTGGACTTATTAAGAAAGGATGAGGGATGGGAAATATTTCTTAAAGATGTCACTTCTTTTGTGTGAAGCATAGCATCAAAATTCCTAATATGGATTGTTTTTATAAGCCAGTTGCAAGATCAAAGAGGTTTTTCAAAAACTCAAGAACTTCACGGTTTTAAGGTTGACATTTTCTTAAGTATCATTGATAGGCAACTTTGGAAACTTAAATGACAGATTTGATGAGGTAAACACAAATATGCTTGGTTGTATGACATCATTTGATCCCATTGATTCCTTTGCTTCTTTCAATAAGGATAACTTGGTTAGACTTGCACAATTTTACACCAATGACTTCTCAACCACTGACTTGATTTATCTTCCTTCCCAACTTGTTTTGTTCATTACCGATGTACGTAGAGATGAAAGCCTTAGAAATGTGAAGAATCTTGTTAAGCTTTCTATGATGCTTGTTGAAACAAAGAAGTGCAATAATTACAAACTTGTCTATTTGCTTCTCAAGTTCATTACCGATGTACGTAGAAATGAAAGATTTAGAAATGTGAAGAATCTTGTTGAGCTTTCTGTGATGCTTGTTGAAACAAAGGAGTGCAATAATTACAAACTTTTCTATTTGCTTCTCAAGTTGGTGCTAATCCTCCCTGTATCAATACTTGATTGATTGTTTGGTTATATATATTCAGCATGACTTTTTTCTACAAGTTAGTGATAATGGTGTATTCAACCACTTTCAATCAATGAAGGAGCACCGTGTAAACTTGTAATTTTTTTGCTACAGTATTTTGTATTTTAATTGTACTTCATAAAGTTGTAATGTGTTATATTTAAACTCTTGTAATACGTACTTTAAATTTTAAATTCACAATTTTGTACTTCCATTACTCAAATTCTAAATTGTCACTGGCTACCTCGCCAAGGGTCTAGCTGGGAGCGTACATCCATCGTCGGGTAAGCCCTCGTGAACCTCCTGCTTTGATCATGTGGATTTGGTTGATTGCGCGGGCTCGATGGTTGCAATTTCACTTGAATTTCGTGGAAAGCCTTTTTTGGTAAATTCCTCATCGTGTGAGGTAGATGGAAGGCGTGGGGTAGTGTAATTTGTAGGATTATTCAAGACCAAAATTCCAATGGATTTCTACTACTAAACCGATCCAAATCTACACAACAAAACGATACCCAAACCCTAGGGGACTCTCGTACTCACCTTGCCCATAGCTGAGGTTGAGTCACTATCCTCCAATGGCACCACTGTGACACCCCTTCCCCTTCCCCAGCCCCTCCCAATCGGCTCCTTCAAGAAGTTTCGATTTGGCACCAGCACTTGTGCGTCTATGGCGAAGAGTTTGGAGCGAGGAGAGATGGTGCTCCTAGTTAGCTTAGTTCAGCCTACAACGCACACCGAGCCAGCCCACTTCATGCCAATTCTACTCCCGTGCATCCCCTTCACGTCAATTCTGCCTTCTCCCCGTGCGCCCCGTCTGCTTTGTGCGTGTGTGTGGGAATGCCCTCGATGCTTCTAGGGGAAGGAACCCAGACGGGGTTGTTTCAGTCGCACCGCTCCCAGGGGCGGATCTACAGTGGGTCAAGGGTGTTCAGCTGAACACCCAAAATTTTTTGACAAAAAACCTAGTATATATAGGGTATAATACATATGTATATATATATAATTGGGTTAATTTTACTGTTTTGGGTCACAAATCTACCGGCCAGGCCGAGGGAACTTGCTTCCACGTCCGCGTCCGCGTGAAGCCAGACCCAGCCCATTTGCTGCGCCTGCTCCCCCGGCCCCCATTTCCCCCGACCCCCAAATACCCCGATCCACAAATAGCGGCTGATGGCGCGACCGACCCGACCCTAACCCCTAGCAGCGACTCGGCGCCGACCGAAAGTTACCCTTTCCTTTTTCGCACGTGCGGCACGCGCGAACTGCAAAGTTCTCCCGCGCCGCGCCGATAGCGGTCGCTCGCTCGTCGAAACGCTGTCCAAAAGTCGGTGGCCGGTCAGTGGCGAGTCGCCTTCCGGCGCCGTAGCGAGCGCGGCCGTCGCTCGCGGCCGGCTGGGGCAGCGGTTGGTACTCACGCGCGCGCGGTCCCGTATGCGTTTGATGTTATCTGAACTTTCTGAAATTCAAAGGATGGATGGGAAAGTCACTGAGAAAGGTCGGTCGGTGCTAATCCCCTAACGGTTTATCGTATTTCTTGATCCAAGTGAGGATAATTAAGGTCCTGCGTTATGCAGATTGGGTTGCTTCCAACGGTTTAGCCCCGCTTTACACGAGGGCTTGTTAGGTTAGGACAAGATGAGGTGATGCATTTTTGTTTTCAAGTGAGCGAGGAGCTATACATACAATTTAGTTGGAACTCCATTACGGAGTATACGTATGTCACTCACCTGATATTGGTCTGACTTCTTGCCACGCGGAACTCAATTGGTGTATTTTCTATCTCAGTCACTTTTTATCGTGCAACCAGACTGGCTCGAAAAGGTGGGGGCCCACCTCACATTAATATGCATGTTTGCTTATTATTGTTCGGAAACTTGCGTCTAAATCATTGCCCTATGGTGGACATATTACCACTTAGTTTATAAATAAGAGGTCTTAATTGCTATAACTTATACCTTTGAAGGAGAAATTAATAAAAAAAAAGAAGAAATAGTCCCCACATCTCTTGTGTTTAATCTATTATTTTTTGTATTATTTTATATTTGATCCATCACTCTTGCCTAGAAAGAATCGCTCGAACTGGACTCGCCAGTGATGATTTCTCAACATGTTATCAGCACAAATTGCTCCAGTGGATCGAAAGATAATCGTCGAAACACGACACTTGTAGATTGAATCACTATCTAGATTGTGTTTATTACGTACAATTTTGCATTCTAGATTGATTTTATTTTCACGGTGCAAATTTCCTCTATCTCTGTGAGCTGACTTGGAGTCATCAGCACAATACCGATCGGACGATTGGAAAAAGAGAGATTGTTGATTACCTCGTAGAAAAGAAAGAAAAAATGTAACATCCCAAAAAATATAAATAATAAGTTATGGAGTTTTAGGATTATTTTATTTGCTTTCTATTTGAAATTGGAGCTTATTGGCTTTTTGTAAATGTAAAGGAAATTTGAAGGTTAAAAGAGGAAAGAAATCGACACATAAAATAACAAAACGTTGAGCATTAACTAAAGAATCTGAAAAAAATGATCCATAAACTACCAAGTTGAGAAATGAAAATAAGCGTAAAATAATATTCCTAAAAGTGTTGGCAAGCAATTTAAAGGAGGCTAGCAAGTGTATATAAGTGCAAACAAATATGAATAATAATGTATGTATATATGGGTACATACACAAAAATCAGAGAAAAGTAAAAATACATGTATAGGTATATATCTCAAAACCTATGTGCAAATGTATATGTAAGTGTAAAATTCAAATGCAAAAGCAAAAATAAAAGAAAAAGAAAAAAATGAAACAGCCGGGCCGGCCGTTACCCCGGCCCAGCTCCTCTCCGCATGGGCCAGCGCCCCGCGGCCCATCTTCTCGCGCGCGCCCGCTCTCGCTGGCGAGCGGACCCCGCTCTCTCGCGCCCCTCCTTCCGCTGGCCGGTGGACCCGCCTCCACCCGCGCCTCTCCCTCTGCGCCGCGGGCCCGTGCCTCGCCTGCTCCTTCTCCCGCTGCCTCGCGGCCCCCGCGCGCCAGTTTCTTTCTCTGACCGGTGGCCCCGCCCGCGTCTTCTTCCTCCTTCCTCCTCTTCTCCACGCGCCCGCAGCGCTGCGCTCCCCCTCGCGCTCACTCCCTCTGCGCAGCCAATCCCTCTCTTTCTTCTCTCACACCCGCGGGCAAAGTTCAGCGCACCCCCTGTGCTCTCTCTCCCGAAAAATCTCGGCGGGATTCGGTTCGCCTCCCCTCGCCAGAGTGAGCAGGGCGGAGGCCACTGTCACCTCGCCACGCGCCCCTCTCTCCGGCTATAAAAGCCCTACCTGGAGATCGCAAACGCGTCGCCCTGCTTCACTCTCCCCTCCCCTGCCCGCAATTGGTCTGAAGTGCCCCAATTCCTCGCTGGCACCCTCGTCTTCCCGAACTCCGGCGAACGCTCACCCACCACACCGAGCCACCAGAGCTCAATCCCTTGCTCATGAACCATCTCCGGAGCCAGGCGAAGCTAACCCCCTCCTCCACTGGGTCCCCCGTCGCCTGAGCTTCGCCGGCGACGACAGCCTTCCCGAACCTCCGCCGCCGCACGCCGCCGGCTCGCCACCGTGCTCCTCCACCCCGACCGCCTACACCAGGAGATTTGCCTTCACGCCAGGGTTGTATTCTACGCACGACCCGGACCCCTCCGGCGACCACTCGCCGCCGACGCCGCCATCTTCCTCCTCCTCTGCTCGGCTCCCTCCCGGAGCTACCTCAAAAGGTATACTTACCCTATATGGGTAAGCATCGCTCGGCTCGGCCGAGTGGCTTCCAGCGCTATTTCCTCTCCCTCTCTGCTCCCGCGTCGCACGTTCGAGTCCGACTCCGCGCGTGCGGTTGAGTAATTCTTTTGATTTTTCTCTCGGGCTGACAGGTGGGTCCCGCCTGTCGGCCTGTGCAGCTGGAACAACCGCTGACCCCTGGGCCCCACGGGTCAGTGACACCTCTGCACTGAGCCCCTGCTGACAGATGGACCCCAATGAACAGTACCTGGACCCACTTGTCAGTGGCACGGCAATAAGAGAATTAAAATAAAAAGAAAATAACATGTGGGACCCACTGTCAGAAATTTGATGATTTTTGGAATTTACTGAACTAAGAACTTCAAATAATCATAACTTTCTCATTTTAACTCCAAATTGAGTGAGACAAATTTCTAAATTCATATAAATTCAAGATCTATCCAATAAAACTGAAATAACAATTTTTGGAGTTCATTTGAATTTCTGGTGATATTTTATTGATTTGATGTTTTCTTTTTATCCAAATTTTCGCGCACGATTACAATAGCTTACGAAGCTCAAGAGGAAGAGTTCGAGACCACAGCACTAGGAGATCCGGATAATCCAGCACCCGACCATTGTGACCAAGGCGAGTCAATACTTTGATCATGTTGAACCTACATTTCATGGAAATTACTTTGTTTTAAATTAACAAATTGCATGCTATTATTTTTATGCAAATACATGCTAAATTTGATATTCTAGTTACATGCCTATCGTTGCCTTGAATAATATTACACCTCCTTTGGAATATTGGAATGTGTGAACCTTGTCGCCCTAGCAAAATTATAATAGTAACATCTCGAAAATAAGTCTCTAAATATATGTCATGCTTAGTATTGTTTAGATACTCATGGGCGCGAGAGCGCCAAGCATCACTTTTTAATCCTGAGAAAAATTGGTTGGGCAGTCATGGTGGTAATGACTGATAAGTGTTGGATATGATTATCTTATGTTTCCAAAAACCCCAACATGCTTTAATATCTGGGCGGATTGGTTCGATGGTGTGAGAGTGTGGTGCAGTGGATGCACAGTGTGGTGCAGTGGACGCACAGTGTGGTGCAGTGGATGCACAAAGTGGGTTAGTGGTAGACCGCCCAGATACCACTAAGGACCGAATCTTGTCATGACCTCCCGGGTAAAACAGTACAACCACAAGTTCGTAAAGTATGACTTGGCTTAGTAGATTTACCGGACCCTGAAAGTCATCCTTCCAGGAGGAGGTGTGGGATAGTGCAAGCGGCAGTCTGTGTGACGGCTTGAATGGGACACCCGGGTAGGGTGAAGTTCTGCTGTGGCGGGCTAGCAGGGGCGGGGAGCCAGCTGCTAGACGTTCAGAAGGAGGACATCCCGCACAACGTATGAGACCCACCGCAAGTGGGAGCGACCCATAGGGTGAAATGATGGAAGGGGCGAGGTACTTTGAAAAGTTACTGTGATGGTCTGCTCAACCACATGACTAAGGAATCGTGTGGGGCAACGAGTTGATTGTCTCTTGTGGTGAAAGTGTACAAACTCTGCAGAGTCAAAACTATTCGAATAGCCGTGCCCACGGTCAAGGGCGGACATGGGAACTTAACCAGATATAGTTCTATTTCAAAATGCTTTGTGGGTGGGAATGGAAAAGTGGAAGGGCGATGGACTGCCCTGGTTTGGAATTGTCCTGGGTGTCATCCCAGTGGTAAGTTAAGCGGCTATAACGCTGAAGAATGGCTATATGGTGCAAATGCCATGTAATGATGGATGGGATCTGAATCACTAGTAATATTGCATTCGTTCACAACATATACTTGTGTTCAAATTGCTAGGTTTTAGGGAATTTTTATATAATTGTATTCAAAAGCACTCTTCGCAAAAATAAAATAAACCTAAGCCATCCTTTGATTAGCCATACATGTTATATCTTGCATTCTGTGTGTTGGCTCGCTGAGCACGGGGTCGGAGTGCTCATGTTCGCTTTTGCGACAAAAATTCAGAAACATGAACGCAAGACCACTACGCCTACGAGGAAGCTCCCGCTACGGAGGAGAAGAATGACGAAGGAAACTAAGGCGTAGGCTTCGTTAAGTAGACGCGGACAAGTGGACATCCGGCGTTGTGTGCACGTATGTTACTAGTTAGCGGGTGACATATAATGCACACAGTACCTTCCAGTCGCTTGCCTGTGGATTTGGGTTTGCTTGTGCTATGATTCCGCTGTGCGTGTTTGTAATAAAGACAATTGGCCTAATCGGCCCCCTTTTGTAAACTCTATCACCCGACGTGGTGTATTTCAATTTATGTAATATAATGGTTGATTATGCGATGTATGAAATGATTCAGCAATGTATTTGTGTGCACTAACTACTGATCCAGGGATTAGTGCAGTGAAACACAGTAAGATTCGGATTGAAAAATCCGGGTCTGACAAAAAAGGACCTCTCATGGAGCAGCTCCGTACGGCGCTTCCCGCACGCGGCCGCATCGTCGTGCACGCCGAGGCCATACCGCTTGCACACGGTTGCGCCGACAAGGTTCATCGCCAACATGCGTCGTCGAGCTGCCGCGCCTCAACGCCCACATGTGACATCGCTGCCAACTCAAAGCCACACAGCCGTAGGCCCCTGTACGGACTGCCACCGAGTATGCGCTGCCGCCGGCTTGGAACTGTGTTGTCGATTTGGACGCCGCCCGTCTCTCGGACGACCGCACGAGACGCGGGCACGTTGCCACAGGCACGAGCTCACAGCCACGCCGCACCGCCGGCAACGCTGGCACTGTCCCCACACGGCCGCCGCCGAGATTGAGCACCGCTGTTGCCAGTAGCGCCTCGACCGTCGGCTCCCCGGCCGCCCACAGCGCCTTGGCCGTCAGCTTTCGGCTGCCCACCATGCCGCCTTTGCCGCCGGCTTCTGGCCTCCAGCCACACCGCATGCCACGGCCAGTGGCCAGCGCCTGCATGCGCCACCGTCACGCGTGAATAGGGGTAGGGGAACCCTACCCCTTCCTTTGACCCAAAATAAAGGGGCCGAAAAAGGGCCTGGCCGGGGGGGGAGAAAAAAGGGGCAGCCAGCGACTGAAATTTTGCAAATAGGCCCTCGAAA
The DNA here is from genome assembly GCA_017311315.1 of Dendrocalamus latiflorus. Lineage (NCBI taxonomy): Eukaryota > Viridiplantae > Streptophyta > Magnoliopsida > Poales > Poaceae > Dendrocalamus > Dendrocalamus latiflorus. Next base: position 24,949,342 of record CM029671.1, on the reverse strand, counting down.
AATCGATAAATTGCGCGAAAAATTTTCTCAGGACTGAAAATTAGCTGACAAGCCCTTAAAAATTGCAGAACTCACTAAAAATTCATATTCCAGCATAAAAGAGCCTCAGGAATTCAATTTTTGAATTAGTTTAGTATCTAAAGCTTGTTTAGCACTATTGTTATTATTTTCTTTGCTTTCATGTATTTCTTTGCTATTTTGATTAATCGCAATTACTTAAATTGTCTTTAATCACTGAAATTAACAGTAAAATTATAGAAAATGCATAAAAAGATTTCTGAAATATTATGAGAATCTTAATACCATTATCCAACTTATTCCATGCAATTTTTATCTACAGTAAATTTATATATTCCTTTTATGCACTTGTAAATGATAGGCATCACAAGTTGGGAGTTCGAGGAGCTAGCTTGGCATGGCCAAAACTACTTGACTTGGGCTTATGATGTCGAGATTATACTTGCAGATAAGAAGCTCCGTGCTGCCATTGGGATTGGTGCATCGAAGATGCCAAACCCACATATGAGGAAAATGATCAGCCACTTCACTTCCTCAGACACCATCTCTGTCACACTCTCAAGAATGAGTACATGGCAAATAAGAGCACTCTAGTATTATGGACTATACACAAGAAGCGATTCGAGAAGCTAAAGTACACCATTCTTCCTCAGTTAGAGCAGGAATAGACCTGACTCAGATTTGCTGACTTCAAGATGGTTGATTGGTTTTCCTCTCCTCTTACCCCTCTTATTGATCTTGCTGTGCCAACCAAGGATGTATATAAGATAGAGATAATTTTCAAAAATCTATCTCCACCTATCTAGACACTTTGGTAGTAAATTCATCAAGAAACTCTATTTTTACACTTTTTGATCTTTCAGGTGATTTCTTGATCTAGGGGTTGTTGGCTTGATTTATTGATGTTCTAACTTGCTGTGACATATGGGAGTATATCCAAAATCACTTTACCTATCCTCTACCCATGAACAAGGCCTGATCATCGATTTAGGTTTCGGTCACTTTTGATGCACCTTTACTCAAATCTCAAAAACATCTCAACTTTGACATGGGTTTTGCAATTCATGGATGGAATAAGCTCTTGACACCTTAAGCAATACGTGTACCAAGTTTCACGACTTTTAGATCATTGAATCAAAAATTACATGAATTTGTGATCTAGCGGTCGTGCTGAAAACTCTGTTCTTCGACTTGTTTGGACCAATTTAGTTTTCAACCACTCACTAGTTGTTGACCACACTGGCCATTCTTTGACTTGCTTCGACCACTCACTAGTTGTCAACCACACTGGTCGTATTTCTACTTGGTTTGACTATATTAGTTTTCGACCACTCTAGTCTTATTTCAACTACATTAGATTTCGATCATTCATTGGTCTTCGACCACTCTAGTCTTTTTCACCACACTATTTTTGTGTGTGTCAAATGAGTCTTTGTTGATTTATTCTTTACTCTTGATCTTCATAGTTTCTCATAGCTATTGGAGTAATGATTAGAGAATACTTGGGAAAAATTTTGAGACACTATTTACCTCTCTCTGTTGTCATCTTCGGTTCTACATATAACCAAAAAAGGCTAAAATAAGATCATGACTTATGAATTATTAAATTCCCATCAGACACAACTGTGAATCATTTTGGGCCATTGTGATTTACTCTTTTTGCTTTGTTATATTTATCTAAAGCCCACCATACACACAAATCAAGGAAGCACTAAATTTTAGATATAATTAATAAGAAATGACTCTATATATCTTTATTAAATAACACACCATAATTACTGAAAAATCCAATAACTACATTCTATATTTCTTTAATAGATAAATATATTTAAACAGATACTCCCAATACTATGAATAAATTTAAGGATGGAGTGGTACTAGTTGGCCTGCCGGCTCTACTGGGTAACAAAAATAAGTTGGTGTCTAGGGAGCACTCGAGTATTTTTTGAGGTTGAAAACGCTCATATTTTTTGGAGGAGGGTGGTAGAGAGATCCGTTGGATAGAGATCCAACAACCCAGATTTATTTTTTTGGAGGGAGATATGGGAGATCCAACATCCTAAAATTTAAGTGATCTCAATCTTAAAAAACACTCCTTAGCACTTCCCGAAATAAAACAATGAGGTTGAGAGCTAATGCCGATTTGAGATAAATAATAGAGATGGTCTCAAGATGTGACCCTACCAAGGTAGGGTACTTATCTTTAATTTTTTTTATGAAATGGGATAGCTTTACAGGCATAATGATTAATTAACTCTTGTTAATCATCCTTGTTTAGTGTGGTGGAGAGCGTGGGGGATCACGTGCGGGAGGTGGCCGTGGGGAACACGGTGGTGCCGGTCGTCTCGGCGCAGTGCTGGGAGTGCGCTGACTGCCTCTCCGACCGCAGAAACATCTGCTCCAAGCTGCCCTACCACCCTGGCATGCCGCGCGACGGCACCAAGCGCTTCTCGTTCGCCGCCACCGGCGAGCCCATCCACAACTTCATATATATCCGATCCGTCTCCAGCTTCACCGAGTACACGGTCGTCGACGTCGTGCACCTCGTCAAGCTCGGCCCCGGCGTCCCGCTGGAGAAGGCGTGCTTCCTCAGCTGCGGCGTCGCCACCGGTACACACCGAACCACTCCTCATCACTGACCTCTCCCCTTGTACGAAAGATTTTAACTAACCCGCAAGTACGAGTTTCTTGATTAGTAGGTTTTGCTGCAGTGGTTGTCATGATTAACGAATCGATTGTGCATCTGATTGATGTAATGATGCAAGATTTGGTGCGGCGTGGAAGGTCCCGGGTCAAGCGTTGCAGTGTTTGGACTAGGCGCCGTGGGGCTAGCGGTAACGACAACTCCTCAATCTGATACACCTAATACGAGGCACTGACAGTCTGACACTTTGTACTAATGCTGCTAATCGATCTTGTTTGGTTTCTTGTGTTGTTAGTTAATTCGTGAATTGACCCGCACACTGTTCTAGTTGCTGTCATAAACGTTGCTCTACTATGTTAATGTAACGGCGACGTCTGAACAAGCTGTACGTATCAAAGATTCGTGGGGCTAAGAGGATCATCGGAGTTGATTTGAATCCTGAAAAGTTTGACATCGGTAAGATAATGTACTTCTGTAGGCTAGTAAAATTCTTTCAAGAAACTGCTCAAGTGGAGAGAGAGAGAGAGGGGTTTGCATGCAGTGGAATGCATGAGCAAACGTGTCTGAATGATAAACAACTGCATGCAGGTAAGAAGATGGGCGCCACTGACTTCACCAACCCGAACGATATTGGGGTGAAGGCCGTGAGCGAGGTCTGAATCAACGTACCTCCATTTGTGAACAACGTGCGCGACGGTGCCGTTGCTGTTTGTTCTTGATGTTTTGGTTGCCATGCATGCTCAATGATCTCTGGGCCATCGAGGAGATGACCGGCTGGGGCGCCGGCCGATTACTGCTTCGAGTGCGTCGGCTCGGCTTCAGTCATGGCGGAAGCGTTCCAAAGTTCTCGAATGGTACGGATCATGTGAGCATGTAGCATATCGCATATCTGCATATCACATTTTTCAATCCCTGTCACTCTCAGTACCAATGCTACTAATCCATGGTTCTTCCCTTTTTCTCCCTGTGATTGGTATGATCCAGGGCTGGGAAGACGGTTGTCCTCGGCGTCTACCCCAACGCCGCGCCGATCAGCATACCTTCATACGACATCCTCAGGGGAAGATCAGTCATAGGCTCACTCCTCGGCGGGCTCAAGCCCAAGAACGACATCCCAACACAGGACATATCTGTTTCAAATGTGAGATGCGTTTGCTGCTGCTTTTCATCTTGCTTCTTGCAGGAGCTTGAGCTGGACGAGTTCATCACGCACCAGATGGGTTTCTGACGAGATCAACAAAGCGTTCGACCTGCTCACGCAAGCGAAGAGCCTCAGGTGCATTATTTGGATGGACGGGGTGAAGGAAAACGGAGCAAAGCCGAAGGAAAATGGCGTGCGATATCGCTGTCACACAACTCACGAGTCATGGTACTTACTGTTCAGCTGTCGTACATATCGTGGAAAAAGTTGGGAGAGGAACCTGCCGTTGCCTTGTTTCTAGTCTGTTCAAAAATGTCGTGCCTTTTGATCTTTAACTTTTGGTTAATTGTGAGAGAGATAGAGAGAATAAGAAACACTCATATTAAGAAATCACTTCGTTCAAAACAGCTCCTACAGTGACTCCTATAAATAGTTTATAGAAACAATTCCAATTAAAAGCCAACTTCTAAAAATTAAAAGTCAAAATGTAGCGCCCTGAAATTTAGAAAGGCCCACAAAAAATGGCAAAACCCTAACAATCTTTAACCTAAATTATTGCCTCTCTAATCGGGGCTTAAGAGCCCATTTAAAGGGGAGAACCTTCCTCCGTACGGACTCATCCATCCTCCTTCCTCATGTTGTTTCCTCTCTCTCCTATTCCCATCAATCTCTCTCTCTCTAGGGTGGCGGCGTGTGGCTAGGCGATGGTGTGCAGCTGGATAGAGATCCAACAACCCAACAACAACTATCCAACGTTTGGGTAGTTGCATGTTTCAGATCCTTCGTGCAGCGAGTCCGCCGAATATGCTCAAGATAAGTACCTCGTAGTCGTAACCTTTTCAATCTGCATACCACATGTTCCTTGATTACTTGTCACCCTTGCCATTGAGTATAATTATCATATTGTAGTACTTGCCTGGTTATAGAATGCTAATATAGTATTTATACCATGATGTTTTAGGTGACCCGGTTTACAAGCTTTTAGGTTTATTAGAGTGCCAAGTCAATATGTTCTAGAACTCATGCTTTTAATTTGATGACTAGAATTAATACTTTCAACATTAGAGTTTTAATCTAAGTTTGAACCATTAGCATTCTTTCAGCATTAGAGTTGCTATATTTTATTTTTTTCCTGGTATCATGATACATTGCTTGTATGATGTCATATGCGAGCCACAATGAATTCATATATAATACCTATTAACCTGACTAATAATCACTCAGCACGAAATAAAACTGGATGGTTAACAATCCTTATGTGAGCTATGTTATAATACTCATGTTAGAATAATTCCTAGGTCACTATCACCATGTTATCATTTCATATCGCCCTCATATCGGGAATCACGCTTCCTCGTTTCCAACCTTAGAAAATCTTTCCACTTCTCGCAACCTTATCTCAGCCTTCCTTAGTTCCCTTAAATTCATCCTAGATAACTTGCTAATAAAATAACCATTACCTGGCCTAGGGTTACCATATATAGAGGAGATTTTCACCCACCTAATAATGTATGGAGGCCGTACACTCTCGTTACTCAGGATACCACGCTTCGTCTATGGTTATACAGTCGAGGACAATGACTTGCCTAACTACTCTCGTATAATCGGATATGTGGAAAGCAATCGCCGGTGTTTTGTCATAACTTATTAAATAACAAATTATCTTTAAATCCACAGTTTTCTCCATCTCTGATCCTTATCAGTGTTTTCGATAACCGGGTTTCTTTACACTTAACTTGTGTCAATTGCTTGATTGAGTTACTTGAGTTGTACTCACATTGTTGCGACTATTGTTGGGTACTTACTGAGATTTTTAAGTATCACACTTGCTCTTTCATTCTCAGGTAAAAGACCTGTGGAGTAATTGCAACATGCATGGATGGGAGCGCTAGATTTTCAGCACCGTAGCTTGCCACTATTTATGTTTTCGTATTTACTCTTTATTTGATTAGAAGTGGATTGATTTCATATTTTAAACTTTTATTTCAGCTTTCGTTTGTTCTCTAATATAAGTACTAATAAAGTTTTAATTCTTTGTGATTTTTATTATTGTTTTTATTTATACTTTACTTTAACGATAATGTTTTATAACAGTATCTCATATTGGTATGTGAGGTCTACACAAAAACTATTTGGAAACTTTTGGTGTTTTGGACGTAAGCTCTGAAGCCAAAGAAAATGCATCTGATCGCGACTGTGCGCACGTAAGTCCGTGATTTGATCGTGCCGCGACGGAGACATACCTTGGTCGCGATGCATTTGTTGGTGGTGCTGTTGGTTTCCTTCGGATGTAATGCGACTGTACTGTACTCTTGGAACAAAAATAACTGAGAATTCAGTTCAGTAATATTGACGAGAAGTCACCATGTTAGGGATGCCATGCCAAACTCTCAAGTTCTTGCTCCGATTTGGAGACTTGTGGCTTTAACACCAAACGTGTACTAACCATTCGGAGTCACTACAGTGCATGGGACAGCATGTTCATGCTCTTATTAAAATTATTGACTGACATCCATGATGACACAGTCTGAAACTTGAGTGGCGATTAAAAGTGTTATGGATTTGCGCAAGTTTCGGTACAAAGCTGTGGAAAATAGTCAACCGGACGCCTAAAGAGATAGGTATCAAGTTGAGCCCAATTCCTCTAAAAAATTTAGCCCAAGTATAAACGGGCCTATTAGGCCTCCAATTCTTTGCAGCCCAGGCTAATAAACTCTTCTCGTTTGACCCACCGCTCCCCTTTGGACTCTAGTCGCTTCTCTCTCTCTCTCCCACGCGCTTCCAGAAGCCATGGCGGCGAAAGGCGAGGCCCCGACGCTATCCGCGGTAGGGGAAGCCATGGCTCCATATCTTTCCAGCTTGTTCTCTTATTAGCTACAGCTTCCCGACGTGATTACGCGGCGGCTCCCTTGGACTGGTGCCGTGGAGCGGCCAGATCCGGCAGTTTTTTTTAATCACCTCGTGGCCGGATTTATGCGGAGGGAGAGAATTGGGTTTCGTACTAGTGAGTTTAGGGGTCAAGATGTCGCGTTTGATTCCAGCGGAAGAATCGGTGGCTTCTGTGTTCGCCTTTGGAATTGATTCAGTTAACGTTGCTGTTCGTTACTGTCACTGCTAGTAGATGTCGAAATTTTCATCTCCAGATGCTGTACCGTCGGAATTTTGTTGTTTATTGCGCAGCTTTGGTGCGAGTGAAGGCACACCTCCATAGGTTTTCGCGGACTTTCATAGCTTCAAAAGGGGAAAAGTGTTTGTTCCGTTGGCAGCACAGGAATTTGTAGTTGATTGGGTTGTGGAGTTGGCTTGATGGTATCCCTTGTATTCTTGTGTGTTCATATTCATATATGATCTGTTTGTTTGACATTATCTCTGTAATCACAAACATACGTGAATATGTGATCTTGCCTTGTGGGAATTGTGGTTGCGATTACAATTAAACCGTTTTGTCCATACTCTAAAATGTATAGCATGTGAAACACTGAACCTGAGAGCAAACCTTTTACTAGTAAAGTTGGAGGTATTTGCATGTATTCCTTGCTGCACGACCAGTTGATATAATGTCAACTGTCCGAAATGCTGTTTAAAGCATAGTTCATGCTTTTGATGTTTCTGATGAGCATTTGCTTGCTTAGGCTTAGAGCCTTGGACTGCTAGTTGTGGAATGTTTTGTCACTAAAATTAACGCTATAACTTTGTTAGCCTGGGGATCAGATGCTTAGTGAGAATTTTGACATCTGTATTATCATATGCTTGTTTCTTGAACCCAAACTAACTTCTCTGTGGCTTGTTGTTCCTTCTGAAATTGATCTTTCATGGTCCCTAACCGGTGTTGAAATCCACCTTTTTTGCAGGAATATTCACTCCCACCCAAGGAGGCCCCAGTAGAAAATTCAGCTGAGGAGAAATCTGCTATTAGCGCTGTGGCTGACGTTGTTCCCCAGAAAGATGCTGAAACCCCACGAGCTGATGAGACCACTGCTGCTGTTGAGGAAAAAAGTGAAACTCCTGAGGTGAAAGAGACCTCTGAGAAGCAAGAAGCAGAAGAAACCAACACTGCCGCAGAGGAAAGCAATGAGGCTGCTGAGGAAACAACTGATGAGAAACCGGAAATTAAGGTATGATATTACCGATTAGTGGTGAACAATTACATTTGTAAGCCAATAATAAACATATATTAATATACAGATTGAGACAGCTCCAGCAGATTTTCGTTTCCCCACAACAAATCAAACAAGACATTGCTTCGCACGCTATGTTGAATATCATAGGTATGGTTGTGCTCTTTTTGAAACGATACATTATTGGTGTATTTGATTCATTGACAGTAACTATGTTTTTGTAACAGGTGCATAGCTGCAAAAGGAGAGGGTGCTCCTGAGTGTGAAAAGTTTGCAAAGTACTATCGATCACTTTGCCCAAGTGAATGGGTATGCATTCCAATTTCAATCTCTAATTTTTTTAGTGCTGCTTCTTCATTTTGTTCTGAGATAATGATATAGGTATTTCTATGGCATATGGACCTTCTGTAATTGTGTTACTGTTTTCCCACTGACCTCAGACCTGCCTATCAGTGGTGTATTATCCGTGGACTTCCATTAGATGCTAAAACCTGGCTTATGTAGTAATATAATTGTTACCTTTGGAAAGTCCAATACTTTGTGGTTTGTGCTTTAGCCATACATCTTAATTCTAGATTTCTAGTCAAAGATTGTTCTTATTAGAGCAACTCCTTCCTTGGTTCACCTGATGGAGTGGGTTAGTTAAGTTGGATGGGTTGATTTTGTAGTCCGTTGAGTGAGGTTTGGACATGGGAGCAGCAATATGACGCATGCAATATAATTCAGAAACCCGGTAAATTGTCATTTGAGAATAAAAACCTGCTACTTTATGGCTTATGATAATTTTGCCCAGCTGGCTACCATGAGAAATTATCTGTATGGGTAGGCTTATGATAATTTTGCTCAGCTGGCTACCATAGAAATTATCTGTATGGGTATGCTTTAGCTTAAATAATGATATGTTATGTAGAATATGTACAATGCTTGCTGAAATTTGTTTCTGTTGTCTTGGTGACTATCTTTACGGGTTGGTGGCATTTGGGCTTTCATATGCTATTAAACATGATTTGTTAGTAGATCTTGATCTTTACTTACATTGCTTCTGATTACAGCTAAACCTACCCATTTTTTCGACACGGCCTTTCTCAACTTGATGGCATGGCTGTGTTCTATGCAGATTGAGCGTTGGAACGAGCAACGTGAGAATGGCACATTCCCTGGACCCTTGTAGACTGTAGTGGTGCTCAAAAAAAAACCCACGCTGTCCTCCCGACCTATCTTCCTTGATAACTGGACAAAGTTATCAGGAGCTGAGAAATCGCAGTTCTTTTTTTTTAATTAAGAGTTCTTACAAATAAAATTTTGACTTGTTCTAGGTCGAAGGAGGTGCTTCTCAATTCCTCCCAACGATTATTCACTGGATTGTTCAAGAATCCAACCTTTGTAGAATTTTCCGAACTTGCTGCCCCACTGAGCGCATTTCAAGATGATCTTGTTGGTTGCATAGGAAAGTTCGAAACCATGTGGAATAAATTAATGCCCTGGTTCTTGCAGTGTCATCTTTTTAAGAAAGTAATATTTTATTCCATGCTTCTGTTTGCCTATTTGGTCTGCATATTTCGGCTTGAGTTTCTAACTTCTGACTATTTTTCACTATTTATAAATTCCGTCTTTTTTTTTTTCTGGTTTTTAGCTTTTTAGTCTTTTTGTCAGTTCTGTTTTCCGTATTCGTTTGTATTGTTCATGATGTGTTAATCTGTTTTTTTTATTTTTTTAAATTTAGTTATGGTAAAGAAGCTACCATCAGCTACAGTATAATTTTAGCCAATTATAGTATAATTTCAGCCATGCCAAGTGGCACCCTAATAGTTATGGCACTTTTTAGGGCACTGTCAGCGCGCTCATGAGTCATGAATTTCGCAGTGCCATAATGCTCATTTAGTATTTCTACAGGCGCTTACAAGGAAGGGTTAGGTAATTCACATGTTCTCATATGTGTGGTGTCGCCTGAATTTGTTTTGAGTAGTTTTGAATTTTTTGGACGACCTCTGTATTAATTATTCATTTGTTCTTATCCTGAAATCCTACGACGACTCGATGAGCCAGTGGCTCTGTCCCTCCCAGTTGAGTTCTACCTTCTCGACTTTCACGGCTTGTGGTTTTGTTGAGCTGAAACAGTTTGTTCGTAGGCCAGCCTAGCTATTCCTTCAAGGGTGCGTGATTCAACAGCGGCACGGCGCCACTGGTGGCTTTGTTCAGGACTCAGGAGAGCGTGTGCGGCGCGGCTGGCCCCCTCCCTAGAGGGACACGGGCCTGCGACCCCGCGAGTGTGTGAGGCGTCGGATTCTTCGAGGGAAATCACGTACTGGGGGCAGGAAACGGAAGCCCTTCTAGCTCCGCGACGCGCGCCCGGCCGGCAGACCCCGATCCCGTTAAGGCCTCGGCTCGGCAGTCGACGCGCGGATAGCCTACGGTTGTTCGTCAATTGTGAGCTCGCACGTCGGCGCGTACAGCGGCTGCGTTCAGTGCGTCCTGCGAAGCGGACGCGCCAGAACCAGAAACGTAAAGAGACGGAAGAGAGGGCGGAGGAAAACCCACCAACATCATGGGTGAATTCTTTTTCGCTGAAGTTTTATAGTTTAAGGTTACAGCCGATGGTTTTTCATTTTAGCGTGAATATTTGTTTAAATGAATTGAACCTTGATAGGCTGAGCGCAGAATGAGCATATGTGGATTGTGTGTGGAGAATGGTTCCATTGGAGATGCATAATGGAACACATCGCACATTAACATGAGATGGTATATTCCTGGTTTAAAGAACAGTCTAATATATGTGAGGTCGTTTGAACTCGAATGTTGTAAGGTATTACTTCGATGTGAAGTTATGTGAGTTACTTGCTAAGGGCAAATGATCATAAAAAGTATCTGGAACAATAGATGATACCTATTGATATGTACATCTAAAGGAAAGGCAACTAATGGGGGCCTAATAAAAATCCTAACTAGAAAAAAAAATCGTGTCGTCATTGGTAGGTACTCAAATGTAATCTGTAGTTACATACGGAATTGCAAAGATGGTTATAAAATCTAGTAGACACAAATGAGAATATGCAAGCTGTTGAAAGAAAAAAAGTGACGGGACCAAGCACAAGGTACCGATAAGTAGGTGAAGTTCGGGGGTGGTACAAACCTATGGTATGAAATGCTATAGAAATAGAAGTTGTGGTTAATCAAATTGCAAAACAAACGAGCTCTCACGTAGAGGGTCTGCACAGGTTAGCCTGGACACTGACACGTACATTATGGTGATGTGCATGAGCCCCTGTGGTGGGGGCACTCCTAATGGTGGGAGAAAAGAATAAAATATACAAAGCTGACTTGAAGCAAGTTTTTTTAGGAGTATAATGACTTCAACGGATAAGAGTTAATGTGAAACTTATTAAGTATGACGACTCATATTTTAGTTTTTTTTAATATTTAGAAATGTGTGTTATAAAAAGTTCTAGGTGAATTATAATATGAATAGGATTTCTACTTATTTTTGGAGTAGAATTCCTACTCTAATTTGGAGGAGGGCTCGAGAGGATTATATAAAACCACGATGAGTGGTTATGGAGTAACAAAGCAAAGAAACTACTCATCTAAAGTTAGAGGTGCACGAAAAGATTAGAGATTAGGTTAATTTTTAATACTAGATTTTTATATAGGGTAAGGATCTAAAGATTGTAAAAGATTTAAGAGGATTGTAAAAGAGCGATAATCTATTGTATTCTTTTGATATTGTGCTTAATGAATTTGCAGTTTGCTATGTTGAATCTTTTCTTCCTTCTTATCATGGTCTCTAAAAGAGTTATTGTTTTTGTTCTCGATGTCGTGTATGTTTGTATCATATTTCATAAATTCTGATCTGATTTAAAGGACTACTGGTGTGACCTCCCTCCAAACTTGATGAAAGAAATAATAAAAAAAAGTTTGGAGTTGATCTGGAAGGATTTAAGAAAGAGATGCCTGCAGTAGAGCTTCAGTTAAATACACGAAGCCATACACTTTATGTTCGAGGCTGTAAAGAATATAAGCAACGGGTGGAAGAGATGGTCTTTGAGCCGGTAAACTCTAGTAAACACAGTGCCCCGGTTCAACTTCCATCAGAGAATGCATACCCTATTTGCTTGTGTGATGTAGAAGATCCTTTTAAGCTCGAATCCTGTGGGCACATGTTTTGTCTGGCTTGCTTGGTGGATCAGTGTGAATCTGCCATGAAATCGCAAGATGGGTTCCCTCTTTGTTGCCTCAAAAATGGGTGCAAGAAGTTTCTCCTCCTTGTTGATCTGAGGTCCCTCCTGTCAAGCGAGAAGCTAGAAGAGCTATTTAGAGCTTCCTTGAGTGCGTTTGTTGCATCTAGTGTAGGGATATACCGATTCTGCCCTACACCTAATTGCCCATCCATTTACCAAGTGGCCGCAACGGATGCAGAAAGCAAACCTTTTGTCTGTGGGGCTTGCTCTGTGGAGATCTGCCCCAAGTGCCATCTCGAGTATCATCCTTTCATATCCTGTGAGGCTTACAAGGAATACAAGGAAGACCCAGACGCAACTCTGCTTGAATGGCGGAAAGGGAAGGAGATGGTGAAGAACTGCCCTTCCTGTGGATATACAATTGAAAAAGCGGAGGGCTGCAACCATGTTGAGTGTAGGTGTGGCAGTCACATTTGTTGGGCATGCTTGGAGAACTTCAGGAGCAGCGAAGAGTGCTATAGCCATCTCAGGTCTGTGCACCGATCCTATTAGCAAACTATGTAGAATCTGCATGTAAATTTGTACATATTGGCACAAATAATTATATTTGTGTATACTATAGGAAGCTGATTTCCTTCACCTATTAACGTAGTTTGAATTGACTGATGCCAATGGGTTCCCATCTCTTTCTGTGTTGAGAATATTGTAGGCACTTCATCTTTATTCAGTAAAATTTTCTTGTTTAGATCGTTTTAGTGAATGTAGTACTGAACACCTTTGCTTTTTCTTTTGAGATCATATTCTTGATTTGTCCACTCGCAACAGCAAATATTTCTCATCAACCCTTTGCAGGACGTGGGATATGTGCTTGTAGTTTTATCTTTAAACAATAATAAACTTACAGAGAGTTAATATTCAATATATCTCAAAGCTCTTCTAAGCCTTGGAGAACATCATTATAAACATATTGCAGGTAACTAAGCGCATGCCAAGGCACGCATCTATGGTTATTCCTTATTTTTGGAGAGCTAACCAAAATATTTAGGTTGAGAGCTTTGCTGATTTCTTTCTTTTGTCAGGTTCATTGTGCGTATGTATAGTAAATATAATGTGTTTATTCCAATATCTTCAATTGATATTTCTTTTTCAGCTTATAAACTAAGCAGGCCCTCTATTTTACAATGGTTGTTGCTTAACTCGACTTTACGAAGACTGATATCCTGTAAGATCTCAAGTATTCCGTATATATCCAAATAGCTACCTGAGTTGAAGTCAGGTAGGACACTGCAAGTAGATGGAGAGGGATATGAAAACTGTACAATTGTGAAGTACCACAGTGCATACATATACTGTTGGTATGTTAAAGCAAGGAATGATCCTCAAACTGCGAAGGTTAGATAAGACATTGTAAAGGAAGTTTATTGTGAGCTAGCTGTAAGGTTTCCATTCAGCAAATTATCCTGATATTGTGTTGAATAAAATAATTTCTGGTGATTCATGCAATTAGCGTTCGCTCTTGTTATAAACTGGACTGGATTCAATCAACTTCATCCAATATTTACACACATTTGTCCAAGAGTACCACAGTATGGATACATGAATGTACTGTTAAATTAAGTCCAATGGTAGAAAATTCAACCGAACATATACAAGATTTATAAACACATCGACATGGGCGAATCCTGGTGACGACAATGGATACATGCTGTAGTACAGTGATGTCTAGGGCTCTAGGCGCCACGGACAACCTCCTGAAGATTCTTCACCGCACCGTCGTAGTTCACGAAGCCCATGAACCAGAACTCATGGTTGTCAACAGAAACAACCTGAATGTACCTCTCAGCAGGGTTTTGTTGACTTGCTGTAGGAGTAACTGATCTCAGCTGTGGAAGGGGTAGAACTACCTGTCAACACATAGAGATATGATCAGTCGTAGTAGGAAGCGCAAGGTTTCTTTCAATGTGAACAATTCAGAGGAAGTACGAGCACAAACAAAGTATTCTAACAACAAAAACAAAGCCATGTTTTCCATGCCTTCTTCAATTCATCAAGGTTGAACTAGCGATTTGGTTCAAGCTCTATACTTAGACTGCATAATAATCACTATGAAATCAAGAACTTGCAGATTGGCAAACCATTACAGATCATATGCTCTATAAAACCACACCAAGTTTGATTCCACAAGACAGAAGGTTTTTAATCAGCACTTGTTACAAAGCCATGTAAAATGATGTGTTTTCTCTTCAAGGACCAGATGAGATTGGAGTGTAAAGATACGAAGAATGCTCATTTTTAGTCCAAACTCAATGAAAATATATATAAAAAGGTACTATTGCACATGCTGATGAGGGAAAAACAACCACCATACCTTGTAAATGGATGACTGGGTCTTATGATCCTCAGAGACATATGCCACGGGGCTGTCACTACAAAATGCAAGCTTTGCTGTCGAGACGTACAAGACGCCCATTATCGGACCATGAGAAGTTGACAGGTAGCATGCATGCGCCTTCTTGAGCTTCTCATCAGGCAAGCACTCAAACGTCTGCTGAAATATCTTGTCGTATCCACCTTCAGATATGACCTTCGATATCTGAGCAATCCTCCCCATTGCAGCATCAGTAATGCTAGGTCCAGTTTTCACTACATGTAGAAGGGCCAATAGTATTGTGAAACAGGAAGAAGTGCGGAGAATTGGTAAAAAAAAGGCATACTCGGTATGCGTCACCGCGTATGAGGCCTATCTTCGATGTACTAGGAAAGTGAGACATCGCAAGACATTTTATCAAACTCACATGAAAGGTGGGGCAAATATTCAAATCTCCCAATTAGTAACTACTAGTGGTGTGGCTACGGAAAAATTAGTTGGATGATATGGATAATCATCTAGTGTTCGATTTGATCTTGTGTTGAGGAATTGGGACACTCACGGTGCTGCCAGACGTCGCCGGCGATGCCCTCGGTCTTGCGCGCCGCCTCGCTGAACCTCTTCCCCACCGTGCCGAACATCTCCCTCAGATTCTCCCGTGTGCCTGCGGCGTCCGATCCCCAAAACCAAGCCAAAACCACAACGATCAGGCCATGCTAACCATCAACTCACCGGAAGAAGAACTAGAGTAGCAAAGAGCAGGAGGCGAGGGGGTGGGTACTGACTCTTGGTGGGCGCCGAGGAGAGCACGTAGGGGTTGGCGGCGGCGGGCGGCACGAGGGGTGGCGGCGGCGCCGCGACGTCCTCCGGGGACAGGCGAGGGTACGCCGCGTGCTCCGACGGCGCCGATGGCGCGGCCGCGTGGGCGTCGGGCTTGGGATCCATGGGCGATCGGATCGGATCGGTCGGCAGGAGCAGAGACGAGGGGGGAATGGAGGAACAATGGACGTAGTTGACGGGACGGTTAGAGCGACTCCAGCAGTAGCACTGAAAACAGGGCTCCTAATTTTTATTTAAGGGCTCCCTTTACTTTTGAGAGCCCTGTTTTCTGGGCTGCACTTCAGCAGGAGCCCTCAAAACAGGACCCCTACTTAATTCCCTCTATTTCCTCACACACTATATGCATATGTATGGGACAAAAGCACAATACACAATAAAATATTTATGATTTCACAATGAGAGACAATATTTAAATATATGAATTCAAATACGAATATTCAAATTTAAATTCAAATTTGTTCCGAATTTAAATTGAAAGCACAAAGTTCATCACATAACATTCAAATTTGTTCCGAATTCAAATATGAATTCAAATACGAATATTCAAATACGAATTCAAATACAAATATTCAAATTTAAATTCAAATTTATTCCAAATTTAAATTGAAAGCACAAATATGAATTCAAATACGAATATTCAAATGTAAATTCAAATTTGTTCCGAATTTAAATTGAAAGAACAAAGTTCATCACATAACATTCAAATTTAAATTCAAATTTGTTCCGAATTCAAATACGAATATTCAAATACAAATTCAAATACGAATATTCAAATGTAAATTCAAATTTGTTCCGAATTTAAATTGAAAGCACAAAGTTCATCACATAACATTCAAATTTAAATTCAAATTTGTTCCGAATTCAATTACGAATATTCAAATTTAAATTCAAATTTGTTCCAAATTTAAATTGAAAGCACAAAGTTCATCACATAACATTCAAATTTAAATTCAAATTTGTTCCGAATTCAAATATGAATTCAAATACAAATATTCAAATTTAAATTCAAATTTGTTCCGAATTTAAATTGAAAGCACAAATGTTCTACAAAAAACGAGGAAAGCTGAAAAATGAGAGCCGGAGTAGGGGCCCTTAGGAATGAGGGCTTGGAGGCCTCATTTGAGAGGCCTCCTATTTTTGAGAGCCAAGTAGGGGCCCTGCTGGAGCTCAGTTTTTTGCTCTGGCTCTCAAATCTGAGTTTGAGGGCTCAAGTAGGGGCCCTGCTGGAGTTGCTCTTAAAGCCTACAGGGAACGTGGAACGCAACAAGCCGATGGAGGCGTTCGCACGTACGGCATTGTAGTTTTTTTTGACCCGTGCGTTGCAACGGAATCATTAAAATAATGAGATAAAACTTACTAGCTAACCAACTTCACACATCAAATATTAGAGAGCAAACAACAGAAAGAAGGATGGCCAGAATGCGCGAGGAGATAGGGAAAGTCAAGGGGGTAGGCGGTTGTATCCTAAAAGAGAGAGAGAGAGGAGGAGAGAGACGAATGACTCAGATCAAATCGGATGGCTGAGAAGAGAGGAAGGATAATGGATCAACCACCAACTCATACTTTTATAATAGTAAAGATTTAGTTTTTACCATTTGCTTTTGTAAATCTAACTCTTACTTTAGGCTCGGTAGAAAACCGATATGTTAATTAGTATCAATTACATTTAATTAGTGTTATTTATGTAATATAAAAAAGTTTAATTAATGCTAATCATGCTTAATATGACATGCCTATTTGCCAGGTGAGACAACTCTTGCCGAGCTAGGTGCTACGAGCTACTGTAGTACTACCAGTGATATGTGTCACTTATCACGGCTACTAAGCCTATGACAAGATTAAACTTATAAAAAATAGTCATGTAGATTTAATTTTGAAAAAAATAGTTACAGTGTCATATATATATAGTTACAGTGATAAAAAAGTATTTCAAGTTTGTTTAGGTGGTATATTAGAGGTAGGTGTAATTACACCCGGGTGTAAAAGGTATTTTTCCTATATATATATAATATGGGCATGTTCTTTTGGGCTTTTGAAATCGGCTTTTAGGTTCTGCTACAGTACCTAACTTTCAAACGGAGTATTTTCTCAAGACGGGGTCTACAAGTTAAACGATCTACACGTTAAAAGTCCAACATATGTACCAACCAAAATTGCAAGTGAGTATCTGTCTCTCCGTAATCTGTACCGTAAACTGCCAAAATTCAAAAAATTCGACCAAAAGCCATAAGCCGCAGCTGAAAAGAACATGCCCTATATACAGTACCAAGCGGATGCAAGCAAGCGCATGAGATATTGGGAGCGCATCGCATTCGCATCGGGGCGTCCAATTGGCAGAAACCGACCCTCGGATGTCATTCCCGCGTCCAATTGACCAACCGACGCGCGATCCAGCGGGAGCGAGCTCAGCTAACCGCGGGCGGAGAACACGACTGACAGTCCATGGCGCGTGGTGGTGTCGGCGGCCGGTGGCAGCGGTCTACCTGCCCAGCCTTGAGACCCGCGCCCGCGCGCGCCGTCGTAGTAAACTGCCGCTCATTGCAACGGTTTACCTGTGCCGTCACCGCTCGATCCGCGGCGCCGCCCACCCCTAGCTGCATTGCTGCCACCAAATTATCTATGTAGAAATATAGTGCCTGTTCTTTTTTACTGTGGCTTGTGACTTTTGGCTGAAATTTTTGAATTTTGGCTGTTTACGGTACAGATTACGGAGAGACAGATACTCACTTGTGATTTTGACTGGTACAGATGTTGGGCTTTTAACGTGTAGATCGTTTAACTTGTAGACCCCGTCTTGAGAAAATACTCCGTTTGAAAGTTAGGTACTGTAGCAAAAGCCAAAAGCCGGCCGGCTTTTGACTTGCCGAACAGGCCCATATATATATATATATATATATATATATATATATATATATAGGAAAAATACTTTTTACTCCCGGGTGTAATTACTCCCACCTCTAATATACCACCTAAATAAACTTGAAATACTCCTTTAGCATTTTAGATATACTCGTATACTAATTATAAGATATTCCAATGTGAATCACACGAAAAAATTGCAAAGAAGTCTATAGTTTTTAGCGTATTTTGTAAATACCTTCATATACACATATAAAAAGGAGTATGTCTAAAAAAATATACATACCACCTCTGAAAAATTGTACATACCACCTAGATGGTCTTAAATACTCGTATACTACACGTACATACCCTCCGTTACGCGAGATACTCCTTATGTTATGAGATACGACATAGGGAGTAATTACACCCGGGAGTAGAAAAGAGGTTTCCTCTCTCTCTCTCTCTCTCTCTCTCTCTCTCTCTCTCTCTCTCTATATATATATATATATATATATATATATATATATATATATATATATATATATATATATATATATATATATATATATATATATATATATATATATATATATATATATATATATATGTGTGTGTGTGTGTGTGTGTGTGTGGGGGGGGGGGGATTATCAGACATTAGAGCAAAGGTGACATACTTGAAAATGGACTAATAACAATTGTTTCGAAGAAAATAACGAAAATGAAATGTAACAGAGTTACTGTCCTTACAAGGTGAGAAAAAAAAAGTAAGCAGAACATGATATTCAAGCCAAACAGGTAACAAAACGCACTACCTTCTCCAACCTGCAAAAGTCTGCATATGCACATAATAGGTCATGCCACTGCAACTGTTTCAGCAAAAGCAACAACAAAGCCAAGAGTCCAGTTGCATCTCGCCCGTGCTTTGGTATCATTAAGTAATGACTAATGAGGAGGCACTCTACATAGCTAATTCCGAACATGTCATCCTCTTAACAAAATGTGAACCATAAGAAATAGTACTACAGTGTAACTACTACAACGAAAGAATTTGGGGTAGCAAATTAACACCCGGAACAAGACAAAAAACCCAATTCTTTATCCGGCCAGGAAGCTACATACGGGAAAATAGATCTAAATCAATTCATCAAAGAGAACTAGATCTGAAAAGAGACGAGCATTAGCCATACCCAAGCCTTGATAATTCTGACGCCGAGGCCTTGGGGACGTTGGCTGCGGAGGCGAGCGGTACGTCAGGAGGAATGGTTCTTGGCCTACTGGCCACCACTCGTAGACAAGCTCTTGGCCTGGAGGTCAGTGGTGGCACAACGCGAGGTTATAGTTCTGAGTATAAAGGTTATCGTTGTTATGATCCTGTTACTCGTTGGATGAGAATATTTCGATATGTCAATTTGATGAATCTCGTCCTTATTATTCTCGGTCTTTTTCCACCAGTTTAGTGTCCTCTGAGCTGATTTCTTTCCTAACTCTTCGCTTCCTTCTCCCACTTCTATTTTGCCATCGTCTACACCTGCTTCACCTCCGTCTGTTCCTTCTTCAGACTCCCCTTTTCCCGTTTCTCTAGAGGCTCCTACTGGCTCTTCTGTTGAGATCGTCTCCCCCTTCTTGCTACTCTACTCTCGCCATCAACAACCTGATATACCCCCAGTTGTGCCTCCTTCCACTACTTACACTCTTCCGTCCTTGCTGGGTCTTGCTCCAATCTCTCCTCCCAGGTACAATCTTCATGATCGTCGTACTATTAGGCATCTTGAGTGTTATGACTTTGCAGCCACTGCTCTTGTTGAGCGTATGACTTACCGTGAGATTATTGCTCATTAGGAATAGTAGCACGCGATGGCAGAGGAGATTGCTGCTCTCGAGCATACTAGTACTTGGGATATTGTCCTCCTACCTGCTCGTGACACTCCTATTACGTGCAAGTAGGTTTACAAGATCAAGACTGGTTCGAATGGTTCTCTTAAGCGCTATAAGGCTCGTCTTGTAGCGCTTGATTTTCAGCAGGAGTATGGTCGTGACTATGTTAAGACTTTTGCTTCTGTCACTCATATGATCACTGTTCGCACTCTCCTTAATGTGGCATTTGTTCGTTAGTGGTCCATCTCTCAGTTGGACGTCAAGAAAGCATTTCTCAATGGCGAGCTGCGCGACAAGGTCTACATGCAGCCACCCTTGGGTATTCACTGCTCTCTCTGTGGGCTCAAACAATCCCCTCATACATGGTTTGTGTGCTTCTCTTCCGTTATCACTGCTATCGATTTCTTCGCCAATGATCACAACCATGCTCTCTTTGTTCACACTCCTCATGATCAGACGCTTCTTCATGTGAATGATACGATCATTACTGGGGATGATCCACAGTATATTGCTTTTATGAGGAAGCGTCTCAGTGAGCACTTCTTGATGTTAGATCTAAATCCTATTCATTTCTTCCTTGGGATTGAGTTTTCTTCTACACTTGAGAGTTACTACCTCTCCTGGGAAAAGTACATTCAATATCTTCTTATTCGTGTTTATCTTATTGATCAGCGCACGGTGGACACTTCTATAGAGCTTGGAGTTTATCTTCGACCCATTGATGGTGAGCATCTTGAGAACCCCACTCGATACAGTTACCTTGTTAGTAGTCTTGCTACCTTAGGATCACTCGACCTAACATTTCTCACTTTGTTCATGTTCTAAGTCATTTCGTTTTGGCTCCCACTCAGCTGTATTATAGCCACCTTCTTCGTATTCTGCGATATTTTCGCGGGACTATCTCTTGTCGTCTTTTCTTTTCTCGCTCTAGCTCTTTACACCTTCAGGCGTACTCTGATACGATCTGGGTCAGTGATCATTCTGATCGTTAGTCTCTTTCTGCCTATTGTGTCTTTTCTTGGTTCCTCCATGATTACCTAAAAGATCAAGGCTACAGTTCCTCGTTCGAGTGCTAAGGCTAAGTTGAGGGCTATAACGTCGTTGACTACGGAGATCACTTGGTTACGATGCCTCCTTGCGGATTTTGGTGTTTGTGTCTACACAAACCCCTCACTCAGCATAGTTTTTACCCCTTCAAACTTAGTGTTTCTGATCACTATAAGTTTGAGAGGGGTGTTAGACATGTATCTGTTTTGATGATATAGCTTGCACTGGTGCATTGAGAAATGAAGAATAACTTAAGTACTCGCTGCAATAATGACGAGAAAATTGGGTACATGACATGCAATAACCATGAATACAAATTGTCATACTTTAGAATATGGGGCAGGCTGAAAGCGATATAACACCTATGCTCTGGAAATAGACCCAAAAAAAATCAAACAAATTATAGGCAGATTTAGGCCAAAGGAGCGTATATTAGATCTCATATATGAAGGCTACTTGCATACAATGACCTGAACTGGGGCTCACCAAGCAACGACAGGTTCAAATTCAGGGCACAATTTATGTAGCATTTTCAATAACTCCTGGGGTGAGGTGATGCCGCCTTTTGATATTTCTGTACCCAAATCAGGCAAACTCTGTGATAATGTGTTGCCTTCATTGCTCGCAACCAGAGAAGTGATAATAGTCGAAATAATTTTTGAATCAAGAGCTACATCCTTGGCTATCATTTCACGAATTAACTCGAGAACCTTGTTTGTCTCGCCTTTAGTGCTATAACCTCGGATCAGTGAATCAAAAACAGCAACGTCAGGCACAAAGCCACTTGCAGTCATCTGTTTAAGCACCCTCTTTGCTTCTCCTAGGTCTCCAGATTTTGCAAACATGTTGATTAGCGTAGAATATGTCACATCATCAGGACTCAGTCCCTCATCAAGCATGTCTTTAAGCAACTCTTTTGCAATTTTCATGTCCCCAGATTTGCAAGCACCATGGATCATAGTGCTATATGCGACAGCATCTAGTGCGCAGTTCTTATCCATTTCATTGAACAAATTCATAGCCCGCTCGATCATGCCCTGTTGACACAGAGCTGCAAGCAAAGGAATATAGTGAAACAGCTCAGGCTCTATCCCGCGATCTCTCATTTTAGGCAAGAATCTTTCCGCAAGGTCAACTAGCCACATCTTGCAGAAGCCATTTATCAATATGCTGTAGGTGAACGAATCAGGCTCCAACCCAAAACTAGCCATCTCATGCATCAGCTTCATAGCCTTCTTTACCTTATGGACTCTAAGGAGTCCACCAATCAGCAGATTAAACGTCACCAAGTTACACATACACCCCCTCTCAGACATCATAGCCCGAACTTGGAATGCTTGATTCATCCTACCAATCTTACAAAGCCCATGTATAACTGAGTTGAATGTCGTCACATCAGGCTCAACTGTACTTTCTCCTCGAATCATCTCATCGAGCAGCCCCATTGCCTCATCCATCTCGAGCACACCAGAGAGCCCTGTGATCAGTGTGTTGTATGTCACAACATCCGGTGCCACCCCCTTCTCCGCCATCGTCTTCCGCACACTGATCGCCTCCCTCACTGATCCTTCCTTGCACATGGAATTGATCAGCACATTGTACGTAACTACGTTTGGCTCCAATCCCTGCTTCAACATCGTGTGCATCACCTTTGCTGCCTTACTTGTCTTCCCCTCTCTACACAGGCTGTCGATTAAACCAGTGTACATCACCACATCCGGCTCAATCCCCCTCTCGGACATTTCCTCGAACACCTTGCCTACGTCCTCCCACCGCCCAGTCTTGCAATACCCCTGGAGCAAACAACTGTACACAACCACGTTGGGTTCAATACTACTCTCACACATCTCAGTCAGCAGCTCCACGGCCATGTCCACGTCCGCGGCGTCGCATAGCCCACGGATGAGTGTGCAATAGGTGACGACGTCGGCGCGGACGCCGCGGGCTTGCATGGATCGGAGCAATGCGATTGCTTGGTCCGTGCGGCGGTCGGCGCAGAGCGCGCGCATGAGTGTGGTGTAGGAGACGGCGTTGGGGCGGGAGGTAGGGTGGGTCTCGTGGGACATTTGGCGGAGGAGGGTGAGGGCGCGGTCGCGGTGGCCGTGGCGGCAGAGGGCGGCGAGCACGGTGTTGTAGGAGACGGCGTCGCGGACGGAGGGGAGGTCGGAGAGGAGGGAGGCCGCCTCCGGGAGGGGCAGCAGGCGGAGGTGGCGGTTGAGGCACGCGGCGGCCTCGGCGCGGCCGCGGCGGACGAGGACCGCGAGGAAGGGCGCGGCGTGCCTCGTGGGCCTCGAGGTTGGGAGCTGGGGCGAGACGGACGCGGCGGAGATGGCGGCGACGGCGCGGAGGAGACCGGGTTTCGGTTGCCTCCTCATGGCAGTGGGCACCCGGCACAAGCGGCAGGTAGCCGGAGCGCAGCAACGGCTTGACTTTGGAGTTTGCCTGCCCCTTTTCCTGCCTTTTTCCCGCACGACTAGGCACAAACAACGACCGATCTGACGCCCCGCGCGCTAAGCTGCTCGCCCGGCCAA
The DNA here is from genome assembly GCA_017311315.1 of Dendrocalamus latiflorus. Lineage (NCBI taxonomy): Eukaryota > Viridiplantae > Streptophyta > Magnoliopsida > Poales > Poaceae > Dendrocalamus > Dendrocalamus latiflorus. Next base: position 24,925,744 of record CM029671.1, on the reverse strand, counting down.
CGCTGGCGATGTCACGGGGGCAGTGGGACGGTGGGAGCAGGGCTGCCAGAAAAACTTGATAGCGAGACGGGTTGATTTGGTTTAAAATTATTTTAATTATACTTATTAATTAAATAAATATTAAAATAAGTTATAAATAAATTTAAATTTTTCTTTAGTTCGGCTTGTTAGCTCGTTTCTAAAAATATTTTTAAATTATACGTAAAATAGTATTAAATTAAATTATGTTATTTTAAGAAAAACTAGATACCATAAGGACTGGCTCAATATCCGCCGCAGCCGCCGCCCAGAAAACCGCGGCAGCCAGCCAGGGCCGCTCGTTCCAAACTCTGCAGCGGGTCGGGCTACCTGCCGCGCGATCGCGAGCCCACAACGCACGGCACTGAAATCGTGGAACTAGGAGAAATTTGGTCGGCCGTGCGTGATGATGGGCTGATGGGTTCGTCCTTGAGTACCTTGCACGTGGGCCTCTTAGCGCGCGTTGCACGGCTTGCGCTTGATCAGCCGGCCTGGCTTGACGAGTGCATTCGGCGCAGTTGATGGATCGCCTTGCGCGGCTGCACACGCAGCTGCTCAATCACGCGCGCTCAGAGGGGGCGTTTACCTCGGCTTACTCTGCTTCTAGGGGACCAGAACATGCTGTACCCGCCAGACAGGCACATGCACTAGGTCAGCGTGCTGCCCCAGGTTGGCAGTACACAAACACAGGGGGTCCCACGGCGAGTACTTGGGCTAAGGATATATAAAATAGGCTCACTTGTCCAAAATTTTTATCTTATTTAAAATCAGAATTAAAGAAAATCTCTCTAATAGTAAATTATTTATTTAACTATTTTATATTATTTTTATCCTAACTTCCTGTCACACACCTTCTTACTATTTACATTGATTTACATATTTAAATCGTTTTTATATAAGAAATATTATATTATCTTTTCTCATCTTCTCTTTTCCATATAAAATTTTACTTATTTAATATAACTAAGAGATAACTAAAATAACTACTGCGGGTGCCCTAAATCTAACCGGCTCGCCTCCTTCGGTTGCCGCACCGCATTACGCCCGTCACGAGTACTAAATATGATCCCGCTCCACCTACGTGCATGTCCTGCGTATTTCCTGGCTACTCGAGTGCGCGAGTTGCTCGTGAAAATTAATAATACGTGTGAGCCGTATTTTTTTTTAGCGACATGTGGTGCCTCTCGTAGGCTGGTAGCAGGTTCGGTGTGCAATGTTCGTACGGACGCATGTGCCAGCCACAAGTATGAATCAATGCGGAAGTCGAGCCCATCCAGCCAGATTGAATTGGTAGGTACATCTCATTATTCTCGTCACGGATTGCAGGCTACATTACTGGTCTGTGTGCGTGCCAGAAGTAACAAGAACGAAGCACGAACAGCGCTGTACTTGCTAGTATTTCTTTTCTTTCTTTGCGATGGAAAAAATCCAACCCAATATGTTGGTCAGAACTATAGAATATGTATTCGCTGGCCATCTTTCATTGTCTCTCCCAGTAATGGATTCTTACTCTTAGCCGAACAAATATTTACACCGACCGAAGCAAATAAATGTCAAGGCCAAGCCCAAATCAGCGTGGCCCGGCCACTGAGTAGGGTATACTTGGTTAAATCCAAACCCGCTAGCCAGGTTGGTAGTTGCACCATATTACGCTCCTCATGAGACAAAACTTTTCATCACCTCTCCCCAGTCTTTGCGACAAGCATATGGCATGGAGGCCCGGCCCTTTTCCTTGCAACTCTCAAGTCCAATGGAAGAAATCAATCAAACAGTCAGACGTGATTTGTCAATGGACCAGTATCTACTCCTAGGCAGTTGAATTGGCTAAATCCAAGCCAGGTTGGTGCATGATTGAATCACTTGAAGCTTCTCACGAGCAATAATGTTGCAATCTTCCCTTGAAACTGCAAGAAACACATGCTGTCTTCCGAAGGAATGTCGAGTCTTTTTTGGTAGGGTACGTACATGCATGGCCAACTCCTTCTAGGTTGGTGGTTGCATCACATTACTCTCCTCACGAGTGCCAACTCCACAAGCTATCCACAACAAGTTATACAAGACAAAAGATTTCTCCATTTCTCCCATGGAATTATTCACCGGGGGGGGGGGGGGGGGGGCTGGACATGCACCATGATGAACACTACAACGTTCCATCTGTTTTTTAGGAACGAGGCAACTTTGCCGATCAATTAAAGAAAGCAAGAGTATGCTTAAACACTCCATCTATTGTTACATGATAGCTTGTCATATTCAAGACATATCTTACGAGAGTAGACCCTCAATGGTAAATCTCTCGTTTAATGGGGTTTTTATTTCCCTATCCAACGACACACTCTCTGTCCCAAACACGAAGTAGTCAACCTAACCAAAATGGTGGCCCAAATGCCCCACGATCACACGGCTATGACCAGCAAATTAAGACGTTGGTTGTTGCATCACATTAACCACATCACGAGTGATAAAACTGAGAGCCACACCCACCACCGCGAAAGCCCTCCTCCTCCGGCCCATCCTCCATACACGAACATTGCTCCTCCTGATTCCATAGACTCCACACACATCCACAATCATTTCCACGCTATGCGCGCCTTCTTCCCTTGTGCAGACTGCAGAGTGCACTCCTGCTCCTGCCAACTGCTCCACGCACTCCGCTGGCTAGCTGCCACCTCTGCATCAAAAGGCTAGCAAGCAAAGCAACGAAAAGAAACGCACGGAAAACTACTTGTCACTGCCACCCTATATGGCCCTAATCTGCAGACGACGATAGTTGATAATAAATAGTTGATAATAGAGATGTTGATGTTAATGATATATGTAGTTTTTAGCTTGAAAAACCATTTAAAGATTTTGTTTTAAAAAACTGTTTTATTTATTTTGGCTAGAGACAAAAACCAAAAGACAAAGGCAAAAAAAAGAAGAAGAAAGAGACCATCTCTTTTGGATCCTTTCGACCTCTAAAAAGAGAACGAGCAGTTTTTCACAGTTTCCAAGGCAAAATTATACGAAACAACACGTTTTAGAGCAAGTACAATAGAAGAGGTGACTGCCACCTCTAGGACTAGCCACATAAGTAAAAAGAGTACACGTGGCTCATGTGGAGGTAGCTAATACAATAAGTTAAGTAGAGATTACCTCTACTAAAACACTCAAACATTTAATATTTCGCTAGAGGCGATCCTAACCCTTATTGTACTTACTCTAAGAACTAGCATCGCCTCCAAGTCCTCGTATGATGTGCTAGAGGTCACCTCTTGCATGAGGGGCAGCTTGCCTCTCTCTTCTCTTGTCTCTCTCTTCCACATAAGATTGTGTTGACGTGGATTTCGCTAGAGGCGACCTAGTCAGCATCATTGTACTTGCTCTTATATGCTAGCTCACTCCTAGTTCACTACTAGTATTGGCAAACCCAAGTGAAAAATGTACCAGGTGACTTTTGTCCCTTGCAAAGAGGACGAAGCGACACCGTAACAGAAGCTTTAGGAACTACATGCTTAGTAAGTACTAGTATGATATATGCTACCACGAGCACAGGCTTTTTCTTTGGACGCTCATGCGTTGGCCTGTGCCCTAGACAAGCCCCCATCGTCTATGCAATCGCAGAGTAGATAGCACAAGGATACAGACAAGGCGACGGAGCCAAGCGGCGTCTTTGCCATCGCCAAGGAGACAGTGCAAACGACGAGGGGGGCGCCTGGGCCGCTCTGCACGCGCCTGTGCTCACATTTTCCCCACGGCGAGCCACCGTAGTAGCTGCAGCCTTGCTCCTGCTGCTCTACGCGTACCCACTCCACCGCTCGCGTGAGATCAAACCGAATCGAATCGGCTGCGCCGTGGCGGTGGTGGCGTCGCGCGCTGCCGTGCTTGCAGCTGGGTTGTGGTTACCTGAGCATGACTGGTCCTTCCCTGTCTGCACTCCGTTCCCAGATTTTTGTATGTTACAGCCGGATAAATCCATGACGCTAGGGATGCAAGCGATAAACGGAAAATAATAATCATTTAAGATCTGGGTTGCAGTGGCGGAGTTAAGATTTAGTTACGACTCGGACTCAGTGGTGAAATGATCTAGACTATTTAGGCTGGACCATGAAAATATTATTTAGATTGAACTGAATTTACCTATTCTGTACGCTAGATATATATGTGAGATTGATCATGTAGCATGACCTAGCTCTCGTAGGATTATTTTCCGATGAACAAACGGCGTAGGGCTGGGATCCGCTATGTGATTGCGTCTAAGTGAAATCGTAGCAATGAGTAGCGTCACACGATTAATGTAGCATCTCTTGGAAGAGAGAAATGGGCACAGATTTTGCAAGCATTTACAAGCTCCTGTATGTTGATATCCATGGTGACGACAAGGATGCACACACACGATTGCATGCTCCCTGAAAGCAACCTGGAGCTAGCAGATATGTAATATTATTGTGAATCTGCATGGCAAAATATTGGACCTATTTAGGGGACCACCCGTGCGCAAGAAAAGGTCGAGAGATCGAGATCATATATATAACCCTTTGTTCTTTCCCCTCCCTCGATCTATCTACAGATGGAGAAGAATCCTAGGGTGCAATCGATTAATCAAACACGTTAATACTAACTGTGGTTTAATTTGGCACTAGATTTGAAGAATTATAGCACTATATGATGTTTTTCATTCATTCAATTACTCCAGCTCCTCAAGTCAATCCAAATGGACTGCCGCCTAGCAACATAAACTATCTAGTCACATCACTTGCTGATCGACCATATCATATCATCAACTAGTTACATGCCCGTGTGTTACAATGGATAAAAAAAGTCCTGTCATTCCAACATGTCAGAGTGCAAACAAAGGTGAAACTATGAAAGTGCTAAACTTAAAACAAGCACGTCACGCGTATGCTTAATTGTAGAATTATGGCTCCATTCATCACCCTCAAAAATACATCTCTCACTGGCGCAACTAACAGGAAATGCATAAAAAGGTACCTCGAATGCACACATAACACGTGCAACCAATTTAGCAAAATGTACAATCAGAAACAAAATTAGCAAAATGAATTGGGTAACGCAGGATGTAAAATGGAACGCCAATTTCCTTAAATAGATAGCAAAAATTAATATACGTTAAATTTGCATGTTTAGGATTTATTTGAGCCATAAGAAACAAGAGGCTAGTGGTGCTTGCTTGACATAAGTGGTCTCAGAAAGATTATCAGAGATCCCAAGCTCCACCACGGGGTCAGAAAAATCCATTTCAGCATGTACATTCAGGACTCACCTACCCCAGATAGGACTCCTCTCTTCGTCTATGTCAATGAGCTGCAGGTTGTCTTGCTTTGCACCATTTGGTCCCTCTTTATATATATAGCGTCGGCAAATGTGTGTGGTACGCTGGTAGATAGCGTGATACAAAATCCAGGACCAGCAAGAATGGCCAGATTCCATGTTACCATGGTTAATCAACAGCATTGGAAAGAACATCCCAAGTTAATCAATGGAAAAATGAAGACATGATTCAGAGGAGCTTCAATGAATGTCATCAATGGTTTACTGAAGAACTTACACCAGTCAATCCAATATGATTTAGTAACAGATAACTTCTTGTCCAACTCTCAGGTGGAGTGGTGGTACTGAGTAGTAAGTACTTTTGCAACCCTGTAAATTTTTTGCCCAACTCTCCTGATTTGAGTGATGCACTATCCAGTTTGGTCACAACTCGCAACTGAGAACTTTGAAAGAGTTGTTCCTATTTGGTGGCAAGTTTTGATTTGGCAATGTAGGATCACAAAGCTAAAGCACTCTACTTTGCTTGACAATCAGTAAGGCGCTAACAAATTATCTGATTAGGAAAATAAGGCCATTATAATGAATGAATAGCTATGTGAGAAACAAACCTTCTCATCAGACATTCCTGGTTTTCCATGAACTCTTTTTTTTTCTCGAAAACAGGAGAGCTGCATTTCATTCGTTAAGAAGTTCCATCTGCTCTCATAGCTATCTCTGTCTGCAAACCCAAAGAACAAAATCCGAAAATTGCAATTCATGGTTTCTTCTGCATACTGTGACAACCCTAATCAGATGAATCAGATAATGACCTGCAGTCTCCACTGGTATACACAGTTAGGTTCCTTTATTTTTATGACAATCCATGACTCAATGAACCTGAGGAGTGATTCCACGGGTTTTAGTTAGTGAGGAGGGGACGAACACTTCAACGAGTTTTAGTTAGTGAGGAGTGATTCCATGCTTTTCCTTCCTATAGTATCTTACATTAATCTTGATGTATTTAAGGGGTAAATAGCTAGAATCATCTTTGAATATGTATCAATATTAGTATGATTCACTGTGTACTTGCATGGAAGCATCTCCCGTTAGTATTTCTGGAGCACCAATTCCGATGACAAGATAATGCGAAAAAAATTGCTTCAACAAGTTTTAGTTAGTGAGGAGTGATTCTATGCTTTTCTTTCCTATAGTATCTTGCATTAATCTTGATGTATTTAAGGGGTAAATAGCTAGAATCATCTTTGAATATGTATCAATATTAGTATAATTCACTGTGTACTTGCATGGAAGCATCCCCCGTTAGTATTTCTGGAGCATCAATCCCGATGACAAGATAATGCGAAAAAAATTGCTCGGAGGCAAACGTACAAATTAAACCATTTGGTAATCACGTGCTAATATGTAAACAGCGCTGACTTGCATGTACAAACTGCCCAAGACAATTTGGCTCAATTAAGTGCCGGTTAACTAAGCGCTGATCGCTATTACTAGCAGTATATCTCCATGGATGTGTTAACAATAAACTACATACCCGCTTGTAATCAGCTGTCTCTAAAAAAAATACTCCATGGATGCGTTAATAATGTACAGTAGCTGGTGGTGATTATTTAGGTTTTTTTGTGGTTTATGGCTAAAAAGTACTGTAGTTGGCTGAAAAAATAATGTAGCTGACAGAGACTTATTTAGCATAATTAAATTTAAAAAATATGTTAGCCCATTACGTATAATACAAACAAATACACGGGAAAAAAGAACCGGCAAAAAAGCTCAACAAAAAGCCAAAAGTTCAGAAAAAGGCGAAATTTATAAATATTAAAAAATAAGTCAGAAACTAAAAACCGAAGCCAAAATGATCACAGCTATTGTCTCTAAAAAATACTCCGCGCGAAATTACGTCAAATCGACGCGAAAACGTCATGCACAGACAAACAGACAAGTACAGTCTTATCGAGTAGTACTGTGCTAGCTCATGGTCAGCCACAGTTACAAACTACAGCAACCTGTCAGCATGATAAACTAACAGTAATCAGCAATCACTAGATTAATACTAGCTGGAAATGAATTAGGCATCCGGATCTTGATCCATTAGCAGTGCAAGTACTTGTCATTTGGTTACATGACTAATTCGCCGATGTGTGGACTAGTGATGCGACTTCTTATTAAACAGCATGCACGCATGGCATACTTGGCACGTCTCTGTGCACGTGAATCCCGTCTTCCCCTGTTCGTTGTGCTCAGGTGGTCATTTGAATTTGCTGCGAAATAATTCTTATTAGTTACAATTCGGCAAGAATACTTGCCATGTCATGCTCAGGTGGTCATTTGAATTTGCTGCGAAATATGAGGTGAAATGAATGCAGTTGCTGCTTGGCTAGGCTGAGCAAATTGACGGAAGCTGCATACACCATATTAGGGCTATAAACAAGCCAAACTCGGCTCGACAAATCTCGTCTAGGCTCAGTAAGATGTCTTTATGTTTTTATCAAGAAAAATTTATTCTCACATCACAATTCACAACAAATCAAACCCACAGATCGAAAATAACTAAAAGCCATTGGAGGGGGAAAGGCACTGGAGAGATTACCGTAGGGGAGTTTGGACTAGGGGCAGCCATGGCCAGATCGGAGCCAAGGTTTGGCGTGGAGGGCCGAGGCCGGCATGAAGCGGCTCTGGCGCTGGAACCGAGAGAGCAGCGTTGAGCTGCAAGCAGGTTGGCTAGAGCTGAGGTCGGCGTGGAGGGCCGAAGGGGAAGCCGGGTGGTGGTCGGAGGATGAGCCAGATTTGGATGGGAGGCAGCAACGTCTGGTGCAACCGGGACTAGGAGGCACAACGGCCGAGCAGGGTGGCGATGTGCAGGAGATCGGAGGGAGACGGTAGGGAGCCCGGAGGCCGGTGTAGGGAGGCCGAAGGTGGAGCCGGACAGAGGTGGGATTGGAGGGGCCAGAGGAGGCGTAGAGGGTCAGTGCCGGGGCCTGGGGAGGAAAACGACAATGCTGGCTGTCAGAGCCTGTGCGCCAGGAAGGAACCGACGGGCGAGTGGGCGACGAATCCAGAATAGATCGGTTGGAGAAACAAGAAGGAAGGAAATGGGAGGGGGAAATGGAGGAAGGAGGAGAGATGGGAGTAGATAAGGAATGGGATGTGTGGCCAAAGCACTAGGAGGAAAAAGGTGTCAAGATATACCGAGCTTGGTCGAACTATTCGAACTCGGCTCGAACAGGCTCGCGAGCTTACGATGGGGCTCAAGTTCGGTTCGTTGTAAGCTTGAGCCGAGCTCAAATCGAGTCCAGACCGAGCCAAGCTTGAGCAGTTCACGAGCCTTGAGCTTTTTTAAGTCCTACACCATATGCACTATTGTGACCGTATGTTGTCCTCCAAGATTCGTGCACTTTTCCTCGTTTGTTTTGCAAAAAGACCCCTCCCTCATCTTTTCCCATCCTCTTCGGTCCTTCTCCCACCGTCTCTCTCGATCTCTCCCCCATCTCTCTCTCCCTTCAATCTCCACTGACTCCCCTCTCTCCCTCTGTCTGATGGCTCCACGGCAATGGGGGACACGACGATCGGATTTGGCGGAATCTGGCTCCTCCCTCACCTCCAGCAGATGAGAGGCAGGCGTCGGGCAGTGGACAACGGCACATGACGACGAGTGGCAGATACATGGTGGCTGGGACGGCATCGATCGGGCCATAGCGACCGGATCTGGGCCAGGACAGCTAGGTCCGACGGGTCCCGGTTTCTTCGGCTTCCCGGCGGTGCCTTCCTCGCGAGTGGCCCCAAGTGCCATCCTCCTGATTTTTTCTGGTAATTCTTGCTGATGACAAAGTGTAATATGATTTTTTTCCCTTGCAATTTTGTTAAGATGGAAAACCGAAATGCAACATTTAAGTGAAATCCGATGAACATGGCTTTATTCTTGATTTGGATGATGAACATGATTAAGAACCCCAAAAATATTAACCGAAAAATGAACCGATTTTTTTGTCCATGTAATTTCTTGAATCCAAAAAAAAATTGTTGGTTCGTGCAATTTCTTGAATCCAAAAAAATGTGTGAGAAGAGATGGACCATAAAATCCGAAAATTTTCCTGGTTCCATTTTTGTTCTTGCGTTGCAATTTGCAATTTTTGTTCTCTTCGTTGCAAAATCTTGGAGATGAAATCAAAAATAAATCTTGGTTCGTGCAAAGCTTCAATGCAGCTGATCCGAGAGGGGAGAGAGGAGAAGAAAGGCTCGGTGGAGAGAGACCGTGGGAGGAGAGGGATGAATGAAGTGTAGGAGGGTTGTTTGCAAAATCGTGGCGGGAAGGAAATGCACGAATCTCAAAGCACAACGGACGGACACGTAGTGCATGCGGTTTTGATTTTTTTGCAAATGGACCTCTAAATCGTATTTGAATACCAATACATGAACCATATTTCTCACTCATAACAAAGTATTCAGTAAGTGCAGAGACAGAAATTTCACGGACATGTAGCAATTTCCAGGGGCTTTTGAGTCATATTGGTGACCATTTGGGTTTATTTTTGGTGGCTTATGGTTGAAAAGCACTGTAGCTGACAGAAAAAATACTGTAGCTGACAGAGACTTATTTAGCATAATTAAATTTAAAAAATTAAAAAATATGTTAGCCCATTACGTATAATACAAACAAATACGAGACAAAAAGAACCGGCAAAAAAGCTCAACAAAAAGCCAAAAGTTCAGAAAAAGACGAAATTTATAAATAGTGAAAAATAAGTTGGAAGCTAAAAACTGAAACCAAAACGATCACAGCTTAATATTCAATTCTATTGGTTCGGTTGGGGTCTGGCCTGTGCCAGGACTTTGATGAGAAACATGCAGGCATGTTTATGATGAGCCCACAGCGCAGAGACCATAACAGTTACGAGGCTGAGGCTCCCGGCCCCACCACCCTTGCATGTAAAAGCCTCTACTACTTGACCTTCTCACCAGTCCAGGGGGTTGCCTTCAGAGAACTGTCCTCCCTATATGAGAAAAGAACTGCAGGCACCAATAAATTTTCATTGCAGGCCTTTTTACCAGCCTTTTTAGGTGAATTTATTGAACCACTCGTTCAATCCTATCCTCACCACTTTCATTAACAAAAAAGACTAAGTGAGATTGTTACTCATAAGTCACAAATCATATAGTTATGTCCCTAAACATTAGAGGTGATCAAATAAACCGTACCTGTTGGACCAGTCCACGGCTCGCTACTGTAAGCATGGCATGATCCACGACAGAGTCGTACCGGACTAGTCCGACATGAGACGGTGGGCTGTGCCTGGGCCGTCGCCCAGCCCAGTGTGCTGGCATGGGACCGAGCATGGCCCGTCATGAGGATGGTAGGGAACGCACGATCCAATAGGCACGGTGGATCAGTAGATATCGTTAATCCGGTCGACACATTAGCCTGGTGGGCATAGCCCATTAGGCACGAAAATCCGAACATTAGGCATGGATGGTTGGCACAGCAAAGTGCACATGGGCCATTTGGCACGAACGTGGCCTGTTTGGCCTGATAAACAGTTAGATTTTTGAAATTTCTACCCACTGTTTGGTAGTTTAAAAATAATAATAAAATCTCAAATTTTTCTATAAATAGGCAGCATACCCCCTCATTCAGTCACACTCAAACTTGCAGCCTCTTCTCCAAATTCTTTTGTAAAAATTTTGATACTCTTTGTGATAATTTGGTAAAATTCAAAATAATTTTGCCAAAAATCTAAAAATTGAAAATCCAGCTACAGTCAAAAAAAGAGATAATAATACTAATTTTCATATATTTATGTTGTTCTTACTTTTCTTTCTTGTGATGTAAAATAGGCCATAGTATAATTTTTCTATTTGCATTTTACAGTTTTCCATATTTCTCCAAGGAAAATTTTGCCAATATTCCTACGAATGAATACGGAATTGATTCGAAGATCTTTCATCTTTCAGGAATAAAACGTCTTCACCTTCACCTCAAACGGGAGAACATACCCAAGTTGTTCTATCGTTAGGCTCTTGTAAGTTCAACATCCATTAAGTTGGTTTTAATAATAATGACAAATCTAATTATGAGACTAACTTATTTATTGATTATGATATTGTTTAGTCTCAATTGGATAAAAAAGTGAAAATCATAAGAGGTATGTATTCGATATCACATTCTTACATCTTATCGCATTCCTCGGATCCAAAACATAAATTGAACTTCACCAAATAGTCTAACTTGAATATATGTATATGTTTCCATTATACATTTTTGTATGCACATGTTTAGGGGTAGTTCACTCTATATTTTGTGCTTTCATAATTATTGATCTATGTTACTTTTTCACATATTAAGGATCTTTACTTTGAAGCATTTCCTTTGAGTATATATCGCTTGTATAGCTCAATATACTTATGATTGACTTAAACTCAATCATTTGCAATCAAGTTGTTATCTAATTTCTCTATTATGTGTTAATGGTTGGATGAGTAATGACAACCGGATGTGTAAACTTTGCTAGCAATTAAGCTCAAAGACAAACACTTCCATTCAAATGAGTTAATTTTTTGAAAGCTTATCCTACAGTATACAATTGTTATGTACATATTGTATACTTGAAAATCAATATCTTATCATATTATTTATTGAGATTGTCTTGAATTACCAAAAATGGAAGATTGTAGAATCTAGTCCCTACATTATGGGTTAATGGTGAAGTTTTGGTAATTTATAACAATTGATTTGTGGACTTATATTTTTCACGAGTTGGATGAATAGGTTATGTTCCATAAATGAGGATGACTTCACGTGTTAAAGATCATCAAGTTAAGAGAAGACCTATCATATGTTGATGGAGATCAAGAATAGAATGCATCATGAGTTGATGCATGTCCAAAAGGAGATGATTATGTGTTGATCAAGTCAAGTGAAGACCCATCATATGTTGATGGAGTTCAAGTCAAGGATGTAACATGAGTTGATACATATCAAGACAATAACCCGGATTTGAAGTCAAGCTTTAAGTGGTTGCTCAAGGCAAAGGTATGACTAGTTAGGGCTAAGGATGTGTTCTTAATCTTTTACCAGCCTTAGTATTTGGTTGGAAGACCGGATTGCTAGTATAGGTTGCTATACTATTAAAAGGGGTAATGTCTAGTAGCTTGAGTTTCATTATGTGTTGATAGCTCAACCTCACTTGCTCTAGCTCTCCGTAACATAATGCTTGTATTTACGAATGTGTTTTGCAAATAGTTGAAGCTCATGTGTTTATCCTTATAATATGGGACCATACATTGCGATGCATTTTGCAAGTGTTTGAAGTCAATGTTTTCTACTCCTTGTGGTACGAGGCTTATATTTGCAAATTGTTAAAACTCGTATATTATCGTTGTAGCGTGTGACTTAGATTTGCGAATGTATTTTGCAAATATGAAGAGTCCATATACCTATACTTTGTGTCATGATTTCAAAAGTATGCAAATGTGTTTTTGGAACTAATTGAAAATCATGGTTGATCTTTGTGTGCATGATACTATAATTTATAAATGTGTTTTGCAAGATTTGTTGAAGTATATGCACTTGTCAGGAAAATTGGAACTACCAGCCTGTGTGGCGCGGTACTACCAAAAATCGGAAATACCGACGTGTGTTGCGCAATACGACCAGACATTGGTAGTATTGGCTCTATGTGAGTGGTCCGATCGACTTTGTGTGAGTGGTCTGATTGGCTTGCGGTACTGCCGGCCTGTGTGGTGCGATACTACCGGAAGTCGATACTACTGGCTCTATTTGAGCAGTATTACCGAACTTTGGAAGCTCCGAAAATCCTATGGTACATTTTTTCTAGAAAGACATTTTTGTGGGAGTCTTCTCCTCCCCATGAAATCGGTAGTTCTGTACGTGTGGAGCGGTACTTCCAATGATCGGTAGTACCAGACTTTGTATGGCGGTACTTTTGATTTTGCTAATAACGGCTAGTTTTCTAACCGTTGCGAGGGGAGCGATAGTTCTGGAGTTTTGCTTGTGGTACTACCAAAAATCCTGTTTTTCAGGGGTTTTACTTCCAATGACTAGTTTTTATGTGTGAGGTATAAATACCCCCTTGTGGCCGGTTGGAGAAGAACTTTTGGCACTTTATTTATCTCTCTTGAGCTACTATGAGGTTCTACTCTCAATTGTGCATGTGTTGCACCTTGTGAGCAAGGAGGAATGCTCTAAATTGCCTGTGTTACATCTAGAGGTGGATTTCATATCCACTTAAGTTTGTGCATTCATTGCACGTGGTGAAAGTCAAGTAAGGGGTTTGACTTGTTACCTTGGAGTTAGCCAATTGCTAGATGGCGTTTGAGGTGTCGCACGTGGTGATCTTCTCGAAGAAGGTTGTGAGAAGACCTGGCGAGTTGTGAAAGTTAGAGCTCACCTACCCGGAGCGGGAAAGAGCTACAACTAGTGGATTGAGGTGTTTGGCTTAATTCATGGAGCCGGTCCAATTAGTTTCTGTTTTCAATTTTTTGTGAAAATATTGGAGGAAAGAACAAGTCGCACAAGTGAGATGGTGAAAATACTATCACAATGAAAGACTAGAAACAAGCTGATGTGCGAGCTCAACACCGTGTGGTGAATACGAAGTTGAAACACGCGTTTAACAATTTCTATCTAGACAGTGACGACGCCGACAACATTGACACTTATTAAAGCATATATATATATATATATATATATATATATATATATATATATATATATATATATATATAGTACCTTTCTGATTTTTATTTGTAATGCTGATCTATAGGATGTATTCTTTTTTCTTTGCTAAGATTTTCTCAAGTTGAGTTTTTACTTGGCAAAGTTTTTAACGAGGCAACCATTTAAATATTAATAAAGCTCGTCTTTTTTGAATTCTACACATTTTTTGAATTATTATATTTTTTCAAATTTTTCAGGTTGAAACGGGCTGGATGGGCTGAAACAGGCTAGCCATGCCTAATTGGCTCATCGGGCTAAACAGGCGCATGTTGGCCTAGCCGAGGCCGTATGCCTGTTGGGCCGTGCCTAGGTTGCCGACTCAGTTTATGGCCCGACCAGTTTAGACTAACAGGCTAAGTGGATTATACCTAATGGCTCATGACAGGTCATAGGATACTGCCTATTTGGACAAGTCTGCTGAACATCAGGGCCCCAAAGTCTAGAAACTGATGTTAAAGGCTAATATGGAGATAAATCCCATAAGAGTGGCCTCTTTAGCGTTGTCATGTTGTTGAAAATTACATGACTGAATTGTACCCTTTTTTTATGTTGAAATGGCTTTTGGTGAGGTTCCAAGGTGCTCCTAAAGATGAAAATGATCCTGAAAGGTTTGGATCTCCTGAAGTAGGTATGCTTTCCTCTAGTCTATTTCAATGTTTGATTGGAGAAGGGACAGAGAACTCAACAAAACCAAAACACAGACAAAGGACATGGAAAATGCATGATTCCATCATTAGTTTAGGATTTAAATCACATTGGATTAGTTTATTAATCATAACTATTAATGGCAAATGGGAGTTCAGATGGGGGACCCATTTGTTTATCCCCTACTCTCCACCATCTCACTAACAAACAGCACTGTTTGCCTATATTAAAAAAAAACCTGCACTGTTAGTTTTATATGTGCAAAGCCATACTAAGACTTGTACTTATGATTGGTTCTCTTCATAAAAAATATGGGGCATGGAGAAGTCACACAGACAAGCCGTGAACTCAGTAAGAGGAATGCATTGATGAATCAGCAGCACACCATTTTTTTCAGCATCCGAATGAAGAAAAAAATAACTGAAACAACAACAAAATTGCTCACACCAACAAGCTTTTTTATACGGTGAAAGAACAAAGGAACAAGAGGAAAATCCTTTTTTTTTTGTTGATTTTCTCTCAGCCTCACATCTCCAATCTCATCATATCCACAAAGATCTCCATGCAAATGCCTTCAGAGAAGGAAAAGGGAAAAGGAAAGAAAGTACTAATAGAAGGAAGAGGAAGGGGAAACAAAATTGCAAGAGGAAGAAGACTCCCTTGTCTCCTCAAAACACACCCTTCTCTCTTCTTTCAGAGTTCAAGAAGGTGGTACTGGCTTATTCCTGCCCACTTTCCTCTGCTTGTCACAATGCTCACTAATTCCTTTTGCACCACTACTTGTTACCCCGATGATTGATGGGCTTTGGGGTAAGATGATCACTGAATGAACAAGCGCAAAGCAATGCCAAGTTATATATGTACGGTGTATCTGCTGTTGTTTGACTGTGATGATCCTAGTGTTGTGTCATCACTACTAAAGCTGAAGCATGGTGCACCCAGCTCGGCGATCGGGCTCTGTGGCACTGAGGGGCTTGCATTGTTGTTCCCTCCCTTCTTCACCAAAGCCTTCTCTTGCATCAGCTCATAGCATCTCACAATCATCTCCTGCAGATGCACACATCACATTTCAGAAACAGTGTAAATACAATGGCCGAATGGCGCATCAATCTGTATTTTCCGCAACACAGGAGGACGCTCACCTTATTTACAGGGATTTCAGATGCTGCAAGGGCACTGCTGAAGCCAGTGACCTGATTCTCAGCAAACGTTGATAGAACCACTGCGGCAGCAATCTCAGAAGATCTGAATGACAAGAACCTAGAGTCTGTAAATCCATTGCACGCGGATATTCTAGTTAGCACACTACCATCAGATGTTGCCATTGGCAATGTAGGGAAAACCTTTGGGTTAACTCATCAAGCAATATGGGCGAACCTTTCAGAGTGCCAACTATGAGCTCTGCGCACCGTGATGCCAGTGCGTAACTAGGTGGCTTCCCTTCATTGAACTTGTCCAGGAAGTAGCTGATGAAAGAGAATGGGGTCACAGCCTGCATCCTCCATTTCAGTGTCTCCATCACAACGAGCTCCATCCTCTTAATATTCCTTGCTTCGAACACATACTTCGCATTGCAAACCTATCGTATATTAATCGCATTTCAGCAAAAATCATCGAGCGATCAGTGAACAACTATCGATTTTACAGTGCTGTAACTTCTTCACCTGAAGGTCCACAGGAAGAGGGACCACGGTCTCCTCCATCTTGACAGCAAGAGATAGGCAAGCAACTGACAGCAACTGTTGCATCCAAGATTTGTCATGCTACAACAGCAAGAAGAAACCAAAAAGGCGCAATGATCAGTATCAGATTAACTTACACAGTAAGTAGCAATGTACAGGTTCTTACTGGGAGATTAAACGAGGAGAGGAACCTATCCAGGTAGTTCACGGAGAGGAAAAGACTCAGTGGTCCAAAATTGTAGTAGGAATGGACCTGCAGCCCACATGACAGAAGACAAGATCAGCGCATCGTCAGTTTCTACTTAAAAACAAATTTGCCCAGATAAAGGCAAGGGGGGTAGTATGCTCATTGCTCATTGCTATCTGTATCTGGTACTAGTAGTTGTCGAATTGGCAAGAAGATAGCAAGACACACAACCAAAACAGGATTGACTAAAAGTCAAAGACGTAATGCAAGCATGCAACAACCTACCTAAAACCAATTAATCACCATTAAAAAAGAAAGAACCAATAAATCCTAAGATTTTTTATTTCCCCCTTTTCACCTTGCAAATCCAATCCATGGCGTCTTTCCTCCAAGAAGACTCCAATCCTCCATGCTCCAACCTCTCCACGTAGCCGCCCTGAGGCAGATGATCCATCTCCTTCTCCACCAGCACCCCCACAACCTCATCACTATCCACTGGGAACACAGCACCGGCGTCCAAGAAATCAAGGTCACCCCCCAACTCCACCACCTCGCCGTCGCAGCCGCTCAGGCCAAGGACGCTGTTCCTGTCCTCCCCACAGAGCAGGATGGACGAAGCACCGAAGCAAAGGATGCCCATCTCAAGATCGCAAAGAAACGGTGGCCTCTTCCTCCTCCTGCTCCTACTTTAGAAGTGTTTGGCACAAAAATCGCCTTCTTGGGGCCTAAAGGTTGCTACTCTTTTCGTCGGCTGTGGCCTAGGCCCTAGGGAGGCGAGATAAAGAGAGAAGACACACACACTCTCTCTCTCTGGCGAGTGTCTTGAAAATGGCAAAGGGAAAGAAAATATGGGAGAGAAGTAGAGATAGCAACGGGCACAAGCCTGCTGGGTTTTGCTATCTCAAACTCATACCCATGAAAGTTGGACGTGCCTGCTAAAAAACTCATGTCCGTGATGGGTGCAGATTTTTGCCCAGACCCATGCTCACTGGGTTAACGGGTACCCACGGGTCGCCCATTGGTTCAGTAATGCGAGTTGCAACAATGGTTAATGGAGAGGAGAAAGAAGTTCACCGGCCATCTTCGTTGAAGCCAGAGGGCAGCGCCATGGCCAAGGGCCTACTTCTGCGATGCGCGTTGGCTGCGGCGTGGGGGCGGCGGGCTGTCGCTGTGAGGGCGGCGGGCTAAACTGGAAGGCGAGGCGACAGCGTGCGGGAGGACGAGCGTGCGGCGAGTGGCAGGAGCAGGAGCGGGAGCTGCAGGACAGGAGGGTGAGCTGGAGACTGCCGGAGATCGAGCGCGGAGCGCCAGATGAGCCACCGCTGGTTTGCCTGGGAGGCTAGGAGCTTGAGTTTATAACTCCTATAGATCGGGTTTATATTACCCATGGGTTTACGGGTTTGGGTATTATAGGAACGTACCTGAACCCGGCAGACCCAATGGGTTGGGCCTTTTGCCCATTAAGAGACCCATGGGTTAGAAAATTGACCCAGACCCATGCCCTAATAGAGTAAAAACCCACCGGGTATCGGGTTTCGGGTACCCATTGCCATCTCTAGAGAGAAGAGAGGGGTTGTTTTCTCCTTGGATTTGGGGCTATAGCAAATATATGAGATATTAGTATAAACAGACATCATTAAAGTGAAAAATAAATAAGAGTAATAATAGAAATTAGAAAAAAAATTAAAAAATTTAATAGTATTTTATTAGAGAACAAGTGGAAGATGAAATAAATAATTGAAATATAAGACCGATTTACTTCTAATCAAAGAAAGAGTGAATAAGAAAATATAAACAGTGTCAAGTCATGGTGCTAAAAACTTGAGTGCTCTCATCTATGTATGTTGCTATCAATCGACTGGCATTTCACCTGAGAATGGAAAGAGCAAGCGTGAGATTAGAAATATCAACAAATACCCAACAACGATTGCAAATAAGGTGTGTAAAGGATAAGCAATGCAAGCAAGTAATTGACATAGGTTAAGTGCAATGAAACTAGATTACGAAAAACACTTATAAGAATTAGAGATAGGGGTAACAGGAATAATGAAAATAAGGATATTTGTTATATACAAGTTATGGCAATGACACCGATGATTACTTCCCACATACCCAATTATACGATGGTAGTTAGGCACAACACTGTCCTTGACTGTACAACCGCAGACGGGGTGTAATATCCCAAGTAACGAGACAACAGAAACAGTGGAATCAAAGATAATTGTTATTTAGCAAGTTATGGTAATGACACTAGCAATTACTTTCCATATACCTGATTATACAAGAGTAGTTAGGCACAACACTGTCCTCGAATGTATAACCACAGACAGGGTGTAATTTTTGAGTAACGAAAGTGTACTGCCCCTGTACGTTACCAAGTAGGTGGAAATCTCTCATATATGTGGATAATCCCAGGACAGATAACTGTTATATTGCTAACATGTTATATGGTATGAATTTAAGGGGACTAAGAAAAGGCTAAGATAAGGTTATGATAAGTGAAAGGGTTCGTTAAGATTAGAAATGTAGAAACATAATTCCCGATACGAGGGCAATGTGGAATGATAATATGATGATAGTGGTATAAGAATTATTTCAAAAGAAGTATTATAACATAACTCATACAAAGGTGGACAACCATCCAAGCTTTATTATGTGGTGAGTGATTATTAGTCAGATTAACAGTTATTGCATAAATGTCATTCATGACTCACATATGAAATCATACAAATAAAAGATCATGATATCAGGAAGAATAAACATAGCAGCCATAATATTAAAAGATTACTAGTAGTTTAAACCTAAATTTGAAACATGTTCATATGCTATCCTCATTAATGATTTAAGCATAAATTATAAAACACTAATTAAAAGCATGAATTACATAATATTATTAACTAAGCATTCTAGTAAAGCTAAAAGCATGTGAAACAACATAACCTAGAACATCATGGTATGAATATAGTATTAGAAGTCTGTAACCAGGCAAACATTAAAAGTATGATAATAACCAAGCATGCATTAGTAATATGGTAATAACCAGGTAAGCATTAGTAATATGATAATAACCAGATAAGTTTTAGTGATATGATAATAATCAGGTAATCTTTAGTGATATGATAATGTCTAGATAAGTTTTAGTAATATGATAATGACCAAGTAAACTTTAATATTATGATAATGACCAGGTAAGTTTTACTGTTATGATAATGACCAGGTAAACTTTAGTGATGTTATAATGGCCAGGTAAGCATTATAATGTTATAATTGTTGTCAGACCTAGATTTTACAATCCGGAATCTACTGTGTTTAATTGCACTATTCCCTGGATCAGTAGATAGTGCACACAGTTACAGTTCTGAATATCAAAGTACATATCATGCGGAAACGTAAATATAATAGCAAACTTACACATGGGCCGATGAGGCCGAAATCATTAAATTGCAGCAGCGGAAGAACGAAGCACACAGGTGGGACCTTCAGGACATGCCCACAGGCAGCCAACTGGAGGTTCGCAACCTAGCCCTTGACATCTTCATCTTCATCTTATCTGCCAGCTTGTCCACTCTTGTTGCGGAGGCGAGGTGATTTGACTCCTGATTCTGAATTTTGCCGCAAAAGCGAGCGTGAGCACTCCGACCCCGTGCTCAGCGAACCAATACATAGAATGCAAATAAATAGTATGCATAGCTTAACAAAGGAGAGGCTCGGGTTATTTTGTTTTGCAAAGAATGCTTTTGACTACAATTATATAAAAATCCTTAAGACCTAGCATTTTGAACACAAGTATATGTTGTGATTACATGCAATATTAATAGTGATTCAGATTCCATCCACCGTTACATGGCATCTGCACCATATAGCAATTCTTCAGCGTTATAGCCGCTTAACTTACCACTGGGACGACACCCAGGACAATTCCAAATCAGGGCAGTCCATCGCCCTTCCACTTTTCCATTCCCAGCTTTTCAATATTTTAAAACAGAACTATATCTGGTTAAGTTCCCATGTCCGCCCTTGACCGTGGGCACGGCTATTCGAATAGTTTTGACTCTGCAGAGTTTGTACACTTTCACCACAAGAGATAATCAACTCTTTGCCCCACACGATTCCTTAGACGTGTGGTGGAGCAGACCATCACAGTGGCTTTTCAAAGTATCTAGACCCTTTTGTCATCTCACTTTTATGGGAAACTGCCCACTTGCGGTGGGTCCCATCTGTGCGCGGGATGTTTCCCCCAGCCACTACGCAGCCGGACTTCTACCTCTCCGCAACGTAGGACAGCTGGGAAACTTCACCCTCCACTGGTGTCCCTTCAGGCCCCCTTGCCATAGCGTAGCCCCTTCACCCCCCTACCAGTGAGATGAGTCCGGAGTTTCGATAAATTTACTTAGCCAAGTTGTAATTTACAGACTTGTGGTTGTACTGTTTTACCCGGGAGGTCATGACAAGATTCAGTCCTTAGTGGTATCTGGGCGGTCTATCACTAACCCATTTTGTGCATCCACTGCACCACACTCACACCATCCAACCAATCCGCCCAAATATTTAAGCAAGTTGGGGATTTTGAGGGTATAAAATAGTCATGTCAAATATACCAGTCATTCCCACCATGACTGCCCAAACCATTTTCTTATCATAAAAAAAAGCGATCATGATGTATGGGGCATTTCAGCGCCCCCTGAGTATTAATGCAACACTAAGCATAGCATATCATTAGGGACTTATTTTCGAAATATTAGTATTATATTTTTGCTAGGGCGACAAGGTTTACACATTCAATCATTCCAAAGGGGGCGTAATATTATTCAAGGTAAACATTGGCATTTAACTAGAATATCAAGTTTAACATGTATTTGCATAAAAATAACAGCATGCATTTTGTTAATTTAAAATAAAGTAATTTGCAAAAAATGTAGGTTCAACATGATCAAAGTATTGACTCGCCTGGCGTGGTTTACCGCGGACTTGAGCTCACACGATGCTTTCTCTGGAGCTTTTATTCTTTGTCTTCACTTTGCTCTGACCACGCTTGATTTGCGGAACCTTCAGGACTCCAGTTTCTAATTACGTGATAAACAACTGAATCCAAATAAAAACAAGTAACTCAAAAGATCCAAATAAATCCGAATAAACTCAATTTAGTTTTATTATGAGTTACTGGGTGATTCGTGTGATTTGAGACAAGGGCGGTGGTAGAATACGATGACTTGCTCTTTTTATTTATAATCTCTTTTATTATTTTTGTATTTATCAAGGAAGTTCCATGAGTTAGGTTGGACCTATAAATTGGTGTACGGGTTGCCGGGTATTATTTTATCGAGCGCCCATATTCAGGGTTTATGCTATATGCGTTGTATACAATTCTTAGCTTATCGAATTAATTCATATTACTAATAATTTGATATGTATCATTTTATGCGGCCCTAATTGCTCGTGTTATTGGTTACACGTGCAATTTAGAAAATTTGCGTGTCTGTGAAATTATTTTGAATCTTGATGACCTAGGGCTATTATGTTTAAAATATGTCACTAAGGTTTGTTTAATGGTGGTATGATTAGTATTGGGCATAAATGCTTACATATTAATTAGGAGTCATCTTTATTAGATATGAGCATTTTATCCAAAGTCACCTCTTCCTCATTAATGCCTTTATTAGATAATTAGATTTACAATTTAAATATTAAAGTCACACTAATTACTTATCATGACAACTAATCCGAATTTAAACCATACATAAGCTCTTTAATTTAAGATTAGATTTAAAATAGGTGCTAAAGACATACTAATCATACATACATGATAATACTAATCCATGATTAGGCATTTATTAAGCTCATATATATTCTAATAAATTTTATACTTTCCTTGGATGTATTTTTAAATTTGAATTGTTATTAACTTTAGGTTTTTAAGCTAAACTGTACTTTATTCATACCTTTAATTGGTAGTTAATCCTCATTCAGCTATTTAAACTATTTAGCTATTCATGTAGTGAATAATCAGTTATTAAATGCTGGGTACCCAATTTTACATCCTCGTTAAATTTTCTGCATTCCCTAAATTGTTCCTAAATCTCCTCTTAATTTTCCTAGTTAAAAGGGGTGGAGGAAAAATCAAAGATGAAAGGGACTGAAAATTGGGTGTGGTTCGGGATCGAACTCGGGACTGGAGGGCAAGGGGGCAACGCACAGCCGGGCTAGCCAGTGGACCGATCGGTTTTTCTTGAGTCTCTAAGGGAAAAGTAAATGCATATAGCGATGGAGCTGAAGACTCTCAGGGAAACTACTGGCCAAAATAGAGGAGGCGGGGAGCGGCCGGGGAGACGCCGGAGACCGCTAAAATGGAACCTTCCCGATGCAGGGACACCAATGGGGGTGGTGGCTCCGGTTGGGGGGCTCGGTGGTGGGCCTACGACGGTGAAGGGCGGACGGCGGGGGAGGTTGTCAATGGCGACGGCGGCCGGAGGGGAAAAAGAAAGGGGCCCGAGTGGTGTGAGCTAGAGGAGGGTGCTGGTGACCTTACCATGTGGTTGGTCGAGTCGGAGGGGCGCCGAGGTTGGCCGACGACGTGCACGGGGGCGGCGCGAAGGAGGTCGCCGTGGAGGAGGAGCACGGGCGGCGGAGGGCGTTGGTCGGCGATTGGAGGAGGTTCGGGGCGCCGGGGAGCCTCTCCCACCGCAAGGAATCGGAGCGAAATTGATCAAGGAGGTGGCGGCGATGGAAATTGCGGCGCTATGGCGGTGGCGGAATTTAGGAAATTCCGGTGAGCTTGGGCGCGGGGCTTCGATTCTGCGAGAGGGGATGATGTGTGGGGAAGGGCGGTGCGAACGGGGAGCTGCGCCGGCTTTATAGGCGGTGGACTTGGCGGGGGACCGGGCGGCAGTTGGCCGGGATTCGCGCGACGGCCACGGCGTGGGCGCGGGGCTTGGCACACGGAGCAGGCGGCGCGACGTGGGGCGCAGAGAGGGCGACGGGGGCGGGTCGGCGCAGAGGGAGGTAGGGCGGCGGCAGGCGTGCGCTGAACGCGGGTGCGACGGGGGCGGCTTTTGACCGAGCGAGAGAAGATCGGGGAGGGGGACCCGGGCGCACGGAGAAGAAGACAGAGAGGAGCAGGGTCTCGGGGAGGAAGAGAGGAAAAAGGAGAGGAGTACTGGGAGTGGGGCCCGACGGCAGTAAAAGAAAAGTAATGAAGAGGGGAGAGAAAGAAAGGATTGGGGCCCACTTGTAAATGAGAGAAAATAAAGAACGGAAAATGAGAAGCTTTTGTAGTGGCTGAGATTTGATCCTTGAATTTGGATTTTCTATTTTCTGAACTTCGGATTTTTGATTTTGAACTCTTTAATCTGCATTAGCATTTTACTGACTTTTGGATGGCATTAGAATTCACGCTTTAAATTTCCCACTATTAAACGAGAGTGTTTATTATTATTATTATTATTATTATTATCATTTAGGTTATATGTGTTTGCATTTTATTCCTCTACTTTTATTGCTATTTATTCCATTATGAAGTTTTATATTTTTTAGCTCAGATTTTTCCCTCCTTATACTGGATCATCTTTTCAGATTCGTATTTAAAATTTTAGTTTTCTATTATTTGCATATTCCCCTTTTTAGAATTACTATTGTTTGTCTTTGTATTTTATGAATTCTTAAAAATTTGAAATCTCATCCAATTTCAGGAAAACACCATAAAATCCAAATTCCAAAAGAATATATTGCAAAAATAATTCAAGAGACTCATATTTTCAATTTCAAAATTTTCAGGATGTTACAATTGTGCTCAAAGGTAGTGGCGGCAGTTAATCATGGAACATGTGATATACGAAACGGGGAGGTTACGACCGCGAGGTACTTGCCTTGAGCACGCTTGGCGGACACGCTACTCGTAGGATCAAAGTTACACAACTGCCCGAATGCCCCCTCCATGGCCACGTGCGAACCTACAAGGTAGAACAGGAACGAATTAGATCAGGGTTGCGACAACCTTATGGAAGGACGGACGGAAGTGCATTCGGCTGGAAAAAATATTCGCGTTCGCTAAGCTTTTGCCGTGTGAATCGCAATCGCTGTTCAACCGACCGAACGCTCGTTCTGCTACACGGCTAGCCAAAAACCCGCACAAATACGTGGTTCAGCCATGTTCCTAGACAGCCGAACCATGACGGATCTGCGTAATGACCGGCCACCGCCGTTGGCCGTCGCCTGTGCACCGCCGCCACCGGCCATCGCCACCATGGCTACCGCCACGCGCCATGCACGCGTGCCGCGCCGGCCACCGTGTCATGCTGCTCGCATCGCCGCCACGGTCACCACCTCCTCTGCGTCTCACGGCTGTCGCCACGCACGCGCTGCCCATCGCGCCGCACGTCCGACCGGCCTCGCGCCGACTAAGGCCTCGGCCGGCCCTCAATAGGAGAGAGAGGGGAGAGAGAGGTTGAGATAGAGAGATTGGAGAGGAAGAAGAATAGATGGGAAGAAAGAGAGCACATGAAATTGGAAGGTGGAGATCTGTGTGAGATGGAATTAGGGCTATCCCTTGCATATTAGCGTGTCACCTGCAAGAGAAGATCGCCGTTGTGACTGCGACACCGGCGGCGCACCAGAGGAGCACTCATCCTCTTCAACGTCTGGGATCTCCTTCCATGCCTCAATCATCATGTTCATTGACTCCCGCACAATCTTGACTTGCATTGCCGAACAAGGACGCCGAAAATCTCAGTACCCACACTCAGATCCAGAAAAGGATGTCATCTCGCCAGCATTCGAACCAAATTAAAGACCAACCTTGTCGAACCTCCTGGCCTCGAAGAAGGCAACGCAAGAAGATTTGTAGGTCGAAATAAGATCCTTGTGTTCTAAGGCCAATGCGGCAAGAGCCTCGGCCGCGACCTTCCTCGCCGCCCAGTCGTCGCTGGCGATTGCGTCGTGGAGGCACGGGACAGAGGCGGTGACTTCGGCGGCGCCCGCCACGGCCGCAGATTCGCCGATAAGAGTGATGAGCGCGGGCTTTGCCTTGAAGGCATTGCTGCGGAGGAGCTTGAGGAGGCGGGGTTGGAGCTTGTGGAGGTAGGAAGCGAGGTCGGCGGTGGGGGCGGAGGCCCACACGTACCTCCTCCTTCTCGGCGGCGGCTGCCGCGTCCGGCGCCTCCTTCCGCTGCTTCTTCTTCGCCTTGCGCCGATTCTTCTTCTGCTTCCTCCTGGTGTCCGCCTCGCCGAGCTCCACCACGGCGTCCTCGTCGACCTCCTCGCTGGAGGACAGGGACAGCAGGTCGGCCGCCCGCCGCCTCGCGCCGCCGCGCCCGCGCGACGATCTTGAGGCTGAGGTCCTCGTTGCCCACCTCCTCGTCCTCGTCGCTGAGGGGGGCCCGGCGCCGTAGAGGAGAGGCGTCGTCGTCCAGGTCCGGGTCGCGCCGCGCCCTAGAGCGCCAGCCCTGCCCCATTGGCGTTGGCGGCGAGGAGATTGAGAGGAGGGGAGAACAAACCCTAGCGTGTTTGATCTGGGCGGCGCGTGTGGTTTGTGGGATGCGGAATATTCGAAGTGAACCAACCGGTGAGCCTCACCAGCACCGGATTCAATGATGTGCATGATCCGGATGATTTCGGCCTTAGGATCTTCAATGAGTAAGAGAAGAAGGTTTGAGGAGAGATCCAGGCCATTCATTTGTATGAAGTTGGATTACTTTGGTACACAAATCTGGGTGGACTTAGATTAGGCATGACTGTAGGGGTGGTTGAGGGGGGTGGATTTAGTAAAGAAAATTTTGGTGTATTATAGAGGGGTAGAGATCAGTCATTTGGGCATGAGTTGGGCCAAATTAAGGCAAACGTGGACGCAGATATGAGGTATGTTTAGAGCATCTCCAAGAGTGCTCCTATAATTGATCCCCTATAGTCTTAAATAGGAGCAATCCTAAACTCCAACTCTCCCTAAAATATTGATCTCCAACAGCAGTTCCCCTATATCTCCAGCTCCTAAAATTTTGAACTTGCCATGTCATCAATTTGGCCCACTTGCAGGTAACAGAATTCTTAGGTAATACAACGTGACAAGCAAGTTTAACAATTCTAACCACCTGACTGGGCCATTGTTTACAGGGGGAACCAAGCAAGTTTAACAGAGCCATACAGCCGAAACAACCACCTGACTACGTGATTGTTCAGAGAGTTTCAGAGTGTCATCTCGATACCCAATTCTAACCGTTTTCTTTCTTACTCAATTCTAGTCGATGTGACAAAAAAATCACTGTTTACAGTTTAACAATGTGTAGCAGTTCATACTGACAAGCAAGATACTGACTGAAAAAGTGCATGCATAATGTGTAGCAGTTCATACTGACAAGCAAGATAATTTGAGCATAAAGACAAGTTCAGGATTATAAAACGGAGGAAAAGTGAACTGTTTGTACTCCTATGCATACGAAGTTAAATTTGAGTGCAGTCCTACTTTCAGACTAAACATGTCTTTTTCATCTTTTGCAACAAAAGTGCAGAAATTTCTTGTTTGGTAGTGCCTGCCCTTTGAAGAGAACATATACTAGAGTACAACAGGAAATTTCAGGTGTAGTGCCTGTGTATACAAACATGTGTATCCATCTCTATTGTATAGAAAAAATCGTTGGAACTGTACTCACCAGCGAGAATTCCTCAACGATTAGAACCTAGTAAACAAACCAATTTGTGCTTTTTCCCCTCTAAAGAATCAAAGGCTTACCAGTGCAGTTAGCGCTGACTACAGCTTCTAACCACGGCGGTTAACGCCTCCAAGGCACGCATTAGAAATTTAGAATCAAAGTTGTCAGGATCTAGATACAAATTACTTTGTATGATCATATTCGTGTGATCAGGGTACTAAGCACGATCGCCTTCGTGTTAACAGGATTGTGCTAACTGTGAACAAGATCTAATAAGCAAGAACCATTCTAAAAAGCATCATTCTTTTGAACCTACCTGCAAACTTGTAATAAGCAACCATTCTGCAAGTGAATGATATATTGTTTTGCTATCAACTCAACAGATAATATAATAGGAATCTTTTGCCAACAGAGATTAGCCTAAACATCAACACAGGACAAACCTCTGCGATGCGGGAGGACAGGGGAGGCGCGGGCGATGTGGGAGGACGAGGACGACGGGGGCGGCGCCGGACGACGGGGGCGGCGTCGGACGACGGGAGCGGCGCCGGAGGACGGGGGAGGCGCGGGCGATGCGGGAGGACGATGACGACGGGGGCGGTGTCGGACGACGGGAGCGATGTGGGAGGACGGGGGAGGCGCGGGCGATGCGGGACGACCAGGACGACGGGAGCGGCGCCGGAGGACGGGGGAGGCGCGGGCGATGTGGGAGCGGCGCCGGAGGACGGGGGCGGCGCGGTCGATGTGGGAGGACTCGGACGACGGGAGCGGCGTCGGAGGACGGGGGCGGCGGAGAAAAAGATATCTCTTCGCAGGGTAGCGGGAGAAAGGGAAGAGTGCGCGCATAGCAGAAAAAATTACCCGCGAAGAAATTTAGGGGTGGTGGGAGTGCTCCTACTTTTGAGAGTTTTGAAGGATGATTTAGGGGCTCATTTAGGATAAGAGTTTATTTAGGGGTATTGTTGGAGGACTATTTTTCTTCTAAATACCTAAATTTAAATTTAGGAGGCTGGTTAGGAGCACTTTTGGAGATGCTCTTAGAGCAGAGATAATTATCCAGTGTAGTTATCTTAATACTAACAACCCACGTACCATGTGTATAAATATTAGGAAATCATAGTGGAAAAATTAATGTAAATAACCCACTCCACCTTCGGTTGATGATAGTCGAACTTCGATTGTCAATCAAAGAACCGAGCACACACCATTAGGTTATGGAAGTATTCACCTTAAGTGCACCTTAAGGTGACATGAAGTAGGGTATATTCTTTTCGGCTACGGCTGATGGTTTTTTGCTGAAATTTTTGAATTTTAGCTGTTTACGGTATAGATTATGGAGAGACAGATACCCACTTGCGATTTTGGCTGGTACAGATGTTGGGCTTTTAACGTGTAGATCGTTTAACTTGTAGACCCCGTCTTGAGAAAATATTCTGTTTGAAAGTTAAGTACTGTAGCAAAAGCCAAAAGCCATCAGCTTTTGAGGTAAAGAACAGACCCGTATTCACTTAAGTGCATGTTTTGGAATGGAAAACTATTGTTATTCTGCTTTTGGTAAAATTTCTATGTTCCAAAAAAAAGCTATAAACCACAAACTGGTCCTAATCCAAATGTTACCTCTACATTTTGGGCTAGGCCAAGAGTTGACCAGGCCAGGTTCAATCCCGCAGGCCAATTTTTGCATCCAAGTGCACAGCTGGTTTAGTGATACACACACACACTAACAAAATCATGTTAAACTAAGGATAGAGCACACCTACGACAAATTATTTAGATAGATAAATCATCAAATTACAAAGTGAAACACAAGTTACCAAAGACCATTACATAATCACAGGACTATGAATTTCCACGATACAAATTCCAATCTTGGCATTTTTTTTGTTTTTCATTTACGTACATCTGTATTCATCCCCCAAACAAATGGAGTACTGTATTTTTGTTACATCGGTGTTCCTGCATCTTTTGAACCCAAAGCCTCCTAGATGATGTTCCCTCCCAGGCTCCCATGCTCTCTCTCTCTCTCTCTCTCTACTTGATCATGCCCCACCATTGATGCACGGCGACGCCCTGATCACGGAGGCGACCGTACAGGGCCAGGCACTGCCAGTAGGGGCGCGCTGCATTGCCCGTGGCGCCGTCGTCCTCCCTGCCGCAGTCCAAGAAGAGCTCGTCGACGCGGCGCACGGCGGTGCCGCCCTTGCGCAGCATCTCTTCCGCCGCCTCCACGCCGGCCTTCACCACCACGTAGTCCTCCTCCTTCACGTTCCCTTCCAGCCACTCCCCGATCCCCTCCGCCGCCGTCTGCGCGCTCGCCGCCTCCGGTGCCACCTTAAGGCGCACGATCTCGAACCAGTGCTTCCCCCTCGGGTAGTGCTTCTTGAACCACGACGCCGCGCTGCCGCCGCTCGACGGGGTCACGTCGATGAACACCCGTCGACGGTACCCTTGCAGAGAGTCGCCGGTCAGCTCCGGGAGGTACTTGGGACGCAGCCGCCGTATGACGTGCCGCTTCTGCGGCGGCTCGAGAAGGACGCCCTCGAGCCCGGCCAACGCCTCCTTCTTGTTCCCCGGCACGGCCAGGAGCTTCCTGTGAGGGCGCGCGACCGCAGCGCTCGTAGAAGCGCCGGTCTTCTCCACGGCGAGGGCGACGGCCTTGGCGTGGTGCGCGAACACGACCTTGTAGTTGTCAGGCAGCTGCAACGTCGACTCCGACGGGACAAAAGCGGCGGCAACGCCGCCGACCTTGAGGATGCGATTGACGAGGCTGAACCCAGCGCCATCGCCGTCGAGGAGGACGAGGTCGACGGACTTGTCGGGGATCTCCGGAAGCTGATCGGCGCTGACCGCAGTGACCTGGTGCCGTTCAAGAAACGAGACCCACGACCCGGCGGTATCGCCGATGAAGACAGCGCGGCTGCCGTGGCGCATGTAGCCGCGGTCGTTTAGCTCCGCGAATAGGATCGGCAGGTAGAGCTCGTCGCCGTTAACCAGCGCCGGAGCAGGCTCAAGCGCGAGCCTAAGCGACGCGAGCGACAGCATGATGACGGCGGGGAGCACCGTCCGCCCCACCAGTCGGAGGAGCCTGCCATTGCCGGCCCTACCCTCCATTGTTCTTGCTGCTTTCCTCATGGTCGCTGATCGTCGCAAACGCAGATGTGATTGCCAAGAAGATTGAACAGAACAAAGCAGAACAGAGGAGACGAGGAGGAGGAGGAGGAGGAGGAGGAGGAGGAGAGCGGGAGGCGCGAGGCGGGATTAGCGGGTGCAGAAGCGGGCGGCGGTGTGGTTGCCACCCACGAGGGCCACGCGTGTGCTCTGCGAACGAAGGCACAGGAGCATCAGCTCTTCCGCGCGGCTGGGATCCATCCCTGCCGGCCGGATGTCGCCAACTCCGACGCTGGTGCGGATTGATCAACAAATGTACCAGAAACAAACAAAGAAAAGAAAACACATAGGTATATGTATCTATCACTCCTCTCCTTTCTCTTGGTTTCACAGAGATCGATCTTTCGGTCCCAAAAATGATGCGAGAAAGGAGAGGAGAAATGGCCCGGGGTGGAGATGGCCCTTCCGGGCATGGCTTTATACGCGCAGGGCGCGAGGAATTGTTTGGAGTAGACACAGGTAGAGCTATTTTTGATTGAAACCCGTGAAGGGCGAGGAGCCAAGCGTTTTGCTCTTGCTGTTGGGAGCCAGCCCAAGGCTGGAATTCCCTCATGAGCCATGCTATTAGCGGATGTGTAATTGTGCTCCATCTCTATACGAGCAAGACGGAGCTCCCTCAAGGTAATGTACGTACGTGTAAAGCTGCTTAAGCAGAGAACCAAAACTGCACCAAGCAAGACGGAGTTCCCTCAAGGTAATGTCTGTGTAAAGCTGCTTAAGCAGAGAACCAAAACTGCACCAGTTTATGGATAACATACGTTTGATTCGTTGATATATGGGGCAAAGGAAAACACAATATTTTATGGATGAATTGATGATTTACCCAATTTTTCGTTGAAATGGCAAGTAATGTGTCACTGACATGCGGATCCTAGCCCCGTATATTAGTGAGATATCACGGGGCATTGTGGTGGTGATCGGTTGGGCTGTGCCTTTTGGATTATTTCATTGTAGCTGGCTGAAATTACACTGTAGCTGAAGGTGACTTATTTGGTATAATTAAATTTAAAAAATTTTAAAAATAGAAAAAATGGGTTAGCCCATCACGTGTAATGAAACGAATACAGGGAAAAAAGAACCGGTAAAAAAACTCAAAAAAATCAGAAAAAGACAAAATTTAGGAATAGCGAAAAATAAGCCAGAAGCCGAAGCCGAAACGATCGGGGCCAATTTATCAAGTTGCAAAGAAAGATGGGGCAAAACCTCAAATCTCCCAATGTTTTATTTCTTGTGTGGAGCACTGGAAACCTTAACACTTTAGTTTATGTTCTCTGCAATTCAAGTCATCCAACACCAAATACAGCAGTGCTTCTATGCTTTTATCTCTAACAAGAGTAACACTAATCTCAAAGCAAACAAAAAAATAAGTAACATCTATCTACCATTCACATGCTTTAAAAATTGTGCAAATCACTGTTGAGGAAGAAGGTATAGAACAACCTCACTTTTTGACATCCAACCGGCTGTAATAAAAATCACATTGTTAACCAGCAAACAACAGACCAACGGCAGCTAACATATGCAAATACTAAAACAGCAGAATCATCTTTTGAAATCTCCAGAGTTCACTAATTCAACCGACTAAACATTATTAAAGTCAAAATGACAGAAATTGCATGTCCAGCTCGCATGGTAAAGCGCTAACAACAACTGTCAAGCGCTCTCGCTAGCATTAACTGACATATATTGCCCTATTTCGATATCAAGATCGTACGATCTCCTTGCTCAACAAAAGGGCATCACCGCATCAGTTCCCCTCGTACTTCGGGTCTGCCATCACAAAGTGGTACGAGATGACCAAGACAAATATGAAGATGCCAAGGAAATTGGCAAAGAAACCCAGGTCTTGATCGTCAAACATCTGCAGTGAAGGTAGCAAGCAAATATTGGTTAAGATCTGAAGACAATTAATCCAAAATAATAACCAAATGGACTGGTTGTCACTTGTTAGCATTGTGCAACACGGAAGTAAAGGCAAAAACACAAGATACAGAGAATATAAACCAGCTGCATGTATAGCTTCAAAAAGGAGATCACAATGACAAAATACTAGAAGCTACAATTGAATTCTGGCGACAATTTATTAATATAAAATGCAGCAAGTAGAACAAGTGAGCAACCCCTGCTTAACCATCTTGTGAATCTTGACAATTCCAAACAAGTTTCTGAGCTGTGAAGGCTAACACATATTCCGATCAATCTAACTTGAAGACAAACTGGGATTATGGTAATTTTTGGTGATATGCCCTTTAAGTCACCCAATGGGTTAAAGGCAATCCGCTTAGCTAGGTGCCAGATGCACTCTTGTGATTTCTTTGTAGGATGTATTTTTTAAAAGTATTTCCCCAGTTCAACTTCAGAGAAATGATGCAACTAACGAGAACTTTTCTATCTAAACCATCAATTTACTGGAACTTTTGTGCTGCTGATGTGTGAGCAGCATTGGCGCTTGCGTGGCGTGGAATAATGACCTCAGCACTGCATGTACATATGACATGTGGGCCCAGTTTGTCAGGACAGCCTGTTTCGTGATGGAATTGCAGTTTTTTTGAAAAAATGTTCTCACGGTGCAGGTACCCGAAATCATCGCTTAAAGTTGCAGCAAACTGATAGTTTTGCCAATAAAGTTGTAGTTATGTGAAATTTAAAATCAGTCACTTGGCTTAGCGGCTTGCCTTTCATTTATGGCATGGCATACCCTTGGGATTTGGAAAACTTCTAAGCTTATCACTAAAAAAATACACCAATCGGACATACACCTACACACGAACTCAACAAAAAGGAGAGAATAAACTAATGCGAATCACCATCCAGAGATCATAATTTGTAGTACTGAATTGCATAAGATCTCATCTCAGGAGATGTAAAACCGATCTATATTCAAGTTTTTAGGATCGCCAATGGCAGCGCCGGGGGGAGGGGGGGGGGGATGGTGCCTTCTGAAAATTTTCCCCAAGTACTAGAAATCTCACTCTAGAGCTAGACAACTAAGAAGATTAGATTTCACAGCCTACAGCTAAGCAACAACCCGAAACAACAAAGAGATCAGCTCTGCACCTAGCCGGTCTAACCAGTCAACGACCAGTGATCTGACCGGACCCAAGGTGGTTTGACCCTTCCCGTGTTCCCAAAACGAAAAATCAGCTCGAATCCAAACCACTTTTGGTACAATCTTCAAAATTCATGATCAAATGATATCAAAATTCACACATGTCTTACTGAGGGTTTTAAAAACCTATTCCATCTGAAGATCGGGATGATCCTGACCGAAGTTCCAACATTTTCTCAAAACATGAAAGGTTGTACCAAAAACGGGCAAAACTCAATCTTGAGAGACAACTTGCTCATTGGTTAAAAATAGCCAAGATAACTCTAGATGTGTTCCCACATATCACAATAAGCAAAACCAACCGACAAATCAAAGCTAAAACCCTCATATCACAATTTTTCAAGGAGGCCAAATCATGCAAAAACCGAACAACTTCAAAATCTTGCAAACCACAATGCCTATATGGATGGGATTTGATCTACATGAGTCATCTCTATCACTTACACGTTCTTGGTATCAACAAGACCAAGAAAAGACGAGACAAAGAACCAACAAAAACAAAAGCAAATCAACCAAGACAAGAATGATTTATGAGAGAGAAACAAACTTGATTATATTGTTACTTGTGAATGAATTCTTTATAGTCACTACATTAGAAGGACAAGAGAGCACACTACAATACCCACTCTTCTCTCTCAAACCCTGAACCTAACTCAAGAATGGTTGGAATAGTTAGCATGCCAGCCTCCATCCCTATCCACTAAATAGATAGAGCAACCAACTCATATATAACCCTAATGGATACTATCCACTAGCACGATTGGAGGAAATCGGTTAACACCACATAACATGGGTTTTACATACACTTTACTCACATACGTTTTTCAAAGCATATGAGCCTAAACCCGCTAAGTCCTTAGCCTTTAATCCACTTGATCTTTTCAGCATCTTCTTGATCTAAATCGCTTTCCCAAGCGCCACTCAAATGTCGTGGTTTTGATCTAACGAAGTTTTCGGTATTTGGCGAACTACCAAAATACCCTAGTCTTGATTCGGTTTTTATCTTCCCTTGCAAAGAACTGCTATGCTTATCACGTGTAGGTACACCAATACTTTGCCACGCGTTGGCAAGTCTCTCCTGTTCTGGTTTCCACTGGACCACGTCTTATTTGGACCAACCAAGCCACTTAGTGCAACCCATTACTCAAACCTTCTTTTCAATATTCCTTGTTTTTCTTGTGCTACACTTCAGCTTTACTATCTCACCTAGTATCCTTGACCATTCTGGTCCTCGGCTCTTCCATGAGCGTAGTCCTGATCCTTGCCATTGACCATAGTTGACTTGAAGCTTCTCTGCACATCTAAGGACAAAAACATCGTTTTCGGACATAAATTCTTTACAACCTGACTTATGTTAGCTAAGACATGCTTTATGCAACCTAAATGTATTGACCTAGGACCAAAATACCCAATCTAGACCAATTTCCCAAATTTCAGAACTCTATGCCGAAACCAGAGGACGACCAGTCTGACCGCTCAGCTGAGCCGGTCAACCTGATTTGCCTAGTATGACGGTTTAGTCGAGCCGGTTTGACTAGTTTCACCAACCGGTCTGACCGCTCAGCCAAGCCGGTCTGACCACAGCCGGTCAGACTATTAGGAACCAAACCGAAACCTGACAGAAAATTCAAATCTTTCACAAATTTAAAATTTTAACTTCACAAATATTGACAATGATTCATCACAAATCATCGTTGACCTTCTCACATGATCACTTAGAGTTCTCGGTAGCAAAAAAACACACACACACACGTTAAACCCTCACGCTTGCACATAGCCCACCACCAATTCAACGCAAGAACCGCATGAATCTACCCGAGACAAGAAACCAAGCAGGAAGCATGGAGGGGAGGAGAAGAAACTAACGGAGCATGGATTACTCGCACAAACAGATCGGCCTCAATGAAACAGGAAAATGTAAGCGACATGTGTGTGTGAGATAACTGCACCTTCTCCGCTGCCTGGAAGACTCTCCCTCACCCCTTGGCTGCTCCTTCCAGTGGCGTCGCTTCCTGCAGGGCGTGGAGACTAGTGAAGTAGAACATGAAAAATGAGAATTTCCATACCTCACACAAGAACTGTTACATACTAACATACACAAGCGTATCTTGATCTTTCAAATCTTTCTGATTATTTACCCTTTTCTAAGTTTTCTAGTGTCAAATTCAGCTATCCAAGCTAATCCCTTCAATATATCTCATTTTTGCTTTACAAATCAAAAGGTTTATCTGAAGCTAAACTGGAAAAATGCATCAGTTTCATATCATAAACAAATCATACTAGTGAACGAGGCACTTAGCTAGCTAAGTAGCATGACATACCCTAGGGATTTGGAGAACATCTAAGCATATCACTACAAATTATACTAACCAGACACATCTACACGCAAATTATACTAATCATCTCCTGCCTCGTGTTCTCACCATCCACATATCAGAATTCCTGGAACTTAACCGATCTCATCTCAGGAGATGCAAAACCAATCTGGCCGCGAGACCTCAGTAACAAAAAACAAATCAGCACGTCAAAACTCTCGCCCTTGCACGTATCTCGCCACCGATTCAACGCAAGAATCGCGTAGATCCACCGGAGCACAGGAAACCAAGCAGGAACTGCGGAGAGGAAACTAACGGGGCACAAATTCTTCCCACGAACAGATCAATAAACGCGATCTAAGAGGAGGGAACTGCACCTTGGCCGCCGCTTGAGAGACTCGCGCTCGTCGCCTCGTCCTTAGTCTCCTCGACTCGATCCCGTGCGCCGCAGAATGTGGGAGACCTGTGAAGAAGAAGAAGAAGAAAAGAGGAGAAGACATGGGCCGGAGCTGGTGTTTTTACGGTTCTGCCATCGGAGATAGTTTATTGGGCCTATCGTGTTTGTTCTGTGGGCCGAATATGTTGGGCCTTTGTGCCACTAAGTACTACTTGCGCAAGAGAAACATTGGGCCGCATGTACGATGCTATGTGGTCCACTGTAACAGGCTGGCCCACCTGCCATTGAGAGGTGATGTCAAAGCGCCAATACAGTGTGGAAAAATCGCGCTCGTCTCGGACCGAGTGCCCCGAACTAGGATTCACTGATTCACGGGACCCACTTTGCACGGACACCTTCTGGGTCCACATGTCAATTAGATAAACCGAGCCGATGGCAGCAAATCCGCCTGCACGAGGCGGTAAAAAGGAAGGGTCAGCACAGTCGGGACCCACATGTCATCCGCACGCATCCCCCCAACTCTTTCTGTATGGAGTGGGTAATTTTTCTTCTTTCGAGGGGCTTTGTTTAAAACGCTTTAGGAAACGCGTGGACGACGACGACGACGAGAGAGAGCCGAAGCGATCCGATCGCCACGCCCGCCTGGCCGCCTCCTTTCTCCGGTGAGCGATCCAGATCTCCCCTTCCGCGCCACGATTTCCATGTTTTGACCTTTTTTCTCGATTTTTTTTTCTTGGGCGGATTTGATACGCGTTGGTTTAGTTCGATGATATGCCCGTAGGGAGTATAAATGGTTGCGCGATTTCGCCGTGTGATTCGGATTCGTGGAAATCTGAATTCGATTCCCCTCCTGAACGGAATTGGGATCTGGTAGGGGAAGACGGGGTAATTGGTGGACTCGTGCCCTATCGGTTGTGCTTGTGCCAAATTGGTGCCGTTCATCCAGTTTGAGATGGTAGCGCTGGTTGATTTGGATGAGGCCAGTGTTAGGAAATGTCTGATTTGTGATATCTTGCAACGCAAGTGGCAGGGAAATGTGTTGATGATGCTGTGCTGGAATGGTCATCGGCAGGCCCGAACCTGCTCATTATCAAGTGCTTAATTGATTTAGGAGATATAATTCGCTGTTTGTAGGCCGTGTGTTTTAAGTTTGATATGTTGGATCAGTTGAAGGAAAATATGTGTGATGAGATTGATTTTTTAGGTCGTGCATCATCGGTACAGTCCATAGCTGATTGAGGAGAGGAGAATAGTAGAGCAATGTTCTCCTTGTTCTATGGTCTATGGAAGCATGTCTTCAGCAAGACAGAGTTCCGTGTGCTTATCCTTGGTGTTCAAAAGGCTGGGAAGACGGTAATTATTCTGAAATCTGTATTTATATTTGTTGACCCAACTATTTCGCCTTTTCATGTCAGCATCCTCCTGTAGTCCTATCCATTATGTAATGGGATATATTGTCTCACCCTGCAAACAATTACCAGTATCCATAACTGTTCAAACTATTAACTATAGATCTCAGTATGCTCCTCTCTATTCGTAAGTTGAATATTGTGCATTATCATAACCACATTGCCCAACCTCTAATGTCAACTGCTCATGAATTTTATGCCTCTATGTCCTTATCGAAGGTAACTTGTATGGCACTATGGCACATCTATATCCTGTTCATTTTTGCTGTCTAGTTTTCCTTCAATTTCCTGTGTGTTAAAGATGGCATTGAGTTTGTCTTGTATTTGACTGGATTTGCACCATACTTGACATGCTGCTAAAAATGACTATGTAGACCTTGCTAGAAAAGTTGAAGTCAATCTATTTGAAAGGAGAAGGGCTTCCACATGATCGTATTGTTCCAACAGTTGGGCTTAATATCGGACGTATTGAAGATGCAAATGTAAAACTTGTCTTCTGGGATCTGGGAGGTCAGGTATGGTTTCTTGTGCAGAATTATTGACCAAAAGTTTCTGACAAGCTCTTCATTGAAATTTTGCCATTCATTTATTGAGCTTGATCTCTTAATTCAATAGATTGTCAACTAACTGAAGGTAGCATTGTACATTTGCATTTACGCCTTGTCTCTGTAATGCCTGGCGATATAATACATTGCAGTTTGCAAACCAAAATACCTGAACTAAGTAACTGGCAAGTGAAGGTCAGTTTTAACCACTTTCTCAGCAGCCTCAAACATGAGACTTTCCTGTGGATAGCCAAACTACTAGAACATTACAGCGATTGTTTATATTGAAGGCATGTAATGATCTTTTTTTAAAGTTATTCCACGTCCATTGCAGTTTGCAAACCAAAATACCTGAACTAAGTAACTGGCAAATGTAGGTCCGTTTTAACCAGGGTTCGGTAACCGCCAGTAACTGGATTTCCCGGTGGATACCGGGAAATAAAAAACCGGCCGGGTTTTTCCAAAGTGTATTTATATTTGTGAGTCTTTTGTAACTGCGTAATGCACCTCCTAGGTTGGTTTAAATCTTTTTTTGTACTAGATTACCTATTGTATGAGTTAAATATGCTTCGAAACATCCCAGATTCAACTTTTTCTTGTGTTTCCCGGTTTTTTAGCGGTTTCTCCGGTTTTTTTGGGCGGTAACCAACCGAATTTTCCGGTTACCAGTTTCAAATTCAAATTTTAAAACTTGAAATTTGACCGGGTTTTCCCCGGTTTTTCCGGTTACCGGCCGGGAACCGGTACCGGCCCCCCGCCAGGATTTAGGCCGGTACCGGGTTTTGGAACCTTGGTTTTAACCACTTACTCAGCAGCCTCAAACATGAGGCTTTCCTGTGGATAGGCAAACTACTAGAACATTACAGCGATTGTTTATATTGAAGGCATGTAATGATCTTTTTTTAAAGTTATTCCACGTCCATGGCAAGTCTGCAACAAGAGGAATTTGTGTCAGTTATTTTATCTTAATGCACATTTAGTAAGAGCTTATACTTAGATGCTACAGAGATCGTGATCTACATATGTCACCTGATTCCTAACGTTTGTGCAAAAGCTTTCTCATTTACTTCTGTCATCATCTGTTTTCAGCCTCTTAAGAACATAGGCTTTGATCTTTGACCAACAATTGACAAGTTATATTTTCCCCATTATGTGGTTTGTGTTTTACTAAAGGAAGGACGGGATATTGTCCATGTATTAAACTTTAGATACAACCTTCACTTTGTAACAACTAATAAGAAGCAGAAGTCAACTTCATGCCATAATTTCACAAACACGAGTCAGATAATATGATTCTAGTCACTGCAAATTCTAATGCGAATAACATATTTTGACAGCCTGGCCTAAGAACAATATGGGAGAAATATTATGAAGAGGCCCATGCTATAATATATGTTATTGACTCTGCAGCTGCATCAACATTTGAAGATGCCAAATCTGCTCTGGGTAAGTTCCTTCCATTAGTTTGATTACAAAATATTAGTGCACTTTTGCTGTTACCTGTACTGTCTGTTGTAGTAAACAGTAAACTGGGACTGGCAAATTAAGATCATTACTGGAGTGAATGGTAACTTGAACATTTTTGTTGCAGAGAAAGTTCTTCGTCATGAGGATCTGCAAGGGGCACCGCTACTCATATTTGCAAACAAACAGGTTGAGGTTTAACTTCCACCTATCTGAAATGGTAAACTCCATGCATTTACTCTCAGTTGAAAACTGCAATTTCTTGGATGAAAATTGGCGCTGCTGGGAAAAGAAGTTACCATGCACATACAATACACAGACATTAATGCTTTCTGATAATTAAACTTCAAGATTTCACACATTTTTTTCATTGTCATGTTGGAAGGCACAGCACCTTTAAAGATGAGAAAGACAGACAAAAAAAACTGTTAATACTATTACTTTGAGTCCTATACAAGCTCATTTCATCATATTGATATGTCGTTTCAGCCATTTTTCTCATGCCTCTTATATTCTCATGTTTGGAGGTTTATCTGCATCTGTCAACAGGATTTACCAGCAGCAGTCTCAGAGGAAGAATTGGCCAGACATCTTCACCTTAAAGAGTTAGACGAGAGGCCATATATGCTCCTGGCTGGATCTGCGTATGATGGGTGAGTAAAGCAATAACTGCAGTTCCCAAACTTATTTGCCTAAAACTGAAGGATGATAAGTTATTCTTTCAGGTACTGTTGTGCATATTTCTAAATTCTTCCCATAATTAGAGGATCAATGATTCATGTTGGTTCAGCAACTATGTCGTTTAACTCATCTTTGTCCAAATTTACACCATTGCCAAATATATTAGTCAAGGATAACATTGAAATTGCCACTTGAAGCCTTTGCTTCTTGACCAGTACTCACAGGAAGCATGTTTTGACAGGCCTGTTTATCTTTAATGAATACATTTTTTATGGCAGGACGGGGATCAAACTTGGTATCGACTGGTTGGTAGAAGAAATGGAAAAGAGTAAACGCACCGAGGCGCTGAGGGCACATAGAGAAACAGCTGGGAAGATTTAGCACCATGATCCACACAGTCACCTGGGATTTTCAGAAGCACAAAAAGCATTTGAGGATGGCTCCTATTAGTCTCATCAATATACACATTGGTGCCATGTCATGATTAGTTGAAGCTCATCTTCTCAGCCTGCTCCGGATTGTCCCCAGAAAAAAAATCGCCTTGGTTGTGCGCCTTTTGCAGTTGTAGCCTTGTAGTAGGAAGTCTGTCGTAGTAATGGCAGAGACGACCATTCGTTGGTTCATTGATCCACATAGCACATATAAATGTATCTAAGGATCTTAGTCGTTAGGATGAGTGTTCATATGATAATTTTTTGGAGCATGATTATATGCTGAAAGTGACAATGTGGAGCACAAAGAAGTTTTGTACATCTGCGATGTTCATCTAAAGAAAGAATGCATGTAACTTCATTCACGGGATGTGCGCCAGTGTGTCCAGAAATCCTATCTCGTTACACATTTTATTTCAGTGCTGTATTGTAGAACCAGAAGCAATTGGACGGTTCATCTTGAGAAATGTTCAGGCTTCTGGCTAGCACTTGGCAGGTTCACTAAAAACAGAGCCACTAGGACACGAGAAACATTCTGCTCAGCTCTGCTCTACTATATATTATTATCTGCTACCATGTAAAACCCCGCCATTGCCATTACATCAAACATTCCTCACGCTCATTAGTGTGGCTGATGTGACAATATCTACAGACAATCGTAAATGAATTCACAGGGCGAAAGAAAAACAATTAGGATGCATTGTGGTGTATATTTTAGGAGGGTTCTTTCTCGGTCAAGGTTTCTGGTTTTTAGTTATATCATAAGTTGATGAGTTGTACATTTTATGTGGGTTCTTTCTCGGTCAAGGTTTTTGGTTTTTAGTCATATCACAAGTTGATGAGCTATTTTGAAAAAACTGTCCTTATAAACCGCTTCAAAACGATGGTAAAAAAGCTATTTATTTGTTCGAGAGGAACTATAAACTGAAAACTACTGGCCCTTTGACTTCTGTAAAGCTCCAAGAAGTGAGATGAACAAGAACTTCGTTTCTCAGCAAAAAAGAAAGAAAGAAAGAAAGAAAGAAAGAAAGAAAGAAAAGAAGAAGAATAATCATGTATCATGTATCTTCTGCATATAGCACAAGGAAAATATAACCCTAAAAAAATAAAGTTTAGCTGCAGGAGCAGAGTGATGTTTGGGATTCCACTATAAAGTTATAATACATGCCACTCTGTCCAAGATAATCGCGCAAGGAACAAGGGGAAAATGACCAGAGAGTGTACAGACATTGTTTCCTCATAGACGAGCTACGTAGGAGTTAGCCTGTGTCACATATCTCACCCACCTATAGGGGTTGTATGCCTTGGATTTCTTTGCTATCTGAAGATATCTGACCTGTAGGAGTAAAAGGAAAAGGTTCATTCGTGAGGATACGAAACATTCTGCAAGCTAAAGTATTTGAGTACTGAAGGCGTTCAAGAATAATACAAGCTACATACAGCTACTTGCTGTTCAAACATATAGAATAACTAGTAAAATGCCCGTGCGTTGCAACGGAATCTCAAAAAAAGTTGAGACATGGTCATAGACCATACAATAAAATAATTATAATTTTTCTTTCACACACATATCAAGCAAAACACGACATGTCAATACGTCATAGCTCAACATCCACGCCGTGCCTCATATTCGCCACAAAGGACAAGTTTCTACTTATATCTAGACAATCAAGCCTCAATAAGTTGTACCAAAACCAAAATTAGGAGTAGTGACTAACTCGGTGCATATGAAATCACGATGTTTCAACATATACTAACACTCAATCTTCCTGAGCCTAGATACTTTTAGACAAAAGGAATTAAGAATAACATCAGAAGCATTCTAGTTCACACATCCAGTAGACAATGGTGTATGGAAAAAAATATTTGGACAAGACCAGAGCAGTTGTTTGAAAATGGAATATGATGTATCAAAAAAGGTCCAGGGATCACTCTCACCATGAAATCAAGAGAGGATCATGGAGAGAGAAGGGAGAGAGACTACTATTCTTCAAAACTCTTTATTAGCCTTTTTACGTTCTCTTCTTAGTGATGACTGACTGGCGACTGAGTGAAGAAGTCCTTTGTTCTGCTCACAGAACAAAAAGGGAAAACAGAAAATCCATACACATACTCATTATCTAGCATTGACAAAGCTTAGTCAAATGAAAGGAATAAACTTACAACAAATTTGTTGATCCAGGACATCTTATAACTACTACTCAAGTTGATGCCTCATTTGGATGAAAAATACATTTCAACTGAAGCAAAAACAACAGGCATGAAAAATGCCAGAAGCATGAGCATGTAGACATGTACATCTCATATATATGGAGTAATTGTCATCATATGAAGCTATTCACACAAAAACAAATAACTTGACTGTTGAGCATGAAAAATAACATATTACCAATCCTGCGCCTTTGAGTATTGCTTACCATTACCTTCTAATTTTTCCCAACTTTGTAAACAACTTGATGGAATAGGTAACTTGATGCATGACACTTGGTGAGGTAGAAAAATGTTTTGCTGGTATTGTTGAGGTCGAAGAATCCGCTGCCCTGGCTCCTCCAGCATACTTTAAGTTTAGAACATCAGTTTGCTCAAGCACATTGGAAGGTTTCACACTCTCCAGTGACCCTAAAGATGATAAAAAGGAAATCATCACACAATTTCAATAAGAAAAGCAGCTTTAGCAAATGAGTTCATTCCCAAATCCCAGTACCATCAATTCATCAACAAAAAAGTTTTCATGAGTCATGATCTCAGTTTCTAAATATTCCATCACCAATATTTGCTAGAACTAACCGCAAAACACAAATGTCAGATTTAAGTGCTAGCGTTACGTATCAAACATCAAATATCTAAATGGTTTCAGCAGCAAAACAAAATTCCAAGTTTCAATGATCCATGCTCTTTAGCTCATGTCATGAATGCACATATTCCCACTCGTTGAAAATAACAATCAAGATGAGTGCGAAAGTAATTGAGAGCGCACTGTTAAGCAACACCATAGAAACTTCATTGAGGGAACCAGATTTTCAGGCGCCTCAGTGTAAGCTGTTATAAGAAAATCACATGTTAACTACACGTGAAGAAGGGGGAGCGGCAGAATTAATATAGTTGAAAGTAAAAAAATAGTTTTGGTATCGCCAATGGCTTCAAGGGGCATTATAATCTAAATGAATTGAAACGGCAACTTAATGTCAGGGATCCAAATGCCTCACAACAATCTAGCAGTTCATCAAACAGACTGTAAAGATGCTTAGAATAATCTATACATGTGTAAAACTGCGAGCACGAAAGAACTAACCGAATAGAATGCAGTCAGAAAGCAATTCAAAATTTGCCACGTGTAACCAGCTAGATGGAAAGAACGATCTGTGATCCCCCCACAAACAGCTGATTCAATCTGCAAAGAGCAACAGAGAGAAGTACAGTGATCAGGTCAATAATCATGCTATTCTATTGTTACATTCTTAATACAGGAAAATAACTGAGTCATTAGGTAATGATTGGAAGTAAAACAGGGGACATGCGAAGCAGAAAAGGGCATACCATCAGAAATAATGCAGCCCAAACCTTTTTGTTCTGACCCTTCCTAAAAATATATATTTCTCCTATAGCTGTTAAAATATTTGTCATGTTCTTTAGTATCGTCACCATTGCAACATTTATGTACTTCAAACTGGAAATTGATAGAAAGAAAGAAAAAAAAAGATAGTTAGGTCGATAGTATTCCAAGCAAATCACACAAATAAAGTTCAATTTGTATTAGACATGTAAAGCTTGAATAAGAGCAGATGAAGTAATGTACTACTTTTTTCCCTTAACAGGCCTGATAGTAAATTGCCATAAACCAATCGCCATCGTGTATACATATTGTGAAGTAGGAAGTACCTGTACATTCCAGTTACAAGCATTCCGATAAAAATAAGATTCACTGGAATCCAGACTTTGATCAACTTCCATGTGAATTTTTCCGTTGAAATAACAGGGAAGAACTCAAGTACCAGAAGGAGGACCACACATATAAGATTCTGAGCCATCAAAAGAGCCATGATCAGCTGAATGATAATAACTTGCCAATAAAAAATCATTGCATTGCTAGCATATGCATATGCATGTGCGAGCAATGAACAACAAAATAAGTGTGTAAACAAACATGCAACACTGTTACAAGTACTTTAAAAAGGACTAAAGTAGCATGAGATTACCTGGTACAGCATTAGTGATATGCCAGCATTGAAATTATAGCTGGAGAGAACCACCTTGTTGAGCAATATCATGCTGCAAGAAGCAATACA
Organism: Dendrocalamus latiflorus; assembly: GCA_017311315.1. Lineage (NCBI taxonomy): Eukaryota > Viridiplantae > Streptophyta > Magnoliopsida > Poales > Poaceae > Dendrocalamus > Dendrocalamus latiflorus. The sequence continues at coordinate 24,880,774 of CM029671.1, read as the reverse complement.
GTAAGATATTCCAGAGAGCAGAGGTCCAGCTTTGTTTCCCCACTTGCTTTGCTGTTTCTGAATTAAGCTGTCAAAAACATCAGAAGTCTTCCTCGAGAACCTGGATAGCGTGCAGAGTAATCAGCCGATCTCTCCATCCATGAAGTTGGCACGAGTCGACGAAATTAACTGAGTGGTACCGCTACATTACTTGTTGGATGCCGCCTTCCCAGCGACATTGGTGGCGACTCTGATGATGGAGTTGTTCTTATGCTTGGCCTTGACGTACCCATGGATGATCTTGTACACCGACGCGTCGCCGTTCTTGATAGCGACGGCGGCGACACGGCGCGGGGTGGGGGGAGGAGGAGGCGGCGGTGGAGCAGAGGGGTGGGGGAGGAGGCGGCGGCGGAGCGGAGGGGTGGGGGATGGCAGAGAAGTGGGAGGGGAGGAGCAGCGGCAGAAGGGAGGCGGCAGTGGTGCAGATTAGGGGGAGGAGCGAGGGGAAGGGAGGATTAGGAAAGAGGGAGCGAGAGGTTGCGGGAAGAGGTGGGGGGGCAGCGGTTGCGCGAACGTGCAGGTGCGGCGGTTGCGTGAGGAGGGAGGCGCGTGCGGGTGTGCTACGCGATGGAGGAATGGGGGGAGGAGGAGGCGGCGGCGGTGCGGAGTGGGGAGGAGGCGGCGGCGTCGCGGAGTGGGGAGGAGGGGAGGAGGCGGCGGCGGCACGGGGTGGGGAGAAGGAGGTGGCGGCGGCGGCGCGGGGTGGGGGGAGGAGGAGGCGGCGGCGCAGGGTGGGGGGGGGAGGCGGCGGCGCGGGGTGGGAGGGCGGGGAGGAGGCGACGGCGGCGCGGGGTGGTGAGGAGGGGAGGAGGCGGCGGCGCGGGGTGGGGAGGAGGGGGAGGAGGCGGCGGGGCGAGGCGAGGCGAGGAGGGGGAGGAGGCGGCGGCGCGGGGTGGGAGCGGGGGAGGAGGCGCCGGCGCGGTGGGAGCGGGGGAGGACGCGTCGGCGCGGGGTGGGAGGGAGGCGTCGGCGGAAGAGGGTGGGAGGGGCAGAGCCGCACGCGTTTAGGAAGGAGGGTGGGGGCCACACGTCAGCCAGTTTTTTCTTTTTGTGAGAAGGGATGGGAGAGGCCGTACCAACCACCAACTCCTTCTTTTATATAGTAAAGATACAATAGTAAGCAAAAGTGTCCCAAATCATTTGTTAGTGGAGACATATTCCACAAAGGTAGCATACTTGAGTAGATGTCCTTACCTGCAACTTTGAAGCATTGTACATCGGTATAGTGAAATTCATGTTTACTGGTCCTGCCTCCTTTGTGATATTTCCTGCAATCCAGAAACAAGCATGTCACAAGTTGTATAACAGGGAAGTCACTTGGGGCATAGACAAGTCATACTCAAAATCGAATATATACCATGTAACTCCTGGGAAAATGTGAGCTTTGCACGAACGGTGTGCTCAGAAGTCAGAACCACCAACAATCTGTCAAAAATTAATATTGTTCAGCAAAGTACACAGGCTAATAGGCTAACAAATTCAAGTTAATATTGCATATGCTATAATCTTCAAAGTAGGATGTGCATATGATGGCGACACTTCGCATGTTGATCTTCAAGTTAACAAATTCAAATCCGTGTTGACACTTGCCTTCTTTAGATTCCACTCAAGTCTCCTAGATCCTTCTTTAAAATCTGTTGTCTGCCCGACTGCTCCAGCTTCCAATTCAAAACTTGCCCTGCAAAGAAATCCATGATGCAACCCTTTAGCTAATAGCAGAAGCAGCAGCAGTTAATATACCACTTTTTCCTGAACTCAAAAGGTAAAAAATAGAGCTGCAGCTGACCTCACTGTGTAAGAGGGCACTGGCATTTGTACTTTGTGTTGGCAGTGACGTTTGCTGAGAAATATGCCCGTATTTTCAGTAGAACTTCAGCCTGTGTAAATAAATCAAGATCTTGAAAACAGATGCACCAAATTGAAACAATAATTTTATCAGCACCTAATAGAAACACAAACATGCCATACCCTAGATGGTCCGGCTTCTTCAATTAGTGCGGTTACACAGAAAGGAGGCCTAAATTCTTGAGTCATCCGGTAGTTCATCACAGCAAATTGTCCGTCCGGTGGTATCTATTCAATGGTAATATAATTGTCAAATTTTCCTGGAGTAATACGATGACAAATATGTTGCTTGAAGTTCTGCAGCAAAAATGTCAAAAAGAAACAAAATCATTATATCAGTACTTACTAAATGCAGAGTTCTGTCAATGTCAAAACTGTCCAGATGCACTGACTCATGGAAATTACAATCATCAAGAATGACTGTTCCTCCTCCAGAAGAGCTTCTGTAATCTGGTATCAAGTGTTTGTAATATTGTGAGATATCAACAATATCCATAACATGTAAACAAAATACAAAGATAATATGCGCACCCAGTTTTTTCATGATAGGAACAGCACAATATTTGAAAACACAGTGTAGTTCAAGTTGTAAAAAATCACAGTAGTAAACACTCAGATTTCAGTAAAGAAAGGAATAGTATAATAAGACTTTAAAATGCAAACAAGTGGTCTACCTCAGATAGTAACACTTAAATGTAAGAATTGAATAACTCATCACATTCAAAGTTTCAGAAAAAAGTAAAATGTCATCATAACTGGTTTCCAAAGTTATGCACAACACACAGGATCAGGAACAACATATAAAGAAAAATAAAGTCCATTTTATGTTTATATACATATCCATATGTCAAAGAAAACAGTGCCCTGTTTGCCTAAGTCGGCTGAAAAAGGAAGAAAAGCTAATGATGGTACCATACGTAGAAGAGCCAGTTCTTCCAATGCTCAAATCCTCATTAAGAGCTAGACGGATTTCTGGATTTCCACTAAGGTAACTTTTCATTTGGATGGTTCCATCAATCTCAGACGTAAGTATAACCCTGTAAATGAAATTTCAGATAGAAAATAGTGGGCACATAAAAGCATTAGTGTTCCATTAAAATGAGAGAACAATAACCATCAATAGCAAAATAAGATAGCAAAATGAGTTGCCTTTTAATTACTCAAGCAGAACCAACATATATTGTGCCCCAATAAGTGCAAGGAAATCATAGCACTTCCTATCAGATTCAGAACTAAAAGGCCATCACAATTAGTCTCCCTATCTCATGAATTTGGATTTGTCACAGTAAGAAGCAACATGATGGAGACTTGCCTCTTTATTCACGTCTAGTTTTAAATTGCAAACAGTAAACATAGCAGTTACTTTGACACTGGCGGAACAACTAATAAAATAATAAAGAGGCTACATTTTGACAGTGAAGACAATCAGCTAAACACTATGGTATTTGAAAACTAAACTTCCAATGGGCATCATCGCCATGTGGAAGTATTTAGTACCACAAATTTCAGACATATACAATATAAACATGTTTGGGATTTCAGGTAAGAAAGAAGAATAGCAAAAACAGCTTGAAATGTTCCTTGAAGGGAAAAGATGTAGTAACAAGGCATGAAATTTATCAGTACTTACACTCGAGCTGAATGTCACACTTATTTTCTCAATGATATCAACAAAAATTTCCTCCCTCTTCTTCCCACCAGGCTCTGTAGCAACAACAGATTTTGTAACAGCTGTACCAGGCATACGCTTCGTGCCTTGCTGCAAAAGACACAGATGCCAAATGAGACTATGCCACTGACAAGGATGGCATGGAGAATTGCACTTTGCTTGCTCAAGTAACCCTCTAAAGTCATGTTTTTGTGTAATAATATGCGGAAGTGTTACCACGAACATAGCAGCAGGACCAAGTGGCGGCAGCCGTCCAGCATCAACCATGATTAGTTCATTGAATATGTATGACTTCAGAACCTCAGTAGAGGTTGTTTGTGTGTATCCAAAGTCCTAATTACACAACGCAACACATAAATAATGGCATATAGTGTTACCAAAAGATGATTCTCATAAACAGATGAACCATACTAGTCAATTCAAAACCACACTACTTCCCTGATAAACGCACATTAGACTTCACTAGTGACCCAAAAAACCAGGTCAGAAAAGGTTGGAGTTGATATTGCTATGAAGAAAGGTAGTGTAGACCATAAAGTACTTACAATGACTTCATCGAGCAATTCATACACTAAAATGAAATTCTTCCTCAGGGAATCTTCATTTAGAACGCCGAGATAATATTTTGTAACTCGTGCGATCCTTTGCAGAAGTTCCAGGAGAAGAGATGGAGAGACATTAGCCATTGTGGTTACCACAAAAAACAGTCCTGCGACTTTGACATGGATATGTTAACCCCATCGACATTCTGTCATCACAAAATGTAAAAGAGCCACGTGTCAGATCAAGTGGGAAAGCAATGCATCAATATACAGAACAAGGAATGGAATCACTGTGGTGTCATCCATACACATACATGACCATTATTCTTCAATTTTATCTAGGATAAAATATTCTACGAGACAATAAACTGTTTCTCATCTAACATCCATTTTCCATAAATGGGTCCTCCATGGTAGGCTTCATACGCAATTGATATGTGTTAGATATTTATTATATAGTTGTGTATTTACCCTGTTGTGTGAGGGTTTCCTGTATATATGCCATACCTGGGCTGTAGGTGTATATATACTGTCTCATTGGCCTCATGATTAATACAAACGCTATTCATAACATGGTATCAGAGTGCACCTAGGGCTTTTCTCTGTCAAGCCGTCGTCGCTGCAGGTTCATCTTCTCCGATAGTCGCCGTCGTCTTGTTTTTTGCCCGCCACCGTCGATGCTCTTCTCCGCAGCGGCTCTCCATCCACTACCTGGCCGACGCCTGCTCCTGCAGATGTGAACGCGCCCGTGAGGCTGCCGTCCTTGACAGGATCTTCTGCTGCCCCTGTTAGTCTTGTCGCCTCCACCACTGCCTCCCATCTACTGCAGCCTCCACCACATCGTTTGCTCAGTGGCATCATCGTTTAGGACATCCTTGTGGGTCACATATGTCTTCATTACTTCGTCATGGTCTTTTAGAGTCTGTGTTTGGTGATGCTTCTCTCAATTGTCAGGGTTGTAAACTTGGCAAACATATTCAACTCCCCTATCCTTCCAGTGAGTCAGTGTCTTAGCGTCCTTTTGATCTTATTCATTCTGATGTATGAGGGCCAGCTCCTTTCGTTTCGAGAGGCCATTGATATTATATAATTTTTATTGATGATTATTCTCGGCATACGTAGATATACTTTATGTCATTTCGTAGTGAGGTCCTATCCATCTACAAAATTTTTGCCACCATGGTCCGTAGTCAGTTTGACTCTCTTATTCATGTTTTTCGTGCTGATTCCGCTAGAGAGTACTTCTCGGGAGTTCTTCGTGGTTTTCTTGCTGAGCAGGGCACCCTTTCTCAGTTTTTTTTGTCCCGGTGCTCATACTCAAAATGGTGAGGCTGAACGCAAGTATCGTCATCTTCTTGAGATAGCTCGTGCTCTCATGCTTGCTTTTGCTGTTCCACCACACTTCTGGGCTGAGGCTGTTTCTATTGCCACTTTTTTGATCAACATTCAGCCCTTCTTTGCTCTTCAGGGTGGAATCCCAGTTGAACATCTCTGTGGCAATACTGCCGATTACTCCAGTCTTCGCCTCTTTGGGTGTGTGTGCTATATTCTTCTTGCACCTCATGAGCGCACCAAGTTGACCGCTCAATTTGTTGAGTGCATTTTTCTGGGCTATAGTGCTAAGCATAAGGGATATCATTGTTGGGATCCTGTTGACCGACAGATGCGGATTTATCAGGATGTCACTTTTGATGAGTCTCGCCCTTTCTATCCTCACCCTTCTCCTTCCTCCACTTCAGCATCTCTTATCGAGCCACTTTCTTTCCTGACTTTTCCTTCTACCCCTATAATCACCACTTCTCTACTATAGCCTTTGGTCTCTCCAGTGCCTCCTTCCCAGTCGGCACCTTCTTTACCACCGGTACCCTCTCCCGAGGTTACTCCTGACCTTGTTCCTTCTTATCCTCTCTACTATACTCGTCGTCCGCGAGTTGAGGATTCTTCTAATGAGCCCTCTTCTTCTGATGAGTCATCCTCTTCGACTTCTCCTCACTATGCTCTTCGCGATCACCAGTCTATTCGGTCTCCTAAGTGTTTTGATTTTGCTGCCTCTGCTCTTGCTGAACCGACTTCTTACCGTGATGCTGTTGTTCATCAGGAGTGCCAACATGCGATGGCAGAGGAGATTGCTACCCTTGAGCGTATTAGCACGTGGGATCTTGTTCCTCTTCCTGCGCGTGTTATTCCTATCACATGCAAGTAGGTCTATAAGGTTAAGGTCTGTTCTGATGGTTCTCTTGAGCGATACAAGGCTCATCTTGTCACACATGGTTTTCAGCAGGAGCATGGTCGTGACTACGATGAGACCTTTGCTCCTGTCACTCACATGACCACCGTTTGCACTCTTCTTGCTGTTGTCTCTGTTCGACAGTGGTCTATCTCTCAGTTGGACGTCAAGAATGACTTTCTCAATGGCGAGTTGCGTGAAGAGATCTACATGCATTTGCCCCCTGAGTATTCTGTTTGAGGGTATGGTTTGTCGCCTTCGCCAATCTCTCTATGGCCTCAAGCAAGCTCCTCGTGCTTGGTTTGATCGTTTCTTTTATGTTATCATTGTAGCTAGTTTCTCTGTCAGTGCTCATGATCCTGCTCTTTTAATTCAATGGTTGGACGCTTCTCCTTCTGTAGGTTAATGATATGATTATTACTGGAGATGATTCTCAGTACATCACTTTTATCAAGGATCGTCTTCATGAGCAGTTTCTCATGTCTGATCTGGGTCCTCTTCGCTACTTTCTTGGGATTGAAGTTATTTCTACCCCTGAGGGCATCTATCTATCCCAAGAAAAATATATCTAGGATATTCTTGATCATGCCTCTTTTACTAATCAACGCACAGCTGAGACTCTTATGGAGCTTAATGTTCATCTTTGTCCCACTGATGGTGAGCCTCTTACTGATCTTACTCGCTATCGTCATCTTGTTGGGAGCCTTGTTTATCTTAGTGTCACTCGTTTTGACATTTTATACCCTATCCATATCTTGAGTCAGTTTGTTTCTGCTCCTATTCAGCTCCACTATAATCATCTTCTTTCTTGTTCTACGCGATACCTTCGTCGAACTATCTCTCGTCGTCTCTTTTCCCTTGCTCCAGCTCTTTACAGTTCTAGGTATATTCTTATGCCACCTAGGCAAGTGATCCCTCTGATCACTGGTCTCTCTCTGCTTATTGTGTTTTTCTTGGTGGTTCTCTCATTGTTTGGAAGACTAAGAAATAGACAACAGTTTCTTGTTCGTGTGCTGAGGCTGAGTTGCGAGCTATAGCTTTGTTGATTGCAGAGGTTACTTGGCTACGGTGGTTACTTAGGGGTTTTGGTGTTTCTGTTTCTACACCAACTCCTCTTTTATCTGATAGTACAGATGCTATTAGTATTGCTAAAGATCCGGTGAAGCATGAGCTTATAAAACATATTGGTGTTGATGCTTCTTATATGTGGATACAGGTGCAGGACCAGGTTGTTGCTCTTCAGTATGTGCTTTTAGAGCTTCAGTTGGTAGACTTCTTTACAAAGGCACAAACCAGAGCCCAACACAGCTTCCACCTCTCCAAACTTCCTATTGTTGATCCATCATAACTTTGAAGGGGGTGTTAAATATGTATTATATAGTTGTGTGTTTACCCTGTTGTGTGAGGGGTTTTCTGTATATATGCCATACCGTACATGGATATATACTAGCCTATTGGCCTCATGATTAATACAAGCGCTATTCATAACAATATGGAGCCAACAACACATTACGCTATAACCATGTTCACTACCCAAAGAAGCATAAAGCAGTAAAGCAGAACAAGCATTAAAAAGGTCCCTTCCTTAATGAGCTTGGTTCCCACTACTCGTAAGGGCATGTACAGTGGTATAGACAATTGTTGTCTATAATATCATCCATATCATCTATAGACGACACTAAAGACAGCTGGTTATCTTTTTACATATCTCTATAAACAGCTCCTCTATGACACAAAGTGTCTTGTTTCTCGTGTTACAATCGATTATTGTATGAGTGGCCCAATTCTCTATGCTCTCTCTCCTCCACATCATCTCGTGTCCTACGTGATAAACTTTACAAACAGCTGACGTCATACCATTATATATGCTCTAAACAGTTGCAAAGTTGCCGAACTAAATCACACGAGGTACGAACCCTACTTTTATCTCAGTTCATCTAATGCCTTTGTCCTAGGAAGCACTTAAGTATATCACACGCAAAAGTGTCCCCTCATGTATAAACCAAATGCTCAATCATCCACTACCCAATGGCAATAGAATTGTTAGAGGGCAACACTATCACGAAACAAATCAAACATGGCAGACACAATGACCCCAACCCAACAGAAATTAGGCTGCGATTCATCACAATTTATAAGCTAATGCTCTTCTATCTGGAACGCGGTCTGCTATTTAGCTTCTCAACACATACGTTTTCAAAGAATCAGTGCCAGCCTAGTTTCGAACAACCGACAAACACAGCTATCGATTCAGCCTAACACCAACACAACTTAGATTACGAGAACCTTAAAAATACCGCGAAAAACCGCAACGTTTCGACGACGGTTTATCAAAATTTGCAGCCTGAATAAGAGGGCGAGGGAAAGGAACGGATGCGTACGAAGACTGGCGGCGCCTCCACGGCCTCGTCGTCGTTCCAGAACTTCACCTTCCGGAAGAAGATCTCCGCGCTGCCCTTGGGCACCTCGCCTCGATCTGCACGCATTCCACCACCCCACATTCCAACCAAATCAGCATCAGATCGCACCAATTTAGTCGTAATCTACGGAAATCAACCCCCCCCCCCCATCGGGCGGGGTGCGGGATCCAGATCTTACAGTCGCGGAAGACGATGTGGTCGCCGCGCTGCGACAGCACGAAGAACTGCGAGATCATCTCTCCGCCTCCGCCTCTTCTCCTCAGGCCTCGCGCGCCGCGGCTGTAACGCAACGCTACGGCGATGCGAAGAACAGAAGAGAAGAGCTCAAGTGAAGTGGAGAGAAGACGACGACGACGAGACGAGGTGGGCGCCAGGTAGGAGGATGACGGGAGCAATACTCTGCGACGTGTTTGCGTAGGCGCCGACTTCCATATCCGCACAGTGACATCGCTTAATGACAGCCGTCGGTTCTTAATCAGACGGTTCACTGGACAGGATATTTACGGTTTAAAACCGAAGCATGCACCGGACTCCACGTCGTACATGGGCTGCCCTGAACAAACTGGTGATTCAGATTTTGGTTCTAAAAAACTGGTGATTCAGATTTCGTAAAAAAAAACACTGGTGATTCTGTCTGAACAAACTGGTGATTAAGATATGCAGGGAGGTAACATGGAGAGAGTTGCTGCTCTACAGCTTCAGCACCACGGAACACAAACCCAACAATTCCAGCAACAAAAGAAGTACAACGAATGGAGGATAAGAAGCCAAATGGTGATATGAAGTCACAATGGCAAGTTAACACGGCGAACAAGTAACATAGCAGCCACTGGTAGCATTTTCCGCTTATGATGGAAAACAGGATGCAGACACATACACATAGCCCATGTTTATTTCAGGTCACGAGATCAACAGCTTAGCAAACAACAAAGAAAATTAGTATAGTTCACAAGCTACAGATATCCACTAAACCGAGTCATGCGCTTCTCTTATTCAGCCCCTTTGATGGTCAAGCCAATCAACTGATGTCACGAAATGCAGAGAGCTCTAGTGATCCAGATATCTGAAACAAAATAGCGTAAAAATCGGTTCAAATTCAAGCATATTCAATTGAGCAAAAGTCGGTGGATTGTCCATGCAAACTCGAGGATATGAACCATACACCAGGGTTTCGAAAACTGCTTTTAAAATTTTACCAAGAGGACAACATTCAGTGTGACCGACAATCGAAAAATTTCGGATGATTTTGGGCCAAAATTTTCAAATCAAAATTTAAATTAAAAATGGGTAAAATCGGTTGAAAATATCGGCTGAAATTTTTTAAAACAAATTTTGGTGGAAATTTCTTCTATATTTGATAAAAATTCATGCAAAACAATTTTTTTGGAGCCAGTTTGAGATTTTACCCAAGGGTCCAATACGGCCAATAAAACCGATAATCGGCCGATTATTAGAACCATGCCATACACACAGAAAAAAGGGAAACGAAATTCAATAGTGGATAATTTCAATACAGAAATACAACCAAGTTACAAACAAGTATCCCAAATAACTTATGATGCTTATGGCATGGGCTGGTATGCAGGGTTCAGCAGTTCACATAGAGGATATTCAGCATCCCTTGCGTCTAAAGAAGATAATTTTGCATAATAGACTCTACTTAACTGGGGGAAAGTACACATGCAGAAGGCAATTGTTGGAATCCAGTACAAACTGTTAGATATGTCTATACCTCAAGGTGCTATTTGAAAACATGTACATATGGTCAAAGGCCTATTCAAATATAGCAAACCTCATTGCAACATGGTATCAGAGCCCAGGTTCGACTAGGACAGTGGCGGAACCAGGCCTCGGGCTACCTGAGCTGTAACTCGAGGCCTGGCAACCAAAGCCTATGTAAAATTCATGAAAAATCACAAAAAAACAGACTTAGCCCAAGAGTTGGCATAAGAGTAGGTGACCCAGCCCGGGGCTTGGGCTGGTTCCCCTTGGGCTAGGGTTTCGACCGCCGCCGTTGGCCTCGGCCGCCTCCCTCATCTTCTCCTTCCATGGGCGGCTCCTCACCTCTCTCCACGCCTGCTCGTTGTCACTTCTTCCCGGGTGGCCCCGGATCCCGCCACCGCCGCCGCCTCAGATCCAACCAACGTCGCCGATGTCCGCCCTCGCCCGCATGCCTTCCCATGCAGGCACGCGCCCACGCCCACCCGCGCTGGCGCGCTGCCGCCTGTGTGCGGCCTGTCTCTGGCCGCCGCCGTCCTGGGCCGCTGATGCCGTCCTCGGCCTCCCAGCTGGCGCCTACCTCGACCACCCCTACGTCGGTGCGCCACAGCCCATGCGTGACCCGCTGCCGGCCACCGCCGCCCTTAGTCGATCACTGTTGCTCCCAGCTACCGCCGGCCGGTGTCGACATCGCCCAGTCATTCCCCACACAAGCCATTTCTAGGTGTCCTGACTCCGTTTTCTTAGGCCGATCTACTCTAGATGGCTACCAGCGGCGACTCCTTCGCCATCCCGCTCCCCACTGTTTATTTCAACGAGACAAACTTCTGGGAGTAGACGGTTCACTTGAGAATTCACCTCAACAGCAAGCGACTTTGGGGTCATCTCACTAGTGAGAACCCCTGCTCACCTATTCCTACACCGCCCATCCAGCCCGCTCCTTCTGCTGATGCAGATCAGGCGGCTCAGAATGAAGCCAATGCTTCACTGGAGGAGACTGTAGGGCTTTACAAGTCTGAGCTGCACACCTACGAGCGAGCGATGGAGCCACGGTAGGATACCAAGGCTAGTGCCTACCACGGCCGAGCCGGGGGTTAGCGGAGGGTTTCCTGGCGGGGTCGAAGAGGTGGGCGAAGGCTTCTTGCATAGAGCGGAGGGCGGAGTCAGCGCGGGGGTGAGGGTTGTGGGTTGAGGCGAGGAGGTTGGCGAGGCTGCGGAAGGACCGCTTGACGTCGACGGGGTCGAGGTCGGGCTAGAGCTGAAGGACGACAGGGGATCGGGGCGGTCGGAGGGGAGCAGGCGTTGGCAGGCGAGGAGCTCGTCCACCACGCGGCGCTTGCAGCCCACCAGGTCCCGCACGGCGAGGAGCTTAGCTTGCTAGCAATCTCCAGCCACCGGACCGACTCCTGTTGGCCGGCAACGGCAGTCGGCAGAGAAATCCAAGCAGTGCTAGGGGGCATAGCTGTCAGAATTGCTTACGAAGCTTTCTGAGGAGGGGCTTGCGAGATTAGTGGCTCCGGTGATTATATTAGGGATGATCACTATTGTCAGTGCAAATCTGCACTGCCGATGCTGATGGCTATGGTAAAAACACAATATACGGACGCAGTAATAATGCCGGTATACGTACCTCTTCGTATACGGTACTTATTTCGTGGCCCATTTCGAATATGCAAACTAATATGGCCCATTCAGTCTCTTTCTAAGGCCTAACCAGCCCATTTGGCCCATGGCTGCATTTTAATTAGTTCACCAAATGAACATCATCAACCAACTTGCTTGATCTCAGAACACGGTATTACTTGCTATGATCCGACTCGAGAAATGAAAAATTCCAAGGACAAGTTTGATCGTAACAGGTCGTCACCAAAGCGAGAAACTAGGCCTGCAAGATGCAACCTCCATGGACCATATGCTTACCGAACGTAGCTACGTCTCTCTCACGATTCAGAATGCCCGCCTCAAGCTTTGGCAACGTTGCACAAGAAGCTGCCCAGCTTCCTGACGACGAGGCACGTCCTCCCGCTCCGGCCCCTCGGCCGTGCCCTCCTCGCCGTCTTGCCGCGCCTGTCGACCTCCTCGTCGCGGTGGCGGCGCCCCTCGGCGGCCTCCCGCCTCCTGGCGCGCGCCGCCTCCAGCCTCGCCAGGGCCGCTGCCCGGCGCGCCCTCGCAGCGCGCTGCAGAGCCTCCGCCTCCTCGACGCGCGCCTCGGCCTTCCGCTCCTCGGCCTCCGCGCCCCTGCGCAGCTCCTCGTGCCTCCGCGCCGGCAGCGCGACGACGTCGTGGTGGGCGGCGTCGTAGTCGCCCCGGGCGTGCGCGGCCTGCTCGGCGGCCGCGCTCGCGGACCACGCCAGCGCATGGGTCTCCGCCGCCACGGCTCGCTCGGCCAGATGCAGAGCGCGCGCCGCCTGGCGCCGGATGAACACCCGCTGCTCCAGCGCGTCCTTCGCCTCCCTCGCCGCGGCGACCTCCGACCGCAGCCGCCGGAGCTCGGCCCGACCGCGGTCGACGCGGAGACGGAGATCCTCCACCGTCGCCTGCTTCTTGCCTTCCTCCTCCTGCTTCTCGATGATGGCGCTGTTCGTGGACTCGATGAGCGACTTGAGGAGCGGTATCTCGGCCGTCGTCGCGGCGAGGCGGTTCTTGGCAGCGGCCAGCTCGGCCCGGAGCCTCTCGAGCTCCTCACCGAGCGGCATGGAGGCGAGCCACGCCTGCACCGCCGCCTCACGGGCGTGATCCACCTCGTCCCTTGTCCCCGACAGTTCTTTCAGGACACTGGCGGTTGCGCTCAGAGGCTCGTCTGCTTCGTTGCCTTCCATTGCCGATGAGTTATGCATGTTGAGATCTTTAATTAATCCTTTTACCTAGACTTGATTCAGGATATGCATTCAACCTTGTTATATTCAAGGCTGCTTCTTGGTATATTCTTTGGGGTTTGTAGTTTTGTTGAGATCGAGTACATAGTTCTACTCTCTCTCCCCACACACACTCTCTCTCTCTGCTTGGAGGCAAAATCAAAGTGAACTATTGTTTTCTGTTGCTGGCTTGCAGCGTTATGTTCTTTGTTTTTCTAGTTTATGTATGATCAATGTTTTCATGTAGAAATATACTACTCTAATTACAAATATAATTCGTTTTGACATTGACATCGCCTAAAAGCTAAATGGTACCTCTTTGACTGTTAATTCCGACCATACTATATCCTTATCAGTTTTGCTATTGCACAGCCGACTGAAATTTTTTTGTGTTTCAGTCACCAGAAATTGCACTCTCAATGAACTAAAATTGCAGCCCCCTCAAAAAAAAATAGTTGCAACTTTAGGTGATTCAGAGTGCAACTTCAGGTGACCTGAAATTGCACTCTCAATCAACTAAAATTGCAGCCCCCTCCAAAAAAAATATGTGCAATTTCAGGTGATTCAAAGTGCAACTTTAGGTGACTGAAAGATAAAAAAATTCAATCGCCTGTGCAATAGTCTATCCCTATCCTTATATATTGGGAAAATTGAATATATAGGACTGAGTTGAGAGTAGTTTTGTAAAATAGGACTAAGTTATTTGTACTTGTAAATATAGGACTGAGTTCACCACCTTCTTGCAAATATAGGATTTTTCCAATTTTAATTTAATTTCCATTTTTCTGGCCTTTTTCTCCACGCGAAATGACCTTTTTGCCCTTCCCTTCTTCTTCCTCCTGGCCACGCCGCCGCTGGCCGCGCCGTCGCCTGGCCGCGCCGCCCCTCGCCTGGCCGCGCCGCCGCCTCGCCTGGCCGCGCCGCCGCCGCTCCCTCGCCTGCCCCGCGCCGCGCCGCCGCCGCTCCCTCGCCCGCCCCGCGCTGCGCCGCCGCTCTCTGGGAGCAGAACTGAGGTGCTCCCAGAGAGCGGCGGCGCAGCGCGGGGCGGGCGAGGGAGCGGCGGCGGCGCGGCGCGGGGCAGGCGAGGGAGCGGCGGCGGCGCGGCCAGGCGAGGGGCGGCGCGGCCAGGCGACGGCGCGGCCAGCGGCGGCGTGGCCAGGAGGAAGAAGAAGGGAAGGGCAAAAAGGTCATTTCGCGTGGAGAAAAAGGCCAGAAAAATGGAAATTAAATTAAAATTGGAAAAATCCTATATTTGCAAGAAGGTGGTGAACTCAGTCCTATATTTACAAGTACAAATAACTTAGTCCTATTTTACAAAACTACTCTCAACTCAGTCCTATATATTCAATTTTCCCTTATATATTAGATCCTGAGAAACCCATGTGCTCTCAATTCTCCAAAACAAAAAACGCATGAGTACTAGTCAACACACGAAAAAACCGTACTAAATGAGGGGGGGGGGGGAGCAAAGCAAGTTATCACTACAGCATACTGCATTTTCTCATCATTTTACGAAAGGAGCTTCCAACATTCAACTCTCTTTTTTTTTCAAAAGCCTAGATTTTATGACCATTAGATAAAAATCATGTGGATCTCATCTCCGTACTCATGTATACCCTCCTCCAATGTCCTAACCCTAATCCCTACCATGTTATCGCCCCACCCCCACCCGCACGCTCCTTCGATCGAATGCAGTTTCCCTATCCTCTTCCCTGTGTTCCCTCATACGTGGCAGCACCCTATTCGCTAGGAGCTTGAGAGAGGTGGATGCTGTTGCAGAGTAAAACAAATAGGATGCTGTCGCATGTGAGAAAACACTCCGACGAGGCACCGTCGCCACAGGTGCTATCTCCCGACGACGAGCCGCACCTGCCACCACCGTGATGCCTTACCATTGTCCGCCTTCGTCACCAGCCTTGGTGCCACGCCTAAGCATGAATCTCGAGGCAGATCTGAATGTCAAAGAAATCCAACTTATTTTTCTGAGAAAATCGTATGGACGATGAATAGCAGATCCGTAGCAAACTCAAGCCACTTAATTACGCTAAACGTCAAGAATAGAGTAGACACGATCGGTGTACGTGCATGCGCAACGTACAGTGCAAAACGTGAAGCACGGATCGGGAGAACAATCAGTCAACAAAGTTGAGCCTTCCTATTCGATCTCTTAATTAGCCGGTTCAGGCAAGTACCTGAACAAGTCTATCACGTACACACTGGTTCGCATGCAGGTTCTTGCATCGGCACGTTGATGACTTTTGATTGTGGCATAATTTTTATTTGTATTTTTTAAGACGTGATAGACAATAAATATCCTGATGTGACCGATGCATATAATTTTAAACTTAAGAAATTGTTGAAAACCCTGCTTTTGAGAAGTCGTCTTATTTATTCAGATTTCCAAAAATCTAAAACCAAAAACCACAAAAATAACAAAAATAATCGGACCAAACTAGCTGCAAAGCCATTATGGTTTGCTCGCACCATGCATATGCATGTGCAGCTAGCTAGCGTCGTGCTAGCCATGGCTGTTCACAGCATCTCAGACTCGGTCTCATGCACCCGGCCTGCCGATCGAGCTACCTTAGTTTCTCACGCCGGCCATTAGCTTCTCGATCGACGCGCGTACGCCGGCTCGATCCGTCGCAGTCCAAGATCTCGTTCCCTGCAGTACCCAACGCTACAGGTAGGTGTGCATGCGGCCGCAATTTCCAGTGCTATAGCAACATTATTATTGTGTACAAAGAAAAAGCCAGCTCAAGTACGTATAGGGTCTCGTTCAGATGATGTGGCAAGAGCCAGCTGCATATGACGTATGGTTGCACATCATGCGTGTGTCATCATCTCGTTGTCGTCCACCATCATCCCCGCCGAAAATCTCCTCAATTCAGTCGCTAGTCTCCAAAAAAAAAAATGTAACAGAGTGGAAAATGGCATCTTTTGCTCTTGGCCTGCCCCTTCGATCGACGGTCGTGCAAATATATTACTCCAAACGTTAGCGAGTACGTAGTAGCATGTTAACAAAAGGATAGCTTCAAGCTTCTTAGGGCCAGCTGGGTAGCTTTGTTTCTAATCCTTAGGATTTGAACTAAATTCCGTAAATTTGGAAAAACATATCCCTCTTGTCTAAACACCCTTTTACTTTCAACTTGAAGATTCACATTTTCATCTCAGAAATTGAAACTTTCAACGCAAAATTTTCAATTGTAAACTCGCAATTTCCAACTTTCAACTCACTAATCCAAATGTCTATGAACACTTCATAACTTTTAACTTGAATTTTAAAGTTTTTCAACTTGCATATTCAAATTATGATCTCAGAAATTCGAACTTTCAACTTGAAATCTCCAACTTTCAACTCCAGACTTACGTCAAAGGAAATTACAGGAGCTCAGTTAGTAATAAAAAAGCAAACATGATCTATGTTAACGTGAACTCTCACACTATGTTGGTCTGGCAAAGTTTTCATAGGTAAGTTATCAAGGTTCCTAATTTTTATCTTTACTATTATAAAAATATGAGTAGGTGGTCGTCGGTTCGTTCTCCTTCCTCTCTTTTTAGATGTTCGATCAAAGATCAATCATTCAGATCCGCATATAGGTAGTTCTTTCGCTCATCGTAGAAAAGGTCGAGCAGATACGTGGGCCGCACTCCTTCTCTTCTCTTCCCCCGTATCCTTCGCCTCCCACAACCACTCCACCTCCCGCAACCGCTACCTTCTTCTCTCACCCAAACCCTTGTGCTACGCCTCCTTCTCAATGCTGCCACCAATTCCGACAGTATCTGGTCGCAGTCCCCCAACTTCCCCAGCAGCGTCGCATCCCCTCGTCGCCATCTCCCCAACGCATTTGCCCGCTGCCTCCTCTCCCCATTTGCCCACCGCCACCTCCCCAACTCCACCTCTCGCAACCACCGCCTCCTTCTCCCTCGAACCCTCATGTCGCGCCTCCTCCACCTCCTCGGCGCCGCCACCAATTCCTTCCCTGCGCGGCAGCATCTGGTCATAGTCCCCCAAACTTTCCCCAGTGCACCGCCACCAATTCCATCTCCCATCGCCCCTCCAACCAGCGGCACGACGCTCGGCGACAGCAACGGGTGGATCGGAAGGAATGGCGCTTGACGACAACAGCCGGTGGATCAGAGAGAAGGGCACTCGGTAATGGTGGCAGCTTTCTCTTACTACGCCCACCCACGTGGCTCTCTCCTCACCACCGTCGCCCAGCGATCACTCGCCCAGTGAGCCTCTCTACCTCCTCCTGCTCTTTGCTCAGAGCCCATCGCGCTGTCTGGCGATGTCGATGCTGTGGGAGGAGCGTTGAGGGAACCAAGAAGGACGACACCGGAGATTATGTCTCATGTGGTGGAGCGCGGAGGACAGCGGCGAAGGGCACAGCGCGAAGGGGCACCACGAGGAGGGAGGCGGCGTGGAGGGGTTGAGGAGGGCAGTGGCGGAGGGGCACGGCGCGGAGGGGCGCCACGAGGAGGGAGGCGGCGTGGAGGGGCCGAGGAGGGCAGCGGCAGAGGGGCGCAGCGCGGAGGGAGGCTACGTGGAGGGACCAAACCGCTTCCCAGGAGATTTCTGGCGGTGGTGAGCAATCGGGGGAGAGGATGGGAGGGAGGTAGTGAGCAATCGGGGGGAGCTAGGGTTAGAGCTGGGATTGAATCAGGGACCAACTCGCGAAAAGATATCAATGTGCGGGAGTGTTTATGCAAAATGTTATAAGTGGGATAGAGCATTCCACCCTTGTAGATCCTATCTGCCCGAGCCACATCCAATTGTTCTCATGGGTTTGAGCACTTTAGCACTGAATAGTGCATTAGCACTAGATATGCTCCCCATTTTAAAAGGCTTACATTTGATAGTTGGCTTGGAGATATAGGACTTTGAAATAATTCTCACAAAAAAGAAAAACATTTAGTCTTTAATTTGGTGGCCTCTAATTTTAAAGTCTTAGATTTGATAATTAGCTTAGAGATCTCTTAATTTTTTAAAAAGAGATAAGCAGCGGCCTATAACTAAATCATAAAAATGTGCAAATTTGCTAGAAGGCCCCATCTCCCAGTCCTCTCGTTCACATAGGGAGATAGATGAGGACTCTCACGGGGTTTACTAGCTAGGGCACAAATGTTGCACCTAGTTGGTCCGGGTTCAAGTGCTCATCCTGCTTAATGAACAACTGGGGGCGTCTTCTCCCACAGTCTCGTTCATTTATTTACACAGGGAGACAAATCTCAAAATAAATTGTGCTAATGGAATATGATATCAAATATCTCAAATGTATTTAATTTGTTTGTGAAATAGGAATCTCAACATGCATTTGGAATTCACAAAGGAAACTTTGTATGGTATACTACATCACACACTACACCGCCCAATTTCACGGACCAATTTGCTAGATGATAATATGTGTTAATTAAATATTTACTATAGCTGTTATGTTTGCATAACAATGACCGCTTGTGGGTGTTAGAAGTGTACAATGAAGACAACTTCATTGCCAAGTTCCTCTGTTGCAGGGTTGATAGATCGGTCAGTAGCCTTACAGGACCATTGTACAAGGGTAACTCCTTTCATTCCGAGATTAAGGACATCCTTGGCAAGACGAAACTTCATGAAACGCTCACGAACGTAGTCATTCCTACATTCGATGTCAGGAAGCTCCAGCCGATGATCTTCTCAACCTTCGAAGTACGTATGCGGTGAAAATGATCAGTTCAATGTTTCGACCCAGATTAAAATTAATTTGTACCGGCGTGCTTGTGTTTACTCTCACCAACATCTCTTAGCGAATACTCATGTATGAGCGCAGGCGGAAAGGACACCTTTAAAGGATGCCCTCCTCTCGGATATGTTTGCATCGGCACATCTGCAGCTCCAACGTTTTTCCCTGCCCACCATTTCCCGGACTGAAGATTCCAAGGGACATGATCTAGATTTTAACCTCATCGACGGTGGAGTCGCTGCAAACAATCCAGTAAGTGTTACAGGGTTCCAAACAAACGTTCATATGCTAGGTTGCTATCTAGTCTGAGTAAAGAAGATGATGACGCTGGTTGTGTTTACACGCATCGCGCGATTAACACATGCATGCACATGTATGTACCTAGACAATGGTGACGATAAACGAGATAACGAGGAAGATGACCATGGACAAGCATTACTTCGCGGCGAACCCAACGGACTACAGCGAGATCATCGTCGTCTCCATTGGGACCGGTGCGGCCGATGTCGCTAAGAGTGGTTACACCGCCGACGAATGCTCCCGGTGGAGCACGCTCGGATGGCTGGACCACAAGGATAACTCGCCGATCATTAACATACTAAACCACTCTAGCGCGTGGCTGGGGGACTACGACGTCTCCATCCTCTTCCAGTCGCTCGACAGCGAGAAGAACTACTTGCGAATTCAGGTAGGTGTAAATACATGCATGCATGTGTTAATTAGTAGTATGTACGTCTCTCTCTGCTGCCGTGAATTCAGAAAGTATGGATACATTTAGTTCAAGTGACTAACTAGCTCTTCTCCCGTATTGGTTTGGCTCTCGATATGCAGTATGATTCTTTGGAGGGCCCCGATGTATTCATGGACAACGCAACGGAACAAAACATGGAGAAATTGATCAAAATTGGCGAGGGTCTCCTCAGGCCCGGTCCTGTGAATTTAGTGACCTGGAGCGAAGCTAGAAAGATGGGCCCTTTAATATAACTGTAATAATATAATGATGTTTCCAATAAGTGTAATGCATAAAAAACATTCTTATCAAACAAGTTATACATCTTACCTTAAAAATTTCTTCTAACATTTACTGATGCGAAGTCATTGATGATGACATCAATATCAATTTCATCTAATAATTTCTTCTCGATGCATAAAGTTGCCAAACCATTTAATCTTTCTTGAGACATTACGAACCTCAAATAATTCTTCAATAATTTCAGCTTTGAAAAGGTTCTTTCAGCTGAGGCCACAGTCACAGGCATAGTGAATAGGATCCGATAAGCAATGGAAATATTAAGAAAATTATGCCATACTAAATTCAATTTCAGAATTTCAGAAAATTATGCCATACTAAATTCAATGTCATACTAAACATGCGTGCTGCACCGACGCACCGTAAGGGATTCCTAAATCCCAAATCTAAAGAATAAATATTGGGGACAAAAGCAAACTAAATATTGATTAAACATATATGATATATACTTGACATACCGCATACACAAACACAATCAAGAGGCTTAGGGGCAATTTCTTACCTTCGTACGTACGAAGACCAGGAACTGAGGAACGGATCAACGGAGAGTGCACCTGTGCACGCGACGCACGGGCGCACCGCGCACAGCCGATCGGCGATAGCAGCTAGACGCGCAGTCTCGGCTCTCGTAGAGTCGCAGAGTCTCTGAGTCTGGTCTAAAAACAAACACCGAAATTCACGTAAGTGCATGCAAAAGCTACAGCACGAAGCCATGAATTCACGTAAGTGTATGCAAAAGCTACCTGCGCGGCTGCGCACTGCGCAGAGACTGAGAGATGCTAGTCGCAGGTCGTAGCGGCGGCCTAGCGGGTCTGCGGGGAAGAAGGCAGTCGCGGCGGCGCGGCCGCGCGGCGGAAGGGCGGAACGCGGAGTCGCGGACGCGGAAGCCGAATCGACGCCGCGATGGAAGGCAAATCAAATCGCGCAGCACGTACGTGCCTTTTCTGCTTCCTGAGAATACTATATCTACTTACATATCTGAGGTTGGGCCCCTTGGCGTCGAGGGCCCAGTGCGGCGGCCCAGCTCAACCCCCCCTAGGGCCGGGCCTGGGTCTCCTTGACAAAAAGGTGTCAAGGATGAACACGGAGACAGGCGAATACGAGCCGGTTCCCGATGAAGGGACCAACAAAGACGCGCTCAAACGCCTCGCGGCAACACTTTCTGCCGAAAGAAAGAGCAGGATCGCTAAGAACTAAGGCCGGGCGGTGCATGCACGCAGGTCTTAATATGAACAAATATGTATTGTATTGTATTGTATTGTATTGTATTGTATTGTATTGATCATTAATTTGGCCTTGTGTGCTGGAACTTTGGTATTTCATCCGATATGCTATGTAATCCCCGCTTTTCTTCCCCTCAAAAAAGATGCTAGCGCAATCAGTTCTTCCGCTCAATAGTAAGTTGATCACGGTGATTAGTACTTGGCGGCCGGTGCCAGGTGCCAACCAATGGAATACTGCATTTATGTTTTTGGAGAAACCCCTAAAAATAGGATAAACATCATCGGAAAAATAAAATACTCATGTCATATTTGGAACACAGGAATTTCACGATAATTTCATATAAAGCAGATTAACTTATACAGTAAAAGTTTTCTTATCGGGAAAAATCCCCGCGTTCCAAGCGGACGTCCCAAGTTGCCTGCTAGTTGGCCCGGTCCAAGTGTCATCTGGGAACATCAGCATCAGAATATATTCATTTCCTATCATATATGGGCTAGTTGAAGTGGCCTAGTGGTTGGGCCAGCCCACAAGTCCCCCCCAGTATCGAAGGATTAGGCTTGAAATTTCACCGACTTTTTATGCTCCGGTGCCACGTACAGGCGCAGGCTAGCAGGTGTGTTTCGGCCCCGCGCCGGCGATCGACGAAGGCGCCTCCAACCCCCGCGGCGAGCCGGCAAGTACTCTGCAACCGAGCAGACGACAGCGACGGCCTCCTCCAGGCTCCAGCATCCAAGTGTACCGGCCGGTGCGCGGGGCGACGATCGGCGAGGTACGTTTTGGCAAAACCAAGCTCCTTCTTGCCCTCACTGACCCACGGAGTACTGTACTAGCACGCTGTTTCACTCGATGCCGGCGCGGTGACCCATCCGGCTGCGATCTGGAGCGTACGTGCGCGGTCCAGTGTCTCGCCCCGAACAGCTTGTTTCTTTTGGTTCCACTAGTTGGATGCCCGTGCGTTGCTACGGATTAAAACATAATCGTAACATTTAAAAAGTCTAATTGCAAAATGATAAGGAGCAAAGAAAATACTCTAAAATTAGTCTATCAAACAAGAACACTATAGATCAGTGGCGAAGCTAGTCTATCAAAATAAGCACCACAGCACAATCACCACAATTTCGTTTAACCTAAAAATAAGCTAGACTTTGATTAAACCGATATAAACACAAGCTACAAAACAGATGAAAGTCGAGCTCAAATATAACATAAAAGATTGACAGATGAGAGTCGAGCTCAAATATTGAGAAAAATACAGCCTTAGAACACTTCTGGATCTAAATAATATCAACCCAGGAAATTTGTAAACCTCAACTATGTCAGAGAACTATCCGTTTAGCTAGTACAGTTAGACATGTGAGCATCCGGTAAACATTTTCCCTACCAATCAGGAAAGCATATAACAATTGCATAGGCTAAAATAAATGAGATGATTTGTTGAGATAGAACAAATACTTAAATAGCTTCAAATCTGCAACTGAGATTAAACAAACAAATATCTTGTTGAACATCAAATAAAAAACATTTCCGATATGTAGCAAAAATGTCCACCTGCTTTGCACTCTTCCCAAACACAAAGAGCATTGCATCGATGACATTGCTCTTCCCACTGCCATTTGGCCCAACAACAGCCGAAAAGCTCTGCAACCAAGATAGAAAAAATATCATATTTCTTTGTCTCTAAGAATCATCACTCAGTGAGCAACCTTAGAGAAAAAGCATTCCATATATTCAATTATATTTCGCACGAATCCTAACTATAGTGTGAAAATTCTATGTTCCAAAGAGCTAAAACTGTAGTTTACTCTTTAACGGTATCCTCTTGCCTGGAATACCACGAGCTCACTTGTTTGTAAACTGAAGCATATTAAGGTATTGTGGAGTTTTTTTGTAGTTCCCTTGTTATGCACTTGTGTCACTTCTTATTTACTTCTCTTTCTATGTTTACTTTTTGTATTAGCGAGGTGCTCTCCTTGAAATCTATGAGTCCAAAGTTGTTCGTGTAAATGGTGAGGCTTTGGACAAGACTGCTAAGGTTAACTTGAGTGGAGGAGATGAAATTGTCTTTAGTTCACCCATGAGGCACGCTTATGTATCCTTTTCTATTGCCTACTTTATCTAGTGGATATCTTCTTACTCATTCTTTTTGGGCCTAACACTGATGAAGGAGTTTGATTTGTATTATACTTAGTTTCAAACTTACAATTAATATGAAGTGATAAGAAATGATTTGTATTATACTTAGTTTCAAACTTACAATTAATATGAAGTGATAAGAAATGATTAGACATGTTAACATTTTGGCATTGAAAGTCCTTAATGTCTTATGTATCCTTTTCTATTGCCTACTTCTTTATCTAGTGGATATCTTCTTACTCATTCTTTTTGGGCTTAACACTGATGAAGGAGTTTGATTTGTATTATACTTAGTTTCAAACTTACAATTAATATGAAGTGACAAGAAATGATTTGTATTATACTTAGTTTCAAACTTACAATTAATATGAAGTGATAAGAAATGATTAGACATGTTAACATTTTGGCATTGAAAGTCCTTAATGTGATGGTAGATATTTGAGCAACTATCAGAGGAGAAATCAAGCACTTCAGCGTTTTCCTCTACCTGCAGTAGTGTTCAGGGGCAACATTCACTTGTCAAAGATATTCCGGATCATTTATATCATCTAAAGGACCCAAAGAATCATCCTTTTACACTTTGGAAAAGGCCGACCTCCATTGATCCCTATTGGTGAGACTAATGTATTTTATTTCAATTTGCACTTTACTGTGATTAAAAATGATGCTAAGGTAGTAAACATTGTTACAGGATCATCAGCGGATCCAGATCTATTTAGTAGTTTATGTAAAACAATGGAGGACCACTTTAATGCTGAAGAAAATATACTGTTTACTCGATGTCAACTATTAAAGGAGGATCTGAAAACTGCAACAGTTGATGACAACTCTAGAGTAGAAGACAGAACATGATGACTATTGGACCCACCATGGTAGCATTAGAAAATATTCCAAAATAATGGAAGAAATAAGGATATCCTGTCATCCTGAACTACGCTCTCCCATACCAATTTGAAGCAGGCAGCATCACAAATTCATACAATACAAAGCATACAGCATGGCATATCCGTGGTATAAACATAGATGATGAAGGACAAAAATGTTTGCTGCTATCGATTGAGATACCAAATAAAGTTTTAAACCCTTTTCCTTATCCACTAATAATAGCAGTAGTCTCTTACAACTTCTAGTAATGCACACAAAAATGAGTCTGATATACACCAACTTGCAAAGTCATCCTAAAACAACCATAGTGTTGAGGATGTGGTATGCAACGAAAATTGGAGTACTTGGAAGGTAATGCTGATGCAAATTTGTCGAGCTTATAATGACAAAAGCTATCATTTTCATTTTTCAAGCAAATAATGAAAATACAAACATGCCTGTTGGGGGTTCCATCTTTATCTTTATTGATAAAATGTTGAGATGCAACAGGATTCTTTCCAGGATCTTGCAACTGTTGCCTTTCTTTCCAGGATCTTGCAACTGTTGCCTCAATGACATTGAATAGACTGCACAATGGACACAAATACTTTATCTCAAGACATAATTCAATTCTATGAATAAAGAAGTCCAAAATAAAAAGTACTCAACATATCATCTCCTGACAACATTCCAACGATCAGGTCATGCCCATCCTTGGCCTCCGAGTCAAATGCATGGCAAAGTGGGTTTGAGTTACTGAAGTGGATAGACTTTATTGGATCCTGGTGCAATTAACAACTTGATTAGAACCACAAGGTGACACTTGTAAGTAACTTTAGCATGCATTCAAGAAGGGAACAAATACTTTGTCATGTGAGTGGAGATCATTGATGAACAGTGTATTAGCAGTATTGAAGATGATGTACGCGCCCTTGCCATCACAATTTAAGCTGAGTCGTCACCGGTTCCTCTCTACTTCAAACTGGAATTCCCCACAAATTATAGCAAAGATGATCCGTTGGTATGGTTAAATTGGTGTGAGCAATTCTTTTGGAGGCAAAGAACAGATACTGTTTACTCGATGTCAACTATTAAAGGAGGATCTGATAATTGCAACAATTGATGCTAATGACATCTCCGAGTCATTTGATAGCTGCCCGTATTATCTACCGTATTATCTAAGGTACTATATACATTCAGTGGTTAATAATTCTACTCTTTCGTTCTTTCGTTTTTATGATGCCCTGTTTGTGATATGTTGCAAATGAATTTTGTGATGTGTTGTAAATGAATTTAGTTAAGAGATGGTAGATTATGAATTGAATAATCAATAGCTGATGTAGGGATACTTCCTTCAATGACCTAGTGCAGTTATATGTTTCTATCTGTAATTTGCATAATCAATAGCTGATGTAGGGATACTTACTTAGGATAAAACATGGACTGCCGCGCCTCCTCCTACCTCCGCCCCCAACCGGTGAGAGAAGACGGACGCAACCTGCAACCTGCGGCCGGTCTTGATGATCCTTGAGGGTGGCGGCGCGCTGGGTGTTCTTGGCGCGGCAGCCGAATGCGATGTACAGCGCCCTCAGGATCGCGCTCTTCCCGCCTGCGCCGGCACGGAGAAGAAAGGGCATCAACGGGCAGAAGGTAGGGTTTCAGGGAGGCGTACTGCCGTTCTGGCCGGTGATGAAGTTGACGCGGAGTGGCACATGAAGTTCTCCAGGCGGATGCGGGAGATCGTCCCGGAGGCGACAACACGGGGTGGGGGGAGAAGCGGGGGCGGCAAAGGAGCCGAGGAGGAGGCGGCGACGGCAGCGCGGCGTGGGGAGGAGAAGGCGAGGGCGAAGTGCAGGAGCGGCGGCAGCGGGCACCGGGCAGGCGGCCAGGTGGGCACAGGCGCACGGTGGCCTCACCCCTCACTGCCTCACGCTCACGGAGTCACGGGCGCCTCAGTGCCTTGGCCCTCGCCCCTCGGTGCCGGGCCTGCCGGTCGGCCGGCGGACTGGCGCAGACGCGAGAGCGGAGGGCGGAGCCGCGGGCGCCCAGTAGCCCAGTCGCCGCCGAGTTGCCGCTGACCGCCGCAGGCCCGCAGCACTCGCCGAGTCGCCGCCGACCGCCGCAGCCGCGCACCGTCCGCGCACCGTCGGCCGCCCCTGGTCCCTCTACCCCTAGCGGCGGCGGATCTTGCGGGATCGGGGGCGGCGGCGACCTGGCCCTGACCCGAGGCAGGGGGAGAGCAAGGGGGAGGCGGTGGGGCAGCGACGCAGGGTGGGAGGGAGGGAAGGAGGCGGCCGAGGGGTGGGGAGGCGGCGGCGGCGCGGGGTGGGGAGGGGGAGGAGGCGCCCGGAGGTGGGGAGGAGGCGGCGGCGCGGTGAGAGCGAGGGGCGGCGGCGGGGGATTAGGAGGCGGGGGGGCGCGGGGAGAGCAAGGGGGCGGCGGGGGAGAGCGAGGGGGGCGGCGGCGGCGGCGCGGGGTGGGGAGGGGGAGGAGGCGCCCGAGGGGTGGGGAGGCGGCGGCGGCGCGGGGTGGGGAGGGGGAGGAGGTGCCCGGGAGGTGGGGAGGAGGCGGCGGCGCGGTGAGAGCGAGGGGCGGCGGCGGGGGATTAGGAGGTGGGGGGCGCGGGGAGAGCGAGGGGGGCGGCGGGGGAGAGCGAGGCGGGGGCGTGGGGAGAGCGAGGGGGGCGGCGGCGGCGGCGCGGGGTGGGGAGGGGGAGGAGGCGCCCGGGGTGGGGAGGAGGAGGAGGCGGCGCGGGGTGGGGAGAGGGAGGAGGCGCCCGGGAGGTGGGGAGGAGGCGGCGGCGGCGCGGGGTGGGGAGGTGGAGGAGGCGCCCGGGAGGTGGGGAGGAGGCGGCGGCGCGGTGAGATCGAGGGGCGGCGGCGGGGGATTAGGAGGGGGGCGGGGAGAGCAGGGGGGCGGCGGGGGAGAGCGAGGTGGGGGCGCGGGGAGAGCGAGGCGGGGGCGGCGGGGGAGAGCGAGGCGGGGGCGCGGGGAGAGCGAGGGGGAGGCGGTGGAGGGAGAGCGCGGGGGGTTGGGGCGCGGGGAGAGCGAGGGGTGGCGGCGGGGGAGAGCGAGGCGGGGGGCGTAGGATTGACCATCACTTTCAACTCGTTCTTTTATTAGTTTAGATTTGCGGATGAGCTCTGCAGGTTTTGTTTTTTTGTCCCTGTTGAGCTCCTACCAAAAAAAAAAATCCTTTCGTTCAAACCGCGGCTTCTAATCCCGAGTTTCCATGTGGACCTGTGGAGTAGTCAAGTCACTGTTACTCAATTATATAGTAGTTTCTGGTACTATTTCTCTTCATGCTTGGCAGCTATAGATTGAGTCTAGAGGTGCTCAGGTGGGTTACTGTTTTATTTTGCTAGCTAGCTGGTATTGTAACTGGTTTTTTCTTTTGTCTGAGTTTTGTAACCTGCCCTTGCCATACGCCCACTTGTAGTTAGACGGACATACATCCAAGCAACAAGGGGTTTGAAACATTCCATGGGCTAATCCACTCAACATGTAACAAAGATATATCCTTGGAACACAAGGAATATAATCTTGTATATATGTGAGCGCAGTGGGACAGCGGAAACGATAAGAACAGCGAGCTAATTTCCCGCAAGCATTTCACCAAACTTCTTGTGTGCATGCAACCAATGAGCTCTTTGGCTTCAAACCTACAAGCATCAAACTGTCCAAACTTTCCAAAGTGAATATACTTACAAGATTAGCTTACTAGAATGTCAATATCCCAATATCATCATTCATATATCAAAGAACACACATATATATCATCTTATATGTCAACTCGAACTATACATCATCAACTTGAGCAAAGAAATCAATAGCAACCAAGATGATGACTCAAATCTTCACATATGGTAAAGAGAATACCAAATCAAGAGGAGGCCAAGATTTACGTGGAAACCCCTCATGAGGAAAAATCATGGGCAACAACAGCACGATTCTTCACACTTTGACTATCACAAAAAACACACAATCAACTTGCTCAATACCCAAATCACCAAGAAACCATGCAACCAAATAGCTTGCTTCACCGCCTCAGTCAAAGATATAAACTCAACTTCTATGGTTGACAATGCAACTATAGATTGTAAGGTTGCCCTCCAACTAACACAAGACCCACAAAACTAAAATACATAACTAGTGAGGGAGCACCTCCCATCAAGATCCCTAGCAAAGTCAAAATCTAAATAACCAACAACTTGTTCCAGATTACCTTAGGGGGTCTTGAATCTTTGCACCACAAACGATACTCCTTAACTCCATCACCATAACCAAAGAAAGACACACTTTAATGCTCGAGGTTCCAACTTGTTTTACGGCGGGCAACCAAATACCCTCAAGTGATCATATTGAGGTGGCTTGCTAGACCACACCTTCTCTGGTGTCTTGCAATCAATAGCTGTCGATGGCGAGCGGTTGACCAAATACCCTCAAGTGAAATATTCATAAATTCATGATTAAGTTAACCTGAATAAACTTGATAAATTCAGACCACATAAAATTCTTCAAAAAAAATACACAATAACTATAACTATGTCGGGAGGCTTCACATAAAATTTCGTAATTTTTGGAGCTCGTTTGTTATATGTAAAAACTCATAAATGTATTAAAATTGTATGAATTTTTGAGCAACATTCGCAATGGATAAAATTACCTAAAAAATTATACTGTGAGGTGACCCCCTGCTGGATAATTAGCCAGCTTAATCACCTGCCGCCCCCTCACCAGACGCAGGCAAGCCTACCGTCTGCCTTCCGAGTGGCAGGCTGCCTGCCGTCTGGTGAGGGGGCGGCAGTGCATGCCACCAGCGGCCGCGCCGCGTGTCGCCTCACGGGCGCTGCCGCCCGCCCACTGGACGACAAAAGTGACATTTTTTATCAATACAGTATACATATGACTACTGTTATAAATATGATATAAAATAGTATTAAATGTGGCTTTAACTCACAAGTGGCCACACTGCAATACTACAAAAACAAAAAGTTGGTAGCTTGGTGTGGTCTCTCGCCAGTGGCCTGCACTTGTCCCGGCGCGTTTGATTTCTTGTCACATGGGCTAGCCGAAGTGACCTACTACTTGGGCCGGTCGAAGAACTGAGGAATTAGGCTCACAAATTTCGCCAACTTTCATGCTCCCGATCGGGCGGCAGCGGTCAGCGGAGCGGCCGTGTTTTGGCCCCGCCACGGCGCTTCCAACCACCGGCGCGCGGGCAACGACTCTCCCCTGGCAGCGCGCCGCGCCGAAACTGCAACCGCGCGAGAAGACGACGACGCCGACCTCCACCCAAAGCGTAGCACACCGGCGCGGCAGCGCCACGACCGCGCGCGCGCGGCACGATCTGCCGGCACACGGCGGTTTTTGGAGAGAGAAAAAAACCAAGCGCTTTTTTCTGCCCGCTGATCCACGAACTGTCCTCCCACGTTAATCAATCAAGGCCGGCTAGCGGTGAGGTGACCCCCGGAAATGTCAAAGACGACGTAAATGGAGTATTAATTGCTCCCTCCCCCTACGTCCCCGAATTAACCGGCCATTTCAGTACCCCAAATCACTCACGACTACGCATTTAAGCCATTAATTGTTGTCACTGTGCGCGCGCGCGCGAGCAAAGCAAGCAGCCTGAGACGCTGACGCCGCGTGCGGCTGGAGACGCTGCCGCTGCGTGCGGCCGTATCCGTGTACCACCTACCTAGCCCTGCGCCTTCAAGTCTCCCCAACCAACTCGCCCAGCCGGCCTGGCCCGTCCCCCGCCGTCGATCTCCGGCGATCGACGGCCGGCTGCGCGCCAGGTCAGCGTGAGCCTCGAGTTAATGCTGCTGGGGTGGGCGACGCATTTGCTACTCTCATTTGTTGGGAAGCCAGGCAGCCATGACTATATGAGCCATAGCAGCAGCAGCAACCCAAGTAGGAGCAGCATTTGGCGGTTTGCAATCAAGTCCGGCCGATGGATCACCCAATACATACAGCTGCAATGAAAGCGGCCACTACTACCACCTCAATGCCATCCCCATGACATGATAGTTACTCAGTGTGTGAGCTTGCTGTGGTCTCGATCGCCTTCCTTTTCTTGGTCCGCTTAATTGTGCGTGTACTATTGACACACTAGGTTAAAATTCTTCGTACTACTAGCAGTACAGAGTACTTAGTGTTATAAATAAGTACTTAGTGTTATAAATATGCAAGGGTGGTGAACGGGTTTAGCAAGGTGAAGAGATTGCCCAGGTGGGCTAAGAATTATCTACTACTACGTTTACTCGGTTCAACGTCCTGCTCCATTCAGAGGACGAAAAGCTGTACTTTGCTGACACGTCGGTCCACAGTGCTGGGGGCCCGCAGATGGCGCGATTGCAGTGCTGCTGCCCCAGTTCGGTTGATGTTTTCCCTTCTTTTCCATCCTTCTCTCGTGTTAAGATCCGTTTAATTCAGTTTTTTTAATAATTTTATTCATTTTAATATTTTTCTGCAGATGGTGGGGATGATAAATAGTACTGGGTAATAGAAGTCGAAGCAAGAAACCAGTTGAAAAGATGAAAAAACCATTTGGCTTTTAGTTGAAATGACGCTGTAGTGGCTGTTAGTTTTTTCTAAACCATTCAATTAAAGAAAAATAAAGAAAAAGAGAAAAAATATAAACACTATTATATTTTCACAGCAATGCAAAGGAAAAATGAAAATGAAAAACCCACGTTAAAAACCTAACACATTCTAAACGGTTTTTAGTTTTTCGAAGTTAGAAGTCCAAAGTCAAAATCTATTGGAACTGAGCCTAAAACAGAGCTTAGAATGGAAGTATAGAATAGGTAACTCACACTTAAAAGAGGAAAAAAAAGTACTGCAGACAAAAGCTAGCGATGTCTATAAGGCCGCTCAGTTGGGCTGACATAACCGGGTTTATGTTGTATTTGAGAGGGGCATTTTTGGGAATTTCCCAATTGGAAAAGAGTGGGAGGAGCCCTAAAGCTGGGGCCCACCTGTCGGCCACCCGGGCGAAAGAGCTAAGGGGGAGGAGACTTTGTCTCCTCCCCACATCGGCCTCTGTTGGCTGCGGCGCCTTCCCCGTGCGGCGGTTTTGTTTCTCCTGGCCCAGATCCGAGATCCTCGGTGGCGCAAGGGGAGATGGCGAGTGGGAGGCCGTTGGCGGAGGCGGAGCTGGCCCGGGTTCCTCGGAGCCGGCCGCTCACGCCATCCCGCGTCCACCTCTCGTCTTCTCTTCAAAAGGGGCAGAGCTCCTACGGTAGGTGCATCTCTTCCTCCACCTCCATTTGTTCCCCTTGATTGCTTGTCTCCTTGTTTCTTGGGTTGACGGAGGGTTGGTCCTCGGATCATCTCCGTTTGAGGCCCTACTGCTGGTTCCGTGTGAAAACCCTAACTTGGGTTTGAGCATCTCGGGACATTTGGGGGTCTAGCCAAGGAAGAAGAGGACGACGCCGGCTCCCTGCAGTGTTTGTGCACGCTCAGCCAGTGCGCATATTGTGTTCTTGTGCGGCATCTCTGAACCTCGGCTTCACTTTGGTTTTCGGGTGTAAAGTGAAGAACGGCATTGTATCTCCGTGAATCATCTACCTGCGCGTGGTAGCAGGTTGATAGATTTTCTGGGTGAGCGATTCATCGTGCCTTGCCGTGTTGATTGATCTATTCTTCAGCGTGATTGCTTCAGGACAGTTTTGAGTACTGTAAGTTTGTGAGTATATTCGGTTCTTTCCCTTTTACAGCAGTATATCTTGTTATACAATTTTACTCAAGTATTGTATAACTGCTGTGAATGGTTGTGGGCACACTTGTATGCTCTGTGATGAAATCAGTCATATACTAAATTGATCTAGACAACATTTGTTAGGCTTGAGCTCTAGGGATTGTTTTCTGCAGATTGTACTGTAGACATTTATATCTCTTTCTGTCAGATCTGATTACATGCAATAGAAATTATTGAGTAGGGCAGTAATCTGTTAGAAACTGGTTGGTTTGTATTATTGGTGCAGTATTCTCATTGTTTCAGTCCTGGTTTTTGACTTGTGTAGTACTGCATTATATATATATATATATATATATATATATATATATATGTTGTTCAGTTTTTACGTGAACTTTTAAAGACTATTGTCTATTTCATTGACTGCAATCAGTTAGAAGAATAGAGATTTGTTCTCTGGTTTTGAGTCTGCTGTTAGTCAATCTATTAGAGCTCAAGTCCCAGTTGCTAGATTAATTATGAAGAGTTATGACATGTGCATGAGAAGGCCAAAATCTATGATTTTGCGCAACTCTGTTCTGATAGCAATAATGAAACAATTAACTTGTCAAATGCTAGATTTAGTTGTTTCATTGTTCTTAGGACTGATCTGTATATTGATATTTTCAGCAGTGATGATGTTATATTCTTTGAATATATATGTGAATTTGAATGGCAATTTAGAATTACATTTTTACATGCAATTTATGTCATTCTTATCATGCTGGAAATATGTCCTTTATGTTATTGTTTTCGCTGGAATTAAATATAGAAATATGCTTATACCGCAATATTTACAACAATCCAGAAAATCTATCTTGAAAGAAATGGCTTCCTCATCTGATGTCGTGAAACCTGAAGTGTTTGACGGAGTCAATTTCAAGCGCTGGCAGGCAAAGGTAAAACTTTGGCTGACTGACCTTAAGCTCTTCTGGATCATCTCAAATCCACCGGCGTTTCCGCTGGAGATCCCTGAGACGATGAAATGGGAAGATGCTAATAATGCAGTCTTAGCCCGTTTGCTGGCCATCCTGTCTAATCGTTTGTTTGACGTCTATGTCAACTTCACTAATGCCAAACAACTTTGGGATGAGCTCGAGGAGAAATACTCCGAGGGAGATAATGGAAATGAGTCCTTTGTTACAGCCAATTACTTGAACTACAAGATGGTTGAGGGCAGGTCGGTGATGGAGCAGAGCTTCAACTCCATGTACGTGACTTATGTCAGTACGACTGCGCTCTGCCTGAGAAGTTTTAAGTCAATGTCATTTTGGCTAAGTTACCGCCTTCGTGGCGTGACTTTGTGACCGCTCGGAGGCATATAAAGGAGCGCTTGACGCTCAATGAGTTGTCAGCTGCTATTAATGTTGAGGAGCGTGCTAGAGCCGGTGACGGCTCGGGAAAGGCTCAAGTTCAGGCTCATCAAGTTCAACTAAAGAATGGTGGAGGACCTGGGAAACCCAAGTTCAAGAGTCAGCCCCAAGTCAAGCTACAGCCTAAGAAAATGAAGAAGAAGGAGGAGGACATCGTCTGCTTCGTTTGCGGTGAGGCTGGCCATAAGGCCAATCATTGCCGCAATCGGAAGGGTAAGGGTCCATCTCCGGGTCAGCACAAGAGCCACAAGGCTGAGGTCCATGTCGCGCTGGCTAGCACCAGCTCAGAAGAGTACGTACCTATGGCCTTTATGGCAAGTCCATCTATTGATTGGTGGATTGATACAGGTGCTACTAGACATATATGTGCTGATAGATCTTGTTTTTCCTCTTTTCAGGGTGAAGGTGGTGGATCCGTCCTAATGGGCAACGGAGTCGCCGCAACAGTACGTGGGATTGGACAGGTTTGCCTGAAGCTTACTTCGGGCAAAACACTCATCCTAAGAGACGTGTTGTACGTGCCTGCGATGACGCGCAACTTTCTTAGCGGGTCAATGTTATGTAGGCAAGGAATAAAGCTTGTGTTTGAATCAAATAAGGTCATCTTGACCAAGTTTGGTAATTTTGTGGGCAAAGGCTATGATAGCGGAGGCATGTTCCGCTTATCCATTCTTGATTTGAATAATGTAAACGTTTACAATGTTTCCCATTGCAATAAAGTTCATGATATTTGGCATTCACGGTTGTCATGTAAATTTTGAAGCCATTACGCGGTTAAGTAAGATGAGTTTAATTCCGAGCTATAATTATGAGAAGGGTTCAAAGTGCGAAGTGTGTGTGCAAGTTAAGCAGCCCCGAAAACCTTTTCATAGCGTTGAAGGGCGAAGCACTTCTCCACTTGAACTAATCCACTCTGATCTTTGTGAGATGAATGGAATATTAACTAAAGGTGGCAAACGATACTTCCTAACTCTCATAGATGATGCGACTAAGTATTGTTATATTTATCTACTTAAGTCGAAAGATGAAGCACTTGAATACTTTAAAATCTACAAAGCTGAAGTTGAAAATCAACTAGAAAAGAAAATCAAACGGTTAAGATCGGACCGAGGCGGTGAATACGTCTCACATGAGTTCTCCCAATTCTGTGAAGAAAGTGGAATAATTCATGAAGTTACTCCACCATACTCACCCCAATCTAATGGAATAGCCGAAAGAAAGAACCGAACTCTTTGCGACTTGGTTAACGCCATGCTTCAGAGTTCAGGTATGTCGGACTATTGGTGGGGTGAGGCAGTTCTCACAGCTAACTATGTCCTGAATAGGGTTGCACCTCGCAATCAGGAGGAAACACCCTATGAAGGATGGAAGGGGAGAAAACCCAACTTATCCTATTTTCGAACGTGGGGATGCCTTGCAAAAGTGCATGTGCCGTTGCCGAAGAAAAGGAAGCTTGGTCCTAAGACCGTTGATTGTGTCTTTCTAGGATATGCTATTAATAGCACGGCTTATAGATTTCTAGTGGTCAAATCCGAGGTAAGTGACATCTCTACTAATATAGTGATGGAATCTCGTGATGCGACATTCTTTGAGCATGTGTTTCCTATGAGACCGAATGATGACAGTGGACATATTGGTGAAGATGATCTCTCTATTCTTCCTAGTGTGGATAACACCACTCCAGATTTGGAGTTGAGGAGGAGTAAGAGACAGAGGACCGAGAAGTCACTTGGGGATGACTTTGTCACCTATGTCGTGGATGATGAACCACGAACCCTTTTAGAGGCATACGCATCTCCGGATGTGGATTACTGGAAGGAGGCAGTCCGTAGCAAGATGGATTCCATCATAGCTAACGGAACTTGGGAAATTGCAGATCTCCCGCCTGGTTGTAAATCAGTAGGTTGCAAATGGATCTTTAAAAGAAAACGTAGACCTGATGGTACTATTGAAAAGTACAAGGCCCGTTTAGTGGCTAAAGGTTTCACGCAGAAAGAAGGCGAAGACTATTTTGATACATACTCTCCTGTGGCTCGTTTACCCACAATTCGAGTGCTTTTAGCACTAGCTGCTGCATACAAACTCCTAGTACATCAAATGGATGTAAAGACCGCTTTCCTAAACGGTGAGCTGGATGAGGGGATTTATATGCAACAACCTGAAGGATTTGTGGTTGAAGGGCAAGAAAGGAAAGTATGTCGATTGATTAAATCTTTGTATGGTCTAAAGCAAGCTCCTAAGCAATGGCATGAGAAATTTGATAGTACGATGACATCGGTCGGCTTTTGTGTAAACGAAGCCGATAAATGTGTCTACTATCGGTTTAATGGGGGCGAAGGTGTCATTCTATGTCTTTACGTAGATGATATATTGCTATTTGGGACCAACATAGATGTGATCAATAGCACAAAGTCTTTCCTTTCCCAGAATTTTGGCATGAAAGATCTGGGTGAAGCTGATGTTATCTTAAACATTAAGCTTATAAAGGGTGAGAATGAGATTACTCTTTCGCAATCCCATTATGTAGATAAAGTCCTAACCAGATTTGGGTTTAAGGACTGTAAGCCAGCTACTACACCCTATGATCCAAATGCAAAACTACATAAGAACACTGGGCATGGGAAGGATCAACTTAAATATTCTCAGATCATAGGATCCCTGATGTATTTAACTAGTGCAACGAGGCCAGACATCTCATATGCTGTATGCAGATTGAGTCGTTATACGTCCAATCCAGGAGATGATCATTGGATAGCATTAGAAAGAGTACTAAGGTACTTGAAAGGAAATCCTAATTTGGGAATACATTACTCCGGTCATCCTGCAGTCTTGGAAGGATTCAGTGATTCTAACTGGATCAGTGACTCGGATGACATGAAGGCTACGAGTGGTTATGTATTCACTCTAGCAGGTGGGGCCGTGTCGTGGAAGTCTTCTAAACAGACTATTCTTACACGGTCCACTATGGAGGCTGAATTGGTAGCGCTTGATTCAGCGGCTGTAGAGGCAGAATGGATTCGAGAACTCCTTTCTGACCTACCTGTGCTGGAAAAATCTATTCCAGCTATTTTGACCTACTGCGATAACCAAACCGTTCTGGTTAAGACGAAGAGTAGGAAAGACAATATGAAGTCCTCAAAACATATAAAGCGCCGACTTAAGTCGGTAAGGCATGCCAGAGAGACGGGTGTTATTAATGTAGAATACATCCAGTCTGAAAGGAACTTGGCAGATCCTTTCACTAAAGGATTGGCGCGAAAGGCCATCCAAGCAGCGTCACAGGGAATGGGGCTTATACCCGTATAAAAGGCTCACATTGGTGGTAACCTATCCTAGGAGATCGGAGATCCCGTGAACTAGGCTCTAGGACAACAAACTGTGTGAGATTAGAGAGCACATTTAACGGGTCCCATTAGCTGCAGTGCTCTGTCTGTATGGAAGGTTGAGCATTAGCTCTTAATGAACTCAATGTCTATATGACTTATGGAATCGTCCTACAGGATTCCTAGAAGAGTTCACCTACGTGAGTGTGATTGTGAGGTCGCAATCAAAGAAAGATAAGGGTATACTTTCTTAAGCACTCATGAGATAGATACGGGGACATGACCGTAACGTCCCAACCCGAGAGGGAAAGGGCAAGCCGCCCAGTACAGAATGTGATTTGGGCGAAAATTCTCACACCAAGGCATTGGATCAAGGCGTAGTCCTCCTTTGTCTGTGCAGAGTCGTAGTCCTTTTTGCTAGGCTTTGGGTTCAAACCCGCAAGGTACCCATAGTCGAACAACTGTATATTTAACAAGACTTTGGACATCTTTTTACCAATTGGTAAATTGGTGGGGACTGTTGTATTTGAGAGGGGCATTTTGGGAATTTCCCAATTGGAAAAGAGTGGGAGGAGCCCTAAAGGTGGGGCCCACCTGTCGGCCACCCGGGCGAAAGAGCTAAGGGGGAGGAGACTTTGTCTCCTCCCCGCATCGGCCTCTGTTGGCTGCGGCGCCTTCCCCGTGCGGCGGTTTTGTTTCTCCTGGCCCAGATCCGAGATCCTCGGTGGCGCAAGGGGAGATGGCGAGTGGGAGGCCGTTGGCGGAGGCGGAGCTGGCCCGGGTTCCTCGGAGCCGGCCGCTCACGCCATCCCGCGTCCACCTCTCGTCTTCTCTTCAAAAGAGGCAGAGCTCCTACGGTAGGTGCATCTCTTCCTCCACCTCCATTTGTTCCCCTTGATTGCTTGTCTCCTTGTTTCTTGGGTTGACGGAGGGTTGGTCCTCGGATCATCTCCGTTTGAGGCCCTACTGCTGGTTCCGTGTGAAAACCCTAACTTGGGTTTGAGCATCTCGGGACATTTGGGGGTCTAGCCAAGGAAGAAGAGGACGACGTCGGCTCCCTGCAGCGTTTGTGCGCGCTCAGCCAGTGCGCATATTGTGTTCTTGTGCGGCATCTCTGAACCTCGGCTTCACTTTGGTTTTCGGGTGTAAAGTGAAGAACGGCATTGTATCTCCGTGAATCATCTACCTGCGCGTGGTAGCGGGTTGATAGATTTTCTGGGTGAGCGATTCATCGTGCCTTGCCGTGTTGATTGATCTATTCTTCAGCGTGATTGCTTCAGGACAGTTTTGAGTATTGTAAGTTTGTGAGTATATTCGGTTCTTTCCCTTTTACAGCAGTATATCTTGTTATACAATTTTACTCAAGTATTGTATAACTGCTGTGAATGGTTGTGGGCACACTTGTATGCTCTGTGATGAAATCAGTCATATACTAAATTGATCTAGACAACATTTGTTAGGCTTGAGCTCTAGGGATTGTTTTCTGCAGATTGTACTGTAGACATTTATATCTCTTTCTGTCAGATCTGATTACATGCAATAGAAATTATTGAGTAGGGCAGTAATCTGTTAGAAACTGGTTGGTTTGTATTATTGGTGCAGTATTCTCATTGTTTCAGTCCTGGTTTTTGACTTGTGTAGTACTGCATTATATATATATATATGTTGTTCAGTTTATTGCTTATTACGTGAACTTTTAAAGACTATTGTCTATTTCATTGACTGCAATCAGTTAGAAGAATAGAGATTTGTTCTCTGGTTTTGAGTCTGCTGTTAGTCAATCTATTAGAGCTCAAGTCCCAGTTGCTAGATTAATTATGAAGAGTTATGACATGTGCATGAGAAGGCCAAAATCTATGATTTTGCGCAACTCTGTTCTGAGAGCAATAATGAAACAATTAACTTGTCAAATGCTAGATTTAGTTGTTTCATTGTTCTTAGGACTGATCTGTATATTGATATTTTCAGCAGTGATGATGTTATATTCTTTGAATATATATGTGAATTTGAATGGCAATTTAGAATTACATTTTTTACATGCAATTTATGTCATTCTTATCATGCTGGAAATATGTCCTTTATGTTATTGTTTTGGCTGGAATTAAATATAGAAATATGCTTATACCGCAATATTTACAACAGTTTATAGCTGAAATTACACTGTAGCTGATAGTAGCTTATTTGGCGCAACTAAATTTAAAAGAAAATTAAAATAAAAAACAGGTTAGCCCATCACAAATAATATAAATGAATACAGGAAAAAGAACCGACAAAAAAGTTAGAAAGTTAAAAAAAGATAAAATTTAGAAATTGTAAAAATAAGTTAGAAGACAAAAGTTCCTATATCACGCGGTTGTAGCATTGATTTGGATCCTCTTATGTGACCTACTGTCCTACTCCTTTAAAAGAAATTGTCCGTGTACTCTCCAAGCTTTCAATAAGAGCCGTACCAGTCCAGCGTGTCCTTGGCCTGAGAGATCGAGCAATTGCTCGTAAGTTAAGATATGTTTTTAAGACTAGTAACAGTAAACATTTCTCTGACAATTCTGCTGACCAGTGTAAGCCAGAGCCCAGAAGGAACTGTACCGTCCGCATGATAACCACTTCTGCTTCTTCAGTTCTTCTTCGTCATGCGGAGGCCGCGTCCGTCCGACAAGCTGTGCAGACATGGCAGTACACGTGAGCTTAACTAATACCGCTTCCTTTATCTTTACTCCTCTTCCTTTGCCTGCTTTTTGGTCTGTTCTTGTGTGTGGCCATTTCTGCTT
Organism: Dendrocalamus latiflorus; assembly: GCA_017311315.1. Lineage (NCBI taxonomy): Eukaryota > Viridiplantae > Streptophyta > Magnoliopsida > Poales > Poaceae > Dendrocalamus > Dendrocalamus latiflorus. The sequence goes on along the minus strand of CM029671.1, from coordinate 24,841,282 downwards.
GGAATTCATCTATTTGCGTTCGGACCCCTAGCAAGATTTAAAGTTGTTTCTTGAGCCCTCTCTTTCGACAAGAGGGTGACGTCTTGCTTGGTTGCCCATCGACATCGAGAAAGGTGATATTCCGTTAGGCTTTTAAGAATGGATGTTGGTACTACACAGAATATCTTCTTTTAGGGCAATATTTTTTTTAATTTTGAAACCATTTCCTTTCTTTTAGGGCAATGTTGACATTGATTAATGCATGTATATTACCTTCTCAATTTCGCTATATCTTTACTATTATAAAAGTGTGAGTTAGTGGTTGATCTATTCTCCCTCCTCTTTTCTCAACCATTCGATTTGATCTGGACCATTTGTCTTTCTCCTCCCCTCTCTCTCAGGATACAACCGCCCACCCCCTCCACTTTCCCCATCTTCTCGTGCATTTTGACCACCTTTCTATCTCTGTTGCTTACTCTCCAATATTTGATGTGTGAAGTTGGTCAGACAGTAAGTTTCGTCTCACCATTTTTATGACTTCGTTGCAACACACGGGTCTCTAACTAGTTATTTATGACATCGGAGTATATGTTTTAATATGTTTATCCATTGAGAGGAGTAGAGTGAAGTTATTGTAATTTTTCTACTCTCTACCCTAATTAAATACTTTGTAAGAGGTTAAGTGATTATATATGGGTATATATAGTTATTTCTCATTAACTTTTTATTACATTTAGTACTTCCTTCGTCTATATGTATTGTGGGCTGTTGACAAATATTGTGAAACAAGGGAGTACTACTCTAATATGGAGTTGTTGTCACTTTGTCTCGTGCAAATTGTGCAACTATCACTATGAGATGGAGGAGGACACGCTGCAGTTGTAATTGGGCACTTCTTGCATTTGATTTGGGCAACACAATTACGCATGGAATTTCTTTTTTTTTCTAGGATTACGTATGGTATTGACAAATGGTAGATAATGCATTTGACTACAAAAAATGCATTTGCCTTTTCTAAATTTTGTTCAAACATAAACAGGAAACAAGCAATGTAATCTTTTTTTTTTGGAAAGCAGGTGTTATCTTAAAGAACGGGAGGAGTAGCATGATGCCAAGACCCGACAAAAAATTGAGCAAGATTAGGGCCCCATTCCATTTAATCTAAATGGACGCAAAGCTAATTTCTAGGTACCACAGTACTGTCTAATTAAATAGGAGGAATGACCTGAAATAAAGGAGGTGGCGTAACCGCATAAGTGCACGACAAGCTAAAGCTAAACTATATAAACTACATATAACCGATTGATGTCATTCTCATGCAAGAATGGAAAAGGATGCAGGCTAGTAGATGAAAACGAATGTGTTGCTTTCGCTCTCCCAGCTTATGGCTTGCAAATAAATCTCACTACCCAAACTTTCTCCCATCATATGGGAAATATCAAGCATGTGGATATCTAAAACTTCATCCAATGCACATGGACCTCATCTCTAGATATGATCTTTGCAGAATTGCAGTTGTTCAAGATATTTTGAAGCGGACTTTCAAATGCACCGGAACTCCAAACGCAAAAGGGAAGATAGCATACTTTGATAGTCCACTAGGTACAGGGATACATCAAGGAGCAAACATTCCGAAGATACCGACTCGCAACGGTCATTTTCTACGCATCTGTGCAGAATCTGGACCCTGCTCAAAAGGGTTAATTTTGAGTGAATTATAGCTGAAAAGCACTGTAGCTGACTAAAACAACATTGTAGCTAATTGTGTCTTTTTGACGTAATTAAATTTAAAAAATTTAAAAATAGAAAAAAATAGATTAGCCCGTCACAACAAACGAATAAGGAAAAAAACCGACAAAAAACTCAAAAAAGCTAAAAACCAAAAAAAGATGAAATTATTGAATAGTGAAAAATAAGATATAAGTTCAAGCCGAAATAAGCGGGCCCTAAGGTGACATATTATTTCACTGTCTCGTGCCAAAAAATTGCAAGTACCCACCCCACAAACACCTCCTTGTATACATTTTTACCCCGATACCAATATTTATTTATTTTTAAGATTTGCCCTACGCAATTATCACAAAATAATGAGACTAGAGACTCCCAGATTTGCATCACCAAAGCACATTCAAACACACACAAACCTCTTCTCTACCCTTATCTCCACACTGTGACCCCTTTTCCCCTGAAAAGAACATTCTCACATGCCCATTTCTCTTTTCCAAAAATCACATGCTCACGTCCACCCAAAAGCGCAAACCAACACCAATGACAGCAACTAATCCGACCATCTCACATCAGCTACTAGAATACAAACCCTCCAAGCCCGTCCAAAATTAGTAGGTCCTGCTTCAAATGACTTCTGTTTCTGATTTCTTCAAGCTACTTGAAATACATCAACTTCTTAATCTCGGTTTTTTGGTTTTTTTTTTCACTTTTACTTTTTTTTTGCATTAACCGCGAAGATATAAAGTTGTTTCATTTTTTCTCATTTTCTCTATTTCTTTTAATTGAATTACCTAGAAAAAACAATCGCTACAATGTAATTTTAACCAATAGATAAAAAGCGCAGTCATAAAACAAACTTCTCAGATCAAAACAAAAAAAAAAGGGAGAAAAGAAGCCCAGAAAGTAGAAACCTCACAAAACACACACCTCTCGAGTTAAACCACAAGCATCACTCGTCCCGCAAGCTCGCCGCCCTTACTCCCTTTCCACCCTCCCATTTCAATTCACCACGCTCCCCAGTACCCACTCGCCACTCCCCTCCGCACTCCAAAGCTCTCGCCTCCTCCCCCCTTCCGCCAATGGCCGCCGCCTCCTAGCGGGCTAGCACGCAACCCCGCCCAGATCCCGCGCGCAGCACGCCGCCTCCGCTCGCTGGCCGCCGGCCATGGGGGGCTGCCACGCGAAGCCGCTCACCCACGACCCCGACCACTCGCCGCCGCACACCGCGCCGGTCACCCCGCCACGGGAGTCCGCCGCCGCCGCCCCCGTCACGAAGAAGCCCTGGGCGTCGCCCTTCTTCTCCCTGTCCACCCCGAGCCCCAGCCCGGCGCACCACCTCTTCTCCTCTGCGGCCTCCCCAAGGAAGTCCCCCGCCCCGGGCTCCGCGCCCACCACCCCGGGCAGGCGCCTGCTGCGGCTGCCCTTCCCGCCGCCGTCGCCCGCCAAGCACATCCGCCAGGCTCTCGCGCGGCGCCACGGGCCCTCGCGGCCGGCGATTCCCGAGGAGGGCGGCCCGGGGGAGGGGGAGGGCGGGAGGGGGCTCGACAAGGGGTTCGGGTTCAACAAGGGGTTCGCGGCCAAATACGAGATGGGGGACGAGGTGGGGAGGGGCCACTTCGGCTACACCTGCGCCGCGAGGATCAGGAAGGGGGCTCGCAAGGGTGAGGCGGTCGCCGTCAAGGTCATTCCCAAGGCCAAGGTGATGTGCCAAATGCCTGAATTTTGATCCTTGTTTTGGTGTGCTCTCGGTTGAATCTGAAGAAACCGGGCATGCATCTGCATACTAGTTTTCTGAAAAGTGATGATGCGGAAATTTAGAGATAGTGTAGATTTGTTAATAGCTATTGGCTAATAGGGAAAATTGAGTATATAGGACTAAGTTGAGTGTGATTTTGTGAAATATGATCAAGTTTTTTGGACTTGTAAATATAGGACTGAGTTCACCACCTTCTTGCAAATATAGGATTTTTTCCATTTTAATTTCATTTCTATTTTTCAGGCATTTTTCTCCACGCGAAATGACCTTTTGCCCTTCTTCTTCCTCCTCACCTGGCCGCGCCGCTGCCTGGCCGCGCCGCCCCCTCGCTGGCCGCGTCGCCCCCTCGCCCGCCCCGCGCCGCCGCCGCTCCCTCGCCTGCCCCGTGCCGTGCCGCCGCCGCTCCCTCGCCCGCGCAGCGCCGCGCCGCCGCTCCCTCCCCAGGCGAGGGAGCGGCGGCGGCGCGGCGCGGGCGAGGGAGCGGCGGCGGCGCGGGGCGGGCGAGGGGGCGGCGCGGCCAGGCGGCGGTGCGGGAGGAAGAAGAAGGGCAAAAGGGTCATTTCGCGTGGAGAAAAATGCCTGAAAAATGGAAATGAAATTAAAATGGGAAAAATCCTATATTTGCAAGAAGGTGGTGAACTCAGTCCTATATTTACAAGTCCAAAAAACTTGGTCCTATTTCACAAAATCACACTCAACTCAGTCCTATATACTCAATTTTCCCTGGCTAATATGGTGTTCTCATGACACCATGATGCTGCTTTTGAACAAAAGTTTCATCGAATTTTGTGGTTTTATGAATGTCCTTACTGTTTATAGAATAGAGAAAACTTGAGGCTTGCTTCTCTGAAAGCAGCCAATGATTAATCTGTTCTTCAACTGATTTCTTATGAAATGTGGCCCCCTTCATGTAATCGAAGAACAGCTTCCACCTAGAGTTAAGTACAAGTGCTGTTGTTATAGATTCCGAGGCCAATGTTTTCTTCTCCTGACAGCATGGGCTGATGTCCTAACATGATACTATTCCACATTGTGCATTGCAAAACAAATGACTAACTTCATTGCATGCCCTTATGATTATATAGAGTATATGATTTTCCTTTCTATGCATTCTACCTTAGGTACTGGGTAGCATATATGATTTTGTGCTGTAAATATGCCCACTTGAACGATGAGATTAAGTTCGGGCATTGTTTGTTACTTGTGGAATTTACATTTGACGTGTCTAAACTACTTGGTATTATTTTTCTGTTATTTTTGTGGGCACTGGTTTAAACTACACAATTTTAACATCATCTGCTGGTTGATCTTTTGTCAGATGACAACATCTATCGCTATAGAGGATGTCCGAAGGGAGGTGAAAATCTTGAAGGCTTTGGCGGGACACAAGAACTTGGTCCAATTCTATGATGCCTACGAGGACAACGAAAACGTGTATATAGTAATGGAGTAAGCTTCTAATACCTGCAAAGTTGTAATGTGTTTTCACTTTTTATTCCATATGCTATGAGGATGCCCTCCTTAGTATATCAGGTGTGTTGACTATTAGCCCTCATTATCGACACTCTCAAGTCTCAACTACAAACTAAAAAAACTCATGAAAATCTATGAGTTCCTTTTTGCTAACTTAGTTTGCATAGTTTTGTAGCCCTTTTTTAAAACATTTTCTCTCTCCTTGCTTATTATTTGGGTGGGAAGAACAACCTTTTGGAAGCATAGAAAATATGTTACCTCAGATGCTTAAAACACCTGTTTAACAAATATAAGATTTTCTGTCCATTTGTCCAAATTATTAGTTAGGATTTTCTTTCTAATGTTTATTCTGGTTCCTAGTGTCACTCATAATGTTGGGCCAAGGTAGCATTGATAGTGTATACAATTTGGTAGCAGACTCCACTTTTACCGCATGATGAAAACGAACTTGCATTAAATGTCCGTTGCGGGTGGCAGTGCTCTTACTAGAAGGCTAGCAATTGCATCTGCATACTCTTTTTCTTTTTCCGCCCAACCTTGACCATGAACATTCTGCAAAACAAAAACAAAAAAAAAACGGAGCGGCGCCCCCGGGGGGGGGGGGGGTAAATCTTCCAAAATGATGTCTTCTTCTTTCTTCTTCACATTTATACTTACCATTTATAGTTTTATACCTTCTGCTGATGGTGATCCTTGATTCCTTGTACATCCTGTTCTGTATTCAACATGCCCCCCCCCCCACCCCAATGTTACATTCATGTTAAAAGTTCATATTGATTAATCCAAAATCCTTTTGTTTAGGTTGTGTGAGGGAGGAGAGCTTCTGGATAGAATACTTTCCAGGTATGTTACAACTTTCAAGTAAACTTAAATTGTGTAATAGAACACTGTAGTTCACTACAAAATAGGTGCTTTAATACAACTGTTTTGCTGCTTTAAGTAGAGGTGGGAAGTACTCCGAGGATGATGCAAAAGCTGTCCTCGTGCAAATATTAAATGTTGTTGCTTTTTTCCACATTCAAGGAGTGGTTCATCGGGATCTCAAACCAGAGGTGAAGTTTTTTCCCTTCATCTCAACAGTTGTCACCATTTTTCATGCTTTAGAGGTTTAGGAAGTTACAATTTTCATTGGTGCTGGTAAACTAGCTACGACTTCAATGAAAATGGCGATGATTAGCTATTTGTACTTCCGCTATATACTACATCCATGAATCTTGAGCATTGCACTATTCCATTAAACTTTATTCATAACATTCCTTACATGGCCTGTTTATTGCATTACCTTTCCCTCTGTGAATAGTTTCTAATTTTAACTGTTTTCATTTTTGGCTTTTCCATGACTTCTAAAATATGATCCTTTTTCAGAATTTTCTTTTTACTTCGAAAGATGACAACTCTCAACTTAAGGCTATCGACTTTGGCTTATCGGATTTTGTAAAACCAGGTTAGTTTCTTACTGCTCATTCTGCATATTTATTAATTTATTGATTCATACTTGCCATTAGCGAAGATGGTAGTATTCACTATTCACAGGTAAAAAAAACTTAAATATTTTATGCAGATGAGAGGCTAAATGATATCGTTGGAAGTGCTTATTATGTTGCTCCAGAAGTTCTGCATAGATGCTATAGCACAGAAGCTGATGTCTGGAGTATAGGTGTAATTGCATATATCCTCCTTTGTGGCAGTCGTCCATTTTGGGCACGAACTGAATCTGGCATATTCCGTTCTGTTCTCAAAGCTGACCCCAGTTATAATGAGGCACCTTGGCCTTCTGTGACTGCGGAAGCAATGGATTTTGTTAAGCGCTTGCTGTGCAAGGATCCACGTAGAAGGATGACTGCAGCACAAGCTTTAAGTGAGTTTCAATCTATCCATATGGATTCCAATTGAATACTACATTGTTCTGAGTAGTATCCTTCATATCATGTTTTTCAGGTCACCCATGGATCAGAAATTACAATGACATTAAGCTGCCATTGGACATTCTTATATTCCGACTTATCAAAGCTTATATTCGTTCCTCATCATTACGAAAAGCTGCTCTGAGGGTCAACACTGATAAAACTTGTTCTGGTTTTTCTCATGTTGTTCTGCATGGATATGTGCTGTTGCTTCAGTTTTGCACTTTGTTGCTTTTATCTAAACGCAAAATTTTCTACTGAAGGACTATAATGGTTGTGCAATAACCTAGTATTTTTACTTGTGGTTAATTAATTTCTATTGCAGTTATCTCCTAGAAATTCTTGATCAAGATCATTACATATAGAGTTTTCGTGGGTTTTTTTGGGCGCCTACCATATGTAGCTTTGCTTTTATTTGTTCCACCTTCCCAGAAAAGAAAATGAAATGCTTAGACAGCTCCATTGGTTTGCATCTGGAATAAATAAAAAGGGGAACTTTTGTTGCCAACACTTACATTTGAAATTTGAAATGGTGCTTTCAAGCTTTTCTTTTGGCACTCATGACTATTCTCTTTTACTTTCGTCTGCAATCTGCAGTCATTGATGTGTGATCTTTCTTGATTCGTTCCAGGCTCTATCAAAGACTTTGACCGTTGATGAGCTTTTCTATCTGAAGGGGCAGTTTTCTTTATTGGAACCAGACAGAAATGGATGCATCACTCTAGATAGTATCAGAATGGTGGTTCATCATATAGCTCTGATATGCTCTCCCATTCATTTTTAAGCTACTCTGGTGACTCTTGTTTCATCTTGGTTAGGCCTTGACAAGAGAAGCCACTGATGCAATGAAGGATTCACGAGTTCAGGAGATTCTTGTCTCGGTAAATATGTTGTTGATTTTGAACGCAGCATTTTCATTCATGCACAAGTTGTACTCACTGTATAACTGTATCTTCTTTTCAGTTGAGCGCTCTTCAGTACAGAAGAATGGACTTTCAAGAGTTCTGTGCGGCTGCAGTTAGTGTGCATCAGCTCGAAGCATTAGATAGATGGGAGCAACATGCCCGATCCGCTTACGAACATTTTGACAAGGATGGCAATCGAGCTATTGTAATTGATGAACTGGCTTCTGTATGTGATATCTTCCTCCCCATCCTTGTTCATTCTAACCTATCAATTTGGAGTCTCTTCACATATTTCCTGATATGTTACTTGGTCTTCCAGGAATTGGGTCTTAGCCCTTCCGTGCCGTTGCACGTCGTTCTGCAAGATTGGATCAGGCACACCGATGGGAAACTGAGTTTCCTTGGATTTGTCAAGCTATTGCATGGCATGTCCAGCAGGTCCCAGCCAAAGATGAGATAGCTGTTGATAATCTCTAACGACAGCACAAGTTTATGCTGCCCTAGCCCCCTGCCGGCTTGGTTCACAGACAAGTCAACAAGGCTAAGGAACCGTCGCCTGGAGCTTGCATAGTGAGGACAACTGCGTGTGCTAGTACCGCTTGGTTTGTCGCTAATTTGAGTATAGAGTTCTGTTTGTTGTCACCTGCCAACTGATCATCATCATCATCATCATCATCAATTAGTAGATAAGAAAAGGAAAATCTCACCCATGTCTCTGCAACATGTGATGTTTCTAACAGTCTTAGAATAGCCGTCATGTGCCCGTTGTTGTGAACAGCATTGTAATTGTAAAATGCCCTGGTTCCTGGAACTGGAGCGAGTTGCCTGCAGTCTCGCTCGGATGGGCATTTGGAGCGTGGACATGCCACTTACTGCCATTGTCAGTGTGCCATTATACTGATTGAGATGAAAATGTTTGAATTTTGTGGTGGTCATCTGGTTTCTCCTTCTAGCTTCTTCCTCTTTGTTACCTGCTTCGCTTTGGTTTTGCCCTGTGCTAGACATGACCGTTCATCTCGTTTTGTACGGCTGATGTTTGAGGCAGGCGAGAAGTTCCAAGATTGCCGGCAACGGCAAGCATGCGTGCTTTGTCATTGTCTGCGTTGATCTGAGCCATTGATGCTTTCATCTGAGCCGTTGATCTTGCGTCAAACATTGCAATCCAAATGTCCCAACGGCTGCGCGCTCAAATTTGGATTTTGAAATTCGAAAGACTGGGAGAAGGGTAACGTTATTACTCGTAGACAGGAAGTAAACGGTAGTATTACACTCACGCCGTTTCATTCCAAGCCAAACGGAAAAGAGGAAAAGCGAAGGCGGAAGGCAACCGTGATGCTCCATGTCATCATACTTAGAACATGACACGAGTCAATAGATTATTACTCGATAAGAATACCGTCTCATCGAATAATAATCTATCAGAATATTATAGCAGAACAATAATTAGAGATAGTACCACTTTATTATTATTACAGTATCGTGCCATGTAACACCCTAAAATCCGCAAGTCCAAAATTTGTGCAAATTGTAAAACTTTTCATTGAATCATATTGGCATTTGAATTTCGTCTACAATTTTATTTAAGCTTTTCCGAATTTTTTGCTATACAAATTAATACTGGGGAATAATGTCGGACCCAGATTTTACAATCCGGAATCTACTGTGTTTAATTGCACTATTCCCTGGATCAGTAGATAGTGCACACAGTTACAGTCCTGAATATCAAAGTACATATCATGCGGAAACGTAATTAAAATAATAAACTTACACATGGGCCGATTAGGCCGAAATCAATAAATTGCAGCAGCGGAAGAACGAAGCACACAGGTGGGACCTTCAGGACATGCCCACAGGCAGCCAACTGGAGGTTCGCGGCCTAGTTCTCGACATCTTCATCTTCTGTGCCATCATGATTCAAAAGTATTGTTGAAGCGCAGTGATCTGATTCCTGCTCCTGAATTTGTCGCAAAAGCGAGCATGAGCACTCCGACCCCGTGCTCAGCAAGCCAATACACAGAATGCAGTATATAACATGTATGGCTGATCAAAGGATGGCTTAGGTTTGTTTCATTTTTGCGAAGAGTGCTTTTGAATACAATTATATAAAAATCCTCAAGACCTAGCAATTTGAACACAAGTATATATCATGAATGCAACATTACTAGTGATTCAGATTCCATCCACCTTTACATGGCATCCGCACCATATAACAATTCTTCAGCGTTATAGCCGCTTAACTTACCACTGGGACGACACCCAGGACAATTCCAAATCAGGGCAGTCCATCGCCCTTTCACTTTTCCATTCCCAGTTTTCAATATTTTATAAACAGAACTATATCTGGTTAAGTTCCCATGTCCGCCCTTGACCGTGGGCACGGCTATTCGAATAGTTTTAACTCTGCAGAGTTTGTACACTTTCACCACAAGAGATAATCAACTCGTTGCTCCACACGATACCTTAGACATGTGGTTGAGCAGACCATCACAGTGACTTTTCAAAGTATCTAAGCTCTTTTCTTATCTCACAATTATGGGAAACTGCCCACTTGCGGTGGGTCCCATCTTTGCGCGGGATGTTTCTCACTGCTACTAGCGTACGGGCCCCACTTCCCTCTGCGCTAGCACGACTGGGAAACTTCACCCTACACTGGTGTCCCTTCAGGCCCCCTTGCCATAGCATAGCCCCTTCAACCCCCTACCAGTGAGATGATTCCAGAACTTCGATAAATCTACTTAGCCAAGTCGTAATTTACGGACTTATGGTTGCACTGTTTTACAAGGGAGTTCATGACAAGATTCAGTCCTTAGTGGTATCTGGGCGGTCTACCACTAACCCACTGTTGATCCATCACTAACTCAAAATTTTGTGCTTCCACTGCACCACACTGTGCATCTACTGCACCACATTCACATTACACATACACACCCTCGAACCAATCCGCCCAGACATTAAAGCAAGTTGGGAATTTTGGGGACATAAAATAATACTACCAAAAATATGCCAGTCATTTCCACTATGACTGCCCAACCAGTTTTCCTGATTAAAAGTGATAATGATGTTCGGGGGTATTTCTACGCCCCAGGTGTACTTATGCAGTACTGAGCGTAGCATATCATTAGGGACTTATTTTTGAAATGCTATTATTATAGTTTTACTAGGGCGACAAGGTTCATACATCCAAACATTTCAACAGAGGGTGTAATATCATTCAAGGTAATAGTGGCATATAACTAAAATATCAAATTTAGCATGTATTTGTATATAAATAACAGCATGCAATTTTGCTAATTTAAAGCAAAGTAATTTGCATGAAATATAGGTCCAACATGATCAAAGTATTGACTCGCCTGGCGCGGTTTACGCGGTCTTGAGCTCACACAATGCTTTCTCTTGAGCTTCGGATGTTTTCTTCACTTCGCTCTTGATATCACTTGATCCGTGGAATCTTCGGACTTCAGTTTCTAATTACGCGACAAACGACTGAATCCAAAATGAAAGCAAATAACTCAAAAGATCCAAATAAATCCAAACACTTTAAATACCCGATTTAATTTAAATTAGACATTTATTACGATTTGAGAATAGAAAGATGATTCAGGTTAGTGTGTCGTAAGCATAGCGGTAGCTGGATTTGAGCGGAAGGACGAGTTGTCTGAATGCTTTACCGTGAGGGAAAATTTTAGAAATACGAGGGATCGCAAGTGAAGATGTACCTACAGGAATTATCTGCTTTTGGAAAAAGGAAGGTGGACATACATAGCCGATTGAGGAGAAGCGAGGTTTGACCTTTTTATTATTAAATTTCGTTTATTATTTTTGTATTTTTCAAGAAAGTTCCATGAGTCGGGTTAGACCTACAGTCTGGTGTAGGAGTTTAGGGCACTAATTTTATCTCTAGTGTATGCATTCCTTGCAACTCAGGTTATGGCAAGGCAAACTGGACTATTGGATGAGATCTGTACTTATTCTATAAATCTTGAAGGTATTATATCACTTGAATATCTTAATTAAGTTTTTATAATAGTCTCTGATATAGGCTTTTATTTATTACTAATCTATAGTTTATTTACACGAGTCCCGACTTGCTGTATATAGATAATTACGCTCCATATAAATATGTACTAAAGCTAGTGTAAGACTTAATTGACGGCGCTACTGTTATGTTGCTCATACTTTAGCTATTATTATGCTTTATTTTCAATTTTTAGTTTAAACTTAGCAATCTGAATCAGGTTTGTTATGTATCATTTTATGTAACTCCTATTACTTGTGGTTATTGATGAAGTGTTTATTTTGGAATGTTTATATATACTAGCTAGGTCATTTTAATGCCCGATGTCCTAGTGCTGTTACATTTTAGTAACTATATATTAAGACGACCTTTTAAAGATATAGAGATGACAGTCATACTTTAGATGGTTAACTTTTACATCCCTATACTACTCGAACCTGCTACACATGATTACATTTTGTTACTGCTACTAAATAAAAACTACGATCTAAGATTTCAGGGTCGGCAATATGTTAATGTTAGAGTTTATATTTTGTAATCAATTCTTATTCCCAATACTATTTGTCACTTATGATTTATCATGTGCCTCTTTTATTATATTTGGAAGTTTCTAATTTTAAGCAAGAAAGTTAAATCTTAGTTGGCACTTATTTGAGATTACACCTTTAGCAATTTACCAATTTTTAGAAACTCTTAATTAACTCTTCCCATTATCCTTTGTCATAAGATTGACTAGACTTGATTTTCCTTCGTTTATACATATATATTTATTTTTACAAGAATTTTTTTAATCCATTTCATGTATTAGATTTTGACAATCTTTATTAAATTTTGGGCATATAATCAATTCCATCTTTTTCATTATAATTTTATACTTAATTTCTTATTCTTACTTTCCATTATAAATTTACAAGTAATGCCTTATTTATACTCTCATGCATAATGTGTCTTTACCTACCATTGAACCAACTTAAAATTTCAACTTCATTTCATAATAATTTTAGTTTAATCTCACCCTATAATTACATGCCCATTTTTATTTGCAAATTATATTTCATTACCTAGTTCAAATGAGAAAACTTTAGATATACATTTCCAGTTTCTTAAGGGTGGAATGGGAGAACACACTCATGACTTCCAAGTGGGCCCACCTGTCATACACATACACAGAGAGGAGGAGCTGGTCGGCTGTGCTGAGCACCGAGCGGGGCAGGCAGTAGAACAGGGGAGTGGGAGTGGCGGCGGAGCCGTGTGGCGTCGCCGGTGAGGAGCGGCCGGGGAGGCGCCGGCGATCAGCGAAATGGTTTGCTCCGGCGACAAGAAGGCTCCGGGAGGTGGGTGCTTCGGCCGGAGCGGCGCCAAGCAGGCGAGCGGTGGCTCAGGCGGCCGACGGTGTGGAGGAAGTGGGCGCCGGCAACCGGACGAGAGGGGGAAAGAATGGAGATGCGCGTAAGCATGGGGGAGGCACGGGGAGCTCACCAGAATGCTTGAAGCGGTCGGAGGGAGGCCAAGGCGGCCTGGCACCGTGCACAGGCGGCGGTGCGGCCGGGTCGCCGTGGCGGGGAGGCTTGGGCTGCGGAGGGCGGCGGTCGACCACGGGGGTGGCTTCCACGGCTGATGGAGGAGCTCCCAGCACCGGGAATTGAATCGGGGCTCGGCGAATCGGCGGGGAGCTCGGGCACCGGAGTTTGGGAAGATGGAGGGGGCCGGCAGCGATTGAGGCACTTCGGCTCAATTGGTTGCAAGGGAGGGGAGGAGGGAGTAGTGCGGCGCTGTCAGGACGCCCAGGTGAGGCTTTTATAGCCGGTAGAGGTGGACGCGCGGCGGGGCAGCGTTGGTCTTCCGCTGTGCACGCTGGCAGGGGGGAAGAACTCAATCTCTCCGAGATTTTGTGGGGGAGAGAGGATGGGTGGTGCTTTGAACTTGCCCGCGGGGTGTGAGAGAGAGGGGGAAGGATCGGCTGCGGCAGAGCGCGAGAGAGAGCTGGCGCTAGGGGCGCGGCCGCGTGGAGAAGAAGGCGACGGGGAGAAGGAGATGACGCGGCTGGCATTCGGGACCCACTCGCAGAGGGAGAGGCACGGGCGGGGAAGCGGAGACGCGGGGTGGAGTGGCGCGGCTGTAGCTGTGGCGCGGCCGGAGTGCTGGCGCGTCAGGAGAATAGGGGAGGGGCGGAGACGAAGAGAGGAGGAGGCAGGCGCTGCGCCGGCAGAGAGCGAGCGAGGGTTGGGTCGGCATGCGCAGGAGCTGGGCCGGGGTGATGGCCGGCCCGGCTGCATGATTTTTTTTCTTTTAATTTTATTTTGCCTTTTCATTTGAACATGTACATGTATGTACATAGGTATATGCAGGTATATATATATGCACATATACGTTTATTTTATTTATTTATTGATTTGCTCATTAATTATATATATATATGTATATTTTTATGTACAATTTCTTATATTGCTAAACTCTTCCTTGCATAATTTGTATATGCACATATATGTGTATATATATACATGCATATGCGTTTGTATTTTTATTCATCCAATTCTTATTGCTATTTATATCATTATTTCCAAAACGAGACTTTATATTTTAACTCAAGTTTCTCTCTTCTTATACTGGATCATCTTTTCAGATTCGCATTTTAAATCTCGATTCTTTATTAGTTAAATATGTTTCCTTTAACCTTTGGAACCTTCACCAAATTTTTCAGAAAATCCCATAAACTCCAAATTCAATTTAAAAATACACTGCAAAAATAATTCAAAAGCTTTAAATTTTTAAATTCAAATTTTCAGGATGTTACAAATAACTCCCAAGCGATAATGCTAATAATAAAATCAGAAATCTAAATCCGAAGGAAAATTGAATAAAATGAAAAGCAAAGCGACGTTAAAAATTGCCTCCAAATAATTGAACCAAGATATAAAATTTCAAATTCAAAATAAAAATTCTATTTCTAATTTTGCTAGCATTCCTATTCTTTCTCTCCTTTCTCTCTTTCTCTTCCCGGTGGCCCCTTCTCTTTCTTCTTCCTTCTGTCTCTCTCTTTTTCTCTCCCCCTGTTTGCTTTCTCCGGACGACGTGACGCCACCGCGTCGCCATCATTGCACCCCACGCCGGCCGCCTTGTCGCGTGAGCCATGCCTGAGACGCACCATGGCCACATCGCACACACGTCGCCACCTGGAAACATAAGTTTGGTGAAATAACTAATTAAAATGAACAACATACTTGCCTGAGTACTAATACTAGAGGTTTGCCTCAGTGATGGTCTGACTAGTCTCCTCCCTTAGACTAGTTTTCCCTCTACATTATTTAAGACCAATATAATCTATGCCATTTAATGTTATTGCCAATATTCCGAATGAAGCAAAATCTCTTGTTGAATAGTTTGTATTATTTTTAATCACTTTCTTCTTTTACAAATTTTACTACTTTATTAGCATTATTTTCCAGTAGTATTTTATTAAATTTTCTAGGTCTTGTTATATTAAAGAGAATTTTTGTAATTTTGTAGTTTATTTATTAACTCGCTATTTTATTGTTCCCATACACTTGTTCTGGCCCAAAACCTAACCAGCTTACAATGTACTTCTCTTTGGCCCATTCATGCATGTGGTCGGCACAACGGCCCACCAACCTTCTTTTCCCCCTCTCTCCTATCCCTTCTCTCTGTCCTCCCCACCACACACACACATGCGCGCGTGCACACAACCACCTCGGCTTCTCCTCCCTCCCTTCTCTCTCTGGACTATGTCATCGGCCTCGACCCTGCTGGCTACAACGCTACTGACGGTGCCTCATGCACTGTCCTTCCTCTACTCGATCGATCCCTAACTTGGCGTCACCGGTACTCCCTGGATTCACCGAGTTCCTTTGTTGCCCTTCTTCCCTCACCTCCAATTTAATACGACCTTGTGGTTATGGTTTGGGGCATGGCTCCTCTAGATCCAACCCTTAGACGATGGTTTTCGGCATCCTCTTCGCCGAATCCACCGTCGGAGCTCCTACCTCTGACTCTACTGGTGTTATCCCTTGCTCCTATATAATAGCCTCGGCTTCACTCTTATTCAGTGCCACCGGCTGTGGCCTTGTTGGCTATAGCAGCATCGACCACCATGTTACCTCTCACCACTACAATGTCGTCCTCCTCTTCGATACTATTGGCACTAGCGCCTCTCCCTCTACTCCTTTCAAACCCCTCTTCTAAGCTCTTGAGCATCTCTTGCGACTTAGTTGCATTTCGATTTGTTATTTGTTTTTGTTCATCGACTTACCTAGGCTATGTGGAATGAGGATGTCTAGGTAAATACTTCATGCATGCGGGTGAGCTATCATGACAGGGCTCAGGGATTCTTGCATGCACTGGGATCCTTGGGAGTGCATGGATGGCCACCCCAGGGCTTCTCCCTCAATGCCGTGAGCCAGCGACAGTACACTGTCGCGGTTCTAACTGGCCATGGGCCAATGTTAAGAGCTATACATCAAATGGAAAGGGGGGGTCAATGCCTCAATGGCAGGGAACTTGGGGCTACCTTTGGCAATGTTGTCTGGCTCGATTTAGGGGTTTTTGGTGGGTGGTTCTACTATCACATGCACGTGGTGTTCCTTTTTATGTTCTTGCTCAATGTGGCCCAATAATGATTTGGCGTCGCCTCCTTTGATGTTGTCCCTCATCCTTCTTGTGGTGGCATCTGGTCTTGGTTCCTTCTTAGTTATTAGCCGGTGCCTACGCTCCATCCAACGGCTCTCTATCTCTCTCGTCCCTAGGTTTTGAGTGGCAGTAGAGGTGGCTATGGGGTGGCGTTGCGACTTTATGGTGGTTTTAAGCTTCGGCCCTCTCTCTATCGGTGCTCTCGCCGGCTCTGTTGGCTCGTGAGCTCGGTGGTGCAGTGCTTCTTTGCTGCGCTAGGGAAGCTTTGGGTAGTGGCTTTTGGCAGTGAGTAGGGGTGGAAAGGTTGTGACTCGTTAAGGTTGTGACCCATGGCCTTAGTTGTGGCCTTGATTGGAAGTTTGGACTGGGAAGGTTTTAACCGGGCAAGTGATGGAATGGTGGAAATGGTGGGTAAAATTGGAAATTACCGTATGATGAAACACACTAACACGAGAGGTGCCGATCGGCCTCGGACCATCTAGTATATCGGTGAGCGATTGCCCTCGTGTAATTAATTCGATAATGGATTCTGATGGCAATTCTATTTATTTTACTTTACTTCTCTTATTCGTTTACTTTTGCTTTTATCGGTTATTGTTTGGACTATATTTGAATTGCAAATACTTTCAACGTTTAAGCTGACAACGAGAAGGATTAAAGTTTGTGTTGTTGTTTTGTAAATCCTGTAAATATGATGTAACTGTGATTATTAAGTAAATTTTGTGCCAGAAATTTGTGTAATGAAATTTATTCTCAAGTTGATTTACCTTTAATTCTTGTGGTGATTTACCTATTTACTTCTTAATTATTTGATTTTGGTTAATTAGTTTGGAAAAATTGCTCCCTTGCCCCAAAATTTAATGACGTTTGCTCATTTGCCCCATGATGTCTCACTGACATGCAGGTCCAGGGCCCATATGTCAGTGAGACATCATGAGGCAAATGAGCAAACGCCATTAAACTTTGGGGCAGATGAGCAAATCCCCCAATTAGTTTTGAGTGCTATCACAAAGGCGAGAAAATTGATAAAATGCCACTCCTTTGGAGTGGCTTCGATAAAATGCCACCCTTTACGTGGCAATTGTTAAAATACCACCTAATATGTGTTTAACTCTATGATTTGCCCTTTTAGAGGATTTAGCCATTTCTTTTTTCTTTTTTATTTTTTTTCCACCAAAATTATATGTAAAATTACCCTTATACCCTTATCTCAAAATACCATCTCGTACTCAACCGATCCATTCTCCTGCTCTTTCGCATTTTCTTCCAGAGAGAGGGCTGCGAGAGGAGAGAGGTGAAGGGGCGCACGGGACGCCGCCGCCGCCGGCCAGTCCCGCCTCCGCCGCCACCGGCCAGTCCCGCCTCCGCCGCCACCAGCCAGTCCCGCCTCCGCCGCCGCCTCCCCTGCCGGTACGGGCCGCCGCGCCCGCGCGCACGGACGGGGTGCCGCCGCCGCCGCTCCCGCTCTCCGGCACGGGACGCCGCCGCCGGCACGGGACGCCGCCGCCCCCACGGGTGCCGCCGCCGCCACGGCCGCACGCCCGCCGGCATGGGATTTGCCGCTGCCCGCACTGGGTCCCGCCGCCGCCACGGCCGGCAAGGCCCGCCGCCACGGGGTGCCGCCTCTACCACGGGCCGTCGCCGCCGCCGGCACGGGAAGACCCCGTCGCCGCCGGCACGGGAAGACCCCGCCGCCGCGCCCGCCGCTTCCCGCACGGCCTTCTCCACCGCCTCCTCCTGCTGGGTTGTGCTTATTTTGTGAATGGTTGCAGTCAAATTTTTGTGATGGTGCTTGTTCTGTGAATTGTAGTTTATTTGTGAATGCTGATTACTTTGTGCGGAATGATCAGAAATTATGGTTATTTTTGTGAATGCTGTGATGAATGAGCTCCTGGAAGTGATGAATGATGAATGGTTGCAGTCAAATTTTTGTGATGGTGCTTGTTCTGTGAATTGTAGTTTATTTGTGATGAATGATGCATTTGACCTCCTCAGCTCCTGGAATGCTGACAGCACCTCAGCTCCTGGAAGCATTGCAGATGAAATATGTGATGGCAGTGATGAATGAGCAAGGCATTTGAGTACAGCATTTTCTTCTTTGCTAATGGCAACCTGATTGCTATGGTCTTCCTTTGTCATTGCAAACTGAACCGAACTATTACAAACCAAACCAAATTGAACAGAACTGGCAGAGAATAAAACAGACTTGTCATTGCCATTTTCGGTCTGGTTCTGTGCACAAAAAAGCACCGCAGACCAGAACTGAACAGAACTGGCAGAAGTGAACATTTATAAGATTACAAACTGAACATAAGCTATTACAAACTGAACTGAACAGAACTGGCATAAGTGCCAAATTAAACAGCACCACAGTAACTGAACATTTATAAGATTTGAACCTTTTCCTTCAAGTAAACAAGTTGAACATCATTGAGTTCACATCTCAGTACAAAATGAGTCCACAAAACATTGAGTTCACATCTCATTTGGTTTTTAGATAACTACAGGAGGTAGATCATGTCTTCTTTTTCTTAGGAGTCATTTTTTTCTTCTTAGGGATAGAAGAACTACTTGCTCCCAAAGTGTCTCCTACTCCTCCACAAGCCATTTCTCCCATAGTGCCTCCTTCTCCTCCTCCTCCAGTGGTAGATGTCTTGTCTCCTAGCAGCATTGCAAGGCGCCTTTCACAAATAAGGACAAAAGCTAAGTTACTCACAGACAACAATATAGTTATATAATTCACACACAAACATTTTACTTACCTTCTTGTCACCATTCCTGGGCTTTCCTGCATTATTGCAAGATGATAAAAGCATTCTCTTTGTTCAGCTTGATGAAACACCTTTTGTACTGCATTTTCTAACCCCTTACAGGCATCTGAACAAATAGCAAGAGGTTCTAGATCCCCTATTGCCTTATGGAGCTGTGTCATGAACCAAACCCAGTTGTCCTCAGTCTCAGAGTCTATAAAACCAAATGCAACTGGATACATCCAATTATGCCCATCTATTGATGTAGCTGCAGCTAAATGTCCATTCCACCTACCATTTAGTGCAGTGGAATCTACACTAAGGTATGGTCTACAACCATCCACAAACCCCTCAATGCAAGGTCTAAGTGCACAGAAAAACCTATGAAAGTATGCCCTCCCATCAACTACTTTGATGTCAATTTCCACAACACTACCAGGTGATCTCTTAAGAACCTCTTCCTTCCACCTATACAACATTTGGAAACTTTCTTCCCAACATCCATACAATTCTTTCAAAGCTCTCTCTCTACCATGCCAAGCTGTATCATAACCGATTGTTACCTTATGATCATCTTGTAACTTTTTCTACAACTCTTTGGCACCCATGTTAGGAGTGGTCTTGAGGATATCAATAGCCTTGTCAGCAACCCAGGCCTGCGAAGCTGTAGTTGTCTTTATCCTCATAGTAGACGTACAATTATGGTCTTCATTATGAACTGTGACCTGCAATACCAAATGAATAAAATCAATTAGAACCATTATACCCTAAATATAGTACCATTACGTAATGTCAAGAGTATACATCAGGTTAGTACCATTATAGTTTTATCGCTCTGCCTACGCCCAACAAGATTCCACGGACACCCCTCAACTCCACATTTTACCCTAAATCTGCTTTGGTCAGATTTCACTATGTCAAGCTCAAACTCCTTGTTAATTGCAAACTGTCTCACAGCCAACCTAAAATCCTTCATTGATGGGTACTTACTGCCAAGATCCATACAAGGGTTATTCTTGTCATAACTTATCACAAGTTCACCCGGTATTGCATCATCAACAGGAAGAGCTGCACCTTCAGTGCCCTCAATAACCGCAGGACCACTTGTTTCAATAGCACTATTAGATCTATCAACTTGCATGGAGTTCTTTGCACATTCATCTTCATCCCTCAAGCCTAAAAGAGCAAACAATTGGTCATCACTCATGACCTGAATCCTTCCCTCGTCATCTTGTGTTTGCTCGATCTCCAAGTTATCCCAGTCAATTTGAACTAGTTGTGAATTGGGCTCAATTCGAACCGCTGCTTCTGAAATGGACCCATACTCAATAAATAAAGGTGCACTTGTACAATTATCTAGATGTTCTTTATCTACAACTGAAACCACTGAATCTGAACTTGTCGCATAATCAACCAATTTAGCATCTACTCTAGACCGTTGTTCTGAATCCGACCTAAACGAATTGATCCAACAAAAAAAATCGAGTTAGCTCCATCTAACTCAATGCAACCGCAATGTGCTAATATCAGTGGAAGATTTTACCCTGAGGACACGTCCTTGCTCATGGTGTCAATTCGTTCCAACCAGCTTCTCTCCTCCCAATTGTCTTCTTTCTGACATAGTAAAGAATTAAGAACACATGTGATGAATTGATGGTAACAAAAAACCTACTGAATAGAGGTTTGGTGGTGCACATATATACTACTAATCAGCAGTACGAAGATCATGACAGACAAACAAATGCAAATTACCCAGTGCGGGCGGCGTCTTCCCGTGCGGCCGTGGCGGCGGCGGCACCCGTGGAGGCGGCGGCGGCGTCCCGTGCCGGCGGCGGCGTCCCGTGCCGGAGAGCGGGAGCGGCGGCGGCGGCGGCACCCCGTCCGTGCGCGCGGGCGCGGCGGCCCGTACCGGCAGGGGAGGCGGCGGCGGAGGCGGGACTGGCCGGTGGCGGCGGAGGCGGGACTGGCCGGTGGCGGCGGAGGCGGGACTGGCCGGCGGCGGCGGCGTCCCGTGCGCCCCTTCACCTCTCTCCTCTCGCAGCCCTCTCTCTGGAAGAAAATGCGAAAGAGCAGGAGAATGGATCGGTTGAGTACGAGATGGTATTTTGAGATAAGGGTATAAGGGTAATTTTACATATAATTTTGGTGGAAAAAAATAAAAAAGAAAAAAGAAATGGCTAAATCCTCTAAAAGGGCAAATCATAGAGTTAAACACATATTAGGTGGTATTTTAACAATTGCCACGTAAAGGGTGGCATTTTATCGAAGCCACTCCAAAGGAGTGGCATTTTATCAATTTTCTCCACAAAGGCAAGGGCGGCGGCGAGCGCCACGCCTACCGCGATGCCGATAACGAGGAGGCGCGCCGCGGCTGCGGCGGCGGCGGTGGAGGAGGAAGACCGCGGTGCCGCGATCGACATCTCCTCGGATTCCGACGCCAGATCGGGGTCGGGGTCGGAGGAGGACGGGGAGGAGCCCACTAGCGACGAAGACTACGTCGACATCAGCGACAGTGACAGCGACGCCGATGACGACGGGGAAGGCAGCGGCTTTGGGAACGAGGAGGAAGCGGAGGCGGAGCAATCCGGCGTGGATATTAGCGAGGCTGCCTGCAGCAAAATCGCCGATCTCCTCCGCAGTAATCACCTCAATCCCCTTTCTCTGCGCGTGCGCGTGCCCGCATCGTCTGTTCTCAATTGTTATTCGGATGATCAATGTTGGAACACGTAAATAGAGGTGGATGCCGGAGCCCTGTTGAAAAGTAGCATCACTCGAATGAATTCCATCCAGGGGCGACTCAGTCTGAGCACCTGCTGGTTGGTGAAATCTAGTGCATCTGAATCGAGTTGTGAAACTTACGTTTCCGTTCTAGTGATATTGGATACCATAAATATGATTCCCAAATTATCTTAGACAGGTATAATTGTTTCGAATATCTGCAGGATGGTTGTACTGGAGTATTAAAAACCCACTGGAAGAATTAAGTCTCTAGGGTTGAAGGCCTATTGGGCCAATGAAAGCATGGATATGAGCAATTGGGTGAAGCCAGCTCTGATGGAAATTGGTGGTTGAATGGAGCTGGGGGCAACCTCTGTCATGTTTGAGATAAATAAGTTAGAACAGTGCTCTATGATATTGCTAGCCTTTGATTCACCTCAATGTGTTTTAAGAGTGAAACATGAATCAATTGAATATCATGGTCTTTTTGTTTGATAGTTCTGTTATTTCCTACATAACCTAAAGCAGCATTTTTCTTGTAGGAGGGAAATATCTGGACGGGATTAAGTTGGTGGAGTGCAAGGCATATTTAAAGAAGAATGGTCTTAGCCAAACTGGGGACATGGCAACTTGCGTAGAAAGAATAATGCTGCATTGGAGGTTAGTTATCAGTTATTTCTCAATCATGAATTATTCAGTAACTTGTTGCTTATCTACTCAGTTATCGGGGTGAGCAGTTAGTGCCTATCAGAATTCAAATTTAGAAAACATCACTTCCTGTGTTATTTGTTTGTTCTCAATTTTTTCTTGTGATTTCTGCCTTGACATTGTTATGCATTTAAGAGTTCATCTAGGCAATACATTGATCTTGCTTCTTTTGGATGCTCTTAGACTTAATATATAGTGATGCGATATTTTGGAATAACTAGAGTACTAGACATATATATGTAAATTCTTTCTCCTTATCTCTATAGGTTCAAAGATGGAGATCCAGAGAAGATTTATCCACGTTCATCCTTTTGTATTAACTGTAAAGGTGCCATCTTACTTGGACACAAGCTTTCGCCTATCTACATACCAAATTATCCACTATCCAGGCAAATGACCATGGTTTCTCAATGCAGGTGATGTCTGTAGGGGTGATGCTATTTTATTCAAACAGAAGGTTTACAATAAGAGGTAGTCATCTGCATTTCTGTACTATATAGTCTCTTTGAAATGGTAATGAGAACTTATCTTTGGTGTCTTTTACAGTGGCAAAAGGCATTCAAAATGTATAGGAAAGAGAATAGTAGCTGGGAAAGTTGTTAAGGAAAGTTATGGTAAAGAAAAGCAGCAACACACTTTTACTGTAAGGATTGACTTAACAATATAGTACTGCTGTGGCATTTGGGTTTTGACTGCCTTTACAGACTATGTTAGCTGTTCAATTTAATAGGTTCAAGTGTTCTGGAGCAAAGGAATAGGCAAATTACCACCTTTGTATCTGTTACTTGTCAAAGGGCGCAATCTATACAGAATGATGACTTTCCGTCAGGTAGGAAGCGCTCTTTACGTGAATTATTCTAGGCTTGTTTTCCCCCTGTTTCTGCAACTCATCAGATAATAAGAAACACTTCAATATTGTTCAAGGGATGATATCAAGTTTATGTTGCCTTTTAGACATTGTGTTCTAGGAAAGTGATGGATTTGTGCATATCTAGTTTATGCTGCCTTTTAGGGGGTGTTCATATTAGCTGTGGCTGGTAGTTTTTGGCTGAAAATGAACAGTAGTAGTTGAAAAAAGTGGCTTTTAAAAGGAGGGGATGATCAGTGGGGAAAGTGAGTGAGAGATGCATACGCGAAACGGGAGTAAGAGGAGTGAGGTGCGTGATGCGCCTGTGACCGCTGCCTCATCCCCGGAGTGAGACAAGAGTGAGAGGAGTAGAGAAGCCGTTTTGAGAAGTCGGATGTTCATTTTGGATTCTGGCTTCTTCAAGCAGAAACCAATATGAATAAGCCCTTAGACATTGTAAGATATTAGTGGAGATCACCTGAGATATTCTGATAAGCTTGTTGATTTAATCAGTTGTCTAGGAATGCATTAATTATAGCCCTGAACCACATCAACATAAATGTAATAAGTGGGCTTTATGCTATGCATTTTACCATCAGGCCATTTTGCCACAAGATGGACTTGTTTGATTTTCAGCCCCACATTGAAATTCTTTTTTTTAATATCTAGCCCTGGCCGAATGAAGCGGATAGATTGAAGGTTCTAGAAGAAAAGCACAGCAGGGGAGATGCTGCAAGACGTGTTCGTGCTTTGAATAGACCTAATTCTGCAGGAAACGGTAATTCCTATTCTCAAGATTAGTTTTGCGTAAATCTAAGCTAATAAATGTTTCCCTTGATTTGCTTGTCCTTGAAAGAGATCTTGCTTCCTCTATTAGCACTTGCCCCTGTTCTGAACTCGCTGATGCTATTGCATATATAGGTTCTTAGTCAGTTGCATACACCAGATGTGATAAGTGTTAAAGTAGTTATATTTGTTCAGTAAATCATCTTTTTTCGAACAAAGTATATTTTTTGGGTTGATGTTTGAACTTTTATATTTGATAATGACTTTTATTGTGACAGCATAGTGTGGGAACCAGAAGTTTGTGAGCATTTCTTGTTGATATCTGGTAGACTGTAAACTCCAAAGTTTGGGTTGGTTTAATCAATTAGCATTGGGAGCTTTACAATTCCCTTGTAGAGCCAGCTAGAATCAATTAAAAATCCGTTTTACATAGAGAACAGCATAGTAGTTACATAAGCTTTTGTAAAATGAGTAACATATCCAAATTCTGACCTATCTGATTTAAACTAGGAAAGATGCACGCATAAACCTTTTTTCCTGCTAGTGAATGTTATTCATTCTTACGTCCATGGAATCCTTGCCACGCATCTCATTCTATTGATGACTGAAGCTGCGTTCTAAATAACTAGCCGTAACATGTGAATGTTGCGAGTCTTTTTTGCATTTGTTTCACTAAGCTATTGAGTCAATCTGCGGCTCTTAACAATTGTTTTTTTTTCAGTTTCCAAGTCCATTGTCTTACCTGAGGCAGGCTAATTATATTCCCTCTTCCATTTGTATGTCTTCTGGCAGTACTTAAGGGCAAGAATTTGATGGAAAAAGGAAAACGTCAGTCTCGACCTGGACGGCCTGATGGTGGATCCAGAATCACTAAAGGCAAAAAACGTGTTATGCGATCCTCCAATTTTGATCTGCCTACCAAAAGGTCAAGGAAAGAAGAGCACGTAGTGTCTTCTGGGAAAAATTGCACCGGTGGTCGGAGGGCAGAGACAAATTGTCCCCGCCAGGATAATAACGTTTCCTCCAGCAGTTGCAGTTCTCTATGCAATGGCAACAGGGAGACAAATCATGTTACCCTGCAGAAAAACTGGCATGTGGCGCCCCTCAACAATCATTCGTATAACACAAAAGTTAGGATGAGTAAAAGAAAAGCTGATTCTGTGCAAAATACCACTGTTGGCAGCAACCATGCTCAATTTCAAGGAAGGTGTGTAAGTTTAGCTTCTCATATGCAGGCAAATCATGCAAATTTAGTTGGAATACAGCAGCCTTTCTTTGGGAGGCCCCAACAGGCACCTCCACCGCATGAAGTCGGTAATGCGTGGCAACCTCACATTGATGGTAGATCAATAGCATGTTCAAACCCTAGAATGGGTTTACAAAATCCAAATACAGCACTGGCTGGTTGGCATGCACCTGCTTATTTTAGGGGAACTGCACCCAATCAACTTGGAGTACTATCTCCATCATTTAACATATCACAAACTATGTACCATACTCATCCAGAAAGAGCATATGTGGTGCCACAATTCAGGTATTCTGGTGGTTTTACTCAATAGGGCAGTTTGGCAGATCCCAGTTACATTGTTGAAGACTGTATTAGTGGTCAGAAATGTGGAAATCGTGCTTTACTCTTCTGAATGTCATTTTATTGTTGAGCAGCATTTCCCGAGATAATTCTGCACATTTCTCTCGCAAAACATCTGGTCAATTTGGAAAAATGTGGCGGCCAACTGAAGGATTTGGTTCCTTTGTATTTTTGCAGGTTCTGTAGGAAATAAGGTGCCAATACCATTCAACAATACGCAACGAATCGCCTGAAATGACCACTGTAATTGCCACGGAGGTGAGGACATTCCAACTTCCAAGACATGCATAAGATTGCTAAGAAAACGATATCAAGGCTTCGTGTGCAACTGGAAGGTTGAAGGTAAACAAGAATGCTTTAGCAATATCACCATTTATTTGCTGAACGAGTTCATAAACCTAGTTATCCTGCAAAATTGAATCTATACCTTGTGATGTCTCTATACACCAGTTGCTTCTGAAACATCATATGGTGATCAGAGTAAAATTTGAAATGATACCACTTTGTTAACTCCAGCATCCTCTAAGCTTCTTTGGCCTTTGGGGGGATATGACCGTCGGCCTAACCGAACATTGTTTTCTAATCCATCATTTCCTGTACATGAACTAACCTGAATTACCGCACAAGCTTGGATGGTCTGAAACTCCGAATCGCTAGGCACTAACATTTGCATGTGCCGCGCATGCATGTGCACATGCCAAAGAACACAACAAAGAAATGGTCGGCATTTGGCTGGATGCGGTGGCAATCTACCTACCTGTAGCGGCATCAGGTTTCCTGTCAGTTTTCCATTTGCATCTCATTCATTTGACGCGATGCTGCGTTCTTGCGTCGCGTATCGAGATCAGGGGAATCAGATATAGTTACACTTTACTGCCGTCTCGGTGACCTTCGGAAGGCCGTAGATCAATGAGCAACCCAAGATAAGTCGGAACAATATGCACGCCCATACAAACATGGGTTTATAATCCTTGTGCTGCATCTTAGCCAACAACTTCTCTTTAAAAACGTCAAATTCTCGTAATGGAGAAATATAGAGTAATCTCTCTCTTTTTTATTTGCGAAAATACAGAGTAATCTAACATGCTACAATCCATGAATTGGGTCAGCAACTATTTGCTCGGACATTAATTCCAAGCAGTGCCCAATCAAACACCATGGACGGACAGTGAGGTACGAGCTAAAATTCTTGAGTCATCGTTCGGGCACTTTTTTTTGTTGGAGCACGAAGCTTGCAAATGGGCGTCGGGTTGCACACGACCTTCTTCACCTTTGGAGTCGAGGCGCGAGCTGTAGACGGGTCGTTGGTGAAGTGTACGTGCTGACTAGTCCGGCGCGGGCGCACAGCCGCACGCACGTACACGAGTAACACGCCTCTTCTCGTGTAGTATACTAGTATTAAACAGGGCCCAATGTTTTTCGACTCTGTAGTGATCATTTGGGCTTATTTTGAGTGATTTATAGTTGAAAAGTACTGTAGCTGATTGAAAAAACACTGTAGCTGACAGAGGCTTATTTAGCATAATTAAATTTAAAAAAATTTAAAAATGTAAAAAAAATATGTTAGCCCATTACGTATAATACAAACAAATATAGGAAAAAAAAGAACCGGCAAAAAAGCTCAACAAAAAGTCAATAGTTCAGAAAAAAACGAAATTTATAAATAGTACAAAATAAGTCGGAAACTAGAAACTGAAGCCCAAGTGCTCTTCTACGGTTGGTTTCACACGGCTACCCGCTCCCAAATGCTAGTCACAGATCGAGTCAAAAACCCCATCATGTCCGGTCTATTTATATCGCATTATTACGCCCCTTGTCCGAACAACCTAACAGCTCTGCATGCAAACACGAATGTTGTAAGAATCATCAGTATAATTTTCGTAAGGATTCTTACGAAATTATAAGTTCTATTAAATTCAACGATCCTGATCAAATACGGTAAACTACAAGGGTAGCTTTTAAAAAAAATGATCAGGGGGCTAATCTGATCCATCGATTGTGTGATCCAAACAAGCCAAGGCCCTACCTGCGAACAGGAATTTTGTAGAAATCGGTATATTTCCCACAGAAATCCTAAAAAATATCAAGTTCTATTAAAATAGAGATCTTGATCGAATATGGTAAACTACAAAGGTAGCTTTAAAAAAAAGAGAAAAGAAATCGATTATCACTGTGCTAATCTGATCCATCAACCGCGTGATCCAATGGTCCAAACCTGCGAATTTTGGACACATGTGGATCCCTAAACACCCGAAATTCCGTTTTTGGCCCCCAAGCCAAAAAAAAATTCCGTTTCTGGACCCCTCCCGACCGCGCGTTCGCGAGATGGCACCACGTGTCCCGGTCGTGCGGTCTGGTACCGCACGACCGCACTGTTCATGGGTCGTGTGGTACCAGACCGCACGACCTGTCTACCCTCAGCGCCGGCCGCGCGACCGCCCGCACCGACCGCGCGACCGCCCGCACCGACCGCGCGACCGCCCGCCCGACCGCGCGTCTGTGCTCTCCAGCGTTCACTCGTGCGCCGGCACTCGGGGCAGGCGGGTCGTGCGGTCTGGTACCGCACGACCCGTGAACAGTGCGGTCGTGCGGTATCAGACCGCACGACCGGGACACGTGGCACCATCTCGCGAACGTGCGGTCGGGAGGGGTCCAGAAACGGAATTTTTTTTGGTTTGGGGGCCAAAAATGGAATTTCGGGTGTTTAGGAGTCCAAATATGTCCAAAATTTCCAAACCTGCTTCCATGTAATTATTTGCTAATTTGTTACCTCAATGACTACAGCGGATCCCTTTCCTTGTTGCCTAGTGTTCTTACCATGGTGTGTTATACTCTAGTACCCCTCTTTATGTGCAACAAGCTCAGATCAGATCAGAGTTGTGAGATACAACACGAGCGTGCACGGTTTCAAGAACGAAGTAGATAAATCTCGTGTACTACAATTGACTAGTGGACCATGCTTTGAAAAGATCCTTTGTTTGAAAGTTAAGTATTATAGAAAAACCATTTATTATAAAAAAAATAGCAGATATAATACTCTTTCTATCCACAACTGAACTTCCAGGCTGTTACGGAAGATTCGACGTTCCCGTTCCAAAAAAATAGGTGCGTCACACATTTGAACTCTGGACTTCCATACTCTAGTGTATAACCAATCTGGCGTGCCTCTAACGCTTTCGTTTTCTCGTCCTGTACTACAGCTAACAGGGAGAATCGCCGGTACAGTAACAGGTGCTGTATAGTTTGGAACGGGGAATAAGCTGCTGTCGCCGCTCTTAAAACGACGGGAAAGGGGCCATGTGCGTTCGAGCATATCGTGCGAAGCGAAGCATGGCAATGGCAGCAACACATCATGTCAAACTGTCCAAGTCTAGTCTATATTTAACTGTTTGCTCCCCCGACCGGATTGGACCCGACCACAACCCTCTCCACACGTGCTCCTTGTGCCATCATTTGAAGCTAGATTCATCCGGTTTGATTTTTGTTTTTTTTTGGCAGGTCTCTTCTAGGTTGCCAAGGGTTTAAATTCAAATAGAAAAGGCGTTTATATCCAGGGGAGCATCCAACGTATAAGGGCCTGTTCTTTTCCTCCGAAGCTGGCGGCTTTTGGCTTTTGCTACAGTACTTAACTTTCAAACGGAGTATTTTCTCAAGATGGGGTCTACAAGTTAAACGATCTACATGTTAAAAACCCAACATTTGTACT
The DNA here is from genome assembly GCA_017311315.1 of Dendrocalamus latiflorus. Classification (NCBI taxonomy): domain Eukaryota; kingdom Viridiplantae; phylum Streptophyta; class Magnoliopsida; order Poales; family Poaceae; genus Dendrocalamus; species Dendrocalamus latiflorus. Next base: position 24,811,775 of record CM029671.1, on the reverse strand, counting down.
AGCCAAAATCACAAGTAAGTATCTGTCTCTCCGTAATCTGTACCGTAAACAGCTAAAATTCAAAAATTTCAGCCAAAAGCCATAAGCCGCAGCCGTTGCCAAACAGGCCCTAAGCATTGACCCAATGATCTCTTCCTAAGCCTAGTATAAATTCTCTCCCGAGATAACAAATGACACTTATAAATAGGCAATGACACTTATAAATAGGGTCACCCTAGCGATATTTTTTCATGTATTCGCCCTTGTTTGTATCTTCTGCCGTTCGATTCAAACTTCAAACGCGAGGAGCGTGCGAGCTGTCTAATTAGAAAATCAATATTTGAGATGAAGCTCGACAAGAATTTTCAGGTATAAAAGAAGGTTTGAGCCTATCAAAATGTTGCCTATCTCCATCTCAATTGGTGCTATTTGAACATGTTAAGTATGATGACTCGTATTGTCAGTATGCTCCAATGAACCAACTCATTCAAAGTAAGAGATGCACAAAAAAATTAGATGCTAAGTTATTCTTTAACACTATATTTTTGTATAGAATAAGGGATTCAAGGATCCTAAAAAGTTCAAGAGATTGTAAGAGAGTGACAATCTTTTATACTGTTTTGAGGTTGTATTTAAAGAATCTACGGTTGGCTTTGTCAAAACTTTCTCTCTCATTGTGATTGTTTCAGCGTCGTTATTTTGGTTTACTTTACAGGATTTATCTATTTTGTTTTTGATATTATGCATGCTACCATAACTCCTAACTCTAATACGATCTAGAAACTGCTGGATACAAAGAGGAGTATAAGAGTACATCAGACCATGTTGTTACTGAATAATAGCACACTGGTACGGTAGGTGCAGGCGAGTGATCAAGCTTGCGTATATTTATATGCAGGGGAGATCATTCCAATTGTACCCAAACACACGACTGATTTGAAGACCTGTAGTTTGGGTGGCATGGCATATGGTTGGAGCCGGAGGCGCCCCTTGGTTCTTTGGCTGTTCGCACACAAGTTGCCTATTAATAACACGCACAAATTTTGTGTCAAAAAGTTGGGGCAGGAGCTGTTGGTAGGTGTTGACTTGGAGAACATTCAAAACTTCTGCTCATCTACTGGGTGAGCGGCATTATTTCTATGGCTTTGTATGTTTGCCTTTCTCATGCCTGTTGGCTCTGTATAGACTCAAGATCACCATTCATGATGTCTCATCTCTACCCACAGGCCAGTCACCTAATTTTCTGGGGAAAAAAAGGCTTATCACATAGATTTCAGGCAGTGTTTTCTTCAGTGAGTCATTTGATTTGCAGAGGTGTTCAATTGGACAGAGTAAGATAATTCTACCTTTATAAAACAGGCAGAGAAAATTCAGATGAGAATCCAAGAAGAGGCAGATGGGTGATGCAGTTGCTTGCATCATAAAACAAGAAATACGTTACTAAACATTTGCACTCTAATCATGTCAGTTACCACCATCCAAGGATTTTTAATTCTGATAATGTCAGATCGCCCAGCTTATCTTAACCCAAATTATTCCATCCTGCAGTAACCTAATGAAACAGTTGTGACAGTTTGCAGTACCAGAAAACGTTATACTAACCCAGGCACAGCTCAGAGCATGGGCAATTTGCTACGAAACCGATCTTGCAGCATCAGTATTACACATCCGATGGAATCTCAGAACAGTATTCCCATGTTGATGAGCTGCGTCTCCTGATTTAAAACACGAACTAATGCAGGGTTTGGTTAGCTAATTCCGACACGTGTCGCGATCCGAATCGCGCATGGAACTAAACCGCTCTTGCAATGCGAATTAACTTTGTCGATGCTGTAATTAAAGGTGATGGGGGTCACGTAGGATTTTCTTCGCCGAATTGAGGCTGAAGCGTATAAAGAGAGCCATATACAATTTTCTTCCAAAATACTTACGAATCCCATGTACGCACGTATCTACACTAGTATTTCACCTTCTGGTTCACAGGAAACGAAAGAATACATAGAAAAATTCAAGCAGATATAAACGAATAAAACGGTGCCATTTTCTGACCATCTCTGCTGTGCCATCAAGATTTCAGGACAGCATCACGCATGCATGCGTATCAAGTAGTAGGCCTGCCGCGGTTGGACGAGTAGCCGCTCAGCTTTCTGCTAATGCTGTGGATTGCCGGATTGGACCTCAGGTACCCGAACAAGCTGTTCCGGTGGAACGGCAGCGGCGTCGTCGTCCTCCGCCGCATCTCCTCGGCGGCCGCCCTGCTCACGGTGTACGGCATGTCGCTGGCCGACGCCGTCGACCCCCTCCCCTTCCTCATGGACGCATTGCCGTCGCCGCCCTTGAGCTTCTGAGCGTGCAAGGACGAGGACGACGATGACAGCATGGTGTACTTCAGGAGCGGGTCCTTGCTCCCTGCTCCGGTGGCGCGTCCCTCCGACGCGCTCCTGAACAGGAAGAGGTCCTTGAGCCTCCACTTCCTGCTCCCGCTCCCGCAACCCCTCATTAGAGAGGTTTTGGGAGAGGGAGGAGAGGAAGGGAACTCATCGTCGGCTCCTCCCCTGAACGGAGAGAGAGACCGTGTCGCCCCCCTACTCCTCGATGAAGCACTCGAGACAGGTGCGGGTCTGCTTGACCTGCCTCTCTCGGACATTACCTCCGTCTCCGCTCCACGTGCCCTGGTTCTTCTTCTCGGGGACCGAGGGGAGGTGGAGGTGTCATCGACTAGCAGAATGTTCGGGTGCGGATTATTCAGCGGCCGGATCCTGCCGCCCTCGAAGAGCTCGTCGGCGGCGGCGAGGATCGGCGTGGACTCCCGCAGCTGCCCGCTGAACCCGAACGTGAAGTCGAACGTCGTGTCGCCGTCGGCCAGCAGGGCGTCCGCGCCGTAGCTCGCCCTGGACGGGCTCGTCGGGGCGCTGGTGAAGAAGTAGCAGTAGCTGGGGAGGTGATCCCCGTTGATGGCCGCCGTTCTTGGGCTGCACGGTGCACTTGGCGCCATGACAGGCACCACCACCTCCATTTCTCCACCACTCTTGCTCTCTCTCTCTCTCTCTCTCTCTCTCTCTCACCTTTTGCCCTACTCTCTTAACTTCTTTAAAAGGCTCGGGATTTTGTTTATGTAGCTAGTGAGGCTCTGGTTAGAGAGAGTGATGAGAGAGAGAGGGGAAGGTAGCAGGAAGCTCGTAGGGGGAAACGGAATGGAGAGAGAAGGAGAGACGCTAAAAGCCGTCCCCAAGACATCAACCATGTGGTCTTACACGCAACTTGTTCGTTTTAGTTTGACATTAATAGTTCGTTATGAAATTAGTTTGGGGGTTTGAAAATAACGCACCCTTTGTTGCCATGCATGCAGTCGCTGCCAGAGTAGGAGCTGGTAGGTAAATGCATATGGGTCAATTCTTTTCATCATTTAAAAACTATTTTTTTAGATTTTTTTATGGTAACTAGTTTATAATGAGATGGGTGATATTTTAGAGAATACGTAGAATAGTAAGAAACTCGAGGCGATATTTATGCCAAGAAATAGAATAGTAAGAAGAAACCATGGGTATTATCTGGACGATTACAGCGTGTGTCAACATACAAGCTTGATCCTTCAGCTCTCGCGTGCGTAGCAGGCGATTTTATTACCAGCAATTCTGCTGCGCCAAAGCTATCAAAGTACCAACGAATAGTTAATGACGACCAGTGCCTCCTGAGTTAGCGAGATGAGATCAAACAGTGAACGTCACGTGGAGGATTCCATGGGGAAGTGGCTGAAAAGTACGGTAATTGCCGTCAATTGTGGACATTTGTTTTGTGCCCAAGCGACGTCGAGACTCAGGAAGGCAGGGGAGGGGGTGGGTGGGTTCATTCTGATGGTGATTGGAGGTTGCTGTCGTGGTAGAAAACTTCTGAAAAGATTTGTCTTCTAGAGCGCGTTGAAGGTTTGTCCCACCGCGCGAGCTTTCGATGGGAATTTTGGGCGACATGTGGGCTGTCTTTTTCTTCTTTAGTTTTTTTTTGGCTATAGACTATAATTTTTAGGCTGTTTGTAAAGGAGAATATGGAGTAACCGAAATTTATGTATAGTTTTGACCGATATAAATAAAATCACTATAATATGTATTACGATTAACTTAAAAAAACTCTGATTAAAAGCTATTTACCGTAGAAAAAACAAAAAATAATTTTTGAAAACTGGGAAAAAAAAGTGGCATGTCGCCGTTCTGCAAGAACAGAAACAGATGTTCACCAATTGCAGATTTTGCACGGCGTGTAGGGGGGCTTGTATATCTTTTCCCTTATCTTGATTAATGGAGTTATGAATTGGTACGATATGAGGAGAATTGTATCTTTTTCCCTTCAAATTTTAGCATCTTATCAACCGTTATTGCGATGAATTTTACATGAAAAAAGTTTGGGAACTGAACATGTTCGCATTGGCAAATCATATTTAGTTATTTACACTGGAACAATCATATACGAGTCCTGCGTGTTGAGATTCTCCGTCTTATCGATATATCTAGGAGGATAGTGTTTCTAGAAGAAGAATTTTCAAGGATCCATTTCAACTGAAACCCACCGCTAAAAAACGATGAAAATCAACTCCATGCCTGTGTATATAGCACTAGTCTTGATGTAGACTCTGAACTATGTCAAATTACTGCTTTTCAATTAGGTAATCTAACTTTTGCATGTGCCGTACGCATACACGTAATTTTGCTTTGCTAATAAGAGGACGTGCCTGGTGTACTCAAGTCACAAAAGGCCTTTTTTCCTTTGCAAAATCTACGGAACTAGTGTACCGAACCACCAGAAACATCTTTTCTGAACTTTTGGAGACAGAAAGAGCATAAGTCATAGCGATGGGATGCACCAAACACGGTGATAATTGAGGAGGAGGCTGTACAATCACCTACAATTTAATTAGTGAAATCTTGCAAGCAACCATCATGGCTTGATGAGGTTTTTGGACAGTAGGTGTGGGCCGCCTCCCCAAGCTAAGCTGCACCATGCATCCGCCTATCCATCCACGGATCCACCAACCCAGCAACCACCACCCAAGCCTGTGCTGTAGGTGCGCATGCGTGCGTCGATCTCGGCATATCAGGACGAGAAACGGGAACCCATCGCATGCGTGGTCGAGCTGGGCAAGACTTTAAGCATGCATTAATACTAAACTTATACATTAAGCATGCACTAATGCATTTGCATTAGGGCATATGTAATGTAATCCTGCCACGGCAGTCCAGTGCGGCAGTGCCCCCGAGCCTGCCTGACGCGGCAAGCCTCCACCTGCTGCACACCATCGTCACCTACCGAGCTGGAGCTCGTTGTTGAGGTGCTCCTAACCTGCCGCGCCGTGGAAGCTTAATGGGTGATACGTGTCGTATGCCGCTATTTTATGCGGTTGCGGAGAAGTCAAAATTGAAAATTAATTCGCACATTAGGAGCCAAATCTAGAACTGTTAACACAAAATGGCACCGAAGTAACTTTTTTTCTTCAAAATTGACTTCAAACACATGTTTTTGCCAATATAACATTCTCCTTAAACCTATCGAGCTCCCCTAACTCGATAGGTCATCGGTCGTCCGCACACTAATTAGTGCTAATTATGCTTATTAATTTTGTTGTCACAGTGAAAGAGCTCGCCAGCTTTTGCGTCCGTTGTCAATGAGGGGGCTTGGTAGCTCTTGCTGCCGAGCAACTGTAACTTGATAGGTGCTACTTCAGTGGCTCGGTAGCACATGCTGAGCTCTTATAACATGACAGACGATACGTGTCGTCTATCACAGTTGTCGAGCTGGAGAAAGTTGTTGAATTTAAAAAACGGTCGTCTAAAACCAAAATTTAAAAAATGCCATTTATATAAACCTTTCCTAAATCTTAAAAATAAAATTGATGCAGTGCGACCTATGCAAAGGGCTCGAGAAACGAAACAAGAGCGTGGCGCGGCCATTGGCATGGGCCACCCTGCTCTCCTCCATCCATGCGGTCGGCTCGGCCGCCACGTCGACCTGATCTGATTGCCCTTGTTCGCTTTCGCTTCTCTTCGCATCAATCTTCTTAACTTCTGACGTGATGTGAGACTGATTTGATGGGCGTTTGTCTCGTACCGTTGCACACCTCTGACTTTCGGGGACGCACCGCAGCCGTAGGGATCCTAATGGATGGGAGAATTCAATGGATACGGCATGAGAGACAAAATGATAAAATAGCATATCTAAATTGAAGAACTTCGCTGCCGCTAAACTGAAGAATTTGATGGAGGCGGCACGGAAATGTTGATAAGGAATTCTTTTATGCACGTTTTCGTGAAGAAGAAAAATAAACACAGGACTTTGCAAGCATACGGAGAAGATAGGGCCCGTGACGAGATGTCAATTCTGTCGGCTTCAGCCTGTTTTAACCTTGTCGAAGTCATTTTGGACTAGAGTTGGTAAGTGTGTAAAGTTACGTAATTCGATAGTGGCCTTGACAAATCTCCTCGAGGCCCAACAGAAACTTACAGATGCTCTAATTAGCCTTCAGGCTTACTGTTTCGGCATAGGCCTTTAGCTCATTTGAGCTATCGGCGTTAGTCGATGCGTGTTGCGGCCTACGGGCCTTCGGCCAGCCCGGCGCACCGAACGGGCGGCGAGATCGCCAAGAGCCCAAAACAAGGACCAGTAGCGCCCGCGGGCCCACCCGACCCGACTACGAGACCTGCACGTCGTCTCGAACTGACAGCAAAACAACCGTGCGACGTGCACACGGCCGGCCCGGCCCGAGACACACACCCGTCTGGTTACGTAGACTGACCCACCAACCGGTGCACCCAATCACCGCAAGCCCGAGGCGCCTCGCCAGGCCGCAGAAAACCCACCGCAAATTTATTTACCAGCGGCACTGCCTAGTACGGCGTCCGGCCAGCTCGGCGCACCGACGGGACGTTCGCCAGGGTGTGTTTGGTTCATGGATGGAGGTTGCATCGTATATCCTGGATGAGTGGATGCAGGCTGAGTGGAATCGTATTTCAGAAAAAGAAGATGTTTGGTGAGGCTGTATGAGCGGATACAAAAAAACTGAGATGCTGTTTGGTTGCCTGTATGAGCGGATGCAGACCACCAAATCTGAGAGGCTGACACGTGGGACCGTATAAGATACACTGCATCCACTCATCCAGGATGGCTAGTGAAGCTCATTTTGAGCGTATCCACCCATCCAGGATGAGGACGTATTTTTGCATCCGCTCATACAGGCTGTATCCGCTCATACAGGCAACCAAACAGGCTCTTTCTCAGATTATACGGATCCACCCATCCAGGACGAAGAAGATTCAAGCAACCAAACAGACCCCAAAAGTCCCAAACAAGACGAGGTGCCTGGCACCCGCCCCACCGGCGCGGCCCCGAGGCCGCCAAGACGCCACTACGGATCTTCTCAGAAAACTGGGTCTTAGGATTTAAGTCACGAATTGAATTGGAGTGAACTGGATCATTGATTAAAATTATATGATGTATATCTTGACTAATGTAGGTCAGTTTATGAAGATACTTGGAAATAATTTCTTCGTCTTTTAATGTGCAGAGTCGTTTGGAGTCAACTGTGGTCAACGGTGATAATCGGGGCTAGGCTCATGAAATAATTGAACCCCAGACCGATCAAACATGCCGGATGAGATGGTGAGCTCAAGCATGGCACGAGAAATGTTGAAGACTAGTTCGAACGGTAGGTTGATGCACGCGCCAAGTGAGCCGTGGTTCGGTGGTACCAGAACAGGAGAGACTTGGCAACACGTGGTAAGCTAATGGTGCATCTACACGTAGCAAGCATGGTGATTGCTTGCAGTGGTTGGTAATGATAGGGTCAAGAAAAGGTATTTTAGTAATTTGACCAAAATACCGGAAACTATCTTGGATCAAAACCGCAGCGCATGGGCGATGTGTTGGAGAGCGGTTTAGAAGCCGTTGTGGTCCGTGTCAATATGATGGACAGCAAGCCAAGCTTTCAAGTTGGCAAACTAGGAGCCCCAACGGCGGCTGGCCACCCGGAGCTCCTTCCTGCTTATCCGGCCGTCGTGGTCGGTGTCGAACTGCATCAGCCATTCCTTGAACTTCTCGACCGTGATTGTGATTCTGTGCTCCGTACCAAAAGCCGGGCACTTAGGCTTAGCCTTAGGCACTGGCACGGCTGGTGCCATCATCCACTTTGCCGTAGGCATGGGTGGCTGTCGTGCTTGATTTGAGCTCAGCTCTTCATCTCGGCTGGGAGCTCTACTAGGGCTGCATGTTTCCTTTTATACTGCAGGTTCTGATACATGTTTCTATCGTAGCTTTATTCGTCTCTATCTGCAGGCTGCGAGGGTTGTCTCACAACTCGCTAGCTCGTAGTGAAGGGCACGCTCGATGAGGTTCTCGATCTCGTGGTCGTCTACCAAGCCATTGCGATCCTTGTCGGCGTGCTGGAGGGTGCGCCAGGCTCTCAGATTGAGAATAAAGAACCATATGGAAAGGTACAGAATAATGTTATGATGAACTATTGCTAAATTTGTGAAGTGAAACTTTAAATTTTTTAAAATTTGCATTTTATCAGTTTTGTTGTCAGACTAGCATGCTGACTGTTGGCTTGCTACCAGTTAGATCGCGATGCAATGCTGGTCAGACTGCTTCGGGCAATATGACCGCAGCGGTCAAACTGTTGACCATGATGCAATAGGATCGGAACTATGCTTATGGAGGAGCCAAGGCTTAGAATGGTGAATGATGCCGGGTGAGATGGTTAAGCTTAAGCATAGCACAAGATAGACGGAGAATGTTGAAGGAAAGGTTTGAGCGACAAACACTAAGTGATTTGGTCGGTCAAGTGAGGTGTGGTCTGGTGGAACTGAAATGGACGAGACTTATCGATGTGTGATAAGCCATTAGTGCATCTACATGTTGCGAGTATGGTGATTGTTGCAATCGAATATAAAGACCCAGTTAAGGTGAGGGTATTTTAGTAATTTACTAAATACCAAAAACTGTGATGGATCAAAACTGCAATACTTGGAAAAGCAGTTTAGATTAAAGAGATGCTGAAAAGATTAAGTGGATCAAAATTAAGGACTTAGCGAATTTGGGTTCATGTACTTTGTAAAGCATGTATAAGTTAAGTGTGTGAGTAAAACCCGTATTATGTAGGGTTAACAATTTTTTAAGTGTGCTAGTGGATAGTATACATTAGAGTTAGATGTAGACTGATTGTCTCGTCTATTTAACGGGTTAGGATGAAGACTTACAAGTTAACTATCCATCCATTTCTCATTCCAACCTTATGTTCTAGGGTTAGGGTTAGAAGAGTGTTGTGATGTACTCTCTTATCTTCCAGGTATAGTGGTTGTAAAACCTTTATTCTCAATTGGCAATTCATCAGCTTTGTTTATCTCTCATGATGTCTCATTGTGTTGATTGATTTGCATTTGTTCTTGTCGGTTTTGATCTTTTCTCTCCCCTTTTTGATTTTTATTATGTGCTAAGGACAGATAAGTAATGAAGATGACTTATGGAGATCATAGCCCATCTATCTATGCACTAGGTCTTGAAGGATTTCGAAGTTGCCTGATTTTACATGATTTTAACATTATCTTGAAGTTTCTTGATATCAAGGTTTTTGCTTCGATTCTTTGTGAGTTCTTGCTTATTGTGATACATAGCTAACTGCTTGTTGGGGCTCACAATTGTTCCTCCGACTATATCCAGCTTTTGATTCTCATGTGTTTCTTTCGTCGCTTTATTCGTCTCTATCTGCAAATCTGCAGGCTGCGAGGGGTGTCTCGCTCTCAGTGGAGGACACGGTACGTGCTGTTCGCTTCAGCACCGATGAATGCATCGTATCTTCCGTATGCGAGTGCGCCATCGCGTTTCGGTTGTTTCTCTCTGATGCATCGAGGCAGGGAGAATATATGCTATTTCTTTTTTCTGATGCGGAGGCCTGCAATTATTTGATTCCTTTGCCTGCAGGCAGCTAGCTATTCGTGTAAGATCAAGGATCAATGGAAGTACTGTGGCTATCTTCTTAAGGCAAATGTGCTTGTCTTCCCCAGGGTGTAAACCACACTACTCCATTATGCCTGTTTAGCAACGATTGGATGTTCTATATATGTGGGTCCTTGGGAAGAATAGAATCTCCGAAAGTTTGGTATAATGCATATGGCAATTGGGGATGGATAAATTCCAAGTGGGGACGTAGTAGCGCAAGCAGCAGACTCGCCGTTGACTGGTTAGTCCAAAAGATATTCTACCACAATACCTGAAGAAGAATCAATTATTTGTTAGACAAACTCACGCCTACACATGAAGAGGAACACTCAGGCTTTTCTGCAAGAATCGTGTTATATTATCATGCTTTTCTGACCCTATTGCTCTAGTGTCGTTTAGTTGATTATCTATGTCTTCCGTATGCCTCACAGCCTGAACTGACCTCCTCCGCTGGGACTCTTCGTCTCTTTGTTCGATGGGGTCACAACTCACAATAGCTTTCTTGTTAATCGACGATGCATGTCTCGTCCAACCCTGTATGTGCAGCATGATGCATAGGCCGTGGGTCGTTTCGTTTGCACGCGTGAGCTTCAGGGACCTACACCCAGAAAAAAAATCATTTTGATTCTTGTGTGGTATTTGAATTTTGAAATATCTTCCTAGTAATACTGCGAATCTACGTACCTGTTAAGAAATTGGAGGATCCCCTCAAATAAATAAATAAATAAACGAATGAATAAAATTGGAGTCTAGTGTACGGTGATTTCTCGTTTAATAGGCTCAGAACTAAAAAAACCTACTCTCTTACGATTACGAGATTTATTCCAAGATGATATTTCATCTTGCAAGCAATCATCCCCGATTTAAGCTTTGTGTGTGTCTCTTTGTGTTGCTCGATCCGAAGTCCGAACTGCATCTGGATGGATGTTGGACTTGGTCGATCGGTTGCTCTCATGCTGTGTTTCCTGCTCACAGAGTTCACATGATCATAACAAACTTTTTTTTCGAGGGGACCCTTCAGCAACATGGTAGATTTATTTGTTTGTTTCAATAATTCATGTATATATCATAGATCAGACTCGGCATCTCTTGTAATCCCTGCTTCCTTTCTAATGGAATGACGCGCAAGTCTTTGACGTGTTAGCAAAAAAATAAGTTGTAATCTCTGGAGAGGAGATTACTGGATATATTGATCGAACTGTTGGTAATTACCAACTGAGTTCCATCTTTATGAGCATCAAACCAACGTAACATCACTCAAACACTCATAGATCATAACTGCATGTCACACTTTCTCCTGCTTTTACACATATTATTCAGGAGAAGCTGGCATGCCAAGTTGAAGCTACTCCACCACATAAAGGAAATTAAAGTAGAAATTTTAAAAAAAGCCAGCACCTTAAAATTAAGCTAGGTCTTAGTACTACTCATCGTTCGCTCTACTACTCTACCAGGCAGATATCTTCATGCCCAGATCTTTCTGAGCGAAGGCGACGAGGTTCTCGATCTCGGAGTCGTCGATGAAGCCGCTGTTGTCCTTGTCGGCGCGGCGGACGGCACGCCCGGCTCTCAAGGTGGTGAACCAGCCGCCCCGGCGGCGGATGGCCTCGCGGAGCTCGTTCCTGCTTATCCGGCCGTCGTTGTCGGTGTCGAACTGCTTGAGCCATTCCTTGAAATCCTCCACCGTCATCTCGCGACTGGAGGGGACGCCCCTGATGGCCATGACTAGCTGGCCAGAGCCCTTGCAGACTGCTATTCTAGCTAGGAGTGCGGGTTGAAGCCTCGCAGCTGGCTGCACCTACTTTTATACTGGTTCTGATCATTCATGTTTCTATCGTAGCTTTATTCGTTTCTGATCCATGCATGAACTTTCCCGAAGGCTTTTCTTAGCCATCTCTACCCCTCTTTATATACTAAGACTCCCAAAAGAAACTCTAATCAGCACCTCTAGTTAAATTTTATCTACTTACATGGGCTAATCCGTTAACCCAACACCATATTGAATTTTACACTTACACATACACGTTTCTCAAAGCGTTCACACCCATTAACACATTAGTAAATATCAACACTTGATCCACTTCACATTTTTAATATATATAAGAACTAAACCACTTAAGCCAATACCGTAGTTTCATGCACAGACACTTTTTCGGTATTAGGTAATTTACCAAAATGTCCCTCTACCGTCTTCTACGAAGTTTCCTACTTCCTTTGCTACGAAGTATCACTCATACTTCGCTATCTTCCATGTGGGCTCAATGATTTGTTGTCAAGCCTCTCATACGTCCGGATCCCACCGAACCATCCTCGCTTGCAAACAACCCAAGTTACTTAGCACACCAGATGCTTCTCCTCGCGCATGACGGCATCTGGCTTCCTTGATCGCTCTGGAACTCAGCTTCTCCCTAAGTTTAGTCCCAATCCAACTTATTGTTGCCATGTTCATCACCGGTAACTTCTGCTTCAGTTCCTCGTCGTCCCAGTTGTAACCACTCTGCAAGTCTCGATTATCTTCAGTGGCACTTTGATCATTTGGACCTCAGCTTCTCCTGACCGTAGTCTTGATCTCTTAATCCCTTTGGACCTAGGCTCTCTTTGTTTAGTTCCGGTCTCGTCCGCCTCACTATAACATAGCTTCGGAGTTCTACAACCAACACAAACAAATAACTGTCATGTAGCACAATACACAAAGTTATCAGCTGACACAATCCATCTAAACAATGTACCATGCAAAATATATGCAACCAAATCACTAATCTTAAACTCAGGACCAAACAATAAACCATATGCACATAAGTAACAACCTAGATCACTCAAACTCATTCCGCGATCAAAATCCTCAATGACCAAAACCTGGCCGAGCCTCACTGCCAAGCCAGTCTGACCGCACCCCTGTAGTGGTCAGACCGCTGGCACTGACTGGTTTGAACCGAAAATCAGCACCGGTTGTTCCGCTGGTGGCCTTCGGACTGAATGCCACCCTTTGGCCGATCAGACCGGCCCGTCTGTCGGTCGCCCGAAAAATTTGACAACTTTGCAAATTCTCAAAAACTAAATTCAAAGGCCACAATCCTTCTGAACCAAAAATTAATAATTTATCACAACTATAGAGTGACATCCACATAGTCTCATACTTGTAATTGAAAGTATACATATTAACAACTATAATTAAGAAAACATCTTTGATTATCGTATCACTTATGCTTGCTGAAACCGATCCTGCATGTACATAATTAGGCATTGCTCAACTTCTATAAGCAACAGAAGGTTGGCTGAAACCAATCTTCCAAAAAATTGTGTTTAAAAAGCTGACAGTATACTTGTAGCTCATGACTGAAATAAATAGTAATGGGTTCCACACTATTCTTTGTTCGGATCCAAATCTGAACCATGTCCAATCACAGAGACTGCTACATGTAGTAGTAGAAGGGCATCGTATTTGCAGAGCTGAACAATTTCATTATTTCCAAATTCTTGTCACACTCAATTTTACACCAGGGAAATTACAACCAAATTTACAACTGAAAATCCGCAGCCTCAAACTTCTAGCACATGCTCAGATGCTACATGTCTAGCATGTCTCTGAAAATCACATGCTCAGATGCTACGTGTCTAGCACAAGACTGCTCTTTCTCAAGTTGCAGATCATGACAAAAGACAGGAAGCAAGTTCACTCGGCCAAACACCGAATTCGGAATAATCTCTGAATATTTTTTACAAGTTCACTCAGCCAAACACCGAATTATGAATATGAACGTTTCACAATCTCTGAATATTTTTGCATGCCTTCTCGTCACCTGCCTAACAGACGAGTTCATCATCAATACAACATCATCAAAGGCATCATCACTGAAAAATTCCTAATGTACCAAGAATTAAAGTGCTACACCGTTCTCTAACTGAAAAAAAATCCTAGCAAGCAGCAGCAATTTCTTTCCTCCCAAACATTTGCTGCAAATAATAAAATCCAGATCTGGGGAAAAAATGGCGCTACGGTCGGCCAGAAGTTAGGAAGACGAGTTAATGGAAGACGAAGATGCCGGTGACGCATAGATTTTGGGGGCCAGAGAGGGCAGGGTTAGGGGTGGTGGCGCCATGCCTTGACGGGAGGATGTGCCCGAGGAGAAGGCCGATGTTGCTAGTCATCGCCAGTCACCGTCGTGGTCCCCGTGGGGATCGCTATCATCACCGCGTGGTCTCCACCGGGGAGGATATCACCGCTGCCGGGGAGGATATCAGGTTGTTCTTAGTTTTTCATTATAAGAAGTATTTTCATCATCTCACTCATGATATTTCTCTCCTCCAATATTCTTCCAGAAAAATTGAAAGCATACTCGTTAGAAACTGTCGAGACAAACGATTAACACATCTCATGCTAATATAAATAGCACTGGATATGTTAGCTTGTGCTCGCGCCACTAGTCCAAAATATTGAATTTCTTTGTATAGTGAGGCACGGGATCATTGTCTAAAAAGATTAATAGTTCCCCACGGGCCCTGATATGGATTGCTCCAACACTTAATGTAGAGCTTGATCTTTCGGAAGATTCTGGTGCACCAAAATTTTTGCCTCGTATATTTTTCTTCTTACCTATGGTAGGTGTTGGTGAAGGTCGTTGCAAGTGAATTCCCTAAAACTTATGCTTGTACTTCTGATAAACTTCAGACAATTGTGAACGAACATTTGTAAAATAGTTAGAATAATCTATCCCTATAGAGTCACATATAATTGAAAGAATATTAGTGAATCCTGCAATTTTAGCTCTTGGATCTAGAATAAATGCAAATACGTATAAGTACAGAATTTGCTTCCAATATTTTAAATATTTAGTTTTCATAGCAACACAATCTCTCGTAGCACTACGTTATTTTCATTAGCTTTTAAGTGAACGACAATCGAAAGAATACGATGCATAATTGCGGGAGATGTTGGATAATGCACCCTGAATAAAACAATAATGGATTCATAAAAGAGTTCCAAAGATGCTAATAACTTCTCGGTGACATAGCAGTACTGCTCAGTCAGTAGTGTGTAGCCGGTATGGCTGTGATAGTGCGTATGGATAAAAACAGAAAATATGGGCCTATAGAGTAAAAGATTTCGTAGCATGTGATAACTTGAGTTCCACCTTACTAGCAAGTCCATAATGAACTTTCATGGACGTACACCCAATATAATGCAGTAGATCTTATAGACTGCAATTCGTTGGTTAGAATTATTTACAAAAAAAATTATATCGCGAAAAGTTTGAAGATATGGATCCAACCTCTTCAAACCATATTAACTATAAGATTAATAATATAGCAGGAACATATCACTCATATAGCAAGAAGGATTTAATGTATGTACTAAATAAGGGTGTAAGAATATCCATTGCCATGAGGTTTGCTACAACATTGTCCAGGATAATTGAAGAAATTTTATTTGTAAGACCAAAATCTTCCGCGACTTTGATAATATATTCTGTTATATTCTCACCAGTACGTGCTATGTAAATTAGTTTGAAGTCTATGGTGGTGATCGGTTCGGCTGAAAAGCTCGTGGCTTATGGCTAAAAACACTGTAGCTGGCTGAAAAAAGCACTGTAGCTGACAGAGGCTTATTTAGCATAATTAAATTTAAAAAAATTTAAAAAAAATATGTTAGCCCATTACGTATAATACAAACAAATACGGGAAAAAAAAGAACCGACAAAAAAGCTCAACAAAAAGCCAAAAGTTCAGAAAAAGACGAAACTTATGAATAGTGAAAAATAAGCCAGAAGCCAGAAGCCGAAGCCGAGTTGATCAGGGCCTTTTTCCAATATCTAGTCATCATTTACATAATGAGTAACTACACTAAGATAATCCTCCCTAAACCGACCATTCCATATGTCCGAGGTCAAGGCCACTAAAAATGTACGGGTTTCAAAAAGTTCTTTAATTTTCTCACGACCATTATTGTAGTATGTAACTAAATCTCAAATTGTTGTCTATCTAGAAATGTGAGTAAATCCAGGATTATGAGCAGTTCTAATGTACTTATCGAATGTATCTATCATACTAAAGTTTAAAGGAAGATCTTGTGAGATAATTAAACGGGCTAAAGATTCTCAAGTTACCCCGGGATTATAATCCCATTTACGTAACCTAGGCACGGCCCACCCCCTCGTGCCGTGCTAGCCTGATCCGACGCGTCTCATGTTATGCCGTATTGTGGGCTGTACCTATAATACCGGGATATGGGCTGGCCCACTAGATATGGTCTATTTGGACACCTCTACATAGCAGGCCCTCGTTCTTGCCAGAGTGCCAACACAAGCAATGTGTTTCCTTTGCAATATTTTCTGTGTGAAGAATCTCAAGCAGTGTAATTTATCTAGCTAATTTCGAAACTATGCTAGTATGCCACTCCATTATGCTTGTACGATTGGTTATTCTCTGTGGGCCCTTCGGAAGAATAGCATCTCAGATAGTTTGGCAAAAGTGGAGAAGTAGCAGGCCAGTCATGGATAGAGATGGCAATTGGGGGCAGAGGCTCTGCAGGGAAATTCCCCTTGTTTGGGCAACTTCCGCGTGTGGAATTGGGGTGGGCCTTGCTAACAGGGTGAGGATGGGGTCATTCTTCACTTACAAGGTCCCGTGGGATCCGGTAAAGATTATGAATATATTATTTTATTTATAAATTATTCTTTTTTAATACTAGAGATGTATTTTTTAATATTTAAACTAAAACTTCAATATATATGTTAAGATATAGATTTTAAAAGGTATACTTAAATACTTATAAAATAATAAATAAGTACATGTTATTTTTAAGAAAATCATTTAACATATTTTTCAATCCATTGCGGATCCCGTGAGATCTGGTCCGCGTGGTTTGGGATTGGGGGGCATCTCCCTGTGGGAAGCCTAGCGGGGCGGGGCGGACGCACGGGAGCGTTCCCGGTTGCCACCTAGATTCTTGGTCGACTGACTGGTCCACAGAGGGAACATTAAGGAGATTCTACCAGACTTACCACACTGGCGGAAGAAGTATCAATGTATGTTCTTTCCCTACTATTTTTAATGCATCTTATTTTCATGCCAAACCTTGCTTGTTCTGTTGACTAACGGTTTTACTACTTTGCATACACACAACATAATATGTATTTACTATATTTTTAGTTCTCTCTTGCTTTTGTTGCTGACCCTAGGGTTCTGCAAGGAAGGGATGATGCCATGATCTTACAGACCTCATGTTTCAGAAAACGTGATGTATGATTCACCATGCTCTCTGTTGTTGACAATAAGATTTGCGTTTGTCATTTCTACATCCCAACCTTACCTGAACAAATGTAGAATTCCCTATATGTAGTCCGTATTTTCTGCTGACGTAATGCTGGTAAATTTATTTCTGTGTTCGACAGTGGACAAATTTCATAGTAAGCGACGCTTGTCCTCCCTTGATAGGAGATGGTTAATCTGTTATACTATAGTAACTCAGGAACTGTATTTCTGAGAGACCATGTGGAGGTCGCCTCATGGTTGTGATGAGTAATTGACTCTTAATCTAGTGAGATTGAGTTTGGTTTTTGAAGTTTGAAAGGAGAATGGGTCTCTCTGTTGGTTCCTAAGCCCTTACGACTTGCTTGGCAATAGCCTTACGACCACATTGTTTGTTGTCTTGGGCGGCTGGAAGTGTTCGACCACCGCAGCGCTTTTTGGCCATGGTCGAAGGGCACCAGAAGAGAGTACGACCGTTTTGGCCGTGGTCGGAAGTCAGCCATGCTGTTTACGACCACACTGACAGCGGTTGGAAGCTGAAAACCTCGTTTACGACCACTTTGGCCGTGATCGAAAGCCTCTATGACCACATTGGCCATGGTCGGAGGTCGCCAGATAGCTTTACGACCACCTTGGGTGTGAACGGAGAACATCAGAAGAGGTTACGACTGGTTTGGTCGTGGTCGGAAGGCTGTACGACCACGTTGTGGCGTTTACGACCACTCTGGCTATGGTCGAAGGCCATCGGAAGCAGCTACGACCACATTGGCCGTGGTCTGAGGTCGTAAGTCGAATCTACAATTGCTGTGGTCGGAAGTCGGCGCTCGGGCATACGACCACGTTGAGTAGTCGGCGCCCTACGACCACGTTGTGATGCAGTTGGACGGGCGTGAGGAGCGATCGGACGCGGTCCAAATGCAGCGGGACTCGGTCGGAAGTGCTCGGTAACGGTCGGAATCACTCGTAGCGCGTCAGATGCAGTCTTCTGGGGTCGTAGGCGGTCGGTTGTGCCCGAGATGTTTGAACGTGGTCGTAGACACATGGGAATTGGTCGTATGACCTCTAGGATCGACCATGTGAGCTGGGAATCGGTCGTATGGCTTTGTGGTGAAGTCGTAGACCTCGTGCATTTATTGGTTCATCATTTCGATCGGTCAGATGACAGAACGACTTGGGATGAGGTTGTAGACTTTGAGCGATAAAGTCGTAGCAATGTTGTGTGCGGTCGTAGGCTCGGTACGACTTGGTGATCTGCTTTACATCTTGGTAGTTGTAGCGATCAGGTGCAGAAGTCGAAGCCTGTGTGATCGGTGATCCTAGGCGACTGATTGGTGGTCGGCTGAGGCCGATTCGACTTGGTGACTGGTTATGTAGTCGTGGGATCGACTTGGTGGTCGATCGAGCTTTACGACTTGGTGGTCGTAAAGGCTCATGACTTGATGTCTGGCTCTACGACTTGGTAGTCATAGGAGTTGATTCGACTTTGTGATCTTAGCGACCAGTCTTGGTAGTAAGTAGTCGTAGCCGCTGTGTGGTAATCGTTGCAAGCTTACAATGGTCGTAGCTTGTGTCTTGGCGGTCGTAGCAGCCTAGTGAGTGGTCGTAGGCTGCAGGAAGGCTCTTGTGAGCTGGAGGGTTTCTCTGTTCTGTGCAACAGAGTGGTCGTATGGGGTATGGTCCTTATGCGATAATATCGTAGCGGCTAGCGATGGTTGTGGCATGTGTCCGCATGGTCGTAGTGAGCTGTGAGACGGTCGTAACGACATGTTGTGTGGTCGAAGGAAGCAGGGAAGTGTTCCAGGGCTTCGACCATCTCTTGAGTTGTGCATTCGAGTGGTCGTAGGGGGTTTACGATCAGGTTGTGTGCTGTGACACTTGTTGGTTGTACCGATGGTTTGTCTGTTGTCTGGTGCGGTGCTATGTGACGGTTTGCTTGTCTGTGTGGCTGCAGGACTTCGGAGCTATTTCATGGTGAGGCGTGGGAGGACCGGGACTAGGCACAGGAGGTGTTGAGGTCCAGACGGTTGGAGGCGCCGAAGATGATCGAGCCTGGTGAGGTGGTTGCAAGCCGAGGAGATGAGGAACCGAAGCTGGAGCTGCCAGAGGACCTTGGAGACAAGTCTTGGTGAGGCTTGGAGTGGTCGGGACTAGACATGGGAGATGTTGAGGTCCAGAACGACTGGGTGAAGCCGAAGAAGACTTGGGGCTCAAGGTGGTTGCAAGCCAAGGAGATGAGGAACCGGAGCTGGAGCTGCCAGAGGATCTTGGTGACAGGTCTGGCGAGGCTGGGATGGTCGAGACAAGACGCGGGCGGTGTCGGGGTCCAGAACGACCAGGGGAAGCCGAAGTAGACCTAGTCTTGCGAGGTGGTTGCAAGCTTGGACGGCAAGGCAGGAGGAAGCTTCCGGGAAGGCAGCGGAGTGGCATTTTGGGGAATGCGGAAAGCTGCAAAGGTAAGCTGTGTCTCTGCCAATGCACAGGAGTTGTTGGCGCTAACGGGCAAAGCAATGGAACCGTTGGGTTTAACGGGTAAAGCACTGGAAGCTTGTTTTCGCTAGTGGGTAAAGCGAGGTGTAAAACCCGGTGTTAGGAGGGGGTTTACGGGTTAGCCCCAGTGTGGACTAATGGATGGATCCATTAGGGTTAGTCTCGGGCGTGAGGCTATAAAAGGGAGAGGGGAGGCACGAGTTTGAGTGGGTTGGCCGGCTGGGCCTTGGAGGCAGCCGCCTCTCCCTCCCATGGGAGTCTGTGAGTGTGTTCTTGGGATTGTGTGAGAGAGAGAGGATGAGTGGAGAATCCATGTATGAATAATCGAGAAAGAGAGAAAGAGAAGAGGTGTGAGCTCCTCTCTATGCTCTCCGGGCGTATCGGGATTCCTTGTACTCCTTGATGGTTGGAATGAAAACTCTGAGTTGTGTTCTCTGTCTTGTGTTTGAATGATTTGTTTGCGCTCTCTTTGTTCCTTCGTATATCTGTGTTCTTGGCTTTCTGAAATCGCAGTGACATGTGGGTTTTACTCCAAGCCATCTTGGCTATTCTAGTCCCACGAGCGGTTCTATTCATCAACTCTGGTACTTCTTGCTTTGAGTTGTGTTCTTGGTTTGAGTAGGCCTAGTTTTGATTTGCTCAGAACAGGGAATCTGTCTCAAGGCTATTTGGCCAGTTCATTCCCGAGAGCAAGAGTCGAATCGGAGAAGTGTTTGCGTCTCGCGGTCGTGCGCCGAGTACATGCTCTGCATTCGCTACGACCACGTTGAGACTTTTGTGCATGAGTCGACCGAATTCTCTGTTTCGGTTTCGACCACGCCGTTTGTCCAGATCTCAGCAAAGAAGTTTTTCATTGCCTTGGTTTTTCTCTGTCAAAGGACGCGAGCAAACGTTGTCTAAAGTCTCATACCCGATTGCTTTGTGAATTGCAAGATATTTGGAAATCAAAGCAAGTGGTCATGAGCTCTGGCTTGTCTTGTTGGTCGTGCGCGCCTTCTCTGTTTTCGGTCATTACTGTGCAGTCTCTTTTGTCGGTCAGATCTCGGGTTTTCAGTGGATCGTCTGTCTTACCGAGTGACTCGATCGACCACGAGTTGGCGTTCGATCTCTCTGAAACAGACGGTCTATCTCTTTGTCAGAGTGATCACGATAGATCCTTTCGACTGCCTTGTTTTGTCCTCGGCCAGCGGCAGTTCTAGTTCGGGTGTCAGTCTGATCTTCTGTTCTCCAGTGAACATTCGATCTTCCTCTTCATAGCTTTGTAGCTATTGGAGAAGAAGATTGTGTGAATACTTGGAGAGATTTTAAGGCACCATTCACCACCCTCTGTTGCCTTTTCGGTCCTACAATTTCATCTCGGTTAACTGCAATCATCAATATAATGTATAGCAATGTAGCACGGTAGCACCACACGAACACTGATAACTGCATATCTCCTGACTCCTGCTTTTACACATATTATTCAGGAAAAGTTGACATGCATGCATGCTACGTTAAAGCAGCTACCACTACCAGTCTACCACACAAACAAACTTAAACGAGCCATTAACTTAAAAACCTAACTAAGCTAGCAACTTCATATCCATCGGCAGTTGGAAAAGATGAATCCATGGCCGGAGCTATTACCGCTCTAGTAGGCTAGCTAGCCAGTTATCCTGAAGCCCAGGTCTTTTTGAGCAAACGCAACGAGATAATCGACCTCGTAGTCATCTATGAAGCCATTGTGGTTCTTGTCGGCGTGGTGGAAGGCGAGCCAGCCCCTGAAGGTGGCGAACCAGCGGCCCCGCTCGCGGATGGCGCGCCGGAGCTCGGACCTGTTGATCCGGCCGTCGCGGTCGGTGTCGAACCTTTTGATGAGCCACTTCTTGAACCCCTCGGCCGTCATCTCGTCGGGCTCCCTGTTAGTCCGTTCACAAGGAACAAGAGCAGTGATAGCCATTGCTTTGCTGGTCTCTCAGAAGGATGCTCTTCTTCTTGGAGTGCAGGTTGGAAGCTTGCAGTTCTTGCTCCTTTTATACTGGATCTCATCAGCCATCACTGTTATTTTGTAGTAGTAATAGCTTTATTCGTTTCTATCTGCAGGCTGCGATGTGAGGGTTATCTCAAATCTCAGGGGAGGATACGCGCGCTACATGTTGTTCACTGCATACGGCATCGATCTCTCCCGTGACTCAGCGATGGAGCGAGGAAGAATGGCATCGCTTTTTTTCCCCCTGATGTGGAGGTCTTCAATTATTTGATTCCGATACTATGCGTGCCGCACGCTGCAGCTGCGAGATGAACTTCTGTATTGTGAGGACTCCTTTACCTTCGAGAGTTCCAGTGCATATCATATTATTGTCAGAACTGATGTACGTATTTCACAAATCCAAACTACAAGGGTGTCTTACTTGTACCTTGTTAATTTGGAGTACTACATATCAACGTAAGCAGACCTAGCCGAACGGCTGGACCATATCAGTCCGTAGCACGATATTGTTGATCCGGTCTAGACACAACACGGTATAAATAATAAATAGATCATGCCAACCCGGCACGAATAGGCGTGTCATACTTAGGCCAAAACTTCGGCACAGTAGGCCAACTCGACACAGCACACACAGTACCATGCCGAGACACGGCGCTATCTAGTATGGCACGATATGCCATTTACCTCCAACCTCCCACTGGACCTACTCCAAGGAGGTCAGGTTTGCTCAAAAGAGTACAGTAACTCTTCTATCGCAGTGTAGTAAAATTGTATGAGGATGGTGGTAAAATTACTTGTGTTACTGTTAATGCATTCTTTCGAACGCACAAGGATGACTTGACAGCAAAATTACTTGTAAGTGACAGTAAAGTTACTTATGAATAACAGTAAAAAAATACTTTCAGTTGCGAGTGGCAGTAAATTTACTTGTTACTGACAGTAAACTTATTTATGATTGATAGTAAACTAAGTTATGAATGTCGCTGCCTCCTCCGTCCCCACCAATGTTGTACGTCTCCTCCCTCCCCGTCAACAACCGTGTTCAACCGGGTCACCATGCTCAATGGCCATCGTTGACCTGTTGGGTAAGCGTGCCTATGCCGGCCTGGCATGGCCCGTCCCTTCTCCATGCCATGTCTAGGCTAGACGGCAGGCATGTAGGCCAGCATGGCATGGTAACTTAATCATGCCAGATGTGTCATGCCTAAATGGGCCGTGCTCTATCCAAACCCGTGTCATGCCGTGCCGGACGGCCCGTTTGGCCAGGTCTAATTATAAGTGAGGAGCTGGTATTCTTGATTTGCATTCTATAGCACTTTTATCTGAACTTTTGCTCATTCCTTTTTTGAAGTGAGTACAATAAAAACACACTCACACATGACACCCCACACACACGCTCACGTAGGTGCGTTCGATGCACACGTTTGAAGCGAGACAAGGACCCAGGAGCTCATGGAGTGCAGGCACACACTTTGACCACTGAAAGCACCCACATGAATGGGGTCGTCCCGTGGGCTCGAGCCTGGGCATCCTAGTTGCCCGCTGGCAACCTCAGCCAACTGAGCTGAGCTTAATCCCCAACTTCTGCTCATTCTTGGCTGTATATGAGTACTTGGCAGGTCTTATTTCACTTATACTTAGCTTCATGTGTCCTAATCAGGGTTCATGAAGCCATTCTGGGGACAACTTTTCGCCCAGAAACCGTCAGATTTCCAGCCCCAAAACCAATCCGATCTCACTTTTAAATTTTGAATTTGAATAAAAATCAAAATACAGTGAAACAAAAGTTAAGAATTAAACATTAATATGCATGTTTCTATTGAAAATGGGATAGAAATTTCATTTAAACAAAAATGGGATAGAAAAGGGGTGTAGGGGGTGAACTGAGAGTGATATCACAAATTTGTAATTTCCGGGTATCCACCGGTTTGACCGAAAACCTACGAGTACCGGCCAGCTACCGCCGGATTTCAGAACCGGCTAATTCACTCCATATGTTTTTTTGCGTTTTCTTTCCAATACTGTCAATGCTTTCCGGTGGGTCCTCTCAAGAATATGATGGCAGAAAGTTTCCTATTCTATATACAAAGAATCTCATTGTTCTCGTATGCCCTTACGGCTCTCGAAATTCTTATATGCTTGTTTTGCAACGATTGGCTGTTCTCAGTGGGTCCTTAGGGCATGTAAAATAGGATCTTGGAAAGGTTGGCAATGCTTGTGGGGTAGATAAACTTCCAAGTGGAGCGGCAGTAGATTAGTAGGGCCTTTCATTGAATGACCAGTTCAGAAAGGGATTCTACCACACTGACTGAAGAATGGCCATTGTTCTTTCCTCAGTAGTTGTATTATTTCCATGCAGACATGCCAGGCCCTGTTTATTGGGAGCATTTCCCTTTGTTTGTGTGTTTCATGCTTATTTGATTTGGTTCTGTCATGTTTGCTGGGCGTCCCTTTAAGCTGTTTCCCCTTATTTTCTGGACAGATATTTCACAGTAGCTCAACCTTGCCTTCATTCCAATCACAGGCTTGTTGTTCATTCAAAGCAACATTTGTTTGAGAATATTTTGCCAGGCTAATGTTCTAATATTAAGAACATCACGATAGATACTTGAGCTACACTGTTGAAGGAGGATTATTACACAAACACCATTGTATTCATCAACAAAAAGATGCACTAATCAGTTCCCTCTTAAGTTTCAGGAGGGGCAGAACAGAAAAGGACAGAGCTACACTTCTAGAAGAATGCACATTTTCCTTGCAAATTTTACCCCGAGTTACCCAAAAAATGACAGATACTGCAATATGCCCTCCTGTGTTTATACCAACTGATCACAACTTACACCAGACACCAACTTACAAGACAAATTAAATCAACTTATCACAGCAATGTACAACAGTAAGTGTCCAAGCCTTAGGACCTCGTTCTCTTATGTTTGTGCCTGAGTCTTTCTGGATAAAAATGAGCCCATCAAAGGGAAGAACGACTTTTTCCTCCCCAACTTCCGGTTTGGAACAAGGTCCTCGTAACTACTACCTGACATCTGTAGCTTTGATTCCTGCTCTTTGTGGTAAGGAGCCTTCTGTTCAACAAATCTCCTAGGTGGACTACTCAAAGGATTAACCGCACGTTTCGCAGCTTCGTGAGCTCTCCGGCGCTGCTCATGGTCAGCTCTCCATTTCCTCAATTCCTGCTCAGCTGCTAGTTTCCCTTCGTTTGCCCTCTCGGCTCTCTCCAATGCAATATCAAGAGCTTCCTTCTTTTCATCCATCTCCTTGGATGCTTCATTTAGCTTATCTAGGCTCTTTGATTCAGACCCTTTTGCTGACTCCACCTGCACCAGTGCCGCTGTCACCCTCTCATTTGCCAGCTCTTCAGCTTCATGCGCTTTCTTGCTAAGGGTATAATACTCACTTAAAGGAAGTGTCACTCCTCTAGGAGAATCCTCAACATCTCTTGCCTCTTTGCTTTCTTGCAACGCTTGAACTGCTGCAATTGCTAGCCTCTCAGATGCTTTGGATGCTTCTGTTTCTTTCCAAACAGCACATAACCTGATCTCTGCTGTAGTTGCAGCAGCCTTGGCTTGCTCGGCTTCTTCCTTGGCCTTTCTCAGTCCCTCTTGTGCTGAGTAAGCTGCCACCTTGGCGTCCTCAGCCTCCTGAGCTGCTTGCTGTAACATCTTAGGAAGCTCAACCATTATCGCTTGGGCATCTGCTTCCTTGGACCTCACAGACTCTATCTCTTGTTTCGTCCTGTTGAGCTCAGCTTCTAGTGAAGAAACTGCAATAGATGCCATACCTTCCCTCTGCTGCAACGTGATAAGCGAATCTTTCTCATTATCCATTTTTGATCTGAGGGTTGTAGCAGCAACTCTTAACATGTTGGCCACATTTTTTGCCTTTTGTATGTTCCCTTTAACCTCCTCAAGCTCTTTCTGTGTTGAAGCTAGAGTTTCCTTAATTGACTTGCTAATTTGTCCAGCATCTTCAGACTCATGCTCCTTGGCAACCCCTTCAGCTTCTTCACTCAGTATATTCTCTACATAGGCTGACAGCTCAAACTTGAGGCTACGCAGCTTGCGCAAATTTGCATCTAAATTCTGCTTCACATCATTTTTGGACAGAAGCTTATTGTTCAATTGATGCAGCTCATCTTGTGCCTGCTGCAACTCTCTATCCCAAGCAAGGCAATCTTGCTCTTTCGCCAATGCTGCACCAATTCTTCGTTCTTCTGCTTCATGATGTGCAGCATGGGCCAACTCAAGAGATCCTTTAGATGTAATCAATTCTAAAGTTAGTTCCTCCACTCGCTTCTCAATCTCCTTCCCGGCAGAAATAACTTCTTCTGCTCTTCTGATTGCTGTCTCTCTTTCATTGATTAAAGTAACAAACTGTTCATGTAATGTTCTCAACTCCTCCTTTACTGAATTAAGTTCAGCAACAGCTTTTTCGTGTCTTTCTTTAGCGACTTCCATTTGCGTCCTGACTGTTACACTAGCTTCATCAGCTACCCCCTGCTCAATTTCTTGCGCCCTGAGTTGTGCAAGCTCGGAATCCTGTTTTGCTTGAACTTCTTCAATCTGTGCTTTCTCCAGATCATGCTTCAGCTCCTCTATAATTCTCTTTGTGGTCTCTAGCTCATCAACTACTTGTGATTTAACCATTTCAGCAGCTTCTAGTTCCAATTTGCACTGTGGAATATCTTTTTTAACCTTTTCAAGTTCAAGTTGTATGAGCTTGCGTCTCTGCATATAAACAAGGTTCATTTAGAGTACTATACATGATTTAAATTCAATATGTAGCGGATAATTCTAGTTATTTAATTATTGAGAATATGATCCATATGCAGTGTTAAAAGTGACAAGAATTACCTCCATCATCTGGACTTTGTGAGCTTTCCAATCAACAATTCCTCCAAACTTGGTGACAGCTTCTCTCACAGACTCAAAAGGTGCAGCAGTGTCAACGAGGCCTCTATATGGACTTTCAGGTTTTGTTTCTGACTCTTCTATCACTTCTGGCTTTACAGCAATGTTTATCTGATAACATATCTTGTCTTCTTTAGATTTCATTTCATCTGTTGGCATAGTTCCAGCACCTGTTGAGAAATTGACAGACATGTGGTTCACTTCAATGGCATCTGCTGAAGAAGAGTGATCTGCATTATCCTCAATTGGGAGTTGTAATGCCTCAGTTGGCCCTGAATTAGAGAGGATTTCAGGGGAATTAGTTTCCACATGATGCTCTGTTAAATTGGGATGAGACCTTTCTAGGACCTGTAAAGATGAATCAAAGCTATAGGCAGCAACTGGCAATCCATTAGAGATATCCAAAATGGCTTCTTGGGCTGACTTTTCCTCATGTGAATTTGGTTTTTCATGATCACTGCTGTTAGTGACTTCCTTCGTAGCAGGCCAAGCTGGTAAATCCACAAAAGTTTCTGAACTTCCTCTTGGAGATGAAGATGTATTTATAGAAAACTCTTTTGAGTTACTTTCTTCGGAGGCATAAGTCGACTCCATTCCTTACGCCTTGCTAAGCCCCAGCTGGTTTGCTCCTAAAGATTATTTTGCAACGAAAATGGCTATCGTGTTACATGGCATATTTATAGCACAAATCCAAGTAAGAAGTGTATACTGCATGGCATGTATGAATCCAGTCCTACGTGCGCTAATCATTGCCACCACCTGACATTGAACCCCACCACCTGACATTGAACCTACTTTCTGTCTGCAATAATTCAGCTACTATTGCACCCAACCTTATGTTGTATGACCTGAACCATCTTTTCTAAACAAAGAACAAAAGCAAACAACAAAACAAAGCCTACCCATTTTTATAGCTCCTAAAAACAAAATAAAAATGCCATACTGGACCAGCTAGAAAAAAAAATCTTGTCCCAACACCGTCATTGTTTGCCAACAATTATGAGCTAAGTCCCTAAATCCTCCTAATCATGTTCCATCCTATGTCCATCAAATTTGAATATTTAACTTCCAGAAGAATTTGTCATCCGTACAAGGCTTCAAGCCCACAGTATCTTCGCATAACCTCACTAGTCATTAAATCTTAACTAGTATATTCTTCCAGAAGATTGAACATGTTTAAGATTACAGAGCTAACTGTGCCTAACAAGGTGAAACATTAACTTCTGTTACTGAACTGGTTAGCTAAAAGAGAATTTTTACGGCAGAGGGCTTCTCGTCCTCGTCTTCCATGCAAACATCAAGGAAAGAAAATTCCTTTCCCAGGCATGATTTCATCGCACAATCAAATTGAGTTGCCGTAATCCATGAAATGACTGCACTACCGTAGAGAAAAGGATAACTTTCTATCCTTAGTTGCTACCTCTGTTCCATACCAAAATAGGTTCTTCCTGCAGTTGCCTGTATCCAAGGGAATGAAGCTAAATGAACCCCAAAAAATCCAAAAAAGAAACAACAAAACCCTTCCAAATCACCCAACCGAGAGCCTAAATTCGCATCAGACGAAGAATCAAGAATTCACCGGACTCCCCCGGTTAGCTAGCGCAAACCTCAAAGCCGCACCAGATTAATCGCAGATTGCAGCACAAGGGGCAGGAAAACCTACTCGATTGCGCGGAGGATTTCGTGCGGGCGAAGCGAACGGGACCTTCTTTTGCACCGATTCGGATCTCCGCTCTTCCTGCTCGCGATTTTTTTTTCTCTTCTCTGCTTATTACGAGGAGAGGGCGAGAGGCGGGTGTGTTTGCGCATGTGCTGCTTGGTTTGTCTGGCTCGTGAGTCCGCTGGTCGGTCGGACACTGGGGATTACCTTGCTGAAAGTAGTGGATTGGGCTCTTTTTGCAGAAAGCACCTCCAGCTTTTCTGAAACTGCAGGCAAATCCTTTTGTGTAGACAGTATGGGTATTTCCTTTACCTCAAAAGCTGGCGGCTTTTAACTTTTGCTACAGTATCTAACTTTTAAACGGAGTATTTTTTAAGACGCGGTCTAAAAGTTAAACGATCTACACGTTAAAAGACCAACATCTGTACCAGCCAAAATCGCAAGTGAGTATCTGTCTCTCCGTAATCTGTACCGTAAACAGTCAAAATTTAAAAATTTCAGCTAAAAGCCATAAGCCGCAGCCGAAAAAAACATGCACACAGTCAAGAGTAATTGAAAATGAAATACACTTTATGGGTAATACTTATTTGGACTTATAACCTTAGATTTATAATTTTTTATATTGTAGTGGTTGAAAATATATTGTACTTGCTGTTAAATTGTTTAGCGTAATTAAATTTTAAAAACAAAAAGTTATATCATTACTAAGGAATAAGGGGGAAAAAGCAAAAAAAACATAAAAAACTAAAAAAGGATGGAATTAAGAAGCTAGAAGCAGAAACTCATTAGAGCAAGGCTTTTATGTGCGACTTATGGCTTTCCTATAACTTACTCTCTCCATTCTTTTTTATTTAACGTTTTTTATTTTTCATGGTCTTCAAGACACGATTTAGACTGTTACTTTTTATAACTATATACTAATATATACTAATAAAATTATAATATTATAAAAGTATTTTTAACGATAAATCTAATGATATAGTTTCTGTATAGCCAATCTAGATAGTTTTAAATCTATTGATGGCCAAACTTTAGAAAGTTTGATAATACGGATTTTAGGAAGTCAAGTAAAAAAACGAAGAGAGTATTAGTCTAATAAATAGTGATTGGTAAAAGAACCTAAAATTTAAAACCAACTGAAAATAGAAAAGAACAATGCTAAGGTATTTGTGACCTCTCCAGTTTAGGTGGTTATGTGGGCACGGTTATGTGATGCCGTAGGGTTTATTTGGATTGAAATGATTCGTGTGTTCATTTGTTAAAATTTTATATATTTTAAGCAGGTTTTATATGTTTGAAACTAAAACACAAAGTGTTTCTCTGTTTAGATGTCAATGTACTTAATTTTTGTTAAATTTTCTAGTACCAATCACGGACCTTATTTCTACATGGAAGAAACTTTTAGAGATCCTGTCAAAATTAGGGATATATGCGCCACTAGTTTCAACAAGCATGTTGACAAATTGATAGATTGAGTTGACTTTGTGGATGAAAGTATTTCCTTGAAGACTTTTCGTATTGGATTTTAAAAGCTACTTTTCTATAGTAAATAGTTTTTCTACTGTACTTAGTTTTCAAACGAAGTATCTTTTTAAAAGCGAGGTCTACTAGTCGATTGTAATACATATTATAGTTACTTCATTTATATCAGCTAAAATCACACACAAATGTCTCTCTACAAACTGTTACTATCATAAGCCAAAGCCAAAAACTAATGTGATCAGTCTCTTCATCTGACACAAGCCATACTAAGTTACTGGCTATAAGCCATGCATCCAGAGAGGATAAATATTGCTACACTAATAATTAGTACATGCCTACCCTCTATGAGGTTTTTGGTGTCTGCGATAAATTTCTAGCATGTGTAGAGAACATGTACGCGTGAGTGATGTGGGTGTGGTATGCGTTAAGTATGTGTCTCTGTTTTGTACTCTCAAAAAATAGAAAGTGTGAAATAGAAAATTTGCTGTAGATAGTTTGGCTACATTAATTATTAATTTTTTTCTTTTTTACTTGCTATTTTAGATACCGACACGGTATCTAATATACTATTTTGATCATTAATTTTTCTAATTACATATTAATAAAAATCATTAAAAGTATAATGACATGAAAAGTATTATCTATGATAAATCTAGCAATATCATTTTTATGTAATAAATTTAAATACTTTTGTGTATATTAGGGGGTGTTTGGTTGCCAGCCACAGTTTACTACGCCTAAGGTTAGGCAAGTTTGACCAACTCAATGAGCTGTTTGGTTGCAGCCACAGCTGTGGCAAGATTCCCTTCCAGCAAACTAGGTCTCACACGTCAATAACTCAAAAAAGTGTGGCAAGATTCCCTTAGCTTGCTAAGGTGTGGCAAAGAATTTGAGCACATCAACTTAGGCAAGTGTGACAATTTTTGTTGGCAAAGTATGGCTAGCAACTAAACAGCCTCTTAGTAGCCAAAGATTTAAAAATTAACTGCACGTATTTTTGACATTAAAAAGAATGTGGGGAGATTTGGAGTGGAAGAAGAAAAGGAGAAGATTCCAATAACGAGGCTTTCGGTCACCGAACGGCGACCCATCCCGCAGGCACGCTCCCGTGCGGCACTGCGCATCCGCCGTCGGTTCTCCGTAAGATGGAGCAACGGACGGCTCACATGCGACGGCGGGTCGGGGAGCGGGTGAGCGTTACGTTTTGGGCGTGGAGCCGTTGGACTTTTGGAGGTGACACTTGTACGCAAGCACATGTCCATCGCATTAAAAAAAACGCTCCGGCTACGCAAGATGTACCCACTGCGACGGAAGTAGAGGATCTGACGATGAGATTAAAATAACAATGCTGATCAGTTCCGTTAGATTGCGCAGCTTCTCGTCAAAAGCTTTAGCTGAAAGCATAGCAACCCTTGTGATTTTCCCCTCTGGTTTTCGTCAACAACAAATGGTCCGTTTCAGGTATACTGTACTCGTACATGCTTCACCCGGCAGCAGACGTGGTGGCGGGCTCCGCGTGGAAACAGACGCTGCCATTAGGCTCCAATCAACATGTTTTTGTCCCCACAGTTAACGCAGACGCAGACGAGACGAGGCCAAATAATTCCGTGGCAACGGCGACGCGGAACTGACACGGCGCGGGGAGGAGCCCACGGCACGGATGGATGGTCCCTGTGGTGCTGTGTGTAACAAGAATCGAGCACGGCCTTTTCAGAACCTGGAAGCAGCTGCATGACGCGGCTCCATGATGATCGTACAACAGTGGTAATAATTGAGTAGACTGGCAGGAAGAGAAAGCAGCAGAATGGGGACTGTGCCATCGTCCGTTCGTTCGAGGTGTGTGCAGTCGACCTCCCTCGGATTCTGGTTAATCTTATCATCAGTGTGAATACGTGGGAATGTAAGATTGGCTGTTTACGTAAAAAAACATACAAGTTAAAATTGAAAAAAAAATATTACAACAATATTAGATATATGAATAATTCCAGATTTTGGTAGTATCTACCTTTCAGAAATGCTCATGGTATTGGTACCGACACAGAATGATCAAATGAGGATTGGACCTTGCATCTATGGACGTTCTATCGTAGGAAAGTTGGGCATCCGACAGGGCAGCTCACCGCGGCAGCGGCGGTGAGGACAACGGGGAGCACATGAGGCGTCGGCTTGCCGTTCGGCGGTAGCGGCGCTAGGGATGGCGAACAATGATCCTCGCCGCCTGGCATGAACGCACGGTGGTGGCGACCAGGGGTACACCAGCGGACTGGATTAGTTGGGTGTTGGTTGCCACGAAGGAACCACCGGCTATACAAATACCAGCAGGTCCAGCACACACTGAAGTACTGGACATTGCTGAAGCTAATGACACCATTAGTGTTCTCCTATGGGTTACTGTTGCAGTATTGCCATACAAGCACCGCTCTGTATTATCAAACCAAATTTCAATAACTAACACACTACAGAGGTCAGTAGCAGCCAAATTTCAGGACCATACCAACAGGTTAGTGCCGCGATGCTACGGCAAACCTGGACGATTTGACTTGGCAGAACACCTCATATTTGCAATCACAGGATAAGAGGAAAGTACAGCCGAACATCACAAGTGCATATGTTACCATACTCTGTGTACAACAGAATTGTTCAGAGTAACTACAGCAGTAAATACATTAGGCATATGCGCGGTGGTTATAAAACAACTACACGGGATCAAACACTTGCAGATACCTTCCACCTAGTAACCATAGCTGGTTCTTTTCATTATCCTAGTAAACTCATCAAAATCTATCTCACCATCACCTGTGACAGACCAGAAACAGCGAAAAAACAGATATGATTTCAGTTCGATAAAGATTACAAAAAAAAAAGTTCTTTCAAAGAGAAGATAGCCAACCATTTCGATCAGCTGCTTGCACCATTTCTTGGATCTCTTGATAAGTGAAATTTTCACCCAACTCTTTGGCAATCCGCTGAACATCAACATCTGAAATCTTCCCCTGCATGAGTGACACAATATAGTCGAGTTATGATAGCATTCTTCAAAAAGATAGCTTGTTAGAATATCGTACAGATATAAGTATTTTGTTTCACTCATTGAGTGAACTCCATTAAGCATTAGAAAAGATCAAATTAACTTGCACCAAGAACATCTAGAAGTAAAAAAAAATCAATTATTTACGAAGTTGATCAATCCATTAAGCATCTAGAAGTAAAAGGCCACTTGGTCAATTGTCTACTAAAGAAAGATTCCACTTAATTGATTGTCTACTGAAATGAAGCTCACCTGTTTGGCAAAATAAAAAATTACAGTCAACCGCACTTATATACTAGACAACATGTAAAATGAAGAAAGTGAGGACTTTTACATTTTTATCTTGATCAATAATGTGGAATGCTTTTGAAAGCTCTTCTTTAGTATCCCTCTCTCCAATCTTGGCAGTCATCATGTGCTCAAACTCCTCGTAATCTATCGATCCACTACCATCTTTGTCTACATCTGCAATCATCTGGTTGATTTGCTGCATTATACGAAAGCAGGGTGGAGAATCAGTAGGAGGAATTTCCTCAATAGATTATAGGGCCATACTTACAAGTGCTCAAACACGGGAAATAAAAATATGAGAAAATTGTGGGTAGACATATATTGTTAACAGGAAGATTTCATCTACCAGCTAATTTTTAAGATGATACAGAAGATAAACTCGAAAGGGAATGTTCAGTGCAAAACAACATCAATAAGAATTGCCTTCCAGCTTAATTGTACCGTCATTCTAGGATTGCTAGGATTGCTTATAGAATATTGTGTTTTCAACAAGCGAGAATGTTAGCACTCTATCCTCAATAGCTGTTTGATCATTTATAGGATCCCACTGGAACAAGACAACTGCAAAGCATTCCCAATCGGGTGGGAGGAAATGCAAAACCAAAGGACTTGGTAAGTGGAGGAAAGGTACCTCTTCTGTCATCTCAAATCCCAAGGCTCTGTAAATAAAAGTAACAATTTCAGTGGCATTATTCCTAACACAAGAAAATGGTGTCAAAATAACAATGGCCATGAAATTTTTACCTCATGGCAACATTCAACTCTTTGGCGTCAATGGTTCCTGAGAGGTGAGCATGTTTAAGTAAGTCATCACATCAATACAAGGAAGCAATACCATGATGGAAATAAGCAAATGAGCAAACAAACAAATGTCAGTACCAGAGTTGTCAGTATCAAAAAGATCAAACGCTTCCTTTATTTCTTGCCTCCTCTGAGGGCGAGCTCTAGGCCTCTCCCTCCTGGTCTGTCCCTTGACAGCAGACTACAAGCCCACATAGCATAAGTGGATCAATGTGCATGAAATTATCAGCCAAAATTATCAGGATGCTTGAACCAAATCACCCCAGCAAACAAGACAATAGAAGCATAAATTTTCATGCGCGATCTTCACAAGTCATTGCTTTATATGACTACAGGACATCTAAAGATTCAAAACAGGTACTACTGTACGCCGTTCATAAAGAAGTAAAAATGACAAGAAAACTAAATAAGTCACAACGATCAGCACGATATCAAATTACAAACATCAATGTCGCCTAAACATGTCAAAATCCATCACTAGCTCCTCCCTGCTCTAATTCTCTTCGGTTACCAAGAGGAAAACCGCATAAACCGCACAACTTCACCGCCCTAATACCAACCAAGATGCCGTGACAGATCTAGCTAGGGTTTCACTTTACTACGAACGACCACACCAAATCAAGACTCTTAACAACGAATCCCCACGGTGCGTAAGTCCAAATATCTACCTTCCCCTTCGTCTCCTCCACTTCCCCCCAGAGCGGAGCAACCAAACCCGGAACAGATGACCTCTATGGACCAAATCCTAGATCTCGCGTCGAGTCGACTCGAAAGGGCTGGGAAAAGAAAAGAAAGATAAGCGCAGATATTCCGTACCATATTTGAGAGATCAGCGGGCGCCTGCGATCTCCGGGTATCCCTTGGCGGCGACGAGCGGGGGTTGCAGCGCGTGGATCAACTCGGAAAAGTGAAGGCCGAGAGAGAGAGAGAGAGCAGACTTGTTCCGTTCCCTTCTCTCTTTGTTGCAAGAATCCTTGGGCACTAGAGCTGGCGCCGGACGGGCTGTCAGGCCCAAGTAAAACTACGAGCCCGAGAACCGTGTCGAGAAAGAACACGAAGGCGCGGCCGAGGCAGGCTGACCTCAACAGCGCGCGTAAAAAAGTCTTCAACGCGTTGCGGGACTGTTCTTTTCAACAGCAGATATTTTATGGCTGTGTGACTGTGTCGAATGAGAACGTTTATATAAATAAATTGAATGTTTATAAATTAATAACTCGTTTTAAAAAGATAGTACTCTATTTATTTGTTTGAAAAAAAGAATTGTAAGTCATAGATCCAAAAGAATGGAGTTGCATGCCAACCCTGGCGGCCGCACGCGCTCACGCGGGGCACACCGGCTCGGCGCCTCTCACGACGGCCTCGCGCGCTGCGCTCGCTGCGACGGCTCCGCACGCCACGCCTGGCGCCCAGCGGCGGCGCCCTGAACGGCTGTCTGGGCGGCGCCTGTGACGGTTGGCCAACCGCTGCCGCGCTGCTTGGCAACCGGTTCACTAGTTCGGAAGTGAGCAAAGCAGGTAAGAAAGTTTTGCCCGCACGCAAACCATGGCTACAGGGTTGATCAAAGAGAATAATTCCAATGTACACCGAAAGTCAGAATGTCATATCTGTAATCCGTTGCACGACAAAATGTAGATATTGCAGGATTACCGAATGAGTTCATACAAGTAATCCATTTTACATTAGGACATACCAAGACAGGCAAGATATGGTATCAGAGGCTCTAGCAAGTGCTACGGGACAAGCAAAACAGCCTGCTAGCCGGACTGACAGTGGCACAGCTTCAGTCTTCAACTAGCAGGCATCCATCACAGGCTGGGGGGGGGGGGGGGGGGGGGGTTACAACAAACAAACTATTCGACTTCCCTAACCAGCATGGAAAGGCTGTTTCCCTAAACTGGCAAAAACTACTTATCTTACCAACATTGTTCTATTTAAATGTGCTGATCTTACACACTTTCACTACTCGAGTCTTAGTCTATTCTAGAGCTCATGGCGATTTTACCAGGTGAGTGCGTTAGTCAGCCCCAAAGAACATTCCATGGATGTGAATTATTCTTTTGGTCCATGACCTTTGCACGAGGATGACCCAGGTTCTGCATCCAGGAATCCAACATCCACCTCCGATGAGCCATCACGGTCATCTGTGCCTTTCTCTCGCATTAAGGCAGCTCACTTGCTGTAGTTCTGCCTTCACGGATGGGACCACCTACAAAACCATGTGATGTGAACAAGTTAGAATATATTCATAAAAAGATGAACATTGAACAGCAATAGAACACAATTAAAAGGTAAAGACAGATCTCTCCGTTACTTGATAATCCATCGTATCATCAGCAGACTTCAGTCGCTTTTTCCTGCATCGTCTTCCTGATTCTCCGATTCCTTTTGCCTCCTGATCAGTGAAGTTCTGATCTGACCCCTCTGAGGAAATGCACGAGTATTTCTCTTGTAAAAATCTGGCCATGTCACTCAAGTAAATGAACTTTGACTACTTCAAATATTCATAATCTAGTACCAAGCAAGCTACAGTAAAAACAAAATATACAGCACTGTAGCGAATGACATCATCCCCAAGGTCAAGGTGCACTACAACGTAGTACAAGACCGGTCAGAAGGAGAAGCAAACAAAAGATCGAGACTTACTATGCACAGTTTATGTGCATTTTGATTTGGCTACAAAATATGTTGGCATCTTTCAAGTAAGATTATGCCTTTTCCTCAAGACAGTACTTGCATAGTTGCATATTCAATTAAGGAACTTGCCTGGTTCATTCTAGTAATGAATCTGAGGCAGACCAACGAGACATTTCTTCTCAGTAAAACACAGAACTGAGTAAACTGGCGCAGATATAACCTACCTTCATTCCTAGAAGGGGAATGTCTGCGCTTGCCAAAATGGCATGTGGAAGATTGTCCAGAGCTCGTTGCCCTTGCATGGGAGCTGGCCTCTTGTACTGGCTCAGTGGTTGATGCATTATCATCCATAGAATGGACCTTTCCATCTTCCTGATTTTCACAAGAAGTTGATTCAACCTGCTCAACCTTTATCCAGGACATCGCTCTGTCAACCTGAACTACCCCCCGACACCCCTGCCACATAATTCGAAAACAAGAGAGCAATTTGATATGTTACAACTGTACTCTTAGTTTATTTTTGTGTGTGCGAAGGAATGAGCAAATGTGGCCTTTGCCTACACCTGATCAGCTTCTGTGCTTTTAACACATCCCTTGGATGATTGTTTAGTTCTAGAAGCTCCTGGAGAGCAACTGAAGAGTCCCTTGAAGCTGATTTCACCATCATGTAACTGGCTTATAAAAGATTCTTCCAATAAGCTAAGATAGAGCATGTGCTTTTGATCTGTCCATCCAGCAGAAGAGCATACCATCATAACGTCCTGCCAGAGGAAAGAAAGAACTTCATGATTGGCCCTCCATAAAAATGATCAGATACAAAATTCGAAGTTCAAACACCACCCAAAAATTGGTGGTCTAGAATCTAGATATGGCTGAAGAACAACAGAGCAGGCAGATTGCTCAGCCATTGTAGTATTGGTATGACTAGGCAGTTCGGTATAGATTCAGGAGGATTTATGACAGTGAGAAACACATCAAAATAACCCACCAACAAGATAATAACAGTAGTAAAACATATAACCTAAGAAAGGTGAATAAATAACAAGATAACTTTTTTTCTTATTCCTTGACCGAAAAAAAGGCAAAGTTTTCACGAGATCATGATTACATTATATGGCCAATTGACTCCTGGGGAAGAAACAATGCTCCAAAAGGGACCTATGGTTGGTCACATCAGATAATTGGATGACGGATATGAGAAGTGCATAGCATCATTCCTGTGCTCCTTTTCTCCTTCAAACTTTTATTTAATGTTGTGCATTAATTACATCCCCAGAGGAGGTGAAATAAAGATCCAAAACAGTTTAGAGCTGCTAACAACTTGCATACAGGCTTATTAAAGCAGTTGTGACTTATGATACCGTTTTTTTCTACACTATAGTCTAAAGCTTTTCACAAGGATGGCCTCACGATACAAACAGTAAACAAATAAATGCTTCACGAGCTCCATGCCTACTTGGCCCCAAATGAAAATTTTCTAGTTTCCTTCAAAGGCCCCAACTCTCAGAAGCAATCAACTGGAATACCAAGCTACATGTGATATGTTACATGAGAACAATACAATTAATTTAAGTGACCTGGTTGCACAGCCGATTGGCCAAAACATGCTCAAGCATAGTATTTCATACATCATGGACTCTACTCTCGTGTACAAGACATGTGTTAGAGTTTGTAATCTTGTTTTCAGTTGAAGTCGTAGTCGTGTACGAGTTTGGTCGTGATCGTATAAGAGTCCGCTTCATAGTCGTAGCCGAGTTGGAGTCATAGTCGAGTATGACTTCGAGTCCTTCTCCAAGACATGGTCGAAGAGCAGGGTATAAAAGGGCAGACCATTGTATCAAGGGGCGGTGGAGAGCACCAGGTCGACGAGATGTCGCAGAGGGGGTGCCAGGAAGAGGGTGACCGGTGTGGTCGTAGGAGCACCGAGTGGAGGCGATGTAGTCACAGAGGAGGTGCAGAGCTTGGAGCGACCGACGTGGTCGTAGGCGGTTGGCGTGACCGCAGAGAATGGAGCGACCAGCGTGGTCGTGGGCGATCAATGTGATCGCAAAGGAGAGAGATGACCAATGTGGTCGGAGGAGATCGGCCTGGGCGAGCGTGGTCGTAGGAGATCGGCCTGGGCGACCGGCGTGGTCGTAGGAGATCGGCCTGGGCGACCGGCGTGGTCGTAGGCGATCGGTGTGAGCGACCAGTGTGGTCGAAGGAGGCGACCGACGTGGTCGTAGGCGATCGGCTTGGGCGACCAGCGTGATCGTAGGCGATCGGTGTGGGCGGCCAGTGTGGTTGGAGACGGCCAGTGAAATCACAGGGGTTCGCAGACGTGGTCGTAAAGAAGTTACGACCACGGCGAACAGAGACTTGCAGATGTGGTCGTAAAGGAGTTACGACCACGGTGAGAAGGGTGGAGGGCGTCTGCAGGAGTAGCAGACCTGGTCATAAAGGAGTTACGACCACGATCTCGCAGGAAGAGCGAGTGGTCGACAGAGTCATTGCGTGGTCGTAAGGTGTTATGAGTACGGTGATCGACCGTTGTCGAAGGAAGCGCAACGAGAAGCGGTGAGCGTGGTCGTAACTTCAATTGAAGTTTACAACCATGTGGTCGGAGCAGAGAAGAGTGATCGGAGGGGTCATAGTGTGGTCGTAAACTTTAGATCCAGCAGAGCGGTCATAGCGATATAGGAGGTGGTCATAACCTCTTGAACGTGATCGCATGGCTACAGGAGGTGGTCGTAGCGGCTAGGTGATGGTCGTAGAGATCCTGGACACAGTCGTTAGGGTTGTAACTGAATTGGGATTCTACCTCCAGTGGAGAGTTCACCCCAAAAGATTTGCAAAAAACATCACAGTCGAGCTATATGCAAGCAACTAAATGATTCAAGTTGCAGAATACATTGACCAACGGAACTGTGAGCAACCGAGTGCTCAAGCATAACATTTTAACGCATGTGGGATACATTTGATACATTGGCAACATTGCATCTCTCCCTCTCTTCACGCAAAATTAGACAACCCAACAATTAACTGATCCTTAATTACACTCTCTTGAAAACTTATATGCTCTATGGTTTTCTGTTCTCAAGAGACTATATGTTGACCAATCATTCCTTCTACCCATCCTACTCATCCCCTTCCTCTTTCCCCAAATTCTATGTTACCCTCCCCAATCTTCTTTTCAGTCTCTTCCCAGAGCATACCAACAAAAAGGGCATCACAAAGTGCACAGCTCATAAAATCCAAGGTAGCAGCTCCAACAGCTCTCATTTTAGCTCGAATTCAAAACTCGCTCTACTTTTAACACATCTAGCTAGCTCACGCACATCACAAAAATTAACAGCTAAAAGCACCAAAATCTGCATCAGGCCTACACAACCAAGAAAAAATCCGCAGTAAACAGGCAAGGAAAAAAAGGTTACCGGCAAACGCACAAGCTCCCGCAGATCGGCCGGCGCCTCCTCCATCATCTCCATCCCTTCCCCAAAAACAACCAGCCTACAAAAACGTTCCACCACCACACAAAATCAGCATCCGCACAAACAGATCACAGAGAACACCACGAGCCAAGAACAAGAACAAGGCGGCACCGAGATGAGAGAGGAAAAGCTCGCAAACCCTAGCTCGTCTGCGTCCGTCGCTGGAATGGTGCGCGTCGCGGTTGCGGCCGCCTGCCTCGCCTTGCGCCTTAGGGGAGTAGCTTTGTATTATCCGCCGTGGCGTCGCTTTTCCACGTGGCCTCTGGCCTTTCCGGTCGACGCTTGGTGATAAATATCGCGGACCTGGTGTTCCGGCAGGTAGGATTTCTCCCTGCACGCCGAGCTCGTGGGCTCAAGGCTTCATGCTTATTGTTCTCCTCTGATTCGATGATCACGTCAACTGGTTGGTTGTTGCGAGATATTTTTCGGACCATGATGTTACGTTACATGACGCCAGGAAATTATTTGAAAGAGCAAAGATGGCAGTAGATAAGGTAAATGATGCTTTAAAATTTTGAAATGATGTTAACTTAAAAATTTTCTTCAAGTATTCAACATTCTATCCTCAAATACCTACAGAGATGTAGAACATACAATTCTCAGCTAAAAACCCAAATCAACTAACTTAAGACAACAAAACTTTTAACTTAACCCTTTCCGGTGGTCTAACCGGCCTCCAAACGGCGGTATAACACTGCTA
Organism: Dendrocalamus latiflorus; assembly: GCA_017311315.1. Taxonomy (NCBI): domain Eukaryota; kingdom Viridiplantae; phylum Streptophyta; class Magnoliopsida; order Poales; family Poaceae; genus Dendrocalamus; species Dendrocalamus latiflorus. The sequence continues at coordinate 24,771,123 of CM029671.1, read as the reverse complement.
CAATAAAATCGGGCAAATAAATAGTGTTTTTAGCACAGTTTCAAAAACGAATATTGAGAGAACTTTTGATCCGTATATCTATATGATATGAAACTTTATAGGGATCTACTCTAGGGTATCAAGAACCTATTTTAACAAACGATCATGAAAATCATGGTCAAAATTGTAACATTTTTCAATTTGTTAGAAGGGTGCACCAAAACCCCAATATTTGTGAAAAAGTGGATAGATAGTTGTAGTATGTCATTTAATATAGCACATATAATCTAAGGGCAGTCACAATGGTGAATTTATGATAGTTTCTATGTCTATTGATTACCTTGACAGCTCAGCTTTTTGCTGATGTGGCATGAGAATTAATGAAGGGAGAGAATAGGAAATGGAGAAACGGTTTCTTGCGGACGAAACCGGGTCGACGCTAGCAACGATGCAGCTAGAAACTACGAAAACACCGTTGGGGAGACTCGACTCGTTTCCATACCCCTTCATCCTGATCCATTGCGCCGCCGCCGCCCCGATGGAACGCGCACGCCCGCGCTCCCCTCTCCGCGCGCGCCCGCGCTCCCGCCTCCGATGACCCTCGCATCGCCGGCGGCGGCTCGATGACCCGCCACGCTAACTCGTTCAAGCGCGGCTCCGTCGGCGAGATCGAGCTCCAGATCAGCTCCCCGCGAAGCGACAGCATCGGGAGCCCACGCGCCGAGTCTCCGGAGGCGTCCAGTGCCCACGCCTCTGACTTGGGCGCCGGTGGCGGCGGCCTCCACCACCATCAGAACCAGCAGCACCTCCGGTTCCGCCTCTTCAAGCGGCCGGGCTCCGGCGCCGGCGCCGGCGAGGTCGTGCTGGGGCTGGGGATCCGGGAGAGGAGGAAGCTCGGCAACCTGATGTTCCTCGCGTTCTGCGCCGTTTGCCTGCTTCTCGGCGTCGGCAAGATCTGGGCGAGCGGGTGGTTCGCCCTCCCTGGCGACGACAAAAACGCTGATTTGCAGGTATGGAAGGTAGAAATTTCTTTCTAGTTTTGGACTTTTGGCTGCCATTTTGGTAAATTTTCTTCTTTAGGATCAACAGCACGTGGTGTTTTAGGATCAACTGCTATATTTTTTATCCGCACTTCTTATCACGAATATATGATGTTCTCACTTCTCGCCTACGAGTCCTGCTGTTACTTACGAATCCAGAGGCCTCGAAGACTAGATTAATGGAAAGCATGCTAACTTTCTGAATTCACTTGTCATTCTTGGCATTCTGGAATTGTAACCTTACAATTTCTACTGTAATTTAACGTTCTGGACAAGGCAACAAGAGTTGAAAGGGATCTGATGGAACCTTCTTTCTGTCTTGATTCTCATCGTTTGGGTATTCTGTGCCAAGCCGGATCGTAGGGGTATCAAGTCGTGAGGTGGAGATGGGAGATTCAGACTGCCGCAAGCTTGAGCTAACTAACCAGTGTAGTCTTTATCTATGGGTACTCAAAACATCTGGCATCCACCACAACAATCAGCTTATCAGAGCTGAATTATTTGGAGCTCAGAACTATATTGATAAATTTTTCTCCCCGTTCCAATTTTTCCTTCTAATAAATAGCTGGGCAAATCAAATTTTTAGAAAAATAAGTAGATATTGTGCATTTTGGTATGTATATTCAAGCTAGATGCTTCAATGAAATTATTTGCAAACGTGCAATATAATATCTATTCCAGATGAAGATATATTGCACTTAAGCATATGCTCTCACAACTTCAAAATGTTCCATTGCTAGTATTAAGCAAGCCAAACAAATGCTAATAGCAGGAAAGTCTGTACAGCCATGAGCTACTGCCTATTATCTTTATCTCTGGATTACCACCTTGCATTGGCTGTATGAACTATATGCTGGCTGTAGCGTGTGTTCCCTTGCATTGGGAGTACTTGCTGTGTTTTAAACATGCTGGCTACAGGAGTACTTGCCACAGATGATCTAACTATTTTTTGTGCTGCATTTAAGTTACCATGTGTATGGAAACTGTTATAGAAACCATGAGTTGGGGAGGAGTAGTTTCTTGTGCGGTATCCTATGACATAGAAACTGGTATGATTTCTTCCATTGGGACTGCCCTAATGACATTAACTTTTTCTTAAATTAGTGTCTCCATAGTTTGTGTATATAATGAGTTTTAGACTTATATTACGAGACGGAGATGATATCTCAAGTGCGTTTTCGTATATCATATATCTAGGCAGTATTATTCTACACTACTTTATATATTCGTTGTCTGAGTCATGGAGCGTGGTTCCTGTCTTAGATAAAACATCAAATGTTTATCCTTCCGTGCACAAGATAGCGACAATGCTACATCTCTAGTCACTTGCCGCTTTCACATATTATTTTTCTACAAAGAGGAGTACCATCCATCCGAGTCATCGTCATATTCAACCCGCACGCGCCAACGGAAATATGGGATGACGGCCCAATAGTCAGTAGTCACCATCGTACCAGGCAGGCGGCACAGCGCCAGATATTTTCGCAGGCGCGGGGAATAAAAAGATCTGTGCCGCGGCGGCACTGACGAGGCTGTGCCAAGCGCTGTTTTTTTTCGGTTGCCGCGGCCTGTTTCCAAAAATTTGAGGTGCAACCCAGAACACAAGCTGACATGCGCCAATGTTCGGGCCTGTTTTTCAGCTGCGGTTTATAATTTTTGATTAAAATTTTTAATTTTTAATTATTTATGATACAGATTACTGAAAGACAGATACTCACTTGCAATTTTAGCTGGTACAAATGTTAGGCTTTTAACGTGTAAATCGTTTAACTTGTAGATCCCGTCTTGAAAAAATACTCCGTTTGAAAGTTAAGTACTGTAGCAAAAAGCTAAAAACCACCTGCTTTTGACTTAAAAGAGCATTCATCAAATCAATGCTATCAACAGAACCCATACATTCCGCTCACAAAAATAAAAAAAAGTCAGAGCACATACATGGGGATCCGGAAGAGCTCACGAGGTCCAAACATGGGTACATGATGAAATAGCAAGATTATTAAGCATAATAAATTTTTAGCGACAAAAACCGCTACTTGTGACATTCCAGCGTTTCTGGACGATGGTGTCATCCCGTAATGAGATACTATACCCGAAATGAGATACTATACAGCCAGCAAGAAGCTTTCGGTTGTTAAATGGTTTATTCGTAACCATGCAGCGCAGAACCATCTTTGACACATGAAGGAACAGAAAAGGGTAACAGCTAGCACAAAAGCCAGATGCTATCTATCACTCGGGTCGTTGAGATGCCTCAAGCTCTTCCGTCTTCTGGCGCATTTTGTATAGCAGCATGGCTGGAGCACAATCCAAAGGAGTTTCCCCTGCTCAACCAATTCGTGGATGTTAGCGATGCCATCATTGGCATAAATATATGTAAATAATTTGGGATGAGAATTGGTCAACAAACTAGCATTTTTAACAAAGCAGTCTAGAACAGTTCTTTTTGCATGTTGATTGTTGTTGCATACATTTTTAGTTTATCTGCTTCTAAAAGCTTAAAGTCATCACTAAAATTGAATATGTTATCGACCAAGCTCTATCCAGCTAGCATGAAAACGTTGTCCGGGAAAAGCCGAGAGACAGATATGCTTTTCTTCTGGAGCACAGTCCAAAAGAAGCATGGATCTGTGCACAGTAGCTCGTCCAATTCAAGCAACTTGCCCATTATCCTAGCTTGCTTTAGGAATTTGTGTAGAAAAGATCATTCAGCACTATCACCAGAATTGTCCTGCTCAAAAGGGCTTAATTTGAGTGACTTATGGCTGAAAAGCATTGTAGCTGGCTGAAAAATACTGTAGCTGACGGTGGCATATTTGGAGTAATTAAATTTAAAAAATTTAAAAATAGAAAAAACAGTTTAGCTTGTCACGGACAGTACAAACGAATACGAGAAAAAAAGGAAACGACAAAAAAGCTAAAAAAAAGGCCAAAAAACCAGAAAAAGACGAAATTGTTGAATAGTGAAAATTAAGCCAGAAGCTCAAGCCAAAATGAGCAGGGCTGAGTGGAACGGCAGGTTGAGAAGGAACATGTTCAAACAACCTCTGTGCTTAATGGCTGCAGATTAATCAACTTCAAGAGCACATAGATGTATGGTATTTTAGCAATAAATGACATCCATTCCATGACATAAATGGGCTCAAATAGTGGGCATGTTCTTTTTAGCTGCGGCTTTTGGCTATGGCTTATGACTTTTAGGCTGTTCGTGTGAGAGATTACAGAGTAACTAAACTCACGTGCGGTTTTTGTCGATATAAATGAAGTCGGTATAGTATGTACTACAATTAACTAGTAGACATCATCTTAAAAACACTCCGTTTAAAAGATAGTTACTGTAGAAAAGCCAAAAGCTAAAAAAGAACAGGCCCACTAGTAAAAAGAAGCAACCTTGTCCATTTTTGTTTTGAACATTTGCTCCATTATCCATGAGAATAAGAGCAATCTCAGTCTGGTTAAATAGTGCAGCCTGCAATTGTCCATAGAGGGAAATACATTAGATGGAGATTTTTCTTATTTGTATTTGAGATGTATATGCCAATCAGTACGATCTTCTGTAGCACAATAAAGGATACGTTGTTTACAAATGAACAGGATAAGTGCTCATAAATTCAAAAAAAAAAGAAAAGGAAAAGTGCTCATGCAGTCATACTGACATGCAAAGGGGTCCTTAAATTGTACAGAAAAACTATACAATCTGCATCTGGCACATAAAGAAGCAACTAATCCACAGAAGACAGACTGATTTGGACAAGTGTTTTTGTGGATATTTCTAGAGCAGCAGATATGTTATTTTTCAGTATCAATGCATATGTGTTGTATGCTGTCCTGATGCGTGGTTATGCTGTGGTATTTACACTGCAAATTTTATTATGCTGGTATGATCAGACATTTATATGCAAACGGTATAACACAATAATGTCTGAATATAAGTCAACCACAAGGGAGATATTTTAAAAGCACATACCAAATGTAACAAAGTAAATCCTTGCTTGTCACAGTAGTTAGAATCCACTCCCTGCCCAATGTTGAATGTAAGAATCAAGTTGACAAAATAAGACAAGAAAGAGAAATTATATACCTGGCTAAGAAGTTTCTTCACAGCTTTAGCATCCCCACTTTTAATTGCTTCTCTCAGTCCCTAAGAGGAGTAAAGACTGAGTTAAATAAACTCCTACTTTGCCAGGCCAGAAATACCATCTGTATCTTATGGGTTGGATAATGAAATAGAAAAAGAGAGCTATTAAGCTACTTTTTAAATAAGCCTACCTCCCCACTAACATCATAGTCAGACACAACCTTATCGTTGCTATCATTGCTCATCAGGCCAAGATTTAAGAATGAGCTGCAACAACAACAATAATGAGGCACACTAACAGATAAGATTATCAGTTCAAAAATCTGTGCCTAATGCAGATATGTTAATCTCCCTATAACAAATGTGCAAAAGATGTGGCAGTAAAATCCAAAATATGTTTTTAGATCTTGCCGATCAAAGTTGAGCACAGACCATGAAAGTATACTACGAAGATTAGTAGATATATATGACAACGAAGTTAAGTGTTCCTCTTAACAATGGCTGAAAGTGAAGTCTAACAAACCTTGAGTTGCTGCTGGAAGTAGCCGAAGCCTTCTTGGCACTTGATTCGGCTGGTTGTTGGTTGCTAGTAGATTTTTTTGGCCTTGGGTTTGATTGTGCAGTTGAGGAAGCAGTGAAATTCTGCTGCATAGGATCATTAGGCAGGTGCACACCTAAACCAAATGTTGATAAAATGGATTCTCATCTACCTTGACAGGTGCGGGTTCTGGTTTTGGTGCCTCACATATGCACAAAGGCATTCCACATTTACACTCAACTACCGCTCCACTCTGAATTGCTGAATTTTTTGTAGGCGACAAAGCATCATTGTTACCCAAATTCAGACATGAAAAGGAGTCCGTTGCTCCAGAGACGCCCCCAGGCGAACTCGCATTACTGACAGCCCTGTGACTGCAACATCATACAGGACAATGGTAATTATGGAGCCAAAGCAAAGCTTCTTATTTCTAAACCAAACATAAGTGAGTACACAATTAGATTATAGCAATCAGATGACAAATCGTACGAGGGCTGGCTACCTGGAGGATTTGTTGAAGCAATCGTAGCAGACTCTGACGTCCGTGTATATCCCGTACTGCGGCAGAGCCTGGAACCAAGCGAAGCAAAGAGTTCAAGCTCGGAATCCCAACTCCGCACCCCAAAGCTAGAGCAAATATAATTTTGACACAAAACTTGCATAATTTTTGGGTTCTTACCATGTGGTACGAAGAGTGCTCGTGGCAGAGCGTCCTCCCGCAGCTGCGGCAGTGATGCTGGCAAGGCATAAATTCGTCAGAAACATTGTATTCCCGTTACTACTAGCCGACCTATGATCCGATTCACAGTAGTAAGCAAACGAAGAAATTCACACCCGGTAGATTCGATTCGGGGAAAAGCAACCGATTCAGAGTGAGTGTGTGTGCGTGAGAGAGAGAGAGAGAGGGGGGGGGGGGGGGAGGATTCGTACGCGGCGGCGGAAGGTGCTGAAGGTGCAGCGGCAGACGTCACAGTGGGCGGACTCCTGGAACGGCGGCGGCGCCTCCATGGCCTCCGGCCTCTGCGGCGGCCGCGAATCTGATCTGGAGCTGCTCGGCGAGGCCGAACGGATCGATCCGTCGGTCCCCCGGCGCTTCGCTTCGCCGATCTGAGGCGAAGGCGACGGGGGAGGTGGTCGACTGGGGAGACCAGGAGAGCAAGAGGAATCGTCGAGCGATGTACAGGGGATGTGGGTAGTTCTGGACCGTCGATGGCTCGTGTACGGCTGAGATTGCACCTCCCGTATGTCCCTCTGACTTCTGCCCCGTTTGGCAAGGTAGACGGCCTGTTTGATATGACTTATAGATTTTGGCTGAAATTTTTAAATTTCAGTTTTTTTTATAGAAATTACGAAGAGAAAGATACTCATTTATAATTTTGGTTAATACAGATGTTAGATTTTTAATGTATGCTATAATTAATTTTAAAAAAATACGTACTATAGCAAAAGATAAAAGCCGATAAAGAATACGCCCAAAAGATCTTCGCCCTTAATTGCTAAGTTAGAGAGAAGATCATCACTGGAAAACTGAAAACACGGCAATGGATAGCAATGATGTACAGATTCACTTCTTCGGAGCTCAGCAAGCATTGCAGTGATGCACATGAGCCACAAGAAGTTTGGATGCTGATTGTCAAAATCCACCCGAACTTCCACGTTCGGCTTTTGCTGGCTGGTCTGAATTCACTTACCAGTTCCTTAATTCCTTGGGTCGTTTCGTTACCTTGCTCGAATTCTTCACATTTGGCTGTTAACCCGGATCTATACTACGATTCAACCCTGCCAGTTCTCCCGATCATTACTGCACTTCAGGGAAGGAAAATAAAACCTTTTAGCTTACAAATTGTGCGTCTTATGAACAAAGAAGTGCAGGGAATGTCCATGACTGTTATAGTATATACTCGTAGGCGCCATAGCAAGCCATGATTCGGCTGCGCCACTCCTATTTACATACGGTTTCTAGTTATTAGCCAGTACTTTGAGTTAGAGTCGGACTCGGGTTCAGAGCTGGACTCTTCCCGGTCTAAAGTCTTATATATAGCCTTGTAACCTCAAACATTGGGGGGATAAGAAGTAATAAAGAGTTATTTCATTAGCTTACCTTCTACTCTATTCTGGACGCCCTGCTGGCGATACGAAGCCAGGGGAGACTTGGCCGCCGCCAGGGCCAACCTCTCCCGGCGGTGAGTCACGGCTACAACCTGCGATCCAAGGGCTGTGACAACTTGGTATTAGAGATGCCCAGCTCGGATTCTGGGGACGATGCCTCCTCCGTGAGCGCCATGTTCAAAGCGCTGCAGGCGCAGATGGCGAAGATGCAAGACAAGATTTCCGATCTGACCCGCCAGAGCATCGCCACCAACTCCAAGGTTGTTGCCCTCGAATCGGAGAAGGTTCCCTCTTTCGTTGCATCCGGGACCCTCCCAAATCCATCCGCCGCCGCCGCCTCCTTTCCACCCATCTCCACTTCCGCAGACCCATCGATCTTTCCCGCCTCCACCAGTTATGCACCACCATCGACATACACTCAAGGCTATCCGGCTTTCACAGGCAACGGCATGTTCCGCCTCCCGCCACCCATACCCCAATTTTTCCAGCAACCACCGGCACCACAGTTCCTGCAGCAACCGCCTGCACCATCACTTGTTTCCACAGGCTCGCGCCAGCATTTGACATCAAATTCATATTCCAATGCTCCGAGATACCACCGGCTGGAATTCCCCACTTACGACGGCACAGACGACCCACTGTCCTGGCTCAACCGATGTGAACAATTTTTTCGCGGCCAGCGCACGGAGGAGGGTGATAAGGTTTGGCTTGCCGCCTACCACCTCACGGGGATCGCTCAGCAATGGTATTTTCAGCTAGAGCGTGACGAAGGACAGCCAACATGGCGCCAGTTCACAGATCTCTGCCACATGAGGTTTGGACCGCCAACCCGCAGTAATCCCTTAGGGGAATTAACTCGTCTGCGTCAGACCGGATCAGTTAGCGAGTACCAAAACAACTTCCTGGCCTTGCTTTGCCGGGCTGATCGCCTACTACCCCTGCAGCAGGTGCAAATCTTCACCGCGGGTCTTGCCGAGCCTATTCGAACCGACGTGGAGCTGCAACAACCAGCCAGTCTCCAAGTGGCAATGAGTCTCGTTTGTGCCTATGAGCGCCGTGCACAAATAACGGCCAACACATCATCAGCACCGCGTCCTTGGCGTCCACAACAGCGACATCCTTCTACACCAGCGCCGGCTCCAGGACACACGCATGAAACACCACTACCGGGGGCAGCAGTAGGGGGTCGTCCAGCCAAACCATTTCGCCGACTTACACCAACAGAGTTAGCCGATCGCCGTTCGAAAGGCTTATGTTACAACTGCGACGACAAATTTCTGCCTAGGCACCGTTGCAAGCAACCCTTTTTGGCATATATTGATATGAATGAGGACAACGACACAGGCAGGGACCAGCTGGGACTGCATGCCATTGAGGCCGAAGAACTCTCCCCTGAGATATCACTCCACGCAGTCACAGGAGCATCCAACGGGGGCACCATGCAGCTGGCAGTCACAATTGGTACTCAGTCCTTCGTCGCCCTCGTCGACTCAGGCTCTACTCACAACTTTTTGAGCGCTCGGGCTGTCCAATTAGCCGTACTGCAACTACTTCCCCGTCAGAACCTCAACGTCCAAATAGCAAACGGCGACAAACTGGCCTGTACGGGATTTTGCAGTAATCTCCAGATTCTGGTGAACAACACCCCGTTTCTTATTCAAGCTTATGGCATACCCTTGGATGGCTTTGACATCGTCCTGGGGGTCCAATGGTTGAAGACACTTGGCCCAATTCTTTGGGATTTTGATGACCTCACCATGATGTTCTGGCTAGCCGGTCGCCGAGTGCAATGGCAGGGGTTAACAATTGCTCCAACCTTGCATGCTCTCGTTCAGACCGGCCAGGACTCGCTACAGCCTCTCCTGGAGGACTTTGATGACCTTTTTGCCGAACCGTCAGGACTTCCACCAATTCGGCCGCAAGACCATCGTATCCATCTCAAGCCAGGGGCGACACCAGTATCTGTCCGCCCATACCGATACCCACACCATCAGAAGGATGAATTGGAACGCCAGTGCACCATCACCGACATGCTCAAATGCGGCATCATTCAGCAGAGCCATTCTTGTTTTTCCTCTCCGGTTCTATTGGTCAAAAAACATGATAACACTTGGCGTTTCTCTGTCGATTATCGGGCACTCAATGAGTTGACCATCAAAGATAAATTTCCGATCCCAGTGGTCGATGAGCTATTGGATGAACTTCGGGGCGCTAGGTTCTTCACAAAGCTCGACCTTCGGTCCGGTTATCACCAAGTCCGCATGCACCCGGCTGATATCTTTAAAACGGCATTCCGCACACATGAAGGTCTTTTCGAATTCTTAGTCATGCCTTTTGGATTGACAAACGCTCCAGCCACATTCCAGGCCTTGATGCAGGCTGTCCTCCGGCCCTTCTTGCGACACTTCGTTTTGGTTTTTTTCGATGATATCTTAATCTACAGTACTTCTTGGGCTGAACACTTGCACCACATCCGCCAGGTTCTTCTTCTCCTGCGGCAACATAAACTATACCTCAAGCAATCGAAGTGTTCCTTTGGCCTCTCTTCAGTCTCCTACCTTGGCCATGTGATTTCAGAAGGAGTAGCTATGGATCCATCCAAAGTCCAGGCGATTGCGGAATGGCCACAGCCTAAGACAATCAAAGCATTACGTGGATTTCTAGGCCTCGCTGGCTATTATCGCAAATTTATTCGCGATTTTGGGAAGATAGCAGCACCCCTCACCAATCTACTTAAGAAAGACGCATTTGGATGGTCACCTGAGGCGCAGCAAGCCCTGGAAGCTCTTAAGAGCGCATTGACAGCCGCGCCAGTTTTACACATGCCCGACTTCACCCAACAATTTATTGTTGAATGCGATGCTTCCGGCACGGGGATTGGGGCAGTCCTTCATCAAGGCTCAGGACCAATCGCCTTCTTCAGTCGTCCAGTGGTACCTCGCCATACTAAGCTTCCAGCTTATGAGCGGGAATTGATTGGTCTCGTCCAGGCGGTTCGTCATTGGAGACCATATCTATGGGGTCACACTTTTCTTATTCGCACCGACCATTACAGTTTAAAGTTCTTGTTGGATCAACGCCTTTCCACCATTCCGCAACACCACTGGGTGAGCAAGCTATTTGGATTTGATTTCAAGATTGAATTCCGGCCGGGCCGCTTTAATACAGTCGCCGATGCGTTATCTCGACGCGATTGTCCTCCAACAAGTTTGATGGCCATCTCTTCACCGACTCTTGCCATTTTTCCCGAATTGCACAATGAGATTTTGTCCATACCGGAGTTGCAGCAGCTACGATCTGACATTGAGGCCGGTATACTGGGCAACCCATGGTCCATACAGGATGGCCTCATCCTCCGTTCCAACCGAGTTTATGTACCAGCTTCGTCGCCCTCATTGCAGTCCATCCTCACTTCGGCCCATGCAGCTCATGAGGGCATCCAGAAGACGTTGTGCCGATTGCGCAAGGACTTTCACGTTCCAGGAGCTAAAAGGCTTGTTCAGGAGTTCGTGCGCACTTGTCTTGTGTGCCAGCGTAACAAAATTGAACATCTACACCCAGCTGGCCTCCTTCAACCTTTGGAAGTTCCGACGCAAACGTGGTCCGATATTGCGATGGATTTTATTGAGGGGCTCCCACGCGTTCATGGCAAAACGGCCATCCTCTCGGTCATCGATCGTTTTTCCAAGTATGCACACTTCCTTCCCTTGGCTCACCCATATTCAGCTACAACGGTTGCCCGGGTTTTCTTTGATGAGATTGTGCGCTTGCATGGGATTCCATCTTCAATTGTTAGTGACCGCGACCCAGTTTTCACTAGCAATTTTTAGCAAGATTTGTTTCGCCTTGCGGGCATTCACCTTCACCTCAGCTCAGCTTATCACCCTCGATCGGATGGACAAACTGAAGCCGTTAACAAAGTCATCGCCATGTATTTGCGTTGTTTGACAGGGGATCGGCCTCGTCAGTGGTTGGAATGGTTACCTTGGGCTGAATATTGTTATAACACCTCATTTCATTCAGCATTGCGCGAGACTCCTTTCAAAGTTTTCTACGGACGGGATCCACCAACATTGCTCTCTTATGACAGGCACAACTGCAGTACAATCTGTGGAAGCTTCTTTGCTGGCCCGTGACCAGTTTCTTCAAGATATCCGCGATAGACTTCTTCAGGCTCAAGAGTATGCCAAAAAGTATTATGACCAAAAGCATCGCGACATCACTTTCGCTGTGGGTGACTTTGTTTGGCTGCGTCTTCTTCACCGGCCGGCCGCCTCTCTTGGTTTTTCGGTGGGTACCAAACTGGGACCTAAATATTTTGGCCCCTATAAGGTCCTAGAGCGAATTGGCTCCGTTGCGTACAAGCTGGCATTACCACAGTCTGCGAAACTCCATAATGTGTTCCATGTCGGCCTATTGAAGAGATTTCAGGGGGTTCCACCATCCACCCTACCACCGCTACCTCTTCTCCAACATGGTGGGGTGCTTCCCACCCCATTGCATGCATTGAAGACTGAACGCCGTCAGGGTCAACTGCAGGTTCTCATTCAGTGGACAGGCACGACCGTTGCTGATGCTTCTTGGGTTCCGTTGGCCCTCTTCCGGGAGACTTATCCAACATTTCAGCTTGAGGACGAGCTGCTTCGCAAGGAGGGGAGAGATGTTATAGTATATACTCGTAGGCGCCATAGCAAGCCATGATTCGGCTGCGCCACTCCTATTTACATACGGTTTCTAGTTATTAGCCAGTACTTTGAGTTAGAGTCGGACTTGGGTTCAGAGCTGGACTCTTCCCAGTCTAAAGTCTTATATATAGCCTTGTAACCTCAAACATTGGGGGGATAAGAAGTAATAAAGAGTTATTTCATTAGCTTACCTTCTACTCTGTTCTGGACGCCCTGCTGGCGATACGAAGCCAGGGGAGACTTGGCCGCCGCCAGGGCCAACCTCTCCCGGCAGTGAGTCACGGCTACAACCTGCGATCCAAGGGCTGTGACAATGACGCAGAATAGGGAAAAGGGGGATGAACAAGTGAGTTCGTTCGGAAATCAAACAATTGGTCATATAACTCACCTTAGGCATTTGCCAAGCCAAATATTCATATGTGCAGCTGGAAATTTGGAATACACAAAAAAAACAACCTAGAACCCAATAAGAGAACAAGATGCAGAAAGTAAAAACAAGTGGCACCCTCTAGCTATAGCCTATACAAAGTAAATACCTATCTACCCTCTTCCCTCAAGAGAAGTGGCGCCCTGGGATTTGCCTAATCTGCAGGGTGTCCTAGCTTCGGTCTGCGAAGAAGCAAAGTTATAGGGTCTAGCGGGTGCCAGGGGCATAACCTTGTTGACTGAGCGGATACTTGGTGTTGCCTAATTGCTTGGCTCCTTTCGTTCTTCCCTTGTTTGTGAGAGTATGTGGGTTTGTTGTGTCTGGGAGTGTTTGTTTGTTAGTTTGTGAGGGCTTGTTGTGGCAGTGTGTCGGGGTGTTGAGTTGTTGTCTTTGTTGTTTTGGGGTTCCTCATACCCCTTTTTTTCCTTCTTAATATAAAAGATACGCAGCTCTCCTGCGTGTTCAAGAAAAAAGAAGTGGCGCCCTCCAAAAGTTGTCTGCCATCAGAAAGCATTGTATACATGCAACAGATCGCATACAAGGTTCTGAATTTTCCCAACTGCACTAAATGAAATTGGGTGAATGTAGTATATGTGAACATATGATAGAAAAGTCCAATAAGTATCAAAAGAGAAGCCCTCAGAAACCTGAGCTGATATCATGGACACAGCCATTCTTGATGACAGTTTAATCATCCGGCACTTGCAGTTCTTAAGGTTTCATCACTGGACATAGCTAGGAATAAAAATGCACTAGAAGCCACCCATGGATATTCTTTAAAAAAAAGAAGTAATAGAAAGCAGTTCAGATTGAAAATTTGAATTTGTATGAGAGGTCGAAAGCAATTCTGTAGCAACAAATAATGCCCTTAAGTGGACAATTTTGAGCAAAGTACATAAAGAAATGTCTCGCATTTAGACAATAAAACCCTCAGAAACCTGGTTAAATCATAGACCAAGCTTTGAGGCCTAGGATATCATACGGCACTTGCAATACATGAGGTTTCCTCATTGGGTAGAACAAGGTCAAAAGACAATTATGGAGTTACAGATGGAAGTTTCGAAACAGGCAAGATGGAATAACTTCAATGTTACGCCCCTCTAGGAGGGAGCGAATTGGATAGCTGTGGGTGGCAGGTGGCTTGGGCCCTGGCTTGCACCCAGGTGCTGTGATGTCAGAGAGAAGGTGCGCAGGGGGAAGGGCACACAGGAGACTAGGAAGAGACGAAGGGAGATGGGAGATTAGAGATAACTTCTTGCTTGTTCTCAACACGTTGCGAGGCTTGAACCCTAAATTCAGTCACGCCATATCCGTTCTCACTATGCAAAATCCACCCCCCATCATTTATCCATGCTCGCTCCTACCTTCTACAGGAAGTGTATTGCATAGCCCAAATGGCTAAGATGGAAGCTGCCACTGCCTTGCTCGCTGGGGGCTTGTCCAGTGCACAACCAAACAGCTCCAACACTTCCTCAGGTGTTGGTAATCACAACAAGAAGAAAAAGAAGCAACAATACGACAGGCGCAATCACTCCTCCGGCAACACCAGCGGCGCGTCCCGTCCTCCAGCTACATCGCCAATCTCATGGGCCCCAGCTACAACCCATGTACAGGCGTCATGCAAGCTTGGCCCATGCCGCAGTGGCAGCTTCCATCTTAGCCGTTTGGGCTATGCGATACTCTCCCTGTAGAAGATAGGAGCGAGCATGGATAAAAGACGGGGGTGGAGTTTGCATAGTGAGAACGGAGATGGCGTGACTGAATTTGGGGTTCAAGCCTCGCAACGTGTTGAGGACGAGCGCCTGATCTCCACTTCCGCCATTATCTCCAGGCGTTGTTAGCTACTTTGTAGGATCATTAGTTATTGCCGTTGGTCTGCTTGAGCATGTGCGTGTACTCTTGTATAAATGTACACTGAGATGATTAATTAATAGCGTTCGTTGCATTCCAAACTCTCACAGATTGAAAGATAGAGGACACAGCAAACGTTAGAACAGTACCTGAAAGCGTATCCGACGCCGCTAGCCCTCCGCAGTAGTTCTTGGCAACTGAATACATCTTCCTAAGTGTCTCCTTGTCACGGAGCATTGTAGAGCATATGAGAGCCAAGAAAGCTAGCACTTGTTGAAAATAAGCGTAGCCCTGTAGGATCCCTCACGCAAGCATCAAAGCAGTTGAAAGTCAGGTCTCTGCTGTCTAAAACTGTAAATCCTTCATTACACCTAGCTCTTGTCGTGCAGAGAAACCACCATGGTTGATACTCTGCAGAGTAAACGATCTCCCCACATTACAGCTAAATCTGCCAAGTAAATGGGACAGAGAGAGAGACGCGTGGAACAGGTTGCGGCAGGGAGGGACGCGTACCTGGAGCCGCCGGCGACGGGCCGATGGCCGTTCCAGTTCGCCCAGACGAGCGGCGGAAGAGCGGTAGGAGAGGGGAAAAGGAGATGCGGCGTGGCGGCGAGACGGGAGGACGGCTGCGGGGTTGGGTTCGGCCGTCGTCTGGGAGAGGGGAACCGGCAACCGGGATCCCGCGCGGGCTGAAAGCTTTGGGCCGGGCCGCCCCGATGGGTACGCGACTTTCTCTGCCTCGGTGTAGCAGCCGCCCATAAGGCCATAACAGGCCAGAAGCCGCCGCGCGGCTGCCGGACTGTTCTTTTTAACTTCCATTTATCCCATTTTGGTTTAGTTTATGGTTTTTAAGGATATGAACTATAGAGTAACAGAATCTTATATACGATTTTAGCCAATATAAATAAAATTATTATAGCGTGTATTACAATCAACTTATAAACTTTGTCTTAAAAAGATATTTTGTTTATAAGCTAGTTACTATAGAAAAGTCAGAAAGCAGTTTTTAGAAATCGAAAAGAATAAGGCACCGTTTGTTTCAGTTTCAGCTTTTAACTTCTGACTTTTAATTCACTTTTGCTTAATTTCATCTTTTTTTGACTTTTTGGTTTTTCTATCTTTTTGCTTTTTGGTTTAACAAGAGGACCATGCCCCTGCGGCTCACGCACCAGGTCCCGGGAAGCTCTACGGCCGCGCTGGCCAGGCAGGCAGTGCAATTCTTGTTGGGAAATTTGGTCAGGTCTAGACGATCGATGAACTTAAGCTTTGTGATTATACATGCAAACACGAATAAACACAGGTGAATCTTTGACGACATGGTATGTCTGTATTATTTTCGTCTTTTTATATAAAGAAGCAACATATAAGACTCATGTTTGCTCTGCACAAGATGGACTTAATAATCGAATGGATGGAACCAGTTGCTGACGTTGCCTGCACGATTTTGTTGCAATTGTTAATTCAGAAATACTCAGTGCATTGCTGAATTAACAGGATCCAGGATGACATATATTTGATATCTCTAAGCACTTGGTTAGGTTATTAGGTGTGAGTTTATTTTAAAAAAATATGCCTGAGGATAAAAAATAAAGTAAATGTGCCGTCGAAGTAGTAGTTGGATATGTTCTTTTCTGCTGCGGTTTATGCCTTTTGCTCCTAGAGCGGGCATTTATGCGAACAAACTGAACGTAGTTACTTAGAAAAGACTGTCCCGATAAACCACTTTGAAAATACGATAAAAATTATTTTATTTATTTGTTCGGAGGAAATCATAAGACATAAGCTGAAAAGAATTAGACATCGCTTCCCTGACCTACCTTGGGAAGACGACAATCCGTGCACTCGGCTGCTGCAGTTGCTAACCATCACAATGTCAGCTTGACTATTGTAGGCATCCTAACTATTCTTATATTTTGCAAAACCTAGCTAGATTAAGCTTACTTCTGTGCACGAATTGTGAATGATTAGAGAACTTTGGACGTGAAGGTTGTTAATTGAAGGTAGAGATGATTGGGTCATAACTTAAGACTACCGACTGAGCACTACTGATGCCAATAACATGGAAAGAAAAAGAAAGCAATCTGATCCCGGCAGTCTCTCTCTCTCGGACCTAACAGAAGCGGACAATAACAGTTTGTTTGCTTAGCCAAAGCCAACTCCAGGGTCCAGTGTCCAAAGGCATTTAGGCATGGTCAAGGACCTAACAGGTGAAGGCCGAAGGCCCACCGCTTTGAAGTTTGCACTGCATCTGCATGCATGTCAAATCAGATAAATACGGTTCAGATCACCGGCTTCCTCTGTTGCTGTGCTCAGCAGGCGTCTCATTTATGAACAAGACTGTATGTAACGTTGTTCCTCAACAAAGAAAATCTTCATCCATGGTCCAGGGAAACCGGCAATTCATCAGTATTCAGGAGTAGCCTTCATCTTCTCATCGATGTATAGCTAGCAACAATGAAGGTTCAGGGGAAACAAGTAATACAATGAAGGTTCACCGGCAATACAATGAAGATGGTATTTGGCAAGAACTTATTAGAAACAAGTATATTAAAAATAAGATTTTATCTCAAGTGACCAAGAAACCAAGAGACTCTCACTTCTGGATGGGTCTTATGGGGGTAAAAGAGCAGTTTCTGAGATTAGGAAGATTCAAGGTCTCGGATGGCTCCCAAATCAGGTTTTGGGAGGATCGTTGGCTAGGGGGGTTCCTTTGAAAGAGGTCTATCCATCCCTATACAATATTGCTCGTAGGAAGCAGTCTACGGTAGCTGAAGTTCTTCGGTCGGTACCAATTAACATCGCCTTCAGAAGAGCGTTAGTGGGAAACAAGTTGTTTGATTGGCAGGACTTAATAGGTAGGATTGCGAGTATTAATTTACATGATGGCAGTGACTCTTTTTGCTGGGACCTGCATTCTAATGGAATGTTCTTTGTCAAATCCATGTATGTGTACCTATTAAACAATGGGATCAAAGTGTCTCAGGACATTTGGCGTCTTAGAATTCCATTAAAGGTTAAGATCTTTTCGTGGTTTCTAAGGAGGGGGTGATTCTAACAAAGGATAATTTAGCTAAAAGGAATTGGAGGGGCAACCCAAATTGCTGTTTTTGCTCTAAACTAGAGAATATTCAGCATCTTTTTTTCGACTGTGTGATGGCCAAGACCTTGTGGCGTGCTATCCATATGGTGCTTGGTTTAAAACCGCCAACAAGTATACGGAACATTTTTGGTGCTTGGCATAAACAAAGTGGGAGAGAGAGAATTTAGAAGCTTGTTGCTTACAGGAGCTGCTGCTTTGTGCTGGTCGATTTGGCTTACTAGAAATGAACTGGCATTTGACAAATGCAGTCCAAAATCTATTTTACAGGTCGTGTTCAGAGTAACGCATTGGCTGCGGCAGTGGGGGCTTTTACAAAGGAGTGAAGACATGAAGAGGTTTCTTGTCCAAGGGTGCCGGAAGCTAGAGACTGCGGCTCTGCAATGCTCTGCTTTTTTCGGATGGCCTTGTGCTCTTAGACTTAGTGTTTAGTCTTTGGTTAAAAACTGGCTTTGTGCTGCCTTGGATGTTTTGGTCAGCTGGTGTGTGGTGTTCTCCTGTGTTGAACTTGTGGCCTGATTCCTTCTTGAAGGAAGAAGCCGGTTGTTTAATCTACCATTATCTTAAAAAATGAAGGTTCAGGGAAGTGTTTTCAGCTCTTGCATCGTGTACTGGAGGTTTAGCTCGACAGAAGTGTTTTTCTTTTCTTCCTGTAGTAAGAATCAATGGTCGCTCAAGGATAATATCACAAACTGTCACAAATCACAATTATGAAATAACGCGTCTCTAGCTTTTGAAGCTCGTCGACAACGTCAACGTCCTAGTACAACGCAGAACTTCGACTATTTTTCCTCCTACCATGTGCAAGTGTTTTCAGAACCTGTCAAGCTGGATATACATCGCATTAAGAAAGCGACACGGCCTAACCCAGTCTAGGCCCAGCTCCCTTGTTTGGGCCGGGCCGAACCCATCGAAAGGGCACAACTCCTTTGCATGCCGCGGCAGAGGAACCAACCGGACCGGGCCGTGAAAAGAGAACAGCACGCACGCTGCAAAGTGAACAAAAAGCGGGCGAGTTTGTTGGATGGACGGATGCACCAGAAAGGAAGGCCCCAGCTCGGTGCAGTATTACTGTGCAGAGGCATTCTTGAAGCAACTTGCATGATCCGGTGCAACAACTGAAAAGGCGCCTGATTTGATACGTAGTTGCGCTGCCAAGGCTTGTAAACCTAGCTTTTGGTTTTCTATGTAAGGCGTAAATGTTGATTTGTGATCCAAATTCTACACATCAATAAGACCGGCTTCAGGACTCCGCTCCGCTCCGGCCCTAAGCCGGATCCTAGTCGAATTAGGGTTTTCATGATATATATATTTCCTGTAAGCCGCCGTTTGGGATATGGTATTAGAGTTGTAAATCCCCGGCGTTGTAACCTCACCCCGATATAGTGAAGATTGTTGCTGGTGCCCGTGGTTTTTTCCCTCTCGCATTGGGAGGGTTTTCCACGTTAAAATCTCGTGTCTCTCTGCGATTGATCTTGTTTACTTCGTTGTTACTCCGCCGTCGCGTGTAACAGTAAACCTGACCTACCAGCTGTTAGCACGATCAAGCAGTTCTCTTATTCATGCTCGATTGCACCTGACAAAAGATCACACTGTTTAGATCTTCAATCAGTGGCCGAGTGATGCACAGTCGCACAGAGATCTTCTCTTCACAACCATGGCCTGTACACTGTGCTACAGTATTACGATTGTGCTCTCATTTGTCAATGGCGAATCACACTGTCCTTGTTCACGATGAAAAGAGGAACCAGCATGAATGAAGCACCAAATTTAATCGATCATGCCTCCATATGCAATGGGAATCATCATCCCAGGTTCCATCCTTCCATCTGCAGGGAAAGAAGAGTGGTCCGATCGAGACAGCCATCTTATCGTCTCAACGATCCCTGGTGTGCAAAACATGCTGCCAAGTGGCAATACAGCTTGGTCCTAAATCCTAGCTCCTACAAGTCCTGATTACTCGGCAGAAACGTCAGGTCAAGTGGCGTTTTATACAAAATCTTTCTGGCCGGCCAGACACGTTGGTTCGAGCTTCTGTTCGAGTAGGTGTCGCCATGTCGGCTGCACAAGGTACTGAAAGGACCCCAGTGAGTGCCGAACTCATGCAATCATGTCGGATTCAAACTGCAGCTACTATGATTTTCTAAGAACCAGCCGATTAGCCTGCGTAATTACGTTGTTTAGTATAGTATAGTATAACTTTACGTAATTCTAAATTCTAAAATCTATATGTTGCACTCTAATTTTGAATCTGTGATATTTGATTTCATATTTACACTCTAATTTTTCAATGTGTGAAAGTGAGGATTGAGAGGTGGGTTCATCGAGGAAATTTACACTCTCAATCTTTGAATTAACCATAGTACTGCCTTTTTTTAAAAAAAATAATATATTCTAGATTAACTGTTGAATCTATGCTTTTAAAAGGTCCACCAAATCCTGCTTATTTCAGTTTCAGCTTCTGGCTTCTAACTTATTTTTCACTATTCATAAAAATTTGTTTTTTCTGATTTTTTTTCACTTTTTTTAGCTTTTTTGCCGGTTCTTTTTTCCTGTATTCATGGGCGTGCCCGAGATGAGCTAACATATTTTTTTCTATTTTTAAATTTAATTACGTCAAATAAGTCACATTTAGCTATAATGAAATTTCAGCTATCTACAATGTATTTTCAGCATAAGATACAGCTTTTCAGTCCAACCGAGCAAGCCCTAAGTGCCAACAAAAATCAACAAAAAATGAACTCCCTTAAGTTATTAGTTACCTGGGAATCGAACTCTGGAGTTTAACTAGCTAGAAAACCAAGATGCCACGTTGGCTCAAGATTCTAGCTAGAGCCAGATGCTGATTCCTAAGAACACAGTGATCGAAAAACGCAGCGTGCTACCAACCAGCCATTCAGCCACAACCGGCGGACCGCAGGCTAGTGACTCTCTTGTTCAGAAAAAGTCTCGTCCAAATGCGCACTCTGGGACCGTCAGCCGGTCAAAGGCTTGCGATTGAGGTTTCTTTTCTCTTGAAACAATCTACAAAGAAATCAAATTATAATTTTTTAGAGTCGAATTATAAATTATTAGTTTGTGAATGTAAACGCTTTTTCTTCGTAAGGAGAGAAGAGTAGTCTGCACCACCCGTCTTATGGTGGTATACTTTGCGATGATCTGACGGTCTAGAATACATGCATGGGGACATGTATGCCAAGTCAAAACCAAAGTTTAGAACTCACACGGCGCACGCAAACAAACGCATACTACTCCCTAGTACGTCAGGACATGTACAATGATATGAGCTAGTTACTAGCTCTAAGAGCAAGTTTAATAAGACTGACTGTGCTAGCTATAAGAGCAAGGCTAATAATACAGCCAGCAAGCGGGCTGTAAGGTTTCTTGCAGCCTTCTCATAGCCCACCCATATAGTAGTTAGCTCTTCATCATTAATACATGGCCCACCTGTCTCTCTCACAAAGTTTCTTGGTTCTTGTGTCCAAGCCGGCTGTAAGCTTGCAGCCCGCTTATCCTCTCTCTCCTCCCTTCTCTCCTACACGTCAGCATTTAGCCAGCTTACAGCCGATTATTATACTTGCTCTAAGGAAATCCATGTCAGCATAGTCCTATGTGGAGGGGAGAGAAAATGAGAGAGAGAGCCAAGCCGGCTCCCATGCAAGAGTCAGGCTATAGCACAGGAAAAGAGACATTATCCATGCATGTACCAATAGAACTAACTGCTATACCCATGCATGTATTAAATAACCAATACCTATGTATGTATTAAATGATTGAGAGCTCTTGTAGAGACAACTTATAGCCAGCTTATTGTATGAGTTGGCTGCATTATTATCTTTTGATGACATGGAAATGTATTGGAGGTAGCAGCTATCTATACTATTAAACTTGCTCTAAGATAACTTCTCCAATGATATTAACTTTTAGCACATAGCTTATAACATGAATAGTCCCACATAACATTCTCATATAATCTTGGAATGTGTGTATGAGACTAGCTCTTGATCAAGAGTTAGCTTTTCTCTCTCTTCTATTAAAATATGAAATAATATGTTTAGAGTTAGCTCATAAATCACTATTGGACATGCCCTCGTGTACCTCTAAAAAAATGCATACTAAACCCAGTGCCCTACCAATCAGCTGCGACCGGCGGATCAAGGCAGCCGCCCGGGGAAAAAGCCTCTTTGAAGCCGTCAGCCGGCCGCCGGTCAAAGGCAGTAGTAATCCACGGAGGAGCACCAGCGAGCGCGCGGCCTTCAGCATGATGAGCGCGTGACGCGACGCAACTTTTCCGCCTTTAGCCGACTTGATTCAAGGGTTTAGTATATTCTATGTAATTAAATATAAAAAATAAAAAATATCGGCATGAACAAATACAAAGAATTAAGAGAGAGAAAAAAGCAAAAATTTCAGCTAAAATAATAAACCACGATTATAAACCAAAAAAAGGAACAGATCTTATAAATCAAAAGTCAGAAATAGAAGCTGTTTGAAGCGGGGGCGAAAGAAACTGAACGATACCGGTCCAAATTAACAACGGAATCATGGGTTCAGCCGCGCACGGAACTGGACCGCCCGCGCACGAGGAGATCGCTGCCCCCGCTCGTGCGCGCAACGCCGGGCCCCCCGGGTCACTGCCGAAATCCGGGCGCCGGATAAGGGTCGCGTCGCGTGTGGCGGGCATCCACGTCCCCCGGCCGGTTCGGCCCCGTGCAGCCGCCCTGCCGCCGAGTCAGCTGCTGATTAGGAGGAACCAGCCTTCTGATTAGGTTAGGCTAGGTTCAGAGCACGTTGGGTTTGGGCCCGGCTTTTGCCGATGCTTGGAAGCGTCTTAGACGGTCGGATTGGGACGCCAACAAGGACCTGGCTTGCCTTGCGTTGTCTGGGTGTGTGCACAGGCAGGACAGCCGTACAAATGCTCAACCACCGGAGAGGATTACTTGGCCGTGTTCGCCGCCCATTCTCAGGTGTTCCTGAGTGACAACTGCAACTACCGTTCAGATTGCAGCTCGGTTCGTAAGGCAACCGCCGTTCAGATTATTGTCCAAATAGTAAGGCATCTGTTGCTATATCGAAGACAAAGGTTTTAATGAGGTCTAGTGCTGTAGGAGCTCATGTTTGGGCATGCTCTAACCAAAGAAGACGGGCTAACTCATACAATGTAGGTCAATCTTCAGGCCTGACTTTCCAACCAAGTAAGATAAGGCCGCTTACTTAGAATTCAGCCACACTCAAGCCTAGCCGGCCATTCTCCAGTTGCTTCCTAGAAAGTCCAAGCGAGAAGAGAGGCGTTCAACAATTGGGTTAGCTTGCTCCCAAAACGCATTACTAGAAGAGGTGACAGGGAGGGAGCACAAGCCGCTATACCGAACCTTCCCGCAATGAAGGCAGCAGCGGTGGTCCACCCGGTCCATACATTTGGATATTGGGCACCTTGCCTTGGCTTGCCTTGCCTGCAGCTCATAATTCCTTTGTAGCTTGCTGCATATTGATATCGAGTTATCTATCGCCTGGGTCCAGAAGAACCATGACACGATCACGGCATGCGGTCCACATTTCCTGGAGGCAGTTGAGAGCGTCCAGATGTGCCCCCCAATCTGGCATTGTGTCGAGCACAAACCAGGGAGGCAAATCAGGATGAACCACGGCACAACAATCCGCTCAATAGTCACTCTTACAGTGGTTACCGCTGTGCGCACGAGCAATTCCTTGACTACAAAGTAATCCTAAATGGTAACGTGAGAAACCCTTTTCAATGACCGTGTTCTTTTAAGCTATAGCTAATAGGCTTTATCTGTGTGTTTTCGACATGGCAATGAACAGCAGAGACATCGATACGGATGACGCACACGATTTTAGATTCAAAAAACCGTTTAAAGAATATGTTTCAAAAAGTTATCAAGTTTGTTTTAACTTTTGAAGAAGAAGAAAAAACATGGCCCACGCAGCCGGTCGGTTTCCCAGGTTTACCGACCTTTGTGGTTGTATCTTGGTGCAACCGTGCAACGGTGCAGGTCGGAACATGGGCGACGCCATCACGAGAGATCAGACGGGGATGGCCGTGGGAGGGAGGTCCAACGAGCCCTCGGCGGGGTCTTGCCCGCGTCAACACTTTCAAAACCGTCGCCATCCTCGCTTTCCCTCCACAGTTCGCTCACCTTCCTCCTCCAAACTCCTGCGAGGCCCCCACGGCCATCTCGCCTCGCGTATCCCTCCTCTTATCCTCTTCAATCGTACGCCTCCATATAAGTAGCAGCACTTGCGCCATTACGTTGATCCCATCTCCAACACACGCACTTAATTGTATCAAGCCTGGAAGCTTGCAAGAACAGGGAGAGATATTACCAAGAACGGTCGGGTTGTTGGTTGCATAAGGGAGAAGCGATTCTTGGGAGAAGGGAGGGAGGTTGATGGCGGTGACGGCGACGACGGTCGCGGCGGCGACGACGATGGTGGCGGCGGCGGCGGCAGTATTTATCGCCTTCGTGCTCTGCTTTTATATATTCCTCTGCGCTAAGAGGTACAGGGGTGGGGCGCCGCCGGCGGGGGGTGGCGTGGCGGCGCGCCTGCGTTTCTTGTTTGGTGGTGGAGGGGGAGGAGGGGGAGGAGATGGCCCCGCCGCGTGGTGCTACGAGGGGGGCCTGGACGAGGCGTCCATGGCGGCGCTGCCGCGCAGGGAGGTGGGAAAGGGGGAGGCGCTGGACTGCGCGGTCTGCATCACAGAGCTCGCGTCGGGGGAGACGGCGCGCGTGCTGCCGCGGTGCGGCCACGCGTTCCACTTGGACTGCGTCGACATGTGGCTGCGGTCGCACTCCACCTGCCCGCTCTGCCGCTGCCCGGCCGTCGACGAGCCGCCCGTGCCTCCCGAGCCTGCCGCCGTCCAGGCGCCGGAGGCCGACCCGGAGTCGCCCAACTTCCCCACCAACGTGCTCTTCTTCGGCTCACAGGACGAGGTGAGCACCGGCGGCGCGCAAGCGCAACAGCGGTCGCCCGCCATGACGACACCTCCATCGCAAGCGCCGGGCGCCGGAGTTGCGGCTGTCGTGGAGGCGGCGAGGGTACGGGGACTGCGGCGGCTGCTTGGGTGTGGCGGCGCATCGCCGCCCCAGCCGCCGCCGCATCAGCGGGAGGACGTCGACAGGGACATAGAGATGGGGCTCGCCGGCGGCGAGAGTAGCGCGTCGCGGCCGGTGCAGCCGCCGCAGCCGGGTTCTTGAGGCTGTGGCATGTGGTTTTCTTTTCCAACTTTTTTTGTGCCGTTTCTCTGTGTGTCATCACCACAAGTTTTGCCAGCGTCTCCTGTTCATCGCGTGTGTATTTTCCTATCGAGATAAAAAAAACTGTACAGATTCTTATAGACGTAAAGAAGTTTGATGTACATGTCTTATGTGGATAGAAAGAACATGGACCGGCGAGAGACAGGAAAAAAAAGTTTGAAGTTTGGATACATTTTGTTGTTCTTACCTGCCATTGTTCTTGCGAGCAGTCAATTCAGCAGTAGCTCTAGCTAGGTATAAAAAAAACAAAATTCAGTTACCTCTGCCGTTATTCAGTTACTTTTATTCTCTGTTGCTGAGTACCTGTAAGTAGTGTGAGTAGTACTAGTCACTACTTGTATTTGACCTCTGGCTGCCCGGGGTGATCAACATGGCTTATTTGTCACTATTCATAAGTTTCGTTTTTTTCTGAATTTTTGGCTTTTTGTTGAGCTTTTTTGCCGATTCTTTTTTTCCCGTATTTGTTTGTATTATACGTAATGGGCTAACGTATTTTTTTATTTTTAAATTTTTTAAATTTAATTATGCGAAATAAGCCTCTGTCAGCTACAGTGTTTTTTTCAGCCAGCTATAGTGTTTTCAGCCATAAGCCATGAGCTTTTAAGCCGAGTTGATCACCAATGTCAAAACTGTAGCATCTCTCTCTCTCAAAATGCAGCATCTGCCAAGAGCTAGGGACCTCATCCTTACACGCCAAAATTGCAGATTTGACAAGAGAAGCTGATGAGAACTTTTGTGCATCTTGTTCTCTAACTCCACAATACACCATTACCAACCACCATAGCCACCTGACGCACTAAAATCCCTTCCATTCTTTCATACTGAAGCGACTAATCAGTCTGAACAACTACTCGGAAAATTCCAACGCAGCCTCGTATAATCGAGCTAGGATTTTCTTTTTTGCATAATTGTCTCTTTTTGCCTTTTAATTGCTTTATTTTGCTGGCCAAAACATATGATTTGACTTGAAAGATAATTAAGTTAGCAGCAAGCATGGTTGTGCCTGTTAGTTGGACAAACAGGCAACATCAACAAATTGGAGATAGTTGAGCTAATCGCTTGCAAATTTTGTTTTAAGATACTACCACCCAAATTTTTTTTCTTTTGATAAAAATATGTAACGCCACACGGTTCATAAGAAGAAAATTTTGGTTTGCTTGAGTGGCATCAGCAGCATTACCAATGGATAGATATCAGACGTGTCATGCTCATAGTTCACGGTCAAACCAAAAGGACGAATACACATACATCAGCATCAATAATAAAAAAAAAGCTTTGTGTCCAAATACGTTTACATCATTCACAACTTTTTTTTCTTTTCTTGGTTTGTTCATCTAATCATGGATTCTTATGCAGACATATCATGTTCACAAGATTCTTTAATCTTCTTGATATCGGACTTGTTGCAAACAAATGATCTGTTGTCCTTGCTTACCAACCTTGTTGACACCTTGCTTGATGAGTTTTCCTCCAAATCCTCCAATCCAAATGGAAGAGTTTTCTAGATGTTTCATCACCGAGCCTATCTACAAATATCCCTTTCTTGATCAATGCCTTTGTTGTATGATAATCATATGTTATCCTCTAAAAAAGATTTTGAAGATGTAGGAACGGGCAAAAATAAACTTGAGATTCTGAACATGTCTGATATCTCGAAAAAACTGATAATTGCGATAATCCTTATCCAAATGGTGTCACTTTCTTCTTAGGTTAGTTAGACTTGCTTACACGCTGGATGCTGGAACAGGTATCTCAAAATTTTAATGCGGAAACACCGTTTTAAGTCTGACAAAAATGATAGAAATGATACGAAACTTGCTAGATTTATAGGTATGTATTTCTTCAGGGACTTGTAATGGTACAGGAGGTATGGACCATATGGTTGCATTGCATTCTGACACAGAAAAAATGAGTTATGGGTCTGAAATTGACATGAACTCGTTGCCCATCAAGCTCCATGGATTGTGCTTTCGGAAGCGAGAGATGGATAGCAAATCGAGCATAATAAGTGGTTACGATCAATTGGGAAAAGGCAGGGTGATGAAGCCACCCAGCAATGGATACCCGAGGGGTATCAACTCGAACTCACTTAGAAATATTCTGAGTGAATCTAATCCGAGTATATACCTGTACACCTGTGTAACAAAGTATGAGACGTGCGAAGAGCACGCGAGGTTGCCCTCGTTTTTTCCTCTTCTTTTACCCTGGAAGCAGGCTGCAAAGTTGCAGGCATGTGCAGCAGAACTGCGAATAATAAATAAACAACACGCAGCAGCAGCCGCCGCCTCTGAAATGGGCAACACAAGGCTGAATTCCAGGACGTTGCGCCGCTCCCAGACCGCATCCCTTCTTTTCTAGAATGCTAAAGCTCGTAACGCCAGTGAATCAATGATGGGTCAAAGTCCCAAAGCCTATTGATTAGGCTTGTCGATTGTCATCATCTTTAGATAACGCTAATCGTGATGCGCCAAGAAAGACATCAATACCTGCCCACTAAGCTGCAAGTTGGGCGGGGCGATGGAATGCCGTGCACCGGTGCGTACGATACTTACAGAATACTTTGTCCAACGTAGACGTAGTCATCATGGAGAAACGAGAAATCTAATCTTCCAGCTATTATATGGGGGGCAGAGTACTAATCTAGACCCAAGACATCGGCTGGTACGCTGATTTCCGAGCTGGAACACAAGAGGGGGAAAAAAGGCTGATGGTTGCCGCGTTGAAGTTTTTCTGAAGGGAGCCGGCGCCGGGAATCTCGATCTTTTGTTAAAGCGAAGGCGGCTGCTAGTTTCGCGTAGCAACAAGCGTCCATGTGCACGGGCTCGACGGCGGCACGGCACAACCGCGTGGCAGGCGGACGGACAGCGAGGCCGAAGCGTGCACGAGCGAACGGAGAAGAGAATCTCAGTCTCTCCTGTCCTGGGCGCTGGTCCGGTGCGCGCGGCCGGTCGGGCGCGCAAGTGCTAGTGGCGTGCCCGTATGGCTCGGCGGCGGCGCGTGAGGTGGCGGCCGGCGCACGTCCGTCCGGGGGCTAGCGGACGCGGGTGGAAGGCGAGGCGAGTGAGGTGGCGGCCTGCGGGCTTGCAGCACCACGCACGACGTCAACCTCGGCCGCGCGGCCTGCATCGGAATGAACCACTTCTGGCCCTCTCCTGGTGGCCCGTGGCGCGCGCGGAAGTTATTGCTCCGCGCGGCGTCACCGCTGTAAACGAGTCGAGTACGAGCGGCTCTGGCTTTTGAATCAAGGTTGGTATTCAAATTAGGGTTGGTAGAAACTTAAATTGAGCTCGAGCAAATTTAAATTAGGGTCTGAATTTAGATCTAATCTTAAGGTTGGCTCGAGTAAGTCGATAATAGTAAAATAATTTAACATGCACTAATTTTTAACAATAAAAAACTCAAACTTGACTCGAGTAAACTTAATAATAGTCAAAATAACTCAATATACACTAATTTTTAATAATAAGAAAACTCGAGCAAACTCGACAATAGTTAAAATAGTTTAATATGTACTAATTATCAACAATAAGAAAAGTTTAAGCTCGAAGTCTGCTCAAGCAAGCTTGGTAAGAACTAACATACATCAATGAAGCCCTCCCTAACTAGCTAGCTAGTTGAGCTCGGTTTATTAAATCCCATGAGTTCAGTATCAAACTTGAGCTCAACTCATTCAAAATTTAAGCCAAACTTACATTAAATCTAGAATGAACCGAATCCAAACAGCTTGCGGGCCTCTCCATCTTTTTTTACCCCTTACCACCGCTGTGAGCTGGGCAAACGGGCTCGAGGCTGGGCGGCCTTGCACGCTCCAAGGTTCAGGCAGACGCGGGAGCCAGGGATAGCCGGATAGGAAGTCGAATGGACCCCCCGCCCGCGCTGCACACCTTGCCATCCTGCTTTTTAATAGGCTGGACCTTCCTTTCCGTTGTTTTCGGCCCGACCAGTTATGTGGCCCATATAGCCCAAGCAGGCCGATAATCCTGGGTCAAGGCCTCAAGGCACTTGCTTAGCTTTTTAAACTTCAATTTTGTTTGACGTGTCGCTAAACTTGCTCAGCTACCCATCGGTCCATGTTATTATTGACCAGGGGAAATATATTGTTCAGACCCAAATGGAACATAGGATTTTTTTATTGGGTATTGATAAACATCATCCGGATGTTTTCTTTCTAACTATCATCCAGATTTATGACCGTTGGATTAGAGATCCAAGGGCCACAAATTCTCCCCACCCCCTCCAAAAAAATTCACCCCCCCTCCAAAAAAAATTCTCCCCCCTCCAAAAAAGAGACCGTTGGATCTCTAATCCAATGGTCCGAAATTTGGATGATTGTTGGGAAGAAAATATCCGGGTGATACCTATACACACCCTTTTTTATTTATATAGAAATGGAATTGTTTTATGCGAAATTCTTTTGTTTCAAGAGAGGTCTAAAGTTTAGTTCCCCAGCAATAGAGAAATATTCGGGCTTTAATATATTCAACTGATATATCGCTGGTATCCTAGATTACTAGACCAGATAAAGGAGTCGTCATTTTTTCACGGGTTGGTTTCGGCCACGTTATTTTCTGTCATTTGACTGCAGAAAGGATAGACCTGAGGAACCGAGTTGCACAATTAAGCAAAGTAAAATTCTTCTAATTTCTGTTTGGTGTGCTTAGAAATTTGGAGTTAGTTAAACGTGAACAAGATGGCGGGACAAATTTAAGCGTCTTATCTTTTTTGGTCAAGCAAAATTCGTCCGCGGAAAATAAAGAAACAGGGGGGGAATTGCACATATACCCCATAGTTAGTAGGCACTTGTAAGTTTGCCCCACACTTAAGTAGCCTTGTAATTTTGCCCCATACTTGACATGCCCCCTTATTATTTTGCCCCATTGCCTATTTAGCTCCTATTTTAATTTTGTTTTTCATTTTTTGGGCAGGAAAAATGCAGTAAAAATGAAAAACGAAATTAAAATATTTTAGGCATTTAATGGACAACTTTGTAAATATTTTTTACTGCATTTTTTCTGCCTCAAAAAATGAAAAACGAAATTAAAATAGGAGCTAAATGCAGTAAAAAATGAAAAACGAAATAAGAATGTTTTAGGCATTTAATGGACAACTTTGTAAATATTTTTTACTGCATTTTTCCTGCCCAAAAAATGAAAAACGAAATTAAAATAGGAGCTAAATGGGCAATGGGGCAAAATAATAAGGGGGCATGTCAAGTATAGGGCAAAATTACAAAGTCACTTAAGTGTGGGGCAAACTTACAAGTACCTACTAACTATGGGGTATATGTGCAATTTCCCCAAAACAGGGGGAAAAACACACTTGCGTTGCGCCTTGACCTCGGCATCCATCTCCCGCTGCGAGCGCCGTCGCGATCTCAGCATTGATCGAAGCACATCGCAGCCGCCGCGTCCAGCCCCCTGCCCCGCCCACCATGCGCCGCTTGGCCGCCGACAGGGCGCGCCGCGCGGTGGCCGCTTCCCTGCGCGCGGCCGCCAGATCAGCCGCGCCGTCTCCCCCTTCCCCGGCGGCTATGTCGGCCGCCATGGCGAGGGCCATATCCACTGCGGCCTCCGGGGCGCCGCCAGTGTCACTCGGCACCATCAATCTCAAGGTGCGGTCTTTGGTCCAAGTGAGCAGTTAGCCACTTAGCCCGATGATCGAAAAGTTTCGATCTTTGGTCGGGTTGCTTTATTCTAGTATTCTGTTGGTATTGGTTATATGCATGGGAGTGGGACTCAAATCTTGGTGTGTTCTGGAGAATTTGGTCGAAGTGAAATGTGTACTTCTCAGCAGCACTGGCACGCTGATAGCACAAAAAAAAAATGCTTTAAGGAGCACACTGCATTATCCTGTCTGATGTGATTTGTTCTGTTCCTCTAGGTCTTGAAGTGTGAATATGCTGTTCGTGGAGAGATTGTTACACATGCTCAGGTGCGTCGAATCTTTTCCTTTCACATCAACGCAGATCGGGAAGCTAAAAATGTAGAATTCCAACTGGAACTTTGGTGTCTTAAGTAGATTTGCAGATGTCAAGTATGGACTACCAATTAGTCAATTACTGCACTATCTTAGTTCATAATGGGAGAAACTGGGAAATAGTTATCCAAGATGGAAGTTGATGCTATATGCTGACCTTGATATGCTCTAATACTACCGAGTGAGCGACCTGTGCTCTTGAAATTTTGCTTACTTAAATTATCCTCTCCAGTTTTTGGGAACTTAAGAGACGCTTGGATACTAATGTAGTAGATATAATGTTACCTGCACTGAGGCGAGCGTACATGCCTGTCATATAGCCTTATATGTAGCTAACACTTACCTGTTAAATGGTGGTCCCTACTTCTTGCATAATGAGTAATACATCCATGATTGGTCCACTGCCCCCTAATGCTTCTACATGTCATTGTTGGGGATCTTCTTGAGGATTCATATTGAGTGTTATACATTCCTGTCTTGAATATTTTGACCATGCCATGCTGTTCTTCATGATTGCTAAGAATCAAGCTGTATTTCAGCATTGATTTCCTAGTCTTCTGTTACTTTATGTAATGCTGCAGAATTTGTTCTTATTTGGGCTACTTCATGTCTGTTACTTTTAGTGTGACTATAATCTAGTTTTCTTCTGCAGAACTTACAACAAGAATTGCAGAAAAATCCAGAATCGCTTCCTTTTGACGAGGTTTGTATTTTGATTTCATCAACTACATCTCTTGTCAAATGGTTTTTCTATTGCGCTTATTCCCAATTATTAATGGATTAGCTTGCATTTTCTGTTTTATTGGCAGATACTTTATTGCAACATTGGAAATGCTCAATCCCTTGGTCAACAACCAGTTACTTTTTTTCAGAGAGGTGAGTTTGTATGCCTTGTATTTTAGTTGTGTGATGAATGTTTGTCTCATGGTTGCTTACTTGCTAATGGTGCTTTTTAAGGTCCTCTCTTTATGTGATCATCCAACTCTCCTGAACAAAAGTGAAACTCATGCTCTATACAGGTACATAAATGTCAAAACCACTGAAATATTAGATAAGTACAAGTAAATTAGTGCTAAACTGGTTATTCTATGAAAATAATAGCTGTAATTGCCAGATTATGGTTGCATGCTAATAGCATGTGGACATATTTAATTTTAAACAGCTTTTCAGCACAAGATGGTGGGCTATTTTGGCACCAAGTAGTAGGCTAGCTACTCATATTGCTTGTTGCATTTTAGATGTTGATTTATATATTTGCATACAGTTCAGATGCTATAGAGAGAGCATGGCAAATTCTAGATAAGATCCCAGGAAGAGCAACAGGAGCGTATAGCCATAGTCAGGTATATATATATACTCTTGGAGGAAAGCCGTCATGATTTGATGAGCTTGATTATTCATGTGGCTCTGTTTCAGGGTATAAAAGGTATGCGTGATGAAATTGCTGCCCATGATGGTTTTCATGCTAGCAGAGATAACATCTTCCTAACAGATGGAGCAAGCCCAGCAGTATGTATAATAGTTCACAAATTCGGTGTAATTGGCTCTGTACATACTGGGTCAGTACTAATCCAGTATTTTTGTTCACCTAGGTGCACATGATGATGCAATTATTGATATGGTCTGAGAAGGATGGCATTCTCTGCCCTATTCCACAATACCCGTTGTACTCTGCATCAGTTGCTCTTCATGGTGGTTCTCTTGTATGTTATATGACAACGCTTCTATTGCTATACATTTCTTTGTTGCTTGTTGGAGCAGACATCCATCTCTGCTTGCAGGCAATAGCTTTGCATTAGATCCTCATAGAATTTTGAGTTCAATCGAATTAATTCATAATGAATTGATCATCACCGATTGGTGTTGCTTTGTACATATGACAGTGTTGCATTATACGGTTACCAATACATCAAACCTACAGTGATGGATCCCCTTGTTGGATGATCTAATTTGTAGAACAAATTCGATTTCAGGTTCCTTATTACCTTGACGAAGAGACGGTGTGGGGATGAGGTTGATGGGCTTCATAAACAACTGGAGGAGGCTCGATCCAAGGGTATCACTGTCAGAGCGCTCGTCATAAATCCAGGAAACCCAACTGGACAGGTTATTATTGATCTGTCTGTTATCTGCAAAAGGCCAAAATTTTGCAGAATGATTCGTGAGAATTTTTTCTACTTATAAGATATTAATTCTGCCTATTGGAACATGATGGTTAAATAATTTATGAACCTATCTTCTCTTTTTTCCCCAAGAATTCTGGTCTTGGTGTAGTGGCTACTTAACAATGTTCATTCACCAGGTACTCGCTGAGGAAAACAAAAGGAAAATTGTTGAATTCTGCAAGAATGAAGGACTTGTTCTTCTGGCAGACGAGGTGAGTCCAGTACTTGTATTCAAGGGTTTGACACCTCATGTGAACTTTGGTAGGTGTTCTAAGCCCACTTGTTGATTCATTTGCCCCCTAGGTTTACCAAGAAAACATATATGTTGAAGACAAGCAATTCCACTCGTTCAAAAAGGTTGCGCGATCAATGGGATACACTGATGATGATCTTCCTTTGGTATCATTCCAATCGGTTTGTAAAGGTATTCAAATTCAGGCGCTTCTATACTGTGCGGTCCCTTGTATGTGCATCTCCTACCATATGGTAAGCGTTGTGGGGGTGCTCAGCCCATACACCTGTTAGATTTAACTACTGGGCCTTGAAACAAACCAAATAGCATATTACTGTGTATAGAAAGGAATGTATCGATTTATCCTCACCTTTTATAATTATTAAGGGGTAGGATGAGAATTTTCTATCATATCCCATTCATGTATATAAACTCCTAAGAAGGGTACGAGATAGCCAGGTCCACTAATTTTACTCACCAGCTCTCTCCTAGTCGGCTCTCTTAGTTACATATTCCCAAGGGGAAAGGGGTATCTTTTACCTACTGTTATGCCCATGCTACAATAGTTGGCACCGTCCGTGGGGAGTGTGTAAGAAGTTGCGCGAGGAAGAGTCGCCGCCATGAGAGGGATCTGCTGGATTTCGACCAGCTAGAAAAAAACGTGCGGTACAAAGGTAAGATGGTAGAGAAACTTCAAATTGGCCATGTAGTATGCATGCGTGATATTTGGCACTTGTTGGCTTTAGCGTTCCTGTCATTCTGCTATTCAATCTGATTTGTACTCAAATTGCACAGTGGCCTCATGCCCTGTCGTACTCTACGGTGTATAAATAAATCGCATGGTAGTTTTGCGTCCCGGCGTACTTTGCGGAGTATAAAGCGTCAGGACTTAGCTGTCCCGGACAATTCTACGGAGTATAAATAAATCGCATAGTGGCCTTGCGCCCCGGCATATTTTGCGGAGTATAAAGCGCTGGGAACTTAGCCGTCCCGGGTAACTCTACAGAGTATAAATAACCACATGGAGTCCACGGCCTCCGTGCAAACTCTGCGGAGTATAAAGCGCCGGGAACCTCGTGTGGTACACACAAGGCCAGACATCGCGTTCGCAGTCGGCTATGTAAGCCGGTTTATGGAGTCGCTCACCACTGAACACTTCAGCCCCATGAAGCACCTGCTGCACTATGTGGCAGGGACAATCGACTACGGGTGCCGGTATGCTAGAGGAACCATGGCGGCTAAGCTCGTCGGGTACAGCGACGCCAACATGACCGGGGATGTCGACGACCGGAAGAGTACCTTCATCATGATTTTCTTCATTGGAGGGAGCCCAGTGAGCTAGCAATTATAGAAGCAGAGGATCGTCACTCTGTCATCTTGTGAGGTCGAGTATGTCGCTGCCTCAACGGTGACATGCCAAGGGATTTGGCTTGGGAAGTTGCTCGGCAACCTGTTCAATGTGGAAGCAGGTGCAACTTTGCTCGTGGAAAACAAGTCTGCAATTCAGCTATGCAAGAATCCGGTGTACCATGATCAGAGCAAGCACATTGAGATGTGTTACCATTTCATCAGGAAATGCGTTGAAAATGGCAAGGTCCTTATCGATTAGTCAAGTCAGACGAGCAATTAGCGGACTGCTAATGAAACCTCTCGGACGGATGAAGTTTCAAAGTCTACGCGAGAAGATCTGAGTCGTCAACATGGAGGGCAACTAGAACAAGGTGAGATTGTTAGGTGATTTGATCAAGTTGCCTATAGTGAGTTCAGTAGTTGGGCATGGCCTCTAGTCGTGCGCGTCAGACGTTCAACGTGTGCTGCGTTCACGCGGGAACGGTTGTGTCTTTTTCGTCAGTTTTCAGTTTGCAATCGTGCATCATGGTTGGTTCGTGGGATGGCACGAATCGTGTAGGTCGTGGCGTGCACATAGGGGGCCATGTTGGCCATAATTTGTACTCGTTTGATGTTTAAATTTGTGAATAGAGTTCTCAAAAGGATGCAGAAGTCGAGCAGTACAAAATCATCGCGTTTCCCCTCAGTGTCGCGTGCGTATCCCCGGGTGTTTGAGTACTCGTAAGTCGTAACTGACTATCAACTTGCTGCGACGAGGAGTGGTCGTAAAAGACTTCGTAGTCGTTCGACTGCGTGCGTGTGTGCTCCGACATGGTACAATACTTAGACTTACTGTTTGTTCTGTTAGGTTAAGAATTTGCTAAACGAGGAGGCTACATGTAAGTAACTAGATTCAGTTCTGATGCAAGGGAGCAAATTTACAAGGTGGCATCCGTCAACCTGTGTTCCAACGTCTCGGGCCAAATTCTCGCTAGCCTCATAATGAACCCACCAAAGGTCAGTATAGCGTGCGTAGAGCAATTATTAAGATAAAAATGATGGCAGTAACATAGATGGTTACTCATACAGGCCGGGGATGAGTCCTATGAATCCTTCATGGTAGAGAGACATGGTATCCTTTCGTCACTGGCTCGACGTGCAAAGGTTTGTCCCACTTCTTCTAAGATTGGTTGATGGTTAACACACTATACACTGCTGGATCTGCAACCTTAATGTATCACTGCACTTCCCCCATACCAATATACCATGCTTTATGTCCTAACATGAAAAGACCCGTAATATCTTTTTTTTCTCGAACGACGCAGGAGAGCTGCGTGTCATTTCATTAAGATAGAAAAAGTACAAACCGAGCTGGATTTAGAAGAAACCCAGCTCGCAGAAAACAAACACCACACACACCCACCCAAAATGAAAGGGGTGGTACTACACAAGACCAAGGTCTGAACAAACTACTCCAAATATTACGTAATCTGGACCAACGACCTTGCAATCAAATCCCTAAGCTTTGATGCTCCAGCCATGCACCACAAACTGCATTCATCTCCTATGGTCTGAAGGAGTGTAAGGATGTTGGGAAAAGCTCCTTCAAAAACACAAGAGTTCCGGTGCTTCCAAATTTCCCAAGAGACAAGAATGATTAGCGAATTGAAACCTTTCCTCATCTCCTTTGGAACTCCCCTAATAGCTTTTCTCCACCAGCTCGAGAAAAGAACATTCATTGTAGAGGGAGCCACAGCAGCTAGGTTTAGATTCTGCAGAATCAAAAACCACACCTGCCTAGTGAAAACACACGAAATGAGCAGGTGCTGGATTGATTCCTCCTCTTGATCGCAGAAGGGGCAGGTTTCATGGCGAGGCAGCCCGCGTTTAGCTAAGCGATCCGCAGTCCAGCAGCGGTTCTTGAAAGCCAACCAAATGAAGAACTTGCAGCGAAGAGGAGCCCAGGTCTTCCAAACTTTTTTCCACGGGGAGAATTTAATTGAGCCCGTGAAGAACGCTGCATACGCTGATTTGCTGCTATAAGATCCCGACTGGGTGAGCTTCCAACGGTGAATATCCTGGGCATCATGTTGAAGAGTTAAACCATCCACTTGATCCCAAACCAGCAAATATTCGGTTAGGACCTGCACTGTCAAGGCCCCATTTATGTCAGCCACCCATCGCCTGTTGACAAGAGCCTGAGCAACAGTCCGATGCTTCATGACCCTCTTTGAGATCAGCTTGATTAGATTTGGAGCAATTTCAGCTACTGTCTTACCACTCAGCCAGCGGTCAGACCAAAAACGAATTGACTCTCCATTTCCTACAGATGATTCACAAGCCATATAAAACATGGCAAGGGCATTTTCCGGCACCTGTACTGGAAGTCCAGCCCAAGGTCTTGTAGGGTCCGTCTTCTGAGCCCACAACCATCTGATTCTCAAAGCCCAACCGAGGGTTTCAAGATTGTGAATTCCTAAGCCACCATATTCAACCGGCCGCTGGACCTTTTCCCAAGATACAAGACAGTTCCCACCTTTTGCCTTTTCCTGGCCTTTCCAAAGAAAACCTCGGCGCTTTTTGTCAATAGCTTTAATCACCCACTTAGGAAGATCAAGGGCAATCATAAGATAGATAGGAGTGGCTGTTAGAACCACTCTAACCAGAACCAAACGACCAGCTCTATTCATTAGAGAAGCCTTCCAACCAGGAAGGTGATCAGCAACCTTATCGATCAAAGGCAAAAACTCAGCTTTGGTAGGCTTCGTTATGGATAGAGGAATACCGAGATAAGTGCAGGGAAAATCCTTGATAGCACAAGAGAGAATTGTTGCAGTGAGAGACAGATCCTCATCTGAACAGTGAAGAGGAGAAGCTGAGCTCTTGGCCAAATTAGTTCTCAGACCCGAGACATGTCCAAAAAGGTCCAGAATGCTTTTGATGGTCTGAAGATCATTGCGTGAGGGCCTCAAAAACACCACAGCGTCATCCGCATAGCAGGAAATCCGGTGCCTGACCTGCTGGACTGCAAGCGGCTGCAGGAGCTGCTCCCTGGTGGCATACTCTATTAGAGAATTCAGCACATCCATCACAAGGATAAATAACATCGGTGAAAGGGGGTCTCCTTGCCGCAAACCCCGACGGTGTAAGATTGTATCACCAGGCTCCCCATTAACAAGAATGCGAGTAGAGGATGTGGAGAGGATTAGGCAAAGGAGATTACACCACCGCTGTCCAAAACCCACATGTCTCAAGACTTCTAGCAGGAAAGACCAAGAGACCGAGTCAAAAGCTTTGGATATGTCTAGCTTGAGGAGTATATGAGCCTCTTTTTTCTGAAATAGAGCCTTAACCATCTGCTGCACAAAAATAAAATTGTCGTGTATGTTTCTCCCTCTGACAAAAGCACTTTGATTTGTGGAAACCAGGCTGGGCAGCAGCGGAGCAAGACGGATAGCCATTAATTTTGTCACCAACTTTGCAAAGCTGTGGATTAGGCTTATGGGACGAAAATCACAATCATGAATCATCGTTATAGAAATGAATAGAGTCAGGATTGCAACCATCGGTCCAGTTTTCACATATGCAAGCCAAGATTGTGGAGAGAGCTTCAGGCTAAGATATCTTCTGAAGATTTTATGCAACCTTCTCATTCTTACATTTCTCCACTTTATACAGGCACTGGAAGAAGCATTCAATAGTTTAGAAGGCGTCACGTGCAAAAAGGCCGAGGGTGCCACGTATCTGTTCCCTGGCCTTCGTTTACCTCAGAAGGCGATTGGAGCTGCCCAAGCAGCTGGAACCGCTCCAGATGCATATTACGCTTGCCGCCTTCTTGAAGCCACTGGAATTGTTGCCGTTCTGGCTCTGGATTTTGGCAGGCTGGTAATCTCAAAACCTCACTAAAAATTATAAGGTTATTGTTGGTTAAGAACATTGCTGAGTTTTCACTGACACATTTTCCATTGGATTCTAATTTCGTGATACTATGAAGGTTCCTGGAACATGGCATTTTAGATGCACGATCTTGCCCCAGGAAGACAGAATTCCAGCAATCATATCCAGGTTCAAGGAATTTCATGAGAAGTTTATGGACGAATACCGTGATTAAGCATCAAGCAGTACTCAAAATTGCTGACATTAGACGACCATTTCAAAGTTTGCATACCTTCATTTTTGTTGTGGAAATAATAAGCTCATCCATTTGCGCTGCATCATTCAGTGGATGAATTGACCTAACATTACCCGACTTCTTTTACAGATAAATCTTAAATGAAACATTACAAAATCTTGAGAATTGCAAAACCATGCTTCTGTTTGCCTTGTGAGAAGTTTATTCGGCCTGAGAGATGTAAGAAATTACTCGAACTTCGAGGTCAGCTGAAATGTCCCAGCACATCCCTGAAATTTTGGCTAATGTTACGGGGAATCTTACTATCCAGATGTTCAGTTCTGTGATGGGAGCTTGAGCTTCTTCTGCTCCTTTGACAATGGTGGCTACTGCCAAATACACCCCTATGTTCTGAAATCTGAACTGATAAGAGAGGTTTGATCAGCAGGTGTGTCAGGTTAGTATATGCTTCCATTCTGCTCCGAATAAAACCATCTTACTGAAGTTCCAACAGCCAATTAAGAACAATTATTATCCCAAATTGTCAGCTAGTCACAGCCCAGCTTTATTTGGAAAAGCAAACACATCCTTATGGCAAAGTTTCTCCAAATTCAAGGCTTTTACGAGTAAGCTTTAAAAAACTTTTGAAATGCACGTTCAACTGCAGAAAGGAGCCATGAAATTAGTGTTTCTTTATTTTCTTTTGTTTTTAGCAGCGACACAGTCGAACATTTTTCTTGGGACTCAAATGGCGACCTGTGCAGGTGGTCCACCTACACTGATGGGCCCAAAAGTGACTCTCGACTCGAGTCTCGACCAGCCTGGACCAGCTTTGCCTGCCTGCCTGCCTCAATTCTTCGTGAAGCATATTACTAGCAACTGGTGGTAGATTCAACCTGTGAAACGCCTGGTTTCTGTACATTCTTGCCAATTAGCAGTTCATGATTCACAAATTGTGTGTTTCTCTTGCGGTTTGTTGGCTACTTGGTTTGATTCACCAACCTTGGGTCTGTTTGAAACACAGTGATCTTGCAGGAATCTCATACGAATCCTAAAAAAATTCTCGCTTTTCAAATAGGACGTTAGAAGTTACAAGTCATTGAGGTATCAACGATGGTTCACCTACTGTAATCCAGCCAGCTCTGATTGCAATTTCGTACGCCCAGCTCTAGATCATGCTGGTTTTTGTGCTGTTGGCTGTCCCTGGATCGGTGGCTGCAAGATATAAACGTGATGTTAGTAAATAATTCTTCGTCCCCGGTCCCCTGCCGCTTTCCCCCCAAAACAAGTCTAGGGAGCTGGTAATATTGGCTTCTGCTTAGAGAAGCTAGAAGGTAATATAAATATCTGATTTTTTTTAAAAGGGCTTTCTCACTCCTCTCGCTTTGGAGATAAGGTAGAGAGCTATAGGTGTATTATACACTCCACTCATCTCGCTCTCGTATCGCGTACGTATCTTTCCCTTATTTTCTCCACCGCTTGCCTCCTTTTGAAAACTACTTATTCTAGCCACAACTTTTTATTTTTAGCCAAAAACCATCTACCACCGTCAATACTAACAAACCATACCAGACAGGCACACTCCCTCTAGAACTGAACAAAAATCTCAGAATTCACACACCATATATGTAAGCTAATCGATCACAAGGCACAAATCATCGTTAGAACATCACATGTACGAATTGTAGAAGCAGCTCTTGGCATGTCAGTGTAACGGTTTCCTGGCCACTGCACACAGGTATCCTGCATGATTACTGTAGTAAGTAGTGTTAGGGTACAGGGAGCCAATGGAAAAAGCCTCTGCGAGAGGCGTTTAACTAAGCTGTAAGCACGCTCTGAGAGAGCTTTGTTTGCATTTTTTTCGATCACAAGACACACATGCACATATATGCGAGCAATAGCATACACTTAGACAGATGGAGACTTAAGATAAATCCGTAGTCTTATAAAATTTCTACTAAAACGCACTAGTTAGTATATGTAATTGATGGGCACCAGGACTTAAAATTTGAAT
The DNA here is from genome assembly GCA_017311315.1 of Dendrocalamus latiflorus. NCBI lineage: Eukaryota > Viridiplantae > Streptophyta > Magnoliopsida > Poales > Poaceae > Dendrocalamus > Dendrocalamus latiflorus. The sequence goes on along the minus strand of CM029671.1, from coordinate 24,730,218 downwards.
GGTAAATTCGTACGGTCAAGACTCCACGTACACCGAGAGCTCAAAGCAAAGCAAAGCAGCCCAAAACAAAGGCACACTAGCCACTCACACATTCACATAGAGTGGGAATTTCACATCGAAACTGATTAATTCCTGTAAGAATCTGAAAAAAAAACTTCTGTTTCCAACGGGGCTTTGCATTAACCCAATGCAATGCAATTATGCGAGTGATTCTGACCCAAATTTTGCTCTCCTTTTCTTTTCGCCAAACGCATCGGAGGAGAGAGAGAGAGAGAGAGAGAGAGAGAGAGAGAGAGAGAGGAGGCAGTGGCATAGCACGAACATGTAGCGATGTAGATCAGTACATGATATCCCCACAAGGATTCTGCTTACGACTTTAGTTGCCGGCCGGGCGTGTCTATCGGCGAGGCAGGCTCTGACGAGCATACTGCGTCAGTGGAAGCCACACTGCCCCCTTCCAAAGCAAAGGCCGGTGCCCTCTCGCTCGCTTTTGCTGTCGCATGGGTATGCATTGCGCTGCCCTGCCCTGTGCACTTGTGCAAAAGAAAAAAGATCACTAGTTTCAATAGTGTTTTGCTTCTCCCTCCTTTTTCTTCCCCTCGTTTTCTTGGACCAGATCGAGCTTGTAAGATCCTTAAGATCAGTGATGGATAAGGCCTAATTAATGTCTACCGCAAGGGCAGAGTCAAGGAGCTTGGTACGTTTGCCTGGTTCTTGAATTCTTGATGACCTCTTGATTTTTCGTTCTTGATGCTACTATGCTTTCTTCTGTGGTTCTTGAGACCATGCATGTTATGGGCGTATCAATCAAATGCACATCGCAAATACGTAACTGGCAAGTGCTAATTAAGGAAAGCAGAATAGTTGCCCTGAGCTCTGCCATTGGCACAAGAATCAAGAAACATCAGGAGCTAGTCAGACAGAATTGGCAACACGAACACATCCGAGGAGACAGACGGGTGATTTGATTCCCACAAAACAATCTCAAATCACCGGAACAAATCATGCGCACAAACACAATCATCCATCTCACTACGTACACTACACATCAAGGCAAGCACACTACTAGCAGCGAACTTCACACGACCAAAGCATCCACCTAGACGGCTACCTCCATTCTTGGCTCGAAGGAGAAGGCGGCCACGAAGTCCATGGCCTCGCCGTCGCCGCCGGCGCACGGCGGCAGCTCCTCCCACCGGTTGGTCCTCACGTCGCACATGAAGCAGCCGTTGGCCTCGACGGAGCTGACGCAGACCATGATGCGGTGGCCGTGGCCGACGCAGTTGACGTCGGCCTTCTTGCCGTACAAGGCGTGCGACATGGCCGGGGGCATCGCGGCCACCTGCCGCCATGCGCCGTCAGCGAACTCCCACACCCGGAGGTTCGCCGTGTCCAGGTACTCCGAGAGTACGACCACGTAGGCGCGACCGTCGCACGCCACGATGTCTATGGAGTACTCGAAGTACACCGGCAGGATCCTTGGGAGCTCGGTGAACACGCCGCGCACCAGATCGCAGGCCACGGCCACGCCCGAGTGGCTCAGGAAGTAGGCCACGGCCTCGGTCTCGCCGTCGCGGCACGTCACGACGGACGAGTACTGCCTCGACGCGCTGCGCTGCACGTTCGTCGCCACGATGTCGCCGGACTTGTTCAGGAAGTAGACCGTGTCGTCCTCGCTGTCCGGCGCTGGCGCGTCCGGGGACGAGGCCTCCGGCTTCCGTGACAGCGCCACCGCGTCCTCCCACGCGTTCTTAGAGGAGTCGAACACCGCCATGGTTAGGTCCGGGAGCTCGCCCAGGATGAGGACCACGCGGTAGGGGGAGCCGTACATCGCGACGGAGTGGAGCGGGCCGGGCGCGGGCGGCGGCGGCGGGAGCACCCGGGACGCGCCTATGAGCGGGTTAGTCACGGTGAGCGCGCCCGTCTCCGGCTTACGGTAGAGGAAGAGGCCCCCAGAGGCGGCCACCGGCACGGACCCCGGAGCACCAAGGCACCGCGCCCAGGCCCCCTCGGCAGCGTCGAACGCGACGGCGGGGCAGGGCGGCTGCCGCTCCTGCTGGTCGGATAGCATGAGGAACCACGGGTCCCGAGCAGGGACGCGGGCGCAGGCGGCGAGGAACGTGGGCGACGCCGCGGCCTCGCGCCACCTGCGGCACACGCCCCGGAGGCGGAAGAAGCTGGCGGGCGGGAGGCGCGCGAGGACGCGCTCGAGCATGTCCTCGTTTAGCTCACCAAGCCCAGCTGACGGCTCGCACTTGCGCTTCTTGCTCGCAGCCACTGCCGCCGCCATGCCCGTTCCAAGATCCCGAAGCAAACAGAGGAGGTAAAGCAAGAAGCAGGGGAAGATGAGGGGATCCAAGCTAGTGCCACTAGTGGCGTGAGGTCGCCGGCCTTTATGTCTGCGCGAGTGGAAGCGCAACGAGGGGAGGAGGAGAGGTGGTGGGGAGGAAGCTTCGTGGGGAGGAGGAGGAGGAGGTGGCTCTTTTTGTTCGCGTTGACATGCAAAGCGAAAGGGAAAGATGCAACCTCGGGAGGTGAAGTGAGTTGTGAGGAGGAGGAGCTCGTCAGCTCGTGGGCGTGGGAGGTGTGGTGGTAGGGTGAGCCTGGCTAGAACCTTGCTCCTGCCTCCCCCTGTGCCCGTGTATATATAACCGAGGGCGCGTGCGTGCGATTAGGCACCACCTTGCTCCTGGCTGCCCTTGTGCCCGTGTACATATAGGCGAGGCCAACGCCGTGGTCGCGTCCGCGTCAGTGCAAATAAGACCTGTCCAATTGGACGCCATGACACTGTCTGGCACGGATCCAATTTGGCATAGGTGTAACGCCCCCGTTTCCAGGGGCGCGTACGGACACGGCACTCCGCAACTATTCACTCATGAACAGTTATGGAATGTCGCGCAAGAGTATACCATTGCATGCTTACGACAAAAGTCCAGCATATATTTCACATACGGATTAACATCCATTTTTCAACAGCGGGGCGTGCAAGCCCAAAGCATAATTACATTACAGAAGTTCCAAGATCCGCTTGAGCGCGGCCAAGACCTAAAGCCACGGATCCTCGTCGAAGAAGCGACCCTCCGGGACTTCCTCAACGGGGAGGCAAACACCTTCGTCTTGATCCTCTAAAGAAGGGCAAAAGCAAGCCGTGAGCCAATCAACCGGCTCAGCAAGTCCCAAAGGGACCCTAACTTATTACATGCACGGAATATCAAAGGAAGGGAGTATACTTTGTTTATTAATTTGGGTGGATGCAGTTTTATTTGCAAGCATTTTATAAAAGGGACCCAAAACTACTCCTCAAGATCTCAGGGGTTTTTCAACAAGAGTTCATTAACCGACCTGAACAAGTTAAACATTTACAAAACTACTTAAGCTTTGCGACTGGAATCACCCAAGTGACACAGTTCCAATAACCGGGAGTACGGCGTATTCGAATACCATTTATTTGACTCTGCAGAGTTTGCTCAGCTTTACCCACACGATCCCTTAACCCTCATGACTGAGTTAAGGAAGCCAGGTCGTTTCACTGCTCAACTCTTTATATAGGCTCTACCCGGTAGAATTCACTCGGGTCTGGCCCCCCCCCACACACACACCCACAAGAGAAAACAGTGGCCGCTTCGAGTGAACTCTATCGTTGTTAGGCACCCGTAACCTGCCTGGCCTAACCTCACTGCTAATCCTCCTGTAGAGTTTCAATTGAGTTGAGCAGCTACTAGACCAGTGTTGACAAGTCAACTCCTGTGGTTGAGCGATCACTGTGACATTTGCTCTGCGTAAGGGTTTCAGTCCTTATACTTTCACATGGTCCGCAACCTCGCCAGGTACGCGACCCAACCTAGGGTAAGCGGTGGGCGAAGGCCGTCTCGCGACTCCCCACAACTCCATTACCCTACTCCAAACCTAAGGTAAGAGATTGGGCAAGGACCGTCTTGCGGTTTCCCCACGCACCCTTACCTTACCTTGTGCACGCCGGCACTCTCCGCTCTAAGATACGGTGTCCCATACCACCCTACCTTAGAGTCGGGTTTTACAAATTCGACCTTATTAGTGTAACATTTTGCATGATAGTAATAACCTACAATTATCTAGATTAACAGATAATTATTTCTAGGGTTACAAAGGCATGGCAACAAATTTAACAGGGCATTTAACGGTGGTAGGTTTAACTACATAACATGTCATTCTAAACATTTTATTTTACTTTGAAGTAACATTTCACAATTAGCTCAATGCAAATAACATAATAACATAATTAAATAACATGGGTTGCAACATGATCAAAGGATTTGAGACTTGCCGGCAGTTTGGACGAACTCGGCTAGCTCGAACGTAGAAGCTCCGGGATCCTGCGACTGCACTTGAACTTCCGGGATCTCCGACACTAGCGCAAACACATAAAATAATTCAAATCCAGCTTGAGACTAATCAAGCGAGGGAAAATAAACTATTTAAAAAGGAGTAAAATGCATAAACCCTTCAAATGGAATTTTAGGAATTTATCTGGGATGAATTTGGAGAAATGGAGGTTACAAATGGGTCAAGGATATTATTTGGAGCAAAGTGGTGAAATTTGGGGATTTTTGGGATTTTCTGTGATTTTCTAGGATTTATTTGGATTTTCTGGGATTTTAGAAATTGATAAATTCTGGGAAAATCACTTCAACAGTGTTGGGCTCGGCCTCATGCTACAGTGACCCGGCCCAACGGACAGCCCGCGCGGCCGAGGGCCGGCGCGGTCCACGCGCGCGCGCTCCGGGTCGGATGTCCGACGCGCGGCACTGGCGAACGGTTGAGATCGAGCGAGAGCGGGCGGACGGGATGCGGTGGTGCGGAGATCGGACGGCAGGGAAAGAGGGAGCGGGCGAAACGGTCCGCCGGGCGGATCCGACGGTCGAGGGAGGTCGTCTTTAGTGGGATCAGACGGCAGGGAAGAGCGCCATCCGACGGTCGACGTTATAAGGCGACGGGAGGAATGGGCGGACGAGATGGGGCCGCGTCCCCCCCGTCTTCTACCTCCAGCCGCTGAGGCGCCCGCGGGACTGGCCACGGCGGCGAGAGCGGTCCGGGCGCAGGGAGGCTCGCCGGCGGCAACCAAGGGTACCGACGGGCGTGTCTTCGAGAGGGGAACTCGTTTTGGGGCTTCGGAGGGAGCGGGAACCAATGGACAGTGCAGGAGGCCGAAGGGGGAGAATGTGGCTCTCCGGCGGTGAGGGGGGGTCATCGGAGGCCGGGTGAGTCCAAGTGGCGGTGGTTTCACGGGGAGGGGAGTTAGGGGAGTACAGTGGCGGTGGCGGCGTCAGCTGAGGAGCTCCCAAACGAGCTGGCCACGGAGAGGGGGGGTCTCGGTCGGCGATGAGCTCCGGTGGCAGCGCTCCACGGGCGGTGACCTGGCTAGACAAGAGTACCACTGGCATTAGCAAGTGGAGGAGATGCTCTGGACGCAAGTAATCGGGAAAAGGGGAAACGGGGAAGAGGATCCGCTTGCGGGGTCACCGGCGCAGGGAGGGAAGCGGCGACGGCGAGGGAGGCGACGGGGTTCAATTGGCGGCTCTGAGAGGTGGAGGGGAGCAGTGGGAAGCGAATGGGAGCGGTGGGGAGCTCTGGAAATCAAAGGAATGGGAGGGAGGCAGAGAGGGGCTTTTAAGCTCGGTGGAGGGAGGGGGAATCCGAGGGGGAGGAGAGGGAGCCTTTGGGGAGAAGGAACGGGCGCGGCGCCGGGAGTCAACAGAGGCGGACAGGGCTGTTGAGGCGTCTCCTCCGCGCAGGGATGACGCTCGGCTCTGCACCACAGTAAAGGCGACGCGACGGGACGGGAGAGGGAGTGGGTGGAGCTGCGGCATGGGCGATGGCGTCCGCGCGCGGGAGGGAGAAGGAGCGGGACGGCGACTGCCAGGTGGGTCCAGGGCAGAAGCGGGGCGACACGCGGCACGGGAGCTCTGCCGGCTGACGTCGGGGCGCGCCGGAGGCGGTCCGAAACCGGGGCGCGGAGGGAGGATCCGAGGGAGGCGCTGGGCGAGGGAGAAGGCGGGGTCGGGGCGGCGCCAGCGCAAGCGCGAGAGAGGGAGGGAGCAGAGGCGCCAACAGGAGCGGGGAGCGGGGAGACGCTGGGAAACGGGGAAAGCGGGAAGTGGCGGGGCGCCAAGGAGAAGGGAGTGGCGCCTTGCCAAAAAGGGAAAGCGGCGGCAGAGGAAACTTTCCCAAAAGGGAAAGTTTTCAGATTTCACTCAAAATTAAGCAATTTTTTTTTTGAAAATTCCTTTTGAATTTTTAGGGGCTTTTCAATAGGTATATTGGGTTCGGCTTATTTAGCCTGTCGGTCTAAACAGGTTGTATCGTGTTGACCCGTGGGTCGAGACGGTGGCCTAGGGACGGCCCAGTGGGAGTTCATGCTGGGCCGGCACACATCATTTAACCCGACAAGCTAGAAGGCCAGGCTAGCCCGTTCGGCCTAAAAAATTTGGAAAAAACGTAATAATTCAAAACATATAGAACTCAAAAAAAGACACAATAAATCGTAGAACAAGAAACAATATATTGTAGAAATTGTATAAAAAAAAGTAATTGTAACTTATAGAAATGTAGTAATGAGCTTTATTAATGTTTAAATGGCTATCTTATTAAAAATTTTGTCAAGTAAAAACTCAACTTGAGAAAACCTTCGCAAAGAAAAAGAGTACAACCTGTAGCTCTGCATTACAAGTAAAAAAGGAAAAACTACAATGTATACATGTATGCTCTAAGAAGCGTCGGTATTGCGGTGTCTTGACTATCTTCGCTGCTATCTAGATAGAGATTGTTGAACGTGTATTTCAACTCTGTATCTATCACACAGTGTTAAGCTAATGCATCAGTTTGTTCCTAGTCTTTCACTGTGAGAAGTACTTGCACCATTTTACTCGTGAGACTTGTTCTTCTCTCCTCCAATATTCTTCCAGAAAAACTGAAAGCAGATTTGGAAGAAACCGTTGAGACAGGAACGGTCAACACATCCCGTGCTAACATGAATAACACCGGATATATTAGCATGTGCTTGCGCGCACCAATCCAAAATGTTGAAGTCCTCTGTATGGTGAGGCACGAGATCGCTGACCAGAAAGGCTTATAGTTCCTCACGGGCTCTGGTATGGATTGCTCCGGCGCTTTATGACGTATAGCTTAATCTTCCGAAGGATCCTAGTGCACCAAAGATTTTTACTCTCTTCTTACCATTAGTAGGTGTTAGTGGAGATAGTTGCAAGCGAACTCTCTGAAACTTATGCTCGTACTTCTGATAAACTTCATGCAATATAGAATGAACAACTATAAAATAGTTATAATAATATATCCCTTTAGACTCACCTATAATTGAAAGAATATTAGTGAATCCTATAATTTTAGCATTTGGATCTAAAATAAATGCAAATGCATATAAATACGGAATCTCATTTCAATATTTTAAATATTTAGTTTTCAAAACGCACACAACCTCTTGTAACACTACATCATTTTCATTAGTTTTCAAGTGAACATCAATCGCAAGAATATGATGCACAATTTTTGAATTTTTTTGTATTTTTAAACGCACAACACGGCTATACATTTCAAAAATCGACCGTTACTTGTACTAAACGGGTTAAACAGACCAAATGTGTTGTGCCCACCGTGCCATGTCCAGGCTAAACATCCCTAACGATAATATTTTTGTGTCTAATGGGCTATGCCCATCAGGCTACATGTCCCGACGTACCAAGTGTTCCTATCAGGCCATTGTGCCACATGGAAATACTTGCATAGCAAATAGTAAATATAGCACAACATAACATTATTGAAATATTTGTCTACACTATATACTCATAACGCACATTATATAGCTTACATTGGTATACCCGAGTGAACACCTGTTAATGATCTCACTCTCAATCCCTTCATCCTATGGAGGTCCACAAAACAAATGGTCATAATATTTTTGTTTTTGTGAGAATTTTTAGCAATTATCTTTTTTCCGAGCGACTATAAACTACCTATCATCGATTTTTATTATATAATGGATTTTGATTCCTTATATATATATTAAATTTGTTATCATATTTTATTTTTTGAAATTAGAGTATTTTTGTAATTTTAATTCTAAATAAAACCAAATTTTCTATTTTTCACTTAGTCTGAATTAAGAAAACAAATGCTAATTTCCTTTTTGGATTGCAATTTTTATAGACTTTGTTTTTTAGTTTAATGTTGGAATTCATTTATAAATCCAGCTACTAATTTTTAATTTGAATTTAGGTTATTTCTTATAGTATTTGATATGTACTATTTCTTTAATCTCAAATTTATTTTATTTCATTTGGAATTTTAGTTTTAGGTTATATACAAATCCAATTGTTAGTTTTCATACAATTTTTATTCTACTTTTTGCAAAACAGTGTATCTCCTCACCACGGATGGTTCTTGTCACAACAGTTACCTCTTCTGCCTTTTTTTGGCTCAACCTTTGAATCAGAATTTGGTGAAGCTAGGTATGAACTTGAAGGTCTCTTTGTGCCATTTTCCTTAAGACAATCTAAGAACAAGAAATATTAGCCGAGCTACTAACCCTCTTTTAATGGATCCTCATCACAAGACAGGGTTGGGCCCTTTCAGCTTCCAAACATTGCGACGCTCACAAACTGCCTCAGGGTTCCCAAGCCCCCAATAGTTCTAGTTTAAATAATTCATTGCCCTAAGCAGAGCTGCCATGCAGTCTCCACCAATGAACCAGCTGAAGAATTAACAGGTGCTTTCTTTTTCTTTGATTCACGTACCTCTTTCGCAATCTCAATCAGGACATCCACCAAGGTGCTCCTCTTATGACCCCGCTGAATTGGGTCATACAGCACCACAGTTCCCACATTGGGTGCTAATGAACTCACTTCAGGTTGGACATCCATCGCGTGTTTGCACTTTCTAATACACTGATTGTTGTTCCCCCATGTCCACCGAAAATTTGCAAGTCAAAGATTGAAATCATATGGGAAACTTTTGGTCCTTGAGGCCTCACCGAAGAGGTAGCCTTGTTTCCATCCATGTCCAAGGTAGCAGATGATGTGTTTGCCCGTGTTTGATGCTTTACAGCACCACCTGCAATTGTGCCATCTCCCGGGCGTCCGAACTTCACCCAAATATATGGTCAAACGATATGGGGGAATTCACGATGATCGAGGGGTTTTTGTAGTAGCACTAGCAAAACCATATGGGGGAATCACAGACTCTCTCACTATCGAGGCATTAGCTTGTAGAGATGGAATTCTTCTTGCCCAACAAAGAGGATGACGTAAGGTAGCAATCAAAACTGACTGACAGCAATTGATAACATTGTGGATACAGAAAAGGAAGATCGGTATGGGGAGAGAGGGGATTATCATTTCTTTTAAATTAAAAAGAATATATATATATATATATATATATATAGTATAAATAACAGGGGCACCTAGGTGTCTGGACACCTAGTCTCCCTACCTTTGGATTGCTTTTAGATGCGTGCTAGTGTGATTGAGACTTTCCATCCATGATTAAGACTTTCCTTCCATGATTGATTTAGCATGCCTAATATATTACATACCATACATACCATTGCTCTAGCACGTATCTAAAAGCAATCTAACGGCAGGGAGTCTAGGTGTCTGGGCACCTAGGTGTCCCATTTCAGCGTCCTATATATATATCAAATTTGTTATCTTATTTTAATTTTTTCAAGTTGGAATATTTTTGTAATTTTAATTCTAAATAAAACCAAAATTTCTATTTTCACTTAGTCTGGAATTAAAAAAGCAAATGCTAATTTTCTTTTACATTTACTCTAAATTTGCATAATTTTGGATTGCACTTTACTTCCCTTTTTAGTTTCTTATAGACTTTCCTTTTTTTAGGTTTATGTACTCCCTCACGATCTCGTCCGCAGTTGCGCAATCTTATCCCTGAATCTGACACTTGTTCGTCAGTTTCATTGAAAACCCGATCATTCGTACGCGCGGGGGGAGATCTTGTGCTCAGCTCGCTCCATTTCATCACGTCGTACAGAATGCAACTGCATCGGTGCACAAGCAGTAGTACTAGGGAGTATTATTCACAAGGCATTAGTGGCGGTACGTACGAGGCGTTTGACTCTGGCCATCGCAAGAGTGCACGAGCCATGAACGAATTCCTGCAACGGAGGAGCACTCAATAAACAGGAAGAAAAACTATACTAGCTCGGAGGAAAGAAACACACGAGCAGGCTGTCCAGGCCACTCGCACATACGCCGTGTCCTTCTGATCGTTTCTCCCCTCCGGTCCCGTACGCACTTGTCTGTGCCGAATCGGCATCACTAGGGTTGTTCATCATCCGTGTACGAAGCGCACAGATTTCGCACGATCACGACCATTTGTTCCTGTCCTCGACGTGGCCGTTGGATGGGTGTCCGATACACATGAATATGGTAGTACACCAGTACTCCAGTCCTTATGAACCAGCAATATTAGAGCAGAGAGGAATCTGACTGCGCCAAATCGAGAATACTTTGACTGCGCCAAATCGGGAAATTTTACCGCATGTAAAATGTACTAAGTATGTACGCCAGGCTTTTCTACGTGTGTGTGTATATATCCAACAATCCATGCCTATGGTCTAACCTCTAGAGAGTTAAAGCCATTTTTAGCACTGTTTCGTATCGTATTTACAAAACTAGTCGTATGCGCACCATATTAACAAAAATATCATTTATACCATCGGTGAGCGGGCGGCAGCACCCGCCAGGCGACACTGTGAAGTACATTATGTCGGGGACTGTACATTCACAAAGGATAAAATTACCAAAAAATTACACTGTATAGTACATTATGTCGGGGGACTGTATATAAATTTTCGTAATTTTAGAACTCATTTGATGTATTTAAAAATTCAAACAAGTATTAAACGAAAAAATTAGGGCAGATAATTAAGCCGGCTTAATTACCTGCCGCCCCCGACTGGACGGTACCAGTCCCTCCACCGGACAGTAGGCTGTCTGCCGCCTGGTGAGAGGGCGGTAGGCGCCGCTGCGAGCAACACCACATGTCGCCTGGCGGGTGCTGCTGCTCGCTCACCAGACGGTAGAAATGATATTTTTGTCAATATGGTGCACATATGGCTAATTTTATAAATACAGTGTGAAACAGTGCTAAAAGTGGTTTTAACTCTCTGGAGGCTAGACCATAGGCATGGATTGTTGGGTATATATATACGCACACGTAGAAAAGCCTGGGGTACATACTTAGTACATTTTACATGCGATAAAATATCCCGATTTGGCGTAGTCAAAGTATTCCCGATTCGGCGCAGTCAGAGTCCTCTCTGCTCTAATATTGCTGGTTCATAAGGACTGGAGTACTACCATATTCATATGTATCGGACACCCATCCTACGGCCACGTCGAGGACACGAATAAATGGTCGTGATCGTGCGAAATCTGTGAGCTTCGTGCACGGATGATGAACAACCCTAGTGATGCCGATTCGGCACAGACATGTAAATACTGCTCTTGCTAGTCTATTTGTACGGCAGTGGGGGATGTCCCCATAGTATCCACCGTGCGTTATGTCTCCTGCATCTTCTCGAAAACCGCACATGTATTTTGTAAGAATAGAGCGGCGCTACTATTGCAGACGAGGTTGTGCGAAGTTCAAGATTAGAGGGAATAACGTCTTGAGCCGACAAAACTTACCTCACCGATCCATCCATTGTACGAGTTGAATTTTACTATAGATGGATTTTTTTTTCGGTTTCGTGCTTACGGATTTTGGTTTTTTATCACAGTAATTAGTTTTCAAACGGTGAGTTTTTTAGATGAAAATTACAAGTTAATTAAAATAGACACTGTATCGACCTCAGCTATACCAGCCAAATCATACGTGACTATATCTTTATTTGTACTCTCACGAAACAGAAGTACACGGCGTATGTGCGAGTGGCCTGGATAGCCTGCTCGTATGTTTCTTTCCTTCTGCTCGTGGGTTGATGGCCGTACTAAACATCATGCAGCAGGGGACTGAACCCCTTCACCAGTGAAACAACGTGTGAACCCGATGATGCATAAGGCATCTTGCATGTAACTTGTTCGCACGGTTCGGCAGCCAGGAAGCTGTGAAGATGTTCAAAGCATTGTGTCTACAAAACCAGAGGCGGAAGTTCGAATCCATCTGGACAAAGCTAGAAAGGCGAACTACGGAGGGAGAGCAACCCCACGGCGCCATTAGTTTCTCCGAGTGGATTCGTCAGCACGCTCCTGAATTACAGAAATGGTCCCTTCTCTATGACATGGATGGTGCGAGGTATGGGCGGAGACTGCGTGGTAGCTCTGCTCAGGGCAATGAAGCTGTGAAGATGTTCAAGGCATTGTGTCTACAAAACCAGATGCGGAAGTTCGAATCCATCTGGACAAAGCTAGAAAGGCGAACTACGGAGGGAGAACAACCCCACGGCGCCATTAGTTTCTCCGAGTGGATTCGTCAGCACGCTCCTGAATTACAGAAATGGTCCCTTCTCTATGACATGGATGGTGCGAGGTATGGGATTATAATGACCAACAAGTCCGAGGTATACAACAGCATCCTGAAAGATGTGCAATGCCTCCCTGTCACCGTGATCATGGAGGAGATATGGACTCGCACTGTCGGTTATTTCGTGGCTGTTTCGTGAGAGTACAAATAGAGATATAGTCACGTATGATTTGGCCGGTATAGCTGAAGTCGATACAATGTCTATTTTAATTAACTTGTAAACTTCATCGAGATATTTCATCGCTGGGATATTTTATCGCATGTAAAATGTACTAAGTATATATATACCCAACAATCCATGTATATGGTCTAGCCTCTACTTTTCGCACTGTTTCGTATCGTATTTACAAAAATAGCCGTATGCGCACCATATTGACAAAAATATCGTTTCTGCCGTCTGGTGAGCGGACGGCAGCACTTGCTAGGCGACATTGTGAAGTACATTATATCAGGGACTATACATTCACAAATGATAAAATTACCAAAAAATTACACTATGAAGTACATTATGTCGGGGGAGTATATATAAACTTTCGTAATTTTTAGAACTTATTTGATATATTTAAAAATTCAAACAAATATTAAATGAAAAAAATTAGGGTGGATAACTAAGCCAGCTAATTAGCCGGCTTAATTATCTGCCGCCGCCCACTGGATGGTAGGCAAGCCTACTAGTCCCTGCACCGGGCGGTAGGTTGTCTACCGTATGATGAGATGGCGGTAGGCGCCTGCCGGCGGCGGCAGCGCCACATGTCACCTGGCGGGTGCTGCCGCCCGCTCACCAGATGGCATAAATGATATTTTTGTTAATACGATGCTCATACGGTTATTTTTGTAAATACGATACGAAACAGTGCCAAAAGTGGCTTTAACTCTATGGAGGCTAGACCATAGACATGGATTGTTGTGTATATATATACTTAGTACATTTTACATGCGATAAAATATCCCAGCGGTAAAATTTCCCGATTTGGCGCAGTCAAAGTATTCCCGTTTCGGCGCAGTCAGAGTCCTCTGTGCTCTAATATTGCTGGTTCATAAAGACTGGAGTACTGGTGTACTACCATATTCATGTGTATCGGACACCCATCCTACGGCCACGTCGAGGACAGGAACAAATGGTCGTGATCGTGCGAAATCTGTGAGCTTCGTGCACGGATGATGAAAAACCCTAGCGATGCCGATTCGGCACAGACAAGTGCATACGCGACCGGAGGGGAGATACGATCAGAAGGACACGGCGTATGTGCGAGTGGCCTGGACAGCCTGCTCGTGTGTTTCTTTCCTCCGAGCTAGTATAGTTTTCCTTCCTGTTTATTGAGTGCTCCTCCATTGCAGGAATTCGTTCATGGCTCGTGCACTCTTGCGATGGCCAGAGTCAAACGCCTCGTACGTACCGCCACTAATGCCTTGTGAATAATACTCCCTAGTACTACTGCTTGTGCACCGATGCAGTTGCATTCTGTACGACGTGATGAAATGGAGCGAGCTGAGCACAGGATCTCCCCCCGCGCGTACGAATGATCGGGTTTTCAATGAAACTGACGAACAAGTGTCAGATTCAGGGATAAGATTGCGCAACTGTGGACGAGATCGTGAGGGAGTACATAAACCTAAAAAAGGAAAGTCTATAAGGACTGCAATCCAAAATTATGCAAATTTAGAGTAAATGTAAAAGAAAATTAGCATTTGCTTTTTTAATTCCAGACTAAGTGAAAATAGAAATTTTGGTTTTATTTAGAATTAAAATTACAAAAATATTCCAATTTCAAAAAATAAAATAAGATAACAAATTTGATATATATATATATATATTCTTTTTGATTTAAAAGAAATGATAATCCCCTCTCTCCCCATACCGATCTTCCTTTTCTGTATCCACAATGTTATCAATTGCTGTCAGTCAGTTTTGATTGCTACCTTACGTCATCCTCTTTGTTGGGCAAGAAGAATTCCATCTCTACAAGCTAATGCCTCAATAGTGAGAGAGTATGTGATTCCCCCATATGGTTTTGCTAGTGCTACTACAAAAACCCCTCGATCATCGTGAAGAATCGCTTCTGCCCCTGCTGTAGTCTACGCGGAATTAATCGCATCATCTGAATTCAGTTTGAACCATGTTGCAGGTGGTCATTTCCACCAAGTAGTAGGATGGGCACCTTTCATTGTCACCACTTCTTTAGGAAGTCTTAGGCAATGTAATTCTTCCTGTACAAACTTCATTGCCTGATGAGGATAGCTTTCCTGCCCATGAGTTCAACGATTCTTTATTCATATTTTTATATTATTTTAAATTATTTATGCTCTTATATCATTATGTGAAACAATTATGATTTATATATCGGCACATGTATTGATTAATGATCATGTTTACCAAATCATGGATATAGTAACATCAAATCAATAATGTAGATACAAGTTAAAGAACATGTTGTTGGATTGATCTACCATGAAACACTGCGAGTATTGTTATATTCTTAAGTGCCATCAGTTGGTATCATGCATAGTATATATAGGATCATTAGACTTGAGATCGTTATAGTTTTCTACATTTGTAATAGTTTATTTAGAGGTTGCCAAACACTGCTCCGTAACTAGGTGGTCATAAAATTTGCTTTCAGGTTTACTATGAAACATGCCAATAAATGTGAGCAATCAAGATGAAATTTGCCCCTTCTATATAACGAAAGAGATATCTCTGAGGCTCTCGATGTAGTTGAATTAAGAAAATGCATAGCCACACTGAATGTGGTTGAGAAATCAATCATAAACTGAGTAATCTACGATAGGATCGAGTGAAGGATCGAACTATCATAGGATGTCACGCCTCTCGCCTTGAGTTCGATATGGTATCGTGAGGCAAAGGGATTGATACATAAGTACTATATATGTTCGTCCAATATGATCTTTATGTATATTTGAGATTCGCTATGTCCTACTAGGGACCACTATTCTTATAGACCAGAAAGGAGTTTTCGGACCATGTCCGAATATACATAAACCTACAGAGTCATACACTTAACATGTTAAAACGATGAGGGTCCGTATGATAGACTCCGAGTGGGATGCGGTCTTTACTCGTATTGGATAAGAATCTAGTTAGAGTATCATCCATATTGAATATGATATCTAATCGTATCGAATAAGAATCTGATTAAAGGCTATATATTAAAAGAGAGGCGGGGTAGAGAGATGTTTCCCGAGATACATCCATCGAAACCCTAGCCCGCCACCCATCAAAATCTCTACCATGCGCGCTACTGCTAACACACTGACGTACAACGTTCTATTCTGGACGTGTGGACTTTGTTAGGGGCACTGCTGCGATTGTGGCGCTGATTAGGACGATCAAGAGAAGGAGACAGTTGGTTAGAGGACGATCAACTACTTCCACTAGACTGACTCGCGCTACATTGAACCGACCGTTTCAACTTTACTTCCGCTGCACTGTGCGTCTAGTTATAACGATCTACGATCTCTTACTCACATAGCTTTCTAATTTACGTGGTAGAAAATTTTAATCTGCACTGGTGTAGTATATATAAACTAGCAAGAGCAAGAAATTTTATTGTGCAACAGTGGCACCACACGGTTTGTGTCACGAGCGAATTGGAAAGCGACACATGGTGCAACAAAACTGTAGCAACTATCAAAGATTATTTTCCGTACAAATGAGCACTGTAGCATGTATTAAAATTAATTTTTTTTGTACAATCTACAATACTATTATAGTGTTACCGTGTCACGTGTTTCTTTCTTATTCGCTCATGACACAAACCGTGTAGTGCCACTGTTGCACAATAAAATTTCTATGTACTTGTCTGTATGTACTTGTCTGTGCCGAATCGTCATCGCTTGGGTTCGTTCATCATCCGTGTACGAAGCTCACAGATTTCGGACAATCACGACCATGTGTTCCTGTCCTTGACGTGGCCGTAGGATGGTGTCCGATACATATGGATAAGGTAGTACGCCAGTACACTAGTGAGCAGAGAGGACTTTGACTGCGCCGAATCGGGATGAGGATCCCTGTAGGGTCATCAGCACTTCAGCAGCCATGTATGGCGGTCATAGATTTGATTTTGCACGATCGATCACAGACCATTTCTTCTCACAGCGATTTCTTTTCTCGATCCAGCTCTAGGAAACACGCTCCACATATTACGCAACCGAGTGTTGCTGCGCGAGAAGAGGGGGGGGGGGGGCATCGATCCATCAGGAGAATATGTCACGTACACTAGTGAGCAGTACAAAGATACAAAGGGCATCTAGAGGCTAGACCATAGACAGAGCGATTCCTGGGTATATATACGTAGAAAAGCATAGGGTACATACGTAGTTCATTTTACAAGCGATAAAACAAACATCATATGCGACTGCATTGTAAAGAGCTGGCCAAATGGCTCCAAGTTCTGCCCACCCCTGATAGCCTGATGCACACGCACAATGCGCAGTTGTTGCGCGCATGGCGCCATGTCATGTCAAAGACGAGGGAGGGAATCCGCGGCTGACCTTAGCAAAGCGAAAGTCACAGCGCTGCGCCACGGGCAGGCCGCGGCGGCAGCAGCGTAATACAGTAAGAACCACCGCAAAGCAACAAGCGGGCACGGAACAAACTGTACACGACACACGCATCGGTTGCGCTCGACATCCTGCGCTGTGCGCGTCTCCTCACGTAGGGGGGGAATCTCTTCTTTCGATATCCTCTGTTTCTCTCTCTGTTTATGGGGAATCTCTCTCTCTGTTTTCTCTCTCTATCTCTGTGTGGGTCTTGCCATGGGTAGCTTTTGCTTTTGCGCAAGTCAAATGGATGGGGAGGGGACCTCGCCGTAACAAGAGAATACAAGTCCACTTGGAGGCCGTCTGAGACTGAGAGGATAAAAAAGTAGACTTAACCTTTAGCTTCTTCTATAAGTGTGATGTCAAGCTTATCTTTCCTTATTGTGTTTGCTATGAGGCCTCCGATCTTTCGATGCTGCCAAACTTGTCATGATACATACGGAAAACACGAAAAAACTCCTCTTTGACATGTTCGAAAGCTTTCGAATAATCAAGGCCAAAGCATTCACCTATTTTCTCCATGCCAACATGTAAACCTGCCAACTTTTTTGTATGATCGAAATTGATAGCAAAGCAATACAAGTGTGAAATGGAACTAAAATATTTAATAAATTTATCCTCCATTGCTAGATTGTATGGTCTAAAAGGGGATTCTCCCTAGATTTGGCAATTTTGTTTGCAATTAACCAAATAAATTCTATAACTAAGCAAGAGATAGGATAATAAACACCAGATTGAAAGTTTGTTACTTTATAGAAAGGTCCTAAAAACTCTTCAAAATGACTAGTAATCTGTCGATCTGAATTACTAACTACCAAGTCATTATTTTGAGAGTTAGCATTGACAAAAAACGGATATAACATGTTCATACCCTTATAACTTCTTTAACATGATATATGTCGAGTTCCACCTCACATTCATGTCAAGACCAAATTTTCTTGACTCTTTCCCATTGGCTGCGCAGTACTCCGTGAACCTGGTTACCACTTTTGGGGAACTTGTGAGGTAATGAATGGCATCACGGATACTGTTCAAATATGCAGCAATTGCTTGGATAGCTTGTGAAGAAATGAGAAACGAAGTGAATTTATATAAGACGGAGTCTGAAGAAATGAGAGTCGTTGCTTCGGAACGTCGCTTCTTCTGAAATCTGAACGTTACTTGCTCTCGACCGACAGTCAGACGCTCAGCTCTACCTGACAGACTACCTCTACTCTTCTCGAGCTCCCCCACCCCATGATCCCTACCTCAAAAGCAATGCCCAGCCACCTCCCTTCTCACTTCCTCAATCCTCCCCCGAGGCCCGACAACCCAACTCCCGAGCTCCCCCAGCAGCCTCCCTCCTCCGATCCTCCCCCGGCGACCCCTCCTTCCCCGGCGACCTCCTTTCTCCCAACGCCCTCGGCCGCCTCCCTCCTCCCCCACCCACTTGCCCGCCTCCCTCCTCCCCCTCAACAACCCCCTCTTCCCTCGACCTGCTCCCTCCTCCCCCGACGACCCCCTCCCTTGGCCACCTCCCTTCTCCCCCGACCTTCCCCGACAGCCTCCCTCCTCCCCCGGCGACCCCCTCCACGTCGTCGCCCTCCTCCCCCAACAACCCCCTCGACACCGTCGTCCAAGCCTTTGGGGGTCGGGTAGGTCAAGCCGATAGCCAGTGGGAAAGCTACCGCCAACGACATGCTTGCCTTCCTTGACGAGGCCAAGCTGGCAGCCGATGGGAAAAGCCGTCGACGACGGCGGAGACGACCTGCAGAACACCCTCTGGCAGTCCGGCCTCCACCTCACCCGTGACAACATCAAGGTCCTTCGGTTCCGGTATACTCCTTAAGTCCTTCCCCTCTACCCCCTTTCTCTCTGCTCTGTGAATGTGATGGATTGTGTTGTGGGGAATTAGGGAGTGTTGTGATGGCTTGTGTTGTGTTGTGGGGAATTAGAGATTATGGGAGGCAGGAGGTGAGGCCGACGCGGCTGCCAGTGCTAGCGTGCTGGTTGTGCCCCAGTGCTGACCGTGCTCACCGAGCCAGGCCAGCTTGAGCATAGCACGCCATACCAGGCCGTGCCGTGCCGTCCATCATGTCGACTTTACAGACCTAGTTTGACCCATCATTCGTGCCGTGTCAGCACGACCCACCACGTATTAGGTTGATACGTGCTTAAGCCGTACCAAGGCGGCATTTCTTTGGGCTGGTACGGTCCTTCTCCCACCTCTGAGTAACAAACAGAATCTCCATCTAATCAAAGTAACATATAGCTGCATTGCATCTGAATCTCCATCTAATCAAATAAAATTGATGGAAATTAACGGCAGAGATTTCAATGCTTTTCAGAAGGGGAATGCTAATTAATTAACCGTCCCCCCATCAGGAGCATGCCTGCAACCAAGCCTGTCACTGTGCGGGGGTCCCCCTAATTCAGTTTTCACTGGTCACTGCCCCGAGTTTATTACTCCCATATGATTCAGATTCAGAGGCAGGCCTGTGTCGCTGCCGCCGCTGCGCCAGCCTGCCCTGCGCGTTTAAAGGGCTGTTTGGGTTGCAAAATATTGATAACGCCAAATTGGCTGCTGTTTGATTTGCTATTAAAATTTGAAAACATTGATGGAGATTTGGTAACGCTAATAAAATACAATGTTATCCACGGACAGACCGAGAACGAGAAAATCGCGCATTATAATAAAATCCAAATTTGGCTTAGCCTAGATCTAAACAACATTCTTTTGCCACTATTTAGCTTTGTGTCGATTTTGGCTATGCTAAAATTTTATTTTGGCTCGTTTTGGCCATCAACGAAAGAGCACCTGCCACTTGGACGGTGCGTAATATATGGGCCCTGAGGGAGTTAGGCAGGCCAGCTAAAATTACAAAAACATAGAGTAGTGCTTTAATGTTTTTTATTTTAACAAGAATGATATTAATTTTAAAGCATATGAAGGGGTAAGTAATCACTATCTATCATTTCATTCTGCTTTAAAAGTTGTGCAAATAACTTTGAGGAACCATTGAAACACCTCCCAAAAATGTAATATTATAGAAGTATTTTATATGATAAATTCACTAGTATTATTTTTAAATATTTTAAACAATATTTTTATTAAATTAATAAGATTTGACGCTACCTATGGTAGGACGTAACTCTTTTTACGACCGGAGGAAGTATTCGGTAGGGTAGTTTTTCGGATGGTTTTGTTGCAATGTTAAACGCTTCGAAGACTCGGAGATATACCAATGCTAGCTGCTGCATTTTTTAGGTAGCCAAGCTAGGTAAGGTACGTACAGATAGTTGGGACAGTCATTAATCGAAATCAGGCAGTAGTAAAGGAAGGAGGAGGATCCATCCAAGACTTCCTGCAACCCAAGAAAGATGCTGCACGGCCGTACGTAGGAGCACACATCAACTGAAATCAAGATAACGAGGTGACTGATGAGGGACGGAGATGAACGAGGAAGAAGAAAGAGAAACAAAGGAGATAGATAAGTATAACCTCATCGATCTATCCTGCCCGGCTAGGTGCGAAAGAGAGGAGAGAGAGGAACATGTACAATCACTGACAAAAGCTAGCAATGCAATGCATCAGGCAGGCTCTGGGCAGAAGTAGACGCATAGATTTGCTAGTCGCTGAGTGAGCAGTGCGGCAGCTCTGCCGCTGCTGCTGCAGGCAGTACAAAAACTAAAGCGAGAGTAAAGACACGGGCGGACGTGACTGGACGAGGGTCGTAGCTGCCGCTGCCGCTGCCGCTGCTGCGACGTCGTAGTGGCACTAATGGGTACGTGCGTCCGTCTATGGATCGTTCGTGCATGAGCTGTTGTGCATGATCGACTGGCTGGCCGCTCTTATCTGCTGCTGCCCCTGCGCTGCCGCTCTAGTTGACCTGTGTGTGGATGGCCTTGGCCTGGAGCATCCGGACGGATCATTCGCCGCCGTGCTCTTGCGCAGTTCTACAGTGCATGCATCATGTTGCTGTATTTCAGTTTTAGGATCATATATGGGATTCCGGTGGAAATCAAGAGAAATTGCTCCGTTTGCAATAAAGAAATATTTTGGGTCATATGAGTACTTGAGCTTCTCTGAGAGTAGCCGCGTCCTGTTCCAGGGAGCTTAAGCTTCTGATGACTTTAAGCTAATGCAAAATCCCTATCTTTCGTAGCTATCGAGGATTTGCCATGTTTCCTGCGGAATCTCTTCTCCTCTGCGTTCTTGCTAATCTGGCACTAAACATAAATGTTGGGTAGGAGAAGTTATTAGTTCTAGGCAGGTAGAACAGTGAAAAGGTCGTTAATTGAGAGCGGTCAAGCGCACGCACTGCCCTATAGCCAGGCAGCCTGCTCTAATCATGCAGGCGTGGAAACCCGCCTTAACCTCATCATAATATCGCATTAAAATGCTGTCATGTAGTAGTGGCAGCATGGAATGCCCTCATAAAGCGTATGCAAACGCAAAAGCAGTTCGATCCTACAGCCATTAAGGCATGCGCCTGCCTACGTCTTCCTGCATGCCGTGTTTGCAAGCAAAGGACGGAGTGGGTGCAATGCAATCAAGTGGCTTAATTGATTACTAGTACTAGTACAGTAGAGTATCAGTAGTTCGCTAAGAGCAAGTCCAATAATAGAGCCAAGTGCTTGGCTATAAGTCAAGTTATAAGAGTCAAGTTATACAATAGTTTGTCTTCTATTTGTCTATAAAAGTTTTTTTTATTATTATATGGTACCAAGTCTCACATTCTCTTTCCTACTCCTCCTCACATACATTTATTATCTGGGCCCACCACTGCATAGGCTCCCGTGTGCAGCTTGTTGCTTGCATGAGAGCCAAGCTCTCCTCTCTCTCCTCTCTTCTCTCCTCCACATCAGCAAAAATGCTGACTAGCTTGGCTATAAGACCATTATTGTACTTGCTCTAAGACGACACACAGAAAGCAACGCAAACCGGCATAATTTTAAACAATTGCCCTGTCTGAAAGTTAAACTGCAGCTGTTACGGCTTTCACACAGTTAGTATTCTGTAGTACATGTTCAGGGAATCTCCAAAGCCCTCGTATTTGTAGCGTGCTGTCTTCAGTGTATATACACAGTATATACTACTCATGTCTGTACTGCTTGCTAGATAGTATGTCGAGCTAGCTGCATGCATTCGTTTGTGATGACTTTTTGCACTAGTGCTCGTGCATGGAAGATATATAATTGGCGTCACACGTGAGACAAAGACGGAGGCCGCTTGGTACTTGCAAAAGCCAAAGCACGAGAGCTAGCCAAGTGTGTGAGCAGTGAGCGTGAGTGTGTTTTTGCCTAGGATACTGTTAAAGAGAGTCCAAACGCAGCCTTAATCCGTCCTGGTCTAAGCTAAAAACATCCATCTCAACTTGGCTCACTCATCACACTTGCAGCAGTTCGTACAACACTACTCACTACAAGCAACTTAAAAACATAGGCCTTTCGAGACTTGAGAAAGATCAGTAGTTCAGCACTGCATTTGTATGTACCAACAGCAACAGGTTTAAGGCTGCCTGAGTGCAATTATAACCCTAAGAATGCACACTTTTTGTATGTATTCGTTCTTCTATTAATCACTCCAGCCCTTTTGATAAAGTTGTTGTGGTTTCCGCAGTTAGTAGTAGCATTAGGGTATCTACTGCGCTTTTGTCATGTACACTACAAATCATGATTATGTAGGGTGATCGGATTGTGTACTAGAGTTTTGTCATGTACACACAAACCGTAATTATGGCATCTACGCCGTCTAGAAAAGCGCTTTAGTTTTGTAGCTAGCGCAATGCATTGGCGTGGCATGACAGGCAAGAGCAGCAAGCAGCTCAATTAGTGTACATGCATTCTCACAGCGGCCGGGGACATAGTGAGTGGCCAAGTACATGGATTCAGATATGGAATGGACGGATCAATGGCGACGCTGCCATTTGCGATCGATCTAGCGAAGCTTTTAGGAAGGAAGTGTGGAAGGACTCGAGAAGGAAGAAGGAGCTAGGCCTAGTTGAGAAGAAGCGAGACTGCAAGACATGTCATGCGACTTTAGCTAGCTAGCTCACACATGGATGGGTATTTTTGCCTTTCTCCTTGCTCAAGGAGGGGAATTTTTCTTACCCATTTTGGTCCTTTTTCTTGTCAAAGCTCGTGTGCTCTTCTCTTCGCATCATCGATCTTTGCCTTAACAACAAGACGGTTCACATAGTACTCATTGCACTTGTGGAAACTGTACGCCACTATGGCTGTGATAGGTGATGATCGAATCCCCTTGAGCACTTTATTGAATACATCCACCATATTGCTAATCATGAACTCATAGCTACGCCCGTTGGGATAAAACACACGTGCCCATAGTTCCTTATCCAGCAAATAGGCTTACAACATGCATCGGTGAGAGCACTCGAGTTTTCAGTATCATGGCTAGCCGCTATTTATGTTATCTTATTTACTCCTTATTTGGTTAAAAGTGGATCAGTTCCATATTTTTAAACTTTGGTTTCAGCTTTCGCTGGTTCCCTGATAAAGTACTTTTAAAGTTTTGATTTTTTTTGTGATTTCTATTGTTACTTTTATTATTTATTTCTTATTTTGGTAATGATGTTCTATAGTAGTATCTTATTTTGGTACGGGACTTGCTACAAAATCAATGGATTTTGGGTGGATTCTAGAGAGAGAGAAAAAGCAGTGCAACCGTCTCCACCTGTTCTTGCGTGGAGCCACAGGTGCGAGTGCGAATGGCACACTCGTGGCCGTAGCCCGTGAGCTTAGAAGCCGTAAGTCATTGCTAGAAACTGTGGCACTGACGGTGCGTGCCACACACGCCGGCGCTGAAGTCTCGAACCCTAGCGCCAGCCCGTAGTATTGTAATCCAGAGAGCACAGGGGGATTTGGCATCAAAAAAAATGGTTAACTTCCTATATGCGTACCTCAGCGCCAACAACTCCGGCGCTGAGTGCTCCACATCAGAAGACACGGCAGTTCCTAGTCACCTACGAAGTGGTCTTCCCATGCTGACGTGTCCCAAATCTCAACGCCAACAACTTCTGGCGTTGACGTGTACAGCTGCAGCGTCGTCCGCGCTGGCGCTGATGAAAGAACCCATTTCTGCTAGTAGTTTCTTATGGGGGCAAGTCTTGGAAGTAGAATAGAAAGGAGGTGGGGGCGGGGATAAAGGAGGGCCGGCCACCTGTTCCGGTCAGCCTTGCACGCACAGCTGCTTGGTTGTCTACGTTCTTTTGTTTGCTTTTACCAGGTAGAAGAATCCTATATGCTTGCTTGGTGCGTGTGAGCTTTGACCTGCCGAACTGGCCTGGCCTTTCGCCAAAGGGAATCAGGAATTTGTCGGAGAGGGAGGGCTTAACAGGACGTTTTAAATCCCGAACAAGTTCCAACTCTTGCCAATTGGGTGCCCAGACGGTGCAGTGCGGTTCGTCTCTTCAAAGAAAGAGAAGAAAGCTCCATGATTTTCCGGGGAAATGATGAGGCTGGTGTGGAAATTTGACGATGCATCCATGGTTTGGAGGAGACCTGTACTGTGTACACTAGCCTGGGTTTGATTCGTACAAGACGTGGGCCGGCAATTCCCGTCTTGAGCAATAGTTGCAAGCGGCTGCACTCGGATGGGCCTGGCTGGCCCGGCCGTTTTTTGCGCAATACGAGTGCTTAAGCTCAGATGGGCCGCGCACAGCAAGGCACGCGAGTCGCTCCATGCCAAACCGCTTGTGCTGCAAGCTTGGACTTTGCCGGTTCAGCTAGTACTGCAAGTAAAAAGAAGAATGCAAAATTTTGAACTCTGAGCATAATAATACCAGCCATCACATAATCGGCCTGACATGATCATCATATCAAGAACAACTTACGTATTGGCAACCATGGCGCAAAGAGGGCGAAACTCTCTTGATCTGTAATATCAAATCACTTCGCATTTGTTGGCGAGTGACAACGCAACAAGTAGTTACTATAGCTGCACAATTGGGGAGGCCCTGGCTTGGTTGGAGGCTCCCATGAGCTCAACCAGTTGACCTGTACAGTTTCCTCAGGTTGAAGTCGAGACCCTTTGATGATACAACAACATTTGAAGAATTTGAAGTACCTTGTGAGAAGGTTCAGATCATTGTTGTAATGAACCATTGCAATGTTTGTAAAATAGTCAAGTGAGTTTGCAAAGATGTCAGGTGAGACGGTGATCTCAAGCATGGCACGAGGAAGACGGAAAGTGTTGAAGGTGAGTTCGAACAGCGGGATGGTGACATGTGACTTGCATGGGCCAAGTAAACCGTGGTTATGTGGAATCGGGACGGGAGAGACTTGGTGGTGCGTGGCAAGCTAGTGGTGCACCTACACGTGGCAAGCATGACGATTGCTTGCAAAGATTGGTGAAGACCGGGTCAACAGAGGGTATTTTGGTAGTTTGACTCAAATACTGAAAACCACCTTGGATTAAAATCGCGGCGCATGGGCGATGCGTTGGAGAGCGATTTAGGTCACAATGAAACTGTTTAATCAAGGTGGATCAAGACTAAGGATTTAGCGGATGCACACTTATGTGCTTTGGAAAGCGTGTATAAGTGAACTTGTGTGAGTAAAATTTATGTATGTGAGATTAACGAGTTTTCCTCATTGTAATAGTGGATATAATCCATTAAGAGAGTGTAGGTGGCTGGTTGTCCACCTATAAAAAGGGTTGAGATGGAGACATGTAGGGTTAATCATCTAACCCTTCTCTCTCGTATGTGCTCTCTAGTTTAGGGTTAGGGTTTGAGAGTGGAGTATTTGGTGTGCTTTTTGTCTTACAAGGTAGAGTGACTATAAAATCTACATTCTCAAATAAGCAATACATCAATTTTTGTGTATTTTCATGGATCCAACTCGGTTTTAGTGAAACCTTCCAACAAACTAAAAAAGGTCTTAACTTTGGCCATGTTTTCCATGATTGTTTGTTGGAATAGGCCTACAATACCGTAAAAAAGATCACCATAAAGTTTCATATCATTTAGATCTACGGATCAAAAGTTCCATCAATTTTTGTTTTGAAACGAGGCTAAAAAACAGATTCTGCTCTGTTCACTGTCTGAATTTTCAACCACGTTCTGGTTTTCGACCATGTTCAAGTTTTTGACCACATTGTCTCTCTTCGATCATATTAGTTTCGACCACGTCGGTTTTCGACTATGTTGGTTTTTGACCGCTCTCAGGTCATTGTCTACTCGAGTCGAATTTCGACCACGTTGGTTTCGACCACATCGGTTTTCGACCACGTTGGTTTTTGACCACTCTCTAGCCGTTGACCACTCAAGTCAAATTTCGACCATGTTGGATTTTGACCACATTAGTTTTTGACTACGTTAGTTTTCGATCGCTCTCTCTGGTCGCCTACCACTAGAGTCATTTTCGACCACGTTGACAGATTTCGACCACGTTATCAGTTTTTCGACCATGTTGTTTTCCCTGCTGACTGGTTATGTTCAACTCTATTCTCTGTCTTTTTAAGTCATACTCGGCTCTGTTTTTTGGCTCTGTTCTGGTTGTGATGCCAGTTTCTTGCATGGCCGCCGGTCCGGCAAGATCCTGAAACAGGCCGGAGCCTTTTCCCGAGAACGAAGTGGGCCACAGATCGCCCTTGTTATGGGCTTATATTTTCGGCTTCGGCCGCCCATGTGCCACAGTATTACAGTGGAAGAACCGCTGGGCTCCGGCGCCGGCGAGCGGCCGATGGCATCTGACGGCGGTGGTGGGTCCAGGAGGCAGTGAGATGTAGAGAATTTTTCCTGTGCACGTTTGGAGCAGGTGACGACGGGCTGTTACCTGTTGACTCGTCGACGTCCGCTGGACAGATGGGGGTCGGAATTTGCTTCACCGACAGTCTTCCCCCATAATTTTTACCGATTAAATTGCTGCAAAAATTCTGAGAGAAATCTTAGAGATGGGGAATAGAGTGGTACACTATCTGACAAAATTTCAAGCTGGACTATAATTTGTACAGTGAGAACTGGAAAGTAAAAAAAGAAAAGAAAAGAATGAACAGTACCTTTCCTGTTAGACCATGAATTTTGTGTCTTGAGTTTATGTCTGAACATTTGTAAGGGCGCTGCAGGTTTGATGGCCAGGTGAAAAACTTCAAGCATGCAGTAAAAAGTCGAGGAGTGGCAAAAGCATTTTAGACCATGAATCTTTACACGAAGTACTGGCCTACTGGGCACAATATTTTCTGCAAAATACTAAACTACATTACGTATATCCAGTGTATATAAGTTATTGATGCCTATCTGATATTCCTGTGGGAATTCTCTCATGAGAAGCATCTTCCAGAAAGGAAATTATTGACAATTTGATCTGTCTATAACCATACATCAGGAGATAAAACTTGACCGGCCGGCCTGCATGTGACTAAACAAACAAAGGGAATTAGTCACGGGCAGCAAGAACAATAACACACTAGATAAGCTGTCCTTTTCTAGGTACCATGGACTATGGAGTATCAACTGTCGTGTGAGCATTTGCAGAAGAAGCTCAAAGCGCCATAGATCTGAACTCAACAACGTACCGTTTCTCTACTGAAGTTTGGGACAGACTGGGGCAGAGCCAGGGCATCGACATGGAACCTGAAAGAAAAAAAAACATGACTAGTTGGCGACAAACACTACTGCTAGTTGGTTTAGGCTGAGATGCCGGCAAAATTGGTTGTACTCACAGAGGTTGGGATAGCAATTAGCAAGGATGTTTACAGACTGGATCTTGTTCCAAGGGGGGTGGTACTTGTCGGGAACGGATTAGTAGATTGGTGAGGACGGGCTGTTACCTGTTGACTTGAGAGAGATCAGTAATGCATTAGTATACCAACAGCAACATGTTTAAGGCTGCCTGGGTGCAATATAACCCTAAGAATGCACATTTTTGTATGTATTCTTTCTTCTATTGATCACTATCCAGCTCTTCTGAGAAATTTGTGGTTTTCGCAGTTAGGTAGTAGTCGTCGTCATTGTAGGTAGCAGTCGTCGTCATTGTAGTAGAAAGCGCTTTAGTTTTGTACTACTACACTTTTGTCATGTACTCTACAAATCATGATTGTGTACTAGAGTTTTGTGATGCGCACACAAAGTCACAAACCATTATCATGGCATCTACACCGTCTAGAAAGCGCTTTAATTTTGCAGCTAGCGCCATGCATCGGCATGGCATGACCGGCCAGAGCAGCAGCCCAATGAGTGCTCCGAGTACGTGAATTCAGCCATGGAATGGACGGATCAGTGGCGTCGCTGCCATTTTCGATCGACTAGTAAGCTTCCGGAAGGAACGATCTGTCATCTATCTATCTATCTATCGGAGCGTGAAAGGAAGAAGAGGCCTAGTTGAGAAAAGAAGCAAGAAACAACTTGTCATGCGACTTTAGCTAAGCTCAACACGAGACCGAATGAGTCTTTTGCCTTTCTCCTTCCCAGAGGAGGCCAGCCGGGCCGGCCGCCTGTTCTGGTCAGCCTTGCACGCACAATTTTTATTTTTATTTTGCCTGCTTGCTTTTAGCAGCTAGAAGAATCCTACGACTAGTATATGCTTGCTTGGTCCGTGTGAATTTTGACCTGCCGAACAAACCTAAAAGCTGATAGAAGCTGGAATCTTCGTATAGGTTTCTAAAAGTAAAAGCCAATATGAACAAACCTAGCCTTAATATGTAGAGTACAGAGTACACGTCTCCAGAGGAGATTAACCACGTAAAATTGTATTGTTGCAACAGTACACCAACCGGCTAGATTGATCAGGCGGCATGCATTTGCACGAACAGGTCGAGCTCGTAGACGATCGACTCCGGCGTGGGGCTACCCACGGCCGTCATGAGGCAGTACCCGCGCGCCATCCTGAACTTCCCGGTGCCGCCCACGACGCTGCGCTCGATGGCGCCCGTGAAGTCGAGTATGGGGCCCAGCATGGCCAGCGTGCTCCCGCCGTACTCGCCGGCCGTGAACACGAAGTTGATCGCCGTCTGCAGGCCCGGCGGGTTCGCGAGCCCAGCCCCAAAGAAGACGCCCTGGTACCGGCCGAGGAGCTCGAAGTTCCTTGGGTCCGGGCCGGCGCGGAGCTCGTCGTCGAGCACGCCGACCCTCCCGAACGTCGCGTTGGCGCCCAGCGGGGACGGCACCACGATGGCCGCCGTGGCGTTCGGGCCGGAGAACGTCTCGTGCATGTACACGCGGATGTGCGTGAGGCCGTGGTCGCCGGCGCCGTCGCCCGACACAAGAATGGCCGCCGACGAGGCCAGCAGGAGGGAGAGCAACAGCAACGGTGAGGAGGTCATGGTGATATCGAGGCAAGAACGAGTTGCAGGCTCTCTTGCAGCTGCAGAAAGATCAAAGATGCAGAGCTAAATCGATTGATGTGTTAATAGTTTTTTGATGATCGATCATCACTCTCGGTTGACCTTAATTGTATAGTGGTTTTGCTTGTGCAAGTGTACTATATGTACACCTGCTATATATGCAGCTGTCGCAACTTGCAACTGGCCAGTATCGTACGGTCAACCTCTAAGCTAGGCAGGCTAGCGCCAGCTTCCTAGCTGTAGCGTAAACTGGTCATATGGTAAACTAGGAGGTTAAATTTTCGCAAAACGACTATTGTAACACATGAAGATAGAAAATTCTAGCTAGACTGACTATTGGTCTCAGCAAACTTAGAGTGGTTAATACTGTTTCGGTACTGGTCATACTAGCCGGTACAAAGTAGACTTGCGTACCGTACCAACCAAAATACCAGTCAATACTGGCCAGTACCGATGGAGTTGATAATACCGTCTATTGAACTATATGTTATATTTGATAGTATTACTACGTATGTGAAATAATATTACAAGTGATATTTGGTGTGTATATAATTAAACAAATATATACTTATAAATATATATGTACTTGTATTATCATATTAAATCCAAAACGGTATGCCGGTATGGATCGGTACCGGAACCGGGTTTCCTTGACCACACAAGACCCCAGCTCCTCCTTGAGCCTAATACCGGTCTACCTGCCATTGTCCATCATGTCCTTCACCAGTAGCTTCTGCACGGCTTTCGTCGCTGACTCCGGTCGAACGCTGCCACCGCCACCGCCTCCTCCTCCCCAACGGACCTCCCTCTGATTCCTCCCCTTGAGGGCACCTCCACGATGCCCTCTTCCTTCCGCGACCACCGGATTGGGCCCCCTTTGCCCGAGCACCGCCCCTACGCCGGCCTCCCCGTGCCGCCCTAGGCTCGCTTCGCTAACCCTCTCCAGTGCTTCTCTACCTCCATGGTCGGCTCGATAAGCTTCCTCCAACCCCCTCTAACTTATGCGCCCCTAATTTCCCCCTCTTCCCCTCCGGTGTTGTCGCATCTTTCTCTCCCTCCTTAGGCTGTATTGATAATCACTTATTATATTCCACTCCTTGGCTTTGGACATAAATCCTTGTCACCCTAGAAATAATGGTATACATACTAGAAATAAATATGTATCTAAGTCCTATACTTAGCCTTGCTTATATACATGTGGATGGTAGTTTGCCTGGGCATCATTTCAAAAACATGAAAACTTGGTTTGGGCAGCCATTGGAGGGAAGTGGCCGGTATTTGAACTTGAAAGATTATTTTGGATTCCAAAACTATGTACTTAACTATCTAGCCAGATGGTAAGAGAGGCTGGTGTGGATGTAGCATGAAAGTGTGGTTTGTAGTAGAACCTCCCAGATACTCGTAAGGACTAAATCTGGTGACAACCTTTCAATGTAAAAAGTGAACCATAAGTTTATAATGTGTATGACTTGGCTAAACAATTTATCAGACCTTTGAGTCATCTTGATTTTTGGAGGATAGAGTGCATGCAGATTATGATCCAGCTTGAATAGGACACCTAGATGTAAGGTGTGGTTCCCCTTGCATTGCCGGGGAATTTCCCTCACAACTCCACAACTAGTACAAGCAGGGATCTATGTGAGCCTGCTTGATTGGGACACCTGGAAATAAGGTGCAATTCCTCCTGCGTTGCCGAGAAACTTCCCTCACAACTATGGACCCTTCATTAGAAGGAATAAACCATTCGGTCGAGATGACGATGATGCGAGGTATTGTAAGGATCTTGTGGTGATTTTCTTGATCTGCATGTCTAAGGAAATGTGTGGAATATAACAAGTTGATTGTCTTTGTGGGTAAAGTGTATGGGCTCTGCAAAGTGAAAACTGTTTGAACAGTCGTGCCCACAATCATGGACATGCAATGGAAATTTACTTGAGTTAGTGTCTGTTTCTAAAACTTTATGAGTGGGATGAAAAATGCGTCGGGTGGATGTAACCCTAATTTGATTTTCCTTGAGTGGAAGTAACCAAGTGATGGTAATGGGTAGATGTAACCAAGTGGTGGTAATGGGTAGATGTAATCCTAGTAACAAATCTACCATATGGTGGATGGAACCATGCTCTGTAATAGGTAGATGAAACCCGAACTACTATTATCACTACATACTCTTATACTCTTTAAATATGGTTTAGTTAAAATGCTAAGTCTCAGATTTTCTACTTATTGTATTTCAAATATGGCTTTTTGCAAGTAAAAGAACCTCAAACCTCCCTTGTGACAGCGTTGTATCTATTATTATTGTATTATGTATGGTGACTTGCTGAGTACCTTTGTACTCACCCGTACTCAATTACTATCATTCAATAAGGAGAAAGTCAAGCTCTGCGATCATCCAAAGAAGTTGACAGGGCTAGAACATGATGAGACCAAGAATTAAATCGTGAACCCTAGTTGGTTATCTATGGGCATATCCTGAGGGTCTCACCTATGTGAAGTTTCTGTTTCCGTTTCTGCTCTTTAATTATTTCGGCCTGGCCGGCCCACGTGTAAATCTATTACTATATTAGTTACGTTTTCTGCAAGATATGTATTTGATGTTCAGTAATGTATCTGTGAGTACTATCTACTGATTCAGGGAATAGTACGATAGAATCATAGAGAATTTCGGATTAGTAAAATCCAGATCTGACATTTTTTTTGTGATCAGGGCATACTGAATATAGTGGTACTGCTAATTTGACCAATTGATCCTTTTTATATAACACTGAAAAAAAGCATAGCTGCGGCATGTTCATCATCCAAGTTCTCACTTATTACTGTAGTGGCATGCTAATTAATCCAATTGAATCGATCACAGAATTGAAACTCTTTATGAACAATGTTTCAATCTGTTTTGAAGGCCAATGTAATGTTCTCAAACCCTTCCAGGCAATTTTCTAGCGCCAGCTTTGTTGCGTAAACTAGTCATTGTAAACAATGGGGGGGGGGGGGGGGGGGGGAAGAGGCAAACTTAGGTTACTTGATTAGAAGGTTAGACTTTCACAAAACGATTATTGTAAGACGTGTTGATAGAAAATTCGAGTTAGACTGTATAATTATTGGTCAGCTAACTAACAAGCTAGCTTAAAGAAGTTGTTTGTCTCTTTTATACTACGAACTACTCGCAGCAAAGTTGACGAGCACAAATAAACTGCAGTATTGTTCTGTCCTCAACTGTCGACGTTCCCGGTATTTCGGCTGCAAATTAAGAAAAACGACATGGGCATGAATCATACATCCAACGAACAACTACAGGATTAAGTACTGCATGTATTTGTTTAGTGGTGTGAGGAATAATGGTAACCTGGGGAAGATAGTGAAAAACACCGACCAGTGTTACCAGAACAATGTTGGGCCTGTTCGGAGGTGCCTTTGGGCTAGGAGAAAAACTGAACGGGTTCTTGTGCTTTTATGAATCTTATTATAGCCGATCGATCTGGGCCAATTTAGGCCAGAATGGTAGGAAGGATGCCCGTTTTGCTGCATTCCAACCAAAACCGGGGGGGGGGGGGGGGGGGGGGGGGGAGTTCCAAAAAAAAGTCTACGCTCCAGGGACCATGGTGTCGAATTTTGATAAGCTTATAAATTAGGTATTGCTACTGTACATATATATCCAGAATAATGAAACGTGTAGTACGCTCTACCTACTCACTTCTTATCCATTCTCCTCTCCGCAGAGCTTTTTTTCCCCTCAGCACCATTCTTCTCTTCCTTGTTCAACCTGCTATCATCCTCTTCCTTCTCTAAAGCACCATCATTTTCCTCATCGGAGGGTGGAACGAGATCAGTGGCTGGAAATCGTGGGGAAGCTCCTCACCGCATGCTATCTTGTCGGCTGCAAGCGCTTTGCCGAGCACGTGGTGGAGGCAGACTGTAGCACCCGTAAAAAAAACGCTCTCTCTCTCTCTCCATAACCACCCTTCCGTTTAAACCTCACCCTCTCTCCTAACCGATCTAATCTCTCCATCTTTCCCGTTATCTCTCTCCATCCTGCATCCAAACTTCCATTCCCATTCCAATCTCTCTCCTCTCCATCCATTTTCATCTATCTTCCTCTCTCTCTCTCCCTCCTCTCACTCGTGCGCCTGCATGCATGCCGACGGCGGCGGCGGCTGGCTGGTGAGCGACGGCGGCCTGCACGCGTGGCAGCGCACGCGCTGTGCGCACGCGGCTGCCATGGCGGCTCCAGCGGCGCGGCTGCCATGGCGGCTCCAGCGAGCAGCGGCAGCGGCGTGGCGGCTGCAGCAGCGGCCGGCCAGCGAGCAGCGGCAGCGTCGCGGCGGCTGCAACGGCGGCCGGCCAGCGAGCAGCGGCAGCGGCGCGGCGGCGCCAGCGCGGGGGAGCGCACGCATGGCGCGGCAGCGGCATGGAGGCGTCGGCGCGGTGGCGGCACGAGGCGTTGGCGTGGTGGCGGCGCGGAGGCGTTAGCACGAGGCGCACACGCACGGTGGCGTGCGGGCACGGTGGCATGCGGCACAACGCGGCACGGGTGGAGGCGCGGCGACCATGGCAGCGACGTGCGACACGGTGTGGGCGCGGCGACCATGGCAGCGACGTGCGGCACAGTGTGGGCGCGGGCGTGGCGACCATGGCAGCGGCGTGCGGCACAGCGCGGGCGCAGGCGCGGCGACCATGGCAGCGGCGTGCGGCACGGTGCGGGCGAAGGCGTGGCGATGCACGGGCGAGTGCGGCGGCGTGCGGCCGTGGCGGTGCCATTGCTCCTGTCGCATGCGCTGCGGCTGGCCTTCCTCGCTGCTAGCCAATTGCCTTCGCGTTCTCACGGTTCACATGTGGGAATAGAAGGGAACTTTGGATGGGTTCATACTTCTGATCCTTCGTGCAACCGAACTGCCGAACGCTTGGCAGGCAAGTACCTCGCGGCCGTAACCCCTGCATTTCATATTTTACATCTCCCATGATTGCTTGTTACCGTTGCTATTGCGTACCATTACCATATCGCTAAAGCTGGTCTGTTTATTATCATATCACCCAACACTCACCTATCCACTATCATGTCACTAAAGCGTATCTGGTTACGATCATATCACCAAAGCTTACCGGGCTTTTATCATATCACTAATGTTACCTGATTAATACCATACCATGAAAGTTACCAGCTTGTTATCATATTACTAACGTTTGCCGATTGTTGTCACATGTTAATGCCTGCCAGTTATGTACTTTTAACATTGTATTCATACCATGAGGTTCTAGGTTATCTTATGTTCCATGCCTTATGTTAATTAATACCTTAGACTTTTAGATGTATTAAAATGCTGTGGTTAATGTCTAAGTTGCAAGCTCTAATTAGTAATTATAATTGATGTTTAAATTGTGGTTTGGGTAGTATAGGAGTGACTTCAATATGAGGTTAACCACTAGTAATCTTTAGCTTGAAATGATATATTTAATTACCGGTTCCCCGATTCATTACTTGTATATTATTGCTTGATTGGTTTCGATGGAATTATATATGATATTGTTAACCTGACTAATAACAACTTATCACGTAATAAAATCTAGTTGTTTGACAACCCCTTGGTGTGAGTCAAGTTGTAATGCTGGGTGAGAATCATTCATGGATCCCTACCACCGTCGTATTATCCTTCTTCATCTCCCATCTGATTTTATCTCCTGTCCTCAACCTCAGCAATCCTTTTCACTCCTTGTAATCGTGCATGAACTTATCCCCAATTATTTTAATTCCACAATTCACATCTTTCATGATTACTTGTTACCATTGTCATTGAGTACAATTATCATATCAATGAATTACCTGGTTCTTATCATATCACTGAATTTACCTGGCTAATATCCTGTCACCAAGTTACCTGGTTATTATCATCTCTCTAGTACTCGCCTGGTTGTTATAATAGTATTCAGGCTTGCCTGTTTATTATTATGCTTGCCTAGTTATGATCATATTGTTAATGCTTGTCCAGTTCTTATCAAATTGTTAATGCTTGCTGGTTATATACCCTTAATATTGTATTTCTGCCAAGATGTTCCAGATTACTTTATTTCATATGCCTTTAGGTTTATCATAATACTCAGTTAATAATGTTATAAGATTCATGCTTTTAATTAATGTGTAGAGTTCATGCTTAAACCGTTAATGGGTGTAGCGAATGATCATGTTGTAGATTTAGGTTAAATCACTAGCAGTCCTTTAAGTATCACGCTTCTGTGTTTAATCCTCTCGATATCATGAAGTATTGCCGGTACAATTCCTGTTGTGAGTCATGATCGTTATACCTTAATAAATGTTAATTTGACTAATAATCACATATCACATAATAAAACTTGATTGGTTGATAAATTTGTGTGAGCTACATTATATTACCTCTTTAGGTTGATTACTACATCACTATCATCTTATCATTATTCCACATCGCGCTCTTATCAGAAACTATGTCTTTTCATTTTTCAACCCTAGCACATCTTTTCACTTCTCATAACTTTATTACAGCTTTATCCTCGCCATCTCTTAGTTACCCTAATTTTGTTCTATTTAATCTGTCCATGATGTATCGGTTACTTTATCACCTAGTTTCATCAATCATGTCTCTTCGGTCTCATTGGATTAAATCATTACTCTCATAACTTTACCTTAATTCAATCACAACTCTCTAATTATATCTTGGATAACTCGCTAAATAACAAACTAAGGGTTATCACGCTGGGGCTACCCACATATAGGGGTCATTCCCACCCAACCTGGTAACGTACGGGGGGCCGTACATTCTCGTTACACAGGATATTACACCCCGTCTGCGGTTATACAGTCGAGGACAAGGTTGTGCCTGGCTATTCTCGTATAACCGGGTATGTGGGATGAGGTCGCCAGCACCCTTGCTATAACTTGTTATAACTTGTCACATAACAAATATCTTTAATACACAGTTCTCATAATATCCGTCTCCTAATCATGACAGTATCTCCGATATCAGTTGCTCTTGGTTGTCTTTTGTCCATTGCTTACTTGTCATGCTTGCTTTTATTTCATATGGTTGCATCGCCTGTCTTACTTTTGTGTTGCGACCGTAGTTGGGTACTTGCTGAGATTTTCAAATCTCACGCTTGCTCTTTTCAGTCTCAGGTAAAAGGCCAGTGGAGTGATAGCATCATGCATGGGTGGGAGCACTCGAGTTTTCAGCACCGTGGTTGCCACCATTTTGTTGTTCGTTCGTTCTTTATTTGATTAGAAGTGGACCGGTCCCATGTTTTAAATATTTATTCTAGCTTCCGTTGGTTCTCTATTAAAGTGTTAATAAAGTTTTAAACTCTTTGTGATTTCTTTTGTTGCTCTTATTCGTCCTTCACTTTGGCGATGACGTTCCATAGTAATATCCCATATGGTTACGTGGGGTGTTACACAGACCTGCTCCTCCCGTCGCCGACGAGCTCCTCTCCGTCACTAACATCCTCCTCGCCTCCCAGACTCTCCTCCACACCGACTAGCTCAACCCACTCGCCATCCTATAGATGCTCCCCAATGCCAACCCCGCTGACCACGCCGCCGTCTACCACACCTTCCGTTGCCTCGTGCTTCTCCTCCACCCTGCAACCCCCACCCTGGCGCGGACATCGCCCTCCGTGCACACCACCTCCCTGTCGCGCTGCCGCCACTGCATCCGAGGCCACGCGCACCGTCTGCCATTGGAGGTACTTTGTTATTTTGTTGCAACATTTTGATTTTATGTATGTGGCAATCATCAACAACCAATATAACATCGAGTTTTTTATCAAATATTTTTGTTGCTTACATGACTGAGAAATATTACATGCATGATCAAGAAATGTTGCGACCAACCGTACATAGCTAGCGCGCAAATTGAACATCCGGACGCTAGTAAATCCCTTATAATTTTGTAATATTACGGTACAATCTTTTGTAAAACACACACGCACTGACACCACAAAGAAACAGATAGTGTGTTCAGATGAAAAGTATTTTGCCCACTGAGCGCGCTGCTCGCGCCCAGAGGAAATGCAGAGACCACAATGAATGTTGGTAGCTAGTACCGGCCACGGCGGGACATGAGCACGAACAGGTCGATCTTGAAGACGGCCGACTCCGGCGTCGGGGTGCTCACAACCTCCATGAGGGAGTAGCCGCGCGCCATCCTGAACCTGCTGGTGCCGCCCACGACGGTGCGCTCGAGCGTGCCGTCGACGTCGAAGCTGAACTGGCCCTGCACGGTCAGCGTGCTCCCGTTGTACTCGCCGGCGGTGAACACGAGGCTGACAGCTGACATGTAGCTCGGCTCCGCCAGGTCCGTGCCGACGAAGAACCCCTGGAAGCGGCCGAGGAGCTCGGACGTCGGGTCCTGCCCCGCGCGCAGCTCGTCGTCGAGCACGCCGAGCTCCCCGAACGTCGCGTTGGCGCCGAACGGCGACGACACCACCGGGGACGCTACCGTGGCGTTCGGGCCGGAGAACGTCTCGTGGATGTAGAGGCGGATGCGGGTGGGCCTGTTGCCGCCGCCGCCCGCGAGAACGGCGGACGACGAGGAGGCCATGAGAACGACAAGCAGTAGCAGCAGCGACGGCGAGGAGGCCATCACGGATAGGTTAGAATCACCTAGATCACTTGAGATCTAGTGCAATCAGCTGTAGCTGGAGGGTGGTGTGCTAGGCTGCTAGCTCGAGTGTGTTGAGACTTGAGATCGATCGAGTGCAAGAAATGCGCCTTCACAGCGTGCATTTATAGTACTGGGCTACTAACCGCGCTGGTTTGGTTTTGACTAGTTATGAGTGGTCGGGAACTGACGAGAGACAAGACATAGGTCCTATTATTTTAGGCTGGTATGAATAGTACAAACTTAACGGGAATTGGATAATCTCTTAAATATGGTTTTAATAATAGGATAATTGATTAAATGGCATTACAATCGTTTCAGTGCTGAAAATATCACTGCAATCGTGATTCTTTAAAAAATACCACTACAATCATAAAATACTCCTAGAAGTATCATTATGATCATATTAGTCAATTTTACATGAATACATCTTCTATATTTTGATTATTTTTGTATGAACGAAAAATACATATCGACATAAATGAGATGTATTCATATAAAATGGGCTTTTATTGATGCCATATGATCAATACAAGCCGCTTTAACATTAACACACCTTCCGTATTCTGATTTGTATTTTTGTGTAGATAAATGCCACTCCAATCATCTCATACTCGTATAAATATCATTATAATCAATAAAAACCCATTTTATATCAATAAAAATCAGTTAGTATTGAGCATAATAGCATTTCTAGGAATATTTACAATTGGAGTGGCATTTTTCAAAGGAACATGATTGTAGTGGCATTTTTTAGAGCTGAAATGATTGCAGTGGTATTTAGTTAATTATCCCTTTAATATTTAATTAAAGCCTTAAGACCGCCATGGTCGTAACCTTTTCAAAGCTATATCCCGAGTACTTTGGTCGGAGGACTACTGTGCACTTTGTTCGACTAGCAGACCGCTTGGAGAGTTTGTGAACTGGTTTGAGGACCCGCTCTCAAGGAACTCCTCTAGTATGATGGATAAAAGATGTGCTTTATCGGTCCCAAACAGCACAACGTTTCGTCTCTGTATCTCTGACAACAATCGCCACGCGGTTGTTCCCCGATTATCTCCCATTGACAACAATCGAAAATCAATTATCATCATATATCTCTGTCTGACAGCAAACATCCCTCTGATTAGACACGTTGATTCCGTGAGACATCTCCTTAATTAGACGCATAACCGACGCCTCTTCAACAGTATTTAAAGCTTGACGAGAGAAGACAGAAGGACATAGACGATCAATCGACCCTGAATCAGAACAAGTCAAGGCAACTAATTAATATCTTTCGAGCAGTGGGAGATTATAGATTAGGACTGATTAAATCCTTTTATAAGTTTTTTTGTAACCAGTTCATAACAATGAAGATCGTTCCCTTTCTCTTGCCGAACCATTATAAGAAATCCAACATCCTTTCTCATCTTTTCATAAGATCGGAGGCTCAGCCGTCGATAAGACTGATAGAAGCTAAAGCTCAAAGCAGGCTGAAAAAAAAAGAACAAGCCTACATCTATGGAACGTGCACGCAAAATGCTAGCTTCCGCGTATATCAAGTGGAAGCGAACAACGGTTCCAGCTTGGAAGGTTGATCGATCCGCCCAATCAGATGTTTTCTTTTGCAAGGCTGACTTGTTCTTCCCAGTGGCGGCCATGGAAGCTAGCGGCTGGGTCAACTAAACTACAGAACGCCACGGACGACATGCAGAAGAGTGTCTTGAAGAAATGGTAATTAAGCTTGCCGCTTCGGTACCATTAATTAGCACTACGTGCACCCGGCCGCGCGCCATGGCTTAACTGGAAGGTTTGGAAGCATGCACGATCCGATGTTTGTAGCACTTGCCCGCCACTAGAAGCATATGATCGATGCTAGCTAGGTCGCTTCATAGTACGGCAATACAATACAAGCTGTGTGTCTCGTACGTACTAAGGTATGCGTGGCTTCTATTTTCTTATCGGAGTTTATTACGGTATTGTTAGGATCTGTTCGGGAGAGCTCCACCATTGAAAACGTGGATCTGGAGCAGCAGCAGCTCCACCGTAGATCTGGGATCCCACCATGGAGTGTTTGGCTTGTACAGCAGCTCCAGATCTACGAAATTGAGGTTTTGGTGGGAATGACCACTTTTGGTGGGATGGGGTGTGTAACCAGTGGCATTGGTGGGTAATTATCACCCAACTCCACGGTGGAGCACCCCTTGAGGAGCTCCATAAAATCCATGGATCTGGCCCTCAGATCCAGGATTTTGGTGGATCCAGATTTCGCGGAGCTGGAGCGTTTGGGTAAAATTTCGTGGAGTGGAGCTATTTTTCGTGGATCTGGAGCTGGTGGAGCTCTCCCAAACAGACCCTTATTGTGCAGACGTACGGTAACAAGAAAAATATCGAACGTTGAGACAGACCACATACTAACCAACCACTTACTCTCAACGTCCCACTTCTAATCTTATCATTCTCCTTCTCTACTGCCTCTTTTCTTCATCTACCTCCATGGCTCCATTGTTTCTCCTGCTCCATTTCATCTGGTGGGGCACCTGCCACCAAACCGTGCCGCTCTCTTATCCATTCTATTGCGCCATGGGCCTTGTTGGCGCCAGCTCGGCCCTCGGCCCACGCACTAGCTGCTCATTGCTGCTACTCCACTGTGCTGGTCAGCCACGAGCTCGCCTCCAGCCGCCATCGCGCTGCGGCTCCTCTGGCCATTTCTACTCCGGCCTCTTGCACGTTATCGACCGGCTCGGCCGCCACGTCCTCCAGCTGCAGCTCACTGTTTGCTCGGCCGCCTATCCGTACGCTATGAGGATGTGAGTGGCTTTCTTCTCCTAATGCTGAATCCACACTGCGCATGCCACCTTCCCTCCGCCCGCCGTACGTACTTGAGGCCTCGCCACTGGTTACCATGGGAGGTAGGTGTTATTTTTTGTTACAATATTTTGATTTTATGTGTGCAACAATCAACAACAATCGGTGCAACATTGAGATTTTTGTAAAACATTTTGTTGTATATGGTGGTTAAAATTGTTGCGCACATTGTCTAAGGAGGTTGCATTGCATTGAAAAGTTCACGTCTTTTTTTGTTGCATATGTGTATGATAATGTTGTAAGTATTACCGTAAAATATTTCGATCAGAGCATACAGTGCTAGCCCCCGGATCGAACGTTCGGGCGCTAGCAACACCAGTTTATTACGATGAAAGGTATGCATTTATCAACCGAAAGCCCAACTTAATTAACAGATTGTCATTTAGAAGAACCGTATAGTTATTATTTTTCCAATACTCCTGTCTACGGAGACCTTTTTTCTTATTCAACTAGCCTATAGGCCCACGTAATTGTGCAGTTTGGTGTAGTATGGTATAACTTTACATAATTCCAAATTTCAAAATTTATGTTTTGCAATCTAAATTTGAATTTGAGATATTTGATTTCATATTTAATTAGCAAATTTTATTTTGTGATAAGAGAGAAGTGGGAGGTAAATCCATTGAGCAAATTTACACTCTCAACCTTTGAATTGAATTAAATGTAGTGCTACCTATTTCTTTTTTTCAAATTAAGATATCTCTAAACCAACTATTGAATCTATGCCCTTAAAATTAGGGTCCACCAAATTAAGAGTTTGATATTTTTTGATCTTTTTTAAATTAATATATCTCTAGGACAACTATCGAATCTAAACCTTTCAAATTAGGGTCCACGAATATAAGGGTAGGATTTTTTTGTGAGATTTTGTA
Source organism: Dendrocalamus latiflorus (assembly GCA_017311315.1). NCBI lineage: Eukaryota > Viridiplantae > Streptophyta > Magnoliopsida > Poales > Poaceae > Dendrocalamus > Dendrocalamus latiflorus. The sequence continues at coordinate 24,688,492 of CM029671.1, read as the reverse complement.
GCATATTTGTGGTCGTAAAAGACCTATCATTGATTTTAATATATAATAATAGATGGATAGACTTGTCTGTCTTTGCAGTAGAAATACAACGTTCTTGTCTTAGAATTCTTGGCCATTTTGGCCCCCTCCCGCACGGCAATGCCGCATTTGCCCTCCTCCCGCTCGTATTGCCATCTTTGGCCCTCTTGAGCGGCCAGGGAACGTGCGAGGGGAGCTGGCGCAGTTGAGGTGTGTGCGAGGGAGGTGGCGCGATCGCGATGTGCGCTAGGGGGAGGGGGGCGGCGGCGGTGTCTCTCTTCCAACAGCGGCGTCCCCTCTCTGCGTCATCTTCGTCAGCTTTGTCGTCCGCGCGCCCGTCGTCGTGCGGCTTGGCCAGCACTTTGCCTTGCCTCCTCGCGTTGTCCCGCGCCACACCACCTCCCTCGTGCGTACCCCGACCACGCCAGCTCTCCTCACGCGGTCCCCGACCGCGCTACCTCCCCTCGCGTGTACCCCCACCGTGCCAGCTCCCCTTGCGCGGTCGGCGACCATGCCACTTTCTGCACGAGGGGGCCAAAGATGGCAATATGCGCAAGAGAAAGCCAAACACGCCATTGTCGTGCAGGAGAGGGCCGAAATGGCCAAGAACTCCTGGTCACATAGAAGGGAAAAAAGGATAATTTTTTTGTCTGCCGAGAGTACCAGCACTGACAATAGTTGTCTAGTTGGGCTAACAACAAGACGGGCCGGGCCGCATGAGGTTCATTTTCCTCAGTCCTACGCCCAAATATTGGTTTTTAGTGTCAAATTGCTCGTGCTGTCGCTGCACTGCGGTCTGGGAGGCCACCGCTACTGCACGTTGGAATCTAGGATTCAGGCCCGGCGAATCCTGCAAGGGGTAAGGGTCCATGGATTTCAAAAGTATCTTTTGTATTTTTATGGAATATGTATTTTATCCAACTCCCCCCCCCCCCCCCCCCCCAAATCTGACATTGATTTTCGAAACATGATTCTTGTGTATGATTTCGACATTTCTTCTTCCTATGCATCTTCAATACACTTTTCCTATCATAAGCTACTCGTCCAACATGTACAAGCCACGGTCCGGGACCGGGAGAACCGAACTTGCCGGATGTTTGGCCTCTTCTTCTTCTTCTTCTTCTTCTTTTTTGAGAGAGAAAGATGTTCAGTTCCCACCGGTTTATAGAACGATGGTCCTTGCTGATGTTGACGCATGACCTGCATGTAGTAGTGCTGGCAGCTGTCGCAAAAGGAAATGCTCCGACTGAGCCGTGGACATCATTGACAAGAGCAAAACGAAAGTGTGACTGGATCACAACACTCACCAGGGGTGATGGACTGTACGAAGGAAACAAAGTAATTCCAAGAGCACCACGAAAGTACAACTTAATCATGCATACCGATCGATTCAGTGATAGCAATCGGTGAAGCACCAGCGAAAAGCTACACATATACTAGCCGCAGATAGTGGCCGACGTGCATGAGCACGAAGAAGTCGAGCTCGGAGACGGCGGTCACCGGCGACGTCGTGCCGAGGAGCTTGAGCAGCTAGTACCCGCGCGCCAGCCTGAACCTGCCGGTGCCGCCCACGATGCTGCGCTCGGTCGTGCCCGTGAAGCTGAGTACGGGGCTCTCCACAGACAGCGCGCTCCCGCTGTACTCGCCGTCGCCGGCGGCGAACGCCACGGTCGCCACCGTCAGGTACGCGGGGGAGTTCTGCCCCGTGCCGACCATGATGCGCTGGTACCGCGCCACGAGCGGCGACGCCCGGTCCTGGCCGGCGCGGAGCTCGTTGTCGAACACGGCCACCTGCCCGAACGGCGAAAACTGCGATGCCGCCCTCCGTGGCGTTCGGCCCCGAGAACGTCTCGTGCATGTACAGTGAATGTGCTTCAGCTCCCCGACGAGGAGCAGCGACGGTATCGGCGCCATGGTGAGGCGACCGAGCTAGGTGTGCCTTTGCCTTTGGTGTGGTGAGAATGCATTGGAACTCCTCGCCCAGAGATTTTTATACTCCATGCTTTTGGGTTTCACAACTGTATAATAAGAACACTGTGCACCAAACAATTATATTATGGTTGCTAGTTTTCTAATGTGAAAATAATTAGCCCTTGTAAACCAAATATAAACGAATAAAATGCCTGCCAGCTTTAGACGTGCAAGAATGATCAGCAGTAGTAAAGTTGTTATTTCTCTTTGTTTACTGTTGTTGTTTTCTACTCTGTTCGTTCAGAAACATACGACGTTTCAGAATTTAAGTGATCAAATTTCCTTAATTTTGACTACAAATATGTGACGCCCTCGTAATGGTTGACTTGGTCAAACGTAACAGCAATCATCACATATTAGAGTTGCACCAGGATCAGCTAAGGAAAACAACCGTATGTGTAAGTAGAAACTTTCACCGTTTAGTACATGATACCTTATTTATATGGCATATATATTGCTTTCTTAAGTCTAGCTACAGTGAATACTATACCACCCGCCTATTTATTCCATAAGTTTCTAGTGCTTCCCTCCTAACGGCTTGCTACTCCGCGAAGTCCTGGTCACCAGCTTCCTTAGTCATAGCCCTTATCAGCAACATCATAGTAGAGAGCAGCATTGTCATAAGTACTAGCCTCTACCTCATCAGAAGCGGCATACATCACAGTTTCTGAAAAACAACAAATAAAGCAAGTCTGAATATAGAAGTACTCAGCAAGCCATGGAAATGTGATGCATGATTTAGCATATAACCCGGCTACCAAGCTGTTTTTCCAAAGTAATTGACATCCAAAATAACACAGAAATCGAATACCATTACCCTTTTTGTTGGAAAAAAAATTCCAGATTTTAATTTAGAAATCTAATTGTGCTAGCGTGACGTAAGATCTTACAACTTGGGCTAGAGGAAAACCCACACGACGCACTTCCAAACTCGGAAGGTAGAAGTGGTATAACATTTTACTCTGATCAGAGATGTCCTGCTTTGCCCATAGCATCACTTGGCTTATGAACTAAGCCATGGAACCAAAATCTTTTGCCAACCCGTACACTGACCTCTACAAGGTAACAGCTCACCTTACTGAAGGCACATGGGTCGAGACCCCTACCTGGCAGTCTCGCCCTAGGGTGACTACCCTACCTGGTACAACCACCTTCTCACCCCTGACAGGAACAACTACTTGGCTGGTTAGTCAGTTCAACCTGTTCTATCCCAGGTCTATGATCACTATGGTTTGCACCGTTTTTGAAGTCATCACTAGTTTGTTGTATCCTTAAGTACAATCCTTATAGAAGAGTCTTGATTTCCACAACACAATCCTACCTAGCTTGTTCCTACCCTGAACTCTTCTACCCACCAAATATTCCTTTCAAAACCCTCTCTAGGCCATGAACTACTTAACCACCAGGGTGGATCTCCCTGACCCATTTAACTCCTTTTATTTGTTATTAGAAAGTTGTTTTTTGGTTATAATGCAATAATTTCAAAACCAACCCACAACCCATAAATCAATTTAGAAGACATGGACAATGGGACGACTTGCTTGAATGTGCTCCGACCAACTCGTCAACATCAGAAATGGATCCTACGTGTCCTAGGCCACCTCGGGATCAACTCTTAATGAGAAATTCCGAATTTAAGGCTAACACATTTCCTAAATATGATGCGAAGCCTTAATTATGTATGATGTGCATATTTTACCTAAGTAGACAGGGTTTTAAATGCAAACATTTTGTACCATTTTAATTGTTCATGTTATATATGTATGTGTAAATATAGCAAGAGAATAAAAGGGAAATAAGTCTCATAACTTACTATTCCTATTGAGCTCAATCTATTCCCTGGCCTACCCGGCCCAGTCGTCTGGCCCACTTGGCCCACGTGCTGGCCGCCTCCCCCTTAATTCTAGTTCCGAACTCTACTGCTCCCTCTCTCTTTCTCCAACCCGAGCGGCGCCGTCGCTCCGATCAGCCGCCTCCGGCACCGCCGGTGGCCTCCCTCGAATCCCCTCGGCTCCCTCTACCCGCTCCCATCCTCCGCTAGCACCGCCACCCCCTAACATCGTGCCACCGCCTAACCCTAGCGCAACTGTCATCGTCTCCTACAGCCACACCGCCGTCGGATCTGGTAAATCTGGCGGTCTCCTCCGACGCCGACGATGCCTCCGGCATCCTCTCGCCTTTCTCAAGCTCATCCTGCTGGTGGCCCGTGCTGGCTCCCTCGGTCTTCTTCGGCCCCGACCGCTTCGTCACCGTCCCCGTTGACGACGGCTGACGCCAACGTGGTGGGTTCCTATCCCTTCCCTCTCCCTTGGCGCACCGCGCTCAGTCGGCCCATTAGCCACCGCGGTGTAGCCAACCTTGACGTGGTGTGTGAAGTGTGAACTATAAAATGTAGACGAATAAAGATGCCAGCTTAGAGGCTGGAAGCTTTGGTTGATTCGACATTACCGTTTAAAGCATGCATGTACTGGTCTGGACCGAAGCAGCTTGTGCCATGGCGCCCATCTCCTATCTCTCTTCAGGAATCAGGGTGCTACTCAACTCCTTGCTATTGTAACCTGTCAATACAGAACATTTGTTAGGTCCCAAGTCCGAACAACTTGTCTTAGTGTTGTTCGATTAGACTAAAATAAGCTACCTTATGACTAAAATTATACTGTAACTGACTAAAATTACTTTATAGCTGATGATATCTTATTTGACGTAACTAAATTTTTAAAAAATTAAAAATAGAAAAACAGGTTAATTCACCATGAATAATGTAAACGAATACGGAAAAAAGAACCAGCAAAAAAACCTAAAAAAACTAAAAAGTCAGAAAAGACAAAGTTTATAAATAGTAAAAAATAACTTTGAAGCTAGATTCTCACGCCGAAATGAGTAGGATCTTAAGCATGCTTCGCCTTTCAGTTACATGAATATCAGTGTCAACCTCTGTATGCTGGATGACGGTTTCTTACAGAACACAATTTAAAAGGGAAAGTTGATCAGATACCCTTCCTTTATTTTGGAAATTCAGGATTTATCTTCCTACCGTAATGACATGTGGGGTCATCATAAGTCACTGACATGTGGGCCAGGAGGGTAAATCCTGAATTTCCATTTAAGAGGAGGGTATATGATGAATAAAATCAATTTAAAACGACTGGGAGAGATGAGAAACAATGGGCAGAAACCCCTGAATCGCAACATGTCATGAAGAACGTACATGGGGGCCACGGCCAACCCAATAACCAAGAAATCCCTTTCATTGAGGAAACAAGCTGCAAAACTCGCTGTGATAAAAATGGCTTCAGCTTCTGGTTTCCGGCTTATTTTTCATTATTCATAAATTTCATCTTTTTTTGAACTTTTGACTTTTTGTTGAGCTTTTTTACCGGTTCTTTTTTCTGTATATGTTTGTATTATACGTAATGGGCTAACATATTTTTTTATATTTTTTTTCAATTTTTTTAAATTTAATTATGCTAAATAAGTCTCTGTCAGCTACAGTGTTTTTTCAGCCAGCTACAATACTTTTCAGTTATAAGCCATAAAAAAAGCCCAAATGAACACCGCCACATGTTCATCTCGACTGCATTTCAACACAGGTCGATAATTTGATAGCAACTTCCACTTTACTGTCAATTAATGTGCTAAGCAACCAAGTCCCCTTAGGGTTCAACGACCACAAGACGTGGCTTCGGCTAAAAAGAACAAGAAGATAAAGTAATAAACAAACAGTATTTTTTTGGGGGCTCCCTCAAAATATGCAAAACTTGACTTTTTTATCAAGCAAGGTAACAGCAGCTTATGGCTCTCATTTGTAGGTAAATAAATAAAGAAGCATGAATTATAAAAGAAGATTTTGTGTTAATGGGAAATGAATCATTTCTTAAGTCAAAAAAAAAATTCACAGGTCAACTTAAAAAAACTACACAAATGGCGAGACTAACGTGTGAGTAGACCTGTTCCAGTTTCACCTTCAGACTGCTTACGATAGCCACTGCTCACCTTCTCACAGCTAAACCTGGCAAACTAACAATATGTTAGCAATGCTCGGTGGATGGAATTTCAAGAAACAAGTCCATTTGGGCTACAAATGGCATTATATAACTCAATAAAATATATTAGCAATGCTGCATCGTACATAGGGTGTAAAAATGAGCCAAAATATTTATGTCTAATATGGACTTCGGAGTCGGACAGTGACAAGTGAGAGAATAAAAGGGCTGCTTCTTACAAGTAATGTAACATCTCCAGTTGGGGTTTTAAAAACCTCTAGTCTGCATTACGTGACAATTATTAGTGTGTATTGCTCATTCCACATAAATGTTGCACTTATAATTTAATTTAGACACAAAAATATTAATAGAAAATCAGGTAGCTGAATTTGTTTCTTTACCATATGTATAACATCTGTCATTTCACAAATCGTGAAACGCCTACATTTTAATATGCATGATTTTAAAGTCTTTGACAATGTCTTCAGACTCTTCACACACTCCACTCCAGTTTTACATAAACATCAGTTGACTTACTAGGTCACCCCACTGTTGTCATCCAATTTGAAGTGTGGCAGACAAGGCCAATGAACTGCTTCACAGATGACTCAGTTTAGACCCCACCTCCAATACATCTCATCTTGACATCTACTAGTAATATATTAAAATTAACCTCACCCATCTGTATATATCAGTCTCTCAAGCACCACAATGTAACGTAGACGCTATGTACCAGCACATAAGCTTCAAGAGTGATCTCAGGCTTTATCCGAAGATCGCAAGGGTTAGTAGTTATGTTCTTGTCTTGCTGTTCATGTTCTTGTCTTGCTCTTTATTTCTGCAACTTTTATGATTGTTTATTAATGATTTTGTGCTACTAACAAAAGGATTTTATGTGATCCATGTATGATTTCTTTCTTTCGTTCAGAACTTATTCCTCAATTTCCTTAAAATATCATCCTGTTGAAGTAAAATTTTATAGAACCAACCAGTTCTGAATTGATGTTATTTAATTCTGTGTCATGAATATATGTACTCATGGAGAACAGAATATTAAGAACACAATATCAACATCGATAGCAAACATTGTAAATAAGAATGGTAATTTGGGAATTATTAAACACTTCATTCTTTTAATAAGCAATGAGGCTATTGAGTTTTGACCGTTTGTATTGTCTTATATTTTCCATCTTCATGAAGTTTTGATATTGCCTATAAGTTTGAGTCAGCATATCTTATAATTTTAACCTTCTAATTGCATGTCTCCATAGCTATAAAACCAGGGGAGAATGAAAATACAAACTATGTGACTAAGGATGCTGCAATGAGGCTACATGATTCACTTCATGTCAACTAACATCACAGTTCATTTTGATACTGAAAATGGATGGATTGAGTAAAATTGCTCAGAAAAAAAAACACTAAACTACAGAAGTAATGTCAAAGAACATTGTGCCTTCTCCATGCAATTCAGAAACAATTGGAACTGGAGGTACTGGCCTTGCACATCCACGAATTTCAGAAGATTTGCAGTCAAGTGTTCCCAACATCAGTCCTAGGCCGCCAGTGTTCTTTGTGACAACTGGGCAGAGGCAGGTACTGAACTACTCATTCCAAACTGGTGAGGAGTTTACTCTTGAATTCATGCAAGATAGGGCAAACACAAAGAAGCATTTGATTCCCACCATCTCTGACGGCAGAAGCATCAACACTAACTTTACTGCCTGGAGGCAAGAAGCTAACGTATCGGGAAATAAACCACCAAAAGAACTGCTAAGATTTCCATCATTCAACGAAGCAAGTAGTGAAGGATCAAATTGTAGGTTCCCACAAGATATTTATGCCCGTGAACCGACCAAAATGAAGTTCCTTTGCAACTTTGGTGGTAGATTCCTGCCAAGGCCAATTGATGGCATGCTCCGGTATGTTGGTGGTGAGAAGCATCTGATTCAGATTAGCCAGGACATGTCATGGCAAGGACTGACAAGCAAGACAACCAAGCTTATCAGGCAAGCTCACACAATCAAGTACCACTTACCAGGGGAACAAGTGAATGTGCTCATTTCTGTCTCCTCCGGTGATGATGTTCACCATATGATTGATGAGTGCATTATACTAGAAGAAAGCAAAGAAAGGCCAGTGATGTACCTATTCACTGATGAAGATGATGAGCACCATGTACATTTCGTGGTAGGAAGTGCATCAGATGAAGAAACTGAAGCACAATACATTGCTCTTATAAATGGATACATTGGATCAGGTAAAAAGTCAAGTGCGCAAGGCCCTGGGAGTGCATCAGCCAGTGATCTGAATCAGCTGATGTTTGATATTGACGACGAGGGATCGCTGGCGGACAGGAGCGAAGAAGCCTCAGCACACATCAGAAGCAAATCTTCACAAAATATTGTCATCACAGTACCACCGAAGGCATCCAGGGGACCTCTGCATAAGATGCCTCCCAGTTTCAGGCAACAAATGTCCAACCAAGACTCTGTTGTGCAGAACGATGAAGTGGAGGTGAGCTCCTATCCTGCCAGAAAGTCAAGAAATATTCACTCTGGTTCATCTGTGCCATCAGAATCCACATATCCAGCTAAGTGGGAGCAAACTGGCGGTAATGCCACCGCAAGGCAGCAGCCTGAGCTGCAAGTGACAGCGACAAACTTGAACAAAACAGGCCACTATGGCACAAGAAATCAGGAGAGAGCATCATCAAGAAGAGAGCTGTTGATACCACCAGATGACGTCAGTTCGAGGGAACCATCACCAAATTCAAACTACAGTAGCCCAGTGCCACTTACCAGTCGTATCAACAAGCTGACGAGGGAACAGACTGAGCCAATTATTCAATTCATCCCGTCTAACAATTCATCCGAGTTTCAGAAGCTGATGCTAGAAGAACCTGTTGGAACAACCGTAAATGAAACACCTGTGCCTTTATCAGGAGATCCTCAGAAACTGGTGTACAATTGCATGAGCACAGATGATACTATGATAAAGACAAGAAGGCACAGCCCCAAAGAAGACAGAAAGCCTCATTCAGAGACAGATCAATTCAGCAAAAGTAGAAACATTCAATTGCATAACAGGGAAAAAATGCTTGATCCTAGCCAGGCCTCCAGGTCAAATGAATCAGGTGCTCCAATATTGTGGCACAATAATATGTACATCACCCAGGACCAGTTATTTGTAGCCAACAACAAACAGAAGGTACAGCCTCCAGTTCCTGATGTTATGTATAGTGGTGCTACCAAGAAAGATTACCATTCCAGGCTAATGATCTATGACAGCGAAGTAGTACCTTCTCCACATCCTTTTACATCATCAGATAACGAGTCAAATGAGCTGCAGCGAAGTAGTCCTGTGCATGCTTCATGGGACAAAGACCAAGCATCTCCCAGCAGTGAACAACAAGATGTAGAATTATCAACATTGATTCAGTCTCAGGCACTTGGCACTGATGACAACAGTATGCAGGTTGGAACTCAATCAGAAGAAGGTAAACAAAATGCTGCAGAGCCAACCTCAGAACTCAAGGTACCTCTCAGTATCCTTTTCATGTGCTAACTTTGGAAGAATTATTTTCAAGAAAGCTTCTGGATTTTCCTCTGATGGTAGGTAGATGAAACCGGGAACAGCAAACCAGCCCTTCCTGCAAATGCGGCATTGGGCAGAGATGTTATAAGCAATGTCCAGGTTTGTAGAATGCCTGAAATTTAAACTTGAGAATCCCTAATGCCTAGGCATTAGTTCGATAAAAATTATATATGTTTGTCCGAATCTGTATACTTCTATAGTACTCCCAGCTACAGATAAGGATATGAAAGTAAGGAATGAAAGAAATAAGCAAAACTGAATGAAACAAAATATTGCTGTTCTGAAAAGGAACCATAGATCAGCCTCATTGTTTCACATGATTTCCTGCATTTTCAATAATGTACCATAGTTGACTTTTGACTTGCACCACAGATTATAAACAATGAGGACCTTGAAGATCTGCACAAGATGGGCTCTGGTGCATTTGGAACTGTCTTTCATGGAAGATGGAAGGGAACAGATGTTGCCATCAAACGGATAAAGAATAGCTGCTTTGTGTATCCATCACCTGAGACAGATAAATTGGTTAGTTCCTGCAAATCACATGAATAGATTGAAATCACAATAACGATGCACATGTAGTAGTAGAAAACCATTTGATTAATCTTCCAGGTTCTAGCAAACAAGGTTTTGTGCATCAGAAAACACTAACGCATTCCATCATGCAGATTAAAGAATTTTGGAGAGAAGCTGCAATCCTCTCAAAACTACACCACCCTAATGTGCTAGCATTCTATGGGATTGTGAATAATGGACCTGGGGGGACATTAGCTACTGTAACGGAATTCATGGTCAGTGGATCCCTCAAGAAGGTCCTTCTGCGCAAAGACAAATTCCTTGATCGACACAAGCGAATAATTCTTGCTATGGATGTGGCTATTGGAATGGAATACTTGCATTCCAAGAATATAATTCATTTTGATCTGAAATGTGATAACTTGCTAGTGAATCTCAAGGATCCTTCTCGTCCCATATGCAAGGTGTGTCAAGCTTTCAGTAATATATTGACTGGATCTGCTAAATAGGAACAAATGAATGACATGAGATGATATAATAACCCCTTCTTTCCATATATTATATAAGTTAAACAGAGTAACGGGTAAATTGTGACTGTAGGTAGCTGACTTTGGTTTGTCCAAGGTGAAACAAACCACAATGGTCTCTGGTGGAATGAGGGGAACTCTTCCATGGATGGCTCCTGAAACACTTGCAATGAACAGTAGTAAGGTATCAGATAAGGTAGTAATCCAAATTCTCTTGATGAACCAGAAAAATAAAGATGTTACAAAGCACCGAAAAATTGTCATGGTATTGTGTGTGTCTCATATAGTCATATGACATTGAGCAAACAGAAAGCTAACTGAAGTGATTTTGCCCTCATAGATTTGCAAGCAAGCCTACATTGAAAAAAAAGATGCACAAGATCATTTGGTGAAATCCTTTCCAAAAACCTAAAATGTAGAACCATCCCATGGCTTCATTTTTTAAAAAAAACGTTATACTTATCATGTAAGCATTTGTGTATGTGTGTGTGTGATGATTCCTCGCATAGGTTTTTGTATTGTCTAAAACTAAATGCATCTTTGTTTGATACTATCACAGGTTGATGTTTATTCTTTTGGCATTGTAATGTGGGAAATACTCACGGGTCAGGAGCCATATGCTGGCATGAACCATGGAGGAGTCATAGGTGTGCTTAAAACACAACCAAGTTATTGTAAATGTAAAGGGCATCATATTCTGTAACACCACCTGATTACTGACTGGAAATTGCAGGAGGAATTCTGAGCAACACACTGAGGCCACCTGTGCCAGCCTCATGTGATCCGGAGTGGAGGAAACTAATGGAGCAATGCTGGTCAAACGAGCCTGAGAAAAGACCATCATTCACAGAAGTTACGAGCCATCTACGTTACATGCTAGAGGCCAGCCAAATCCAGCCACGAAGCTAACTTGAATGAGGATCACTATCTATCTATGCTTTTTGAGTTCATGGTGCAAATCTTACTTGTGTATATATTCATATTGTTCAGTTTCAGCAAAACTTAGTGTCCTTCATTGTACATGATCGTGGATATTTTGGTTAAGGCTTTTGCATGAGTATCTTAGATTTGCCTGCAAGTGTGTTATGGAACCAGTAAACAGAAGGCAAATGAAACTTGCGCTTCCTTGTCATTGATTTTTTGTACGTTGTCAGTGTAGTCGCGTTCCGAATTATCCTGAGTTCAATCATGATTTTTTTTATCTACTTAACTGGTGCTTCTCACGAGAATACATGGCCTGTAGCCATGTCTGCAATATATCATCATTACTACAAGTGCTCTACAAGAGACAAAATTAAGGCTAATTTGACCAAACCTACCATATGTCAATTGCCGAGGTCTCAAGAGCATCGGGCATGTGGTGCATGCGTTAAGGTACATATGACCTCACATTCTCACATATATGTGGTATAACTCAAAGACAAAAGGCAACCTTCATCTTTTTTTTTCCCACATAACCAATTTGCAGGGAATCTAAGAAATTTGCAGATCAAATTGAAGTGCATGTACAACTAACATTATAATCAGACAACATATTGCCATACCCCTTACAAACAACTTAATCTGACTGTTAAATCAGAGAAAAATGATGCATTTCTACCAATGACATCTACTTAAAAAACACCTCAGGACATTTGTGCCAAGTGAGCCATCTCGGATCACTGAGTGGGGATCAGTGGCATCGTCGCCCCAGTGAGGAAATACATCGAACTGCTCCTGTGCAACACATGGACCAAACCTAGAGAAATAAGAAGACTGAGAATGCGAGGAGATGGGGAGAGAAACCGTGATACCTAGATCGTCTCTCCACGAATCGTCACTGCAACATACTTCCACTGAGCGCACATGGGGCGGCGAGCGAAGGGTGGGAATGGCCTCTGCTCAATCGAGCAGCTCTGCACCGCCGGCGCCCGTCGAGCCGCGAATGACGCGGACACGCGGCGCATCCTTCTCCCCGTGAAGAGCCCATCTCCGGTGGCTGCTTCCGGAGCCGCTAGGCCTACCGGCTATGGCCTTGCTCGGCGTCGACTACCGCACGGACGGCGGCGACGCTGCTCGCCTCATCGCTGCAGTTTTGCACTTGGGAGTTTCGTGAACCGTTGGATCACGCTTCCACGGTCCATACTGGAGAAACTATGGCCGAGGAGTTTTGCGCAACGGCCCCTTTAACTAATTTATGTTATCTTTTATGCCCCCAAACTGGATCATATTTGGGGTTCCGTATAGCCGTTCGATCGAATTATGCGGCTGAGATTCCTCAGGAAAGGCAACCGGATGTATGTTTACGGTATAGTCCCTCATACTACTCATATTGTCGTTTATGTAATTATGTTCCTCCAAAAAGATTGCGATGGATAAGTGCGATCCAAATCCGCTCATCGTCTCCGTCCAATCAACTGTACACGGCTGAGATTCAAGTGGAATGAGTAGGTATTGTTTGCAAAATCAGCCCTTGGACTACTTTATATTACATAGCCGTCAAACTATTCTCCAGAACACCGGTGAACACTTGCTCCTCGCGACGCAGCCGCCGTCAGCGCCGGAGCTGCTCTCCGGCGTTGCGCCGCCTCTACCGCCTCCTGAATCGGCTGCGGACGCCTGCTGACTCTTCTACCATCGCTGTACGGTATGCTCCCATGTCATGATGTCACCCACTTGGCCGCCTCCATTGGCGGCTCCTGGGAGGAAGGGGAATCCGGCGGTTAGCGGGAATGTGGTGAATTTACAGCCATTGACGGTGGCGATGTGAGCTTGGGGGAGCCGTTCCTGCGACCGAGCACGGAGCACGCTGATCCTGCATAAGCGATGTGAACGTGTAAGCACCCTGATCCTGCATAAGCAATTTGATAGGTTCAATTTCATTGTCAATGGGAATTCTTTGTAAGAGTCTTGCATCTTTGCACTGTACTTTGTGTTGCTCCCTTTAGGGATTGATACAAGGGGAGACGGAAGAGCCAGGCGTTGTTACAGCTGATTGAAAAGAAGGGTACCCTTTGTTCATATGTGGTGCTACGCCAAGATTATTCCTATTTTCTTCCTTTTAGAATTCCTTAGCGATGCGTGCAGAAAAATTGTAAGGTGAAAACCAGTTTATGGGTCTGTTCTTTAAGTCAAAACCTGACAGCTTTTGGCTTTTGCTACAGTATCTAACTTTCAAACAGAGTATTTTCTAAAGATGGGATCTACAAGTTAAACGATCTACATGTTAAAAGCCCAATATCTGTACCAGCCAAAATCGCAAATGAGTATCTGTCTCATCGTAATCTGTACCGTAAACAGCCAAAATTCAAACATTTCAGTCAAAAGTCATAAGCTGCAGCCGAAAAGAACATGCCCTAAATGTTGTTTCTTTCATGTTACTGTGCGCATTTTGTTTCCAGTGGTTGTTTTGTAATCAGTACTCAAATCTTGCTATTTTTGTCCTGATGAAAACACCAATTTTGCAGATTATTGAAATCGTTCTTTTCCAAGAGTTTGTGGTTGAATTCGATTCAACTCGATTTATTCAACTTATATGAATATCACAATGTTCCAACTCTCAAATTACGTTCCTGGAGAAATTTATGGTGTTAAATTTGAAATAGTGCAGATGCTAATATCATATAACTTCATAAGCAACTTGCTGGATGAAGAATATCTTGTCAAGCCAGCTTTCTAGAGAGGAAGTGGTGCAGAAGCAAAGACGAACGTGTTAACCTAATTGACGGAAGAACCTATCAACCCTTTCTTTTTACTAGTAGCATTTTCCTTGCAAGGAGAGAAGGAGTCCTTTCGCTTTGACGAGAAAAGTAAAGGAACATTAAAAAGTAAAGGAACATTAGATTGGGCAAACCGCCGCCAGCATTGTTTGATTGAACACGATTACACGACGGTCTCTGATCTCTCTCTGCTTTTTCACGTCAGACGTTCACCGATCATTCAGGTGATGGGGCGGCTTGCCTTCATCCTCGTTGTGCTCGCGGTGGTCGGTGCCAACCAAAGCATAGCCTGCATGGGGAAGCATCAGGCACGGCCAGCGCGCTGCGTAGGGGTGGGAAGGGAGCGGATTGGTTCAAGCCTAGAACTGACTCTCATATCCAGAGTTTCTGTTGAGGGTAATGGTTCATTCTCTATGGTATCTATCCCTTGATCTATAAAAACTCTTAGGTTATATGATTCGGCCAAACCACATAGACCGAACCACATGACCCAAAGATTCTCATGGATCAGGGAATGGACACTATGGGGAACCATTACCCTCAATCGGAACTCTAGATATGAGGGTCAGTTTCAGGCTTGAACTGGTCTGCTCCATTCCTACCCCTAGGGATAATGCAATAGGCGTAGCCCGATGGGATATGTCGCGCCGTCTGTCAGGGCCGAATAGTTGGAGGCTGGAAGAGTAGTCATCCTGGATACACCACCACTGTTTATAATATCATTATTAGCTATTTTTATTCTAATCCTTAGCATCACCTATAAATACTAAAGGTTTAACTTTTTCTGATATAGCATCAGCTTCTAAGGTATATTTTGATCCCATACAATCCTAGCTTAGCACTAGAGCTGTAAAAAAAGCTCGAAGCTCGCGAGCTACTCGAGTTCGGCTCGCTCTAGGCTCGATTCGAGCTCGGTTCGAGCTTTAAACGAGCCGAACTCGAGCTTGATTTCGAGCTCGCAAGCTTCACTGAGCCGAACTCGAATAGTTCGCGAGCCCCGATTCGAGCTTAAATAGTAATACATATTAATTCTTACTCGAGGAGCTTACTCGAGCCGAACTCGAGCTCGAGCTTGTCTTATTATTGAAAATTAGTGTGTATTTGAATTATTTTAACTGTTATCGAGCTTATTAGAGCCGAGCTCGAACTTAAAATTTTCTTATTATTGAAAAATAGTGCATAATAAATCATTTTAATTGTTATCGAGCTTCAACGAGCCGAGCTCGAGCCTACTCGAGCTTAGGCCGAGCCGAGCTCGAGCCCAGTTCCGAGCTCAGACCTCAACTCGAGCTTCTACCGAGCTCAAGCCTGGAAGACCAAGCTCGCTCGAGCTCGGCTCGTTTACAGCCCTACTTAGCACGTACTGCTATCTATTGGCATCACTACGAAAAAATTTCTTTACAATATCATTATTAGCTATTTTTTACATTAACCCTTAACATCACCTATAAATACTAAACGTTCAATTTTTCTCATATAGCACCAGCTTCTAAGATATGCTTCGGTCTCATACAATCCTAGCTTAGCATCTACACTACCTATTGGCATCGGTACGAAAATAATCTCTTATTACATTGTCTTAGGACCTAGGGGTGCATATGCGCTCAGGACCTACGGGTGCACTTGCTCTGACGAAGAAAAACATAAGCAGCAGGCGACGACGACTCGTTCTGGAGTGCTGATTTCCATTACACCTTACACGCGAGTATAGCGAAACGGCTCCATCAAATTCGCTCCTGAAAAACTGTGAGCTGCTCGACATGTGCTCAGATCAAGCCAGAAACTCCTTAAGTACTAAATTTAACAGTGTTGCATTGCATGAATGAGACCACAGCCGCACATTACGTTAATATCCTACCAATATTTACATGTGTTGATTGATATTAGCACTGAAACCATCCAATAAAAGCTGTACATTTTCCTGGAATCTTTTTTTGTGAGGATTTTCCTGGTATCTTTTATATATGTATATCACTGAACGCTAACAATCCGGTCATGCAGGTTATCATGACTAGACCTAGCAAACCATTTTGGAGAATAGATCATCTAGAGCTGAGTACAAGGGCTGGGCAGCTCTGGGCCTCTCCACCTTCCCACACAGGATATCGCTTGTGGTCAAGTAAGCGTCCCCGTAGAAGTGCAGATTGGTTTCGGATCTGGTTGTCACGACATTTCCTTCCAGTGAGACCCCAACAAAGGCACCTGTTCAAAGTTTTCAAATAAAGGAGTTTATGAATCAGGAGGATATCGAGATAGTTGTTTTATGACTTACGAACTTCCCAAAAGGTAGAGCCAAAAATAGAAGATTATTTTTTACTTGCAAAGATTTCCTTTGGCTAATGAGAGGATTGAATCTGAGCTTTTTTTTTCTTCAGAAATGCCACTACAAAAGTTACTTTTCGAATTATTATTTAACATGCAACAATAAACAGTTAAACACCCAAGCAAAGATAGTTAAAAGGTGATAAGAGATATTAGAAAGCTCAGTCCAGTATGTAAAAACTTTCATTTGGAATTTCTATTTGATAACAATACCGGAAACATGCTGGTTCCCACCCATTTTTATTATTTCTAATATTAAGCATGTATTCAAAAGACAAGCACTGTCAAGAGGCAATTTTGTCATTAGTACCTTTGCTGCAGCTGTAAGTGTAGCATATCCCAGAACCTTTTTCACTGGCCCGAACATCTGCTTCAAAGGCTCTGCCTATTGGTCCTGCTGCCGCACTCAATCCTGCCCCAAGAGAAAGATGCATGCGGCTGCTGAATGCCTTGACAGCTTTACGATCATGAAGCACAATTATAAAATCTGTCAATTCTCCCCCAATCTGGAAAATACAAAGAAAGCCTCATCAAAGGGAGATCAACGATCCTAACAACAAACTGTAGTTCAGCATCCAAATCATCACAGTGCTTCAATATCAACTTGCTCTTTACATTGTGAAAATCACCTATATAAATGGGCCATAATGCTTAAATGCATTTCACAGAAGTTATTCAGGAAGGTGATGCAGATTATTGGGATTCCATGGTTTCTTTATGGACATATACATGTAGTAAATTAAAGCAAGGCAGAAACTCATCAGGTTAGTTTGCTCATCAATTCGTGCATTTATTAACTTGCTTATGCCCTTCAATAGGATAAATGTATACCTAATCCGGTCAGCCTATCTTAATTGAATAGCATAAAGGTTCTTATTTCTGGTTAAGACCACAAAATTTTTATATCTGACCAGCATAAATCATAGATGTTATCTGTGCATTAAGAGAAATAAGATTTTATTGCGCAAGTACCTGCACTCCCCATCCCAATCCAACAGATAAAATTGCTGATGGGGCAGACCATGATCCATCTGACCTGCGAGCAACAACAAGTCCAGTGCCGACTTTGTACGTAAGAACTGCACCCGCCTTGGCAACTGTTAGCACAGCGAGCCCCTTTGCTCCCTTGAGGATAGATGATGGGATGGACTTCTCAGGGTTTAATCTGGCAACCTACATATTCCAAAACAGAAACATTTCTCAGCTCTGGATGACAAAGTTACATCTCCTTGAAGGGTAAAACATCACACTTACCTGGCAATATTTCTTCATCATATTTGTTGCCTTGTATATCTCATACTCCATTGATAAACCAACAGGCAAGTTCAACCAGCTTCTCGTGCTTGTCCAATCCATGACATCATGTTTGGCTGGCTGCATGGCATTACTATTGTAGTTGATCAATATGCCCTGAAGTGGATCAAGTCTATCGTAGCAAGCATCACAAACTCTCTGAGGAGCACGCTGTCTGAACTTCATGGGCATCAAGCATCTTCCCTTAGAACAATCTTTGCAGAATATACCCCCACAGAACCGGCAATGGTGCCTTCCACGAATCAGTGCTGTGAAAGGAGAACTGCACTGCAGGCACACATTAGTAGAGCTATCTGGTAACCACTCTGGGGGATCTGCCTGCAACACCTCCCTGTATGCACTGTACTGTAAAGCATTTGCTTCAAGTAGTGGCGGCGCACTTGGAACGCAGACAGATGGATGCACGTTAACACCACCATCCTTGTCAGATCCTAGAAATGATACATCTGTGCTGAAACCTTGCTGCTGCAATGTATTATCCTGGATCTTGTTTCCGCCCGAAACGATTGCAGCCAGCCCACCTAGAACAGTCTTCAAATTGATAGTTGGGCTAGCTCGAGTTGGAGTGAACAGATCTTCTCTTGAATCATACTCTGATGGAAAGTCTGGTTCCAGAGATGGCTCGTAGAGATAATCGTGCTCCGGATATTTGCTTCCTGGAACTAGATTGGACAGATGAGCTCCCTTACTGTGGTTGCTATCGATTTTGGAGAGGGAAGAGTATGATGTCACTTCATTTGGAGTCCCCATGGAATCATTTAGATACAGCACTCATGTAGTAATAACACAGAACCACCTGCAAGTGGTTGTACATAACTTCTATTAACAAACAGAGATGAAAAGAAAAATATTAATATGGCAGATCCTTCAAAATGTTTCTCTATTTCATTATCGGATCAAGAAACTCATCCTTTCACCTAATTCGTTCATTGTATCGTGTACTTTTAACAGACATATGAAACTCTGTACGCATATTTGAGAATCAGACGGCTATGGAAAATACACGGTTTGAACAATGATTAGCATTCCAGTTCTTCACCTTCTACAGCAATAAGCATTGCAACAGAGTCACGAGCGATCCAAGTAATTCTATGCGCATCATGAATCTGAACTCTGAAGGCATCTAATTGAAACTAGAGGTGCAACTGCGCTGCAACAAATACGCTCGAAATAATTCCCAAACAACGATGACTTGCAGCATGTATACCTAACGTCTACAGCTAAGCGATCGGGACAAGAATTCCGAAACCCTACATGGGATAGATGGGTCGATCAACTGACAGATTAACCCTATCGAACCAACAGACAGAAATCAAGAACAAGCACGATAAATCAAACAAAAAAATTACGCGGTCGGATCAAACGGCGCGGCAAAGGACGCTAGCTAATCGCCTCCATCCATCCTAACGAACCGCACAGCCGTAGAAAGTAAGAGCCACGGTGAATCCAGGGGAAGCAGAAGTTACCGAGCTCTAGGCGTACCGGATCGGACGGGGTTTCGAGGCGATCGTCGCGGCTGGGCGCGGGAGGAAGCTTCTGGGCGGCGTGGGGTTGGGGATTGGGTTGGTTTCTTCCGTTCGCCTGCAAGGGTAGGGGGAAGGGGGCAGGAAGGGAAGCAAGGCTAGGTTCCCGGTCGATCGGGCCACGGCAGACCTGGGAATGGGCTGTCGGCATAGCCCAGCATGGTCCATATAAGCATGACTTGTTAGGTACAGTTTGATTGGCCTATTTATCTAAATAGGTCGTACTGTGCCGATTTATAGACCTAGTCTCAGACTTAACCATGGCACAATAAGTTACTGAGCTATGTCAGGATACATGTAGCACAAAGGGCTAAGGATGTCCTGTTTAGGCCAACCGCTCTCTTTTCTCTCTCTTAGTCTCTCTCCTACATTCCCACTCCTCTCCTCCCTAGCGCCATTGCCATCAGTGGATCCCATCACCTGATGCTCTCCCTGGGCTAGTGCTAGTCGCTTTGTGTTTCCCCTCCGTTGTATCTATTGCTCGTATCTTCCTTTGGCTTAGATTGAGCCCGTGGCGCTCTCCCGTGGCGGTCGACGGTCCTTGGTGTCCTCAGTTATGGCGTCGACCGGACCTTGTTGATGTCGAGCCGGCCTCGATCCTTGGGTGTTGTCGTACCATCTAACCACCGTCGCCGACCTCCTGACTTCTGGCCCCTCCCACCGCCTCCAGCATCGTGCTGCTCCACCTGCCTCCCCACCCCCACCTCCTCCACCGCTCCACCCGCCCCTCCACCTGAGCCACTTCCTCCGCTGCTCAGCAGCTTCGCCCCACACCCCCACTTCCAACGTCACTCCACTTGACGCTCGCCCCCACCTCATCTGGTCGCTCCGCTCGCCCACCTACTCCGCGCTCTCTGGTTGTGCCTACTCCACCCCTCCCTCCCTCGATCCCTCACCCTCTCCTCCATCGGCGCGCCGCCTCCCGCCTGCCCCTGGGCCCTCACTTCCTCCGCCACCCACCTCCTCGGCTCCTTCACCGCCACTCACTAGATTCGTCGTCGGCCACCCCTAGCCCCTCACCTTGTGGGCTCTGCTCTTACGCCATGGGGCCTAACAGGCCGTGCTGGGTTGACTCGTGCCTAACCTTGTGGGCTGGCATGGTCTATATATGTAACATTTGGTTCTCCATTCTATTCATTACGTGATTGTCCCAAAAATTCCATGCTCTCACTCTTCTTGCTGTTCTTGCGCACCATTATAAAGGTTAATGAATATCTAGTAATAAGCATCATCATGTTCATATCAGAGGTTTGTGTCTGTGATGTAATTCAGACTTAGTTGCATGATGACTCGTAATAGTTGATTTAGCTTTCACTACTGTTAATTTTGAAGCCACTGGATTCTCTCTTGTTCAGTTATACTTTAATACCCCTTAGGATGAACAGGGTCGTTACCGTCCTCCGCGGTGAGGATGCCCTTGAGTAGAATCGGCAGGCTTGTTATGGATTTCAACCATTCTACGTCCTGCAAAAGCACTGGATGTGAGAGCACATGCTACATAATCAAAAAGTTCACTACATTGGTATGAATTCTCATGCCATTGTACCTTCCATGATAACGATGGGCCCTTGGGACGCCCTTTCTACAAATTAAAAGGAGAAGCTTTCGTTTGAGGTTTTTTTTTGACAGTAAACAATAGGGGAGGCCTCTTCGATATATTGATAAGGATAAGGTTTATGTTAAAAAAAAAAGAAAATAAAATATAGTACAACCCCTTCAGGGCAAAGAATCAAGAAATTGAAGCTATCCAAATAAAGAGAGTGTTTATGATGCTGTTTGAGTATTTCAGAAAGAGGAGTTCATCCACTGCCACCAATGATTTATTATCAACTTTTTTACAACGAAGCATACTCCAAATCAAAGTTTGTAGCAAGCAAATATTTCACTCACATTAAGATCTTCTATTGATACTAGACCTCGAAGGTTCGGATTGCGTGGGGGAACCAACCTGCATGAACAATCAGTTCAGTAATCGAACATAACAAAAAGAATTTTTGCACCATGCTGATGTTCAAGCTCTTAAAACTTTACAGTGGTGAGTAGCGTTTTACTTATTTCTGATATCAGTTTCACGCCGACCAAGCAAGGGAGTGTCGACCGTCAAAACGATCGCCTTGAATCCACAACTCTCAACCCGCCGTGTAAAGTTACCGTAACATCTCTGTTCTTGAACGTTGATCACCTATAATGCTTACGAAAAATTTCAGAGATCATGAATACCTATAATGCGGCGCGAATGGGCCGATCGAGCCGCGCGCCGAGAGCCTGAGATCGATCGAGCTGCGAATTTTGATGGCGTTACGGTTATGGGAGGATGCGCGCGCGGTGTGTGTGATCGAGTGTAGCTGGCAAATTTGACAAGGGCATGCAATGGGAATCGAGGCTCTGACTGAATGCGATTGCTACAAGGTACTGAATCTTGGTGATGTTCTGAATAAATGTTCTGTCACCATATATTCCTGCCATCCCTTACGGATCATCCTGTAGATCCATACCATATATACTGCAGCTTAGTTCTGAAACTGATCAATATGGTATGTCCCCTCCTCGCACTGCGATCCTGCATGGTGCACACATGCTCACTCTGAATGTCTGAATTATTGCTGAGTCACAACTCACAGCAGGGACCTGACCCGATCACCCTCGGTCTGGACATGGGTCCGGGTGATATCCCCCACGCTCGGCAGCCGCAGAGCGCCATGGCGAGCTCCAGCTCCCTGTTCAGCATCTCGATCACGTGCTTCGCCCCAGCCTCCCCCCTCGCCGCCACCCCGTAGAACACCGGCCTCCCGACCTGCAATCCGGCACAATTTTTTGCATCTAAAATTTTCCAGTTCGAACGGATGATAGACAGCAGGAACCGGCCGTTCACCCAGGGCCGTTCCTGTAATTTAGGAGGCCCTAGGGCATAATACAAGTGGAGGCCAATTATTCTAATATAAATATGTAATAATACCTTTTATTTCAATTGCAAAAGCTAAAGCTCAATACAATAACCATTAGACTTAGTATATCACAAAATACAAAGTATTTATTGATGATATTAGACTTAGTACATCACAAAATACAAAGTACTTACTGGTGACAAAGAGTCGAAGACTCGAAGTGTAGCCTGTGGAGGCAGACACCGCGGAGCGCGCAGAGCAACTCCTCTACTCTTGGACAAACTCGTTACTCTGGCACTAGTAGTAGGGGAATAGAGGATGCGAATAACCTCAGATTTCTTACCTTCATCCGCCCACGGTCCACACCGGCGTATGCAATGGCTATATGAGGGGATTTCGAGTAGAGCCGTTGCAAAGCGAAGAAATAAAAAACGAATTGGTTGGGAATCGAAGAAATCGGGCTCTTCCTCTTCTCCTCCATTAATGGTGACACAGCGACAATAGTGGCGTTTTTTGTGGGGAAGAGATCGGAAGAGTCAAGAGTGGTGAAGCCACGGAGAGGAATAGGATACGAGCAGGTGGCGTGCGATTGGGGAATCGGGATCTAGTGAATCGATGCGTCTCTCTATGAGGGAGCTCATTAGCTCAGCGCCAGATAATGCCATTATGGATTGGGCTGTTACTTGACTAGTTGTCTTCAGCTAGCCCAATCAAATATACAGAACCCCATGCGGCCATGCCCACGAGAGTATTCAATGACTGAATGACTGTAGAATAATACGTAGACTAATCAATGATTCATGTATTGATGTATATATACATGGGCTTGGGCTAGGGGCCCCTAGTTTTCATGGGCCCTAGGCGGTTGCCCTGCTGCCTAGGCCCAGGGCCGGCCCTGCGTTCACCGATGGTTGCCAGTTTCTTTCAGGAGGAGGCATACGTACCATGACTGCTCGTGCACCGAGCGCGAGAGCTTTGAAGACGTCCGTGACTCGCCGAACTCCGCCGTCCACCAACACCGGGACAGCCCACGCGACCGCCTTAACCACCTGCAGTCGTGACGCACCGCCCTTTTTCAGCCACTGGAGGCAACTGACTGTTGAAATTAATCTTGATGATTTATACATGGTTGTCGGTGCCATAGTCGAAACCACATGCGAGAAGGCGTGGTTGAAGGACTGGTCGGTGCCGTGGTCAAAGCCACGGTCGAAGGTTTGACCAGCAATCCACGGTCGGTACTCAGGCGAGGTTGAAGCAGTTTCAGAAGCCATGGTCGAAGCATCGAGATGATGCATCGTGATCGGAGAGACCGTGGTCGGAGTGACCAATCGTGGCACGGGTGTGAGTGGTCGGTTACGACCACGTTGTTTGTGGTCGTAACGACTAGCATCGTGGCGCTTGTGTGAGTGGTCAGTTACGACCACATTGTGTGTGGTCGTAACGACCAGCGCCATAGCGTTTGTGGGAGTAGTCAGTTACGACCAACACCGTAGCGTTTGTGTGAGCGGTCAGTTACGACCATGTTGTGTGTGGTCGTAATGACCAGCGTCGTGGTCGTGACACCTGTATGAGGTCGTAGTCGTGGCGCCTGTGGTCATGGTCATAGCACCATGCTCGACAGTACAGTAATCAGTGCTCAGACGACCTGTGTGGTCGGAGGTGCGGTCGAAGGCAAGCCATGGTCAAAGCACCGGTCACTGTAGCAGACGTGTTCGGCCGAAAGTGAGAGCGGCCAGTCACTATAGCAGTCGTCAGCACTCTGCTCGGTGTGGGCAGCAGTTATGGTTGGTACGCACTGTAGCAGTCGTCAGCAGAGCATGGGCAGACAAAGGAGCATGGGCGAGCAGCGGAGCAGTTGAGTGCTCCGTAGGGAGGCCCGGCTGTATATATATACCATGTAATCTGTAAGAACAGAGTAAGTCGAATAAGCAGAGAAAAAGGAAAGGCGACGTAAGTTGTGTTCACGTTGGGAAAATTTCCCTCGTGCCTGTTCGTTTGACTTCCTTGTGTAGTGTGCGTCCACGGATAACTCGAGTCTGCTCTGTTCTATGTCCAACAATAGAGTGGTCGAGAGTCAGTTGTTCTTCCTGCCCTCTATTTTCACCACGTAGTCGTAGGAACTGCGGAGTGGTCGTATTGAGTTCGGGCGTACAGATCCTGAGACGGTTCTTCCCCAACACTTGGTATCAGAGCACTCGGGCTCATGTTCCGACCGAGTGTTGATCCTTGGAGGGGATTAAACCCATCACTGACAAGCCAGGCACGTTGTAATAAACACACTTCCATTGTCTCACACATGGTTTTTCAGTTCATGCATGTCATTGTCAGGGGAGAACGTGGCATGCATGTGGCGTGAAATTTACTCCCTACTGGAGACTAGAGGAGGACGAGCACAGTTCTTTACCTCTTCGAGAGCAGATATGGTGGCCGGCGCGTAGTCGAGCTGCCGTGCGCCGTGGTCGGACACGATTACGCCGGACTCCCCCGCCTCCACTGCTTTCCTGGCAGTATTTTTTTGTTGTTTGTTAAGGTTATGCAGAAAAAATCAGTGATAATTAACATGGTGTTAACATTGGCATTACGTTTTCTCTGCACGCCAGTGAAGAAGATGAACAGTTATCAAAGTAGTTGCCATCGACGATGCCCTTCAGTAGAATCGGCAGGCTTGTTATGGATTTCAACCACTATACGTCCTGCAAAAGTTAGTCAGAGACTAAGAATTTATGTTCGAAAAAAAGTTAGTAGGCAGGATCATTTAGCAGCAAGGAAGTGCCTTCAAGACTACTGCATTGGCTCATGACTCCTTTTTTTCAGACTTCATTACAGCAGTGGGGACTCTTGCCAAGTACTGAGGCAATTTAAGGTTAGTGTCTTCACGGTAGATTATTGTGTCCATCTCAGCATGTTACGTTATGAAGGACCATATGAAGGATAATATTGTAGTAAATTATTGTAAATTTTGTGAAGTGTGTATTTGATTTTGCAAAGATTGTATTTTGTCTGAATCTTTTTCTGAATTTTCCAGGAAAACCAGTCATACCACCGGTATGGTGTCCGGTCAGACTGCTAGAAACGATATAACCGCAGCAGTCATACCGCATAGTGGTAGTACCGCAGCGGTCGTTCTACGGTTTACTTGCTGGCAATCTTCCTTAAATTTAAAAAAGGTCAGAATTTTGACAATAATTCTCTCAATCGTTAGTTAAAATAGGTTTTTGATATCATAGAAAAAGGTGTATGCCAATTTTTAAGTCATTTGGATCTATAGATCAAAAGTTACATATATTCTTCGTTTCGAAATAGTGTTGATGCTACTGCTTATCGGGTTGAATTCACTATAGCAGTACTGCCATTTTTTTACTATTTATTCCTTGAATTTTAGCTCTTTAATTTGCTGGCTTTTGTGTTGACTTTTCATCCTAAATCTTCATAGATCTGTAGCTAATGGAGTGAGGGATTGGCGAATACTTAGGGGAAATTTTGAAGGTACCATTCGCCCCTTTGTTGTCCTACTGGTCCTATAAGTGGTATAAATCCTTGCTTGTTCTTTTCATAAATCTTAACTGGTCTTAAGAGCCATGACATAAAATAAGTATTCAACAAAGCCGCCCATTTTCGATGGAGTTAATTTCTTTATTAAAAGGGTCATATGCTATCCTACATCAAGGCTCAATAGACTACAATTTGCCAATTTGGATCAAATTCAAGAATCCCTATATTATACTAGCTGATGATCAGGTTACACCGGATGTCGAGGCAAACAACAAGGCTCGAAATTTTTTAATTCAAGGGTTTAATCGATCTAAGTTTGAGTGAGTTGCTCACTTGAAATCTGCTTATGAGATCTGAAAGACCCTTGGTGACTACCATGAGACGAGGTCGAGAAAGTGCGACAGAACCAACTGAAAAAAGAATATTCAAAGATCGAACAAAATCCTGATAAATCCTTGGATGAGTTGTGGGAAAGGTTCAACAAGATTATTCATGAGAACTACTCATTCCTTGAATTTCTAGCTCCTTGATTTGTTGACTTTTGTGTTGGCCTTGCATTACAAATCTGTATAGCTCTATAGCCAATGAAGTGAGAGATTAACGAATACTTGGGGGAAAATTTTGAAGACACCATTCGTCATTCTCTGTTGCCATACCAGTCTTACACATGAAGAGCATATATTGTTTGTACAGATCATGGCTTTGAATATAAGTGGTGTACCATCTGATGGATGATTCAGACAAGTCCTTGTAACTACTGTTGAACACACTTATGAACAATCTCTCCTCTTAAACACCTACAGTGCTTATAAAAAATTCAGATATCACATTATCTGGAAAAGGAATTTTAGCATATAACTGATAAAAGCGAATGGCATTGCAACTGGATGCAACCTCCTCAATTTTGCAACTTGATAAGAAAACACATGAACATGTGTAACAATCCATGGAGGAAAAGGAAATGAAAGATGACTGAATGATCCTTAAATATCAGTTGTTACAAACCATTTTGGTGTTACATGATGCTGCAGCTCTCTCTGTAGCCACCTGCCCTGCAATAAGCATTTAACCAAGAGATACGGAGATATTACCAGTACTTAGATGCCATATTTTACCATTTTAAACTTAAAAGGTTTGAATTCTGAGACCTTCTGGATTTGCTAATTTGTGTGCCCCCGTTAGAGCGAAAATTATGGGTGAGGGCATGTCATATCACAATAAGCTTGTTGACATGTCTATCTTCCTGACATCTACAAGAACTCGAGGTCGTAAACTGCAGAATCCACACCGAGAAAATCTTTGAGTTCTAATCTTCATTGAATAATGAAGTTGTAACTTAAAGATGCAGTACGAACAGTACATAATTCTTCTATATGCTGCAATATTCTCCCTCCGCTCCCCCGTTGATATAATCATAGTGCATCTTTGGCAGTGCTTTCTTGGCGAGTTCTTGATACTCGTGGATATTGACTGGAAGATTATTCTCCATTTCTGCTACTGCCACATACAATAGTTTAAAGGTTATTCAGCTGTTGAAAATATCTGTGTTTCAACTATACAGCAGTTCAGAAAATTTAGGCACATGACCAACAAGATGCCTATTTTCAGTACAGGTACCAAATCATTTCATTTTGGATGCATATATCGAAAATTTAAGCTCAAATATTCAGAAAGAATTATAAATTACAGTAGTAGCAACCTTTTAGATCTGGCCTTTTCTTTTGAGCAGACAATTTATTAGTTCATGTTCCTGGATCATTGAGCCGATTAACGTTTGACGTTTATTTTAGAAGAAACAACGTTTGGCATTTATTTGGTTTGTCAGTTCCTGTTAACTGATCCAACCCCAAGAAATTCTGATTTCCAACTGCATGTCATATCTTTAGATTTGATTGTTAGGGACATGAGGTCGTCATCCTAGTTATCGGCAAGCAAGAAGAAGAAGGAGAGAACAGGATTCATCTTCCTCCTCTAAAGTTTCTCCCAGTTCAAGCCGTCGCCACCCGGCCCTCCTCCGCGTGGTGTTTATCTCGGAGCATTCAAGATTTACAACAACATGCTTATCTACCTAGTGTTCAACGGAAATCAAGAAGAGCAGAGACCAGGCAGGACTAGAGCCCAGAGTATACGTACAAACCAGCAGCAAATTGAAGCCATAACCCCCCTTATACGAGTGAATTGAAGAAGGGACCATGAGCACCACCATACCTCCAGAGATTTAGGGGAGGAAGGACAGCTATCAAAGATATCAGAAAATATGAGTGAAGGGGGAGGAGGAGGGGGCTTACTGCTGGCTCAGAAAGATGAGCGAGGTGAGTTAGTGCGATGTCAGAAGCCAAGCAGAGGACAAGACGGATGCCGGCCACATCCAGGTCCTACACTCCAGAACCGAATGATAATCATGTTTCACTGATCACCTTATATGCGCTTTATTTTTCTAATTGTCTATACTTGGCCCTACTCATGTTCAATTTCTGATTCCACCATTGGTTACATTGCAACTTGCAAGTAATGAACAGTGCCGTGATTTCCATGTTTAAGATAAAACACCATTAAATAAGGGCTACACAAGGACCTAGAAACTGAATTTTAATTAAATGATCACATTTTTATATGCCAAATTTCTCGTGAAATTAGTTTTTTTGTATGTGTGCTATCTGATAAGTCTCGTCTTCCTCGTGAAGTGTAGCATGGGAGTTGCAGAACATAGGATCTCTTCAATTGAAAAACACCCTTTTTTTCTTTTGGACAGACGAAACTGGAATGCATTTAAAACACTGCGGTCCTTTTCAATTCAGGATGTACTACTGCCAGTTATGATTAGCAGATCATTTTCTTTGCCTGGGAACTGCAGGACAGTACAATGTTACATTTTTATTACTTATTATTATTATTTTGCGATATCCTTGCTGCTCCTACTGAAGCCCATGAGCCTTGCAAGGCATCAGCATGCTTCATGTGAAGCTGAACTTCTGAAACTGATATCTCCCAAGTGAACTATCTGGAAGGGAAATTTACCTTCGATAATCTAAGATTATCTCACTTGCACAAATACTAAATCTCATAAGAAATGTTTACAAATAATTCTGGTAAAACTACCACTTGGTACCGTGTCCACTGACTAGAATTTATCATTGGGCGAGACTTGGCAGTAGCTAGATGCTGCATTTTCAGCAAGTGAAGTGATGCCACAAACACATCGCTTACATGCACATGCTATGATCGATGTTTCGTACGTCAGGCTTGACTTGCCAGTTCAATGGTGAACAGAAGGCAGTTTATTGTAGCTTCCATGGAGCAATGCATAGATCAGATTCAGACGACTCTGTTGATTTACACTTCATGGACTAATGGAGCAATGCATCCTTCACTTGCATCATGTGCAAGCCTGCAAGCCACACACGTTTTGCTTCTACGCATGGCACTTATGGAACAATAAAGACTCTACCACTACTAGTACTACTCCATGGATAATTCGACAGACTCGCACATATCCTCGACCAAGCTTGTGCATTGGCATTGAAGCATCATCACCATTATACATGGACACCACATCAATGGAGATTGTAGACTGTCCTATGGTGGGCATTTTGGGGGCATGTGAGGTGTTGGGGTTGATGAGAGATCATGCTCATGTTGTATAGTTATTGTAGCACACAGCCTTGTACCCTCTCTCACAAGGAGACACAGCATTGTGCCCTCAGTACATTCTTATTGCTTTCTAGCAACTGAGTCATGGAGTAGGGCATGCCCCAGCCTTGTTAGGGCATCTCCAATAATGCCACTTTAATTGTCTCTTAATTATACTAAATTTCTATGTAGAGGAGAGAGAAAGTAAGGAAAAAGAATGTACTATCTCTTATGCAAGAGACAACTAGAGTACATGAACCAACGCAAACGGTAATGAAATATGAGGGAGAAAATATAATGAAAATAATATAACATAGTTAGATAAATTAATTTTAAAGATAAACTATTGGAAATGTTGTCTCTAGTGCTGTCTTTAAGTGAGGTGAAAATCTTAGAGACGACTTTAAGAGACAGACTATTATAAATACCCTTAACCTGTGTTTAAGCCTTTAATGATTTTGTAAGCAAGGGATAGTGCTCCCTCTACTGGCATTCAATGGGCAATGAATGCTGCTTGAAAACATGAATGCCACATAGGTCTCTAAGATCAACACTGACATAGTAGCAGCACTACTAGCTCCATTGATCGGAGCACCCCATACATGTGGTCAGTCTGTATCTGTGCTTTCATGGGATTAATTTGGTTTGCATGATTCATTTGTGACCGTGCATCATTGGATCACTACTCCTTTTTTTCTCCATAAAGTTTTCATTCTTGAGGACTCGACGGTGCCCCAAAATTAGCCTTTATAAATTGGTTTTTGGATTTAATGCTCCCTAGTATGCGAGGAGTACCGAGTACCATGAATAAACTCTAGAATGAAGTACTACCTAAAAATCCTAATGGCCTGTTTGGACATGAGAACTTTCAACTAGTTTCTGATATGCGAGGGATTTCGAATTAACCGTGGAAATTCTCCTAAAAAACCCCACTCGTCCAAATAGACCCTTAAACCTGTTCTGGAATCGGGATGCATTTTCTGATGATTTCTGGTAATTAGCAATATTTTGTCCAGTTTGCAGCAGCAGCTGACTAGAGTGGACTTGGAATCTAATGTAACGCATGTTTTCATGTCGGATGCAGTAAGTGTGTTTCTGCTCAAGTGGTCAAGGCATGTAGAGCAGCCAGTTTGCTACAGAGTACAGACATGCGGTCCACCCTCCGTATATCTGATTCACTGTCTCAGTCTTAGAACTGCGTCAGAAAAACCATACGAACTGCCAATACTTTTTATTTGGCGCTGAATTGCCGGGGACCAACGAATCTGTGGGTTTTCCTAATCTCGTCTATTAGATTTTCGTTTCATATGATGCGTTAGATTGAGAGGAAGTACTACACAATAAAAAGGACTGAGCGTTTTTGTTTTTGAGATGGTCAAAACTCGAGACTGCAAAGCTTCATAAAATCATCGTTGCTGGGCAATCCATAGAATTTTACACTATAACAAAAAAAAAACATATGTATAAAAGACCATATTACCCTCCTTAATTAGCTTACTTATTGCTTTTGGATGGTGTGCTTTACTCGATCTATGATAGTAAATGACCTTAGGAATAATGAATGTGGGAAATATGCAAAGGAAAAATATAAAAATTTACATAAAAATTATAGAATGGTATGCATTTGGGAACGGAGAGAATATATTCTTTACACAAAAGGATGGAGCTTTAACGTTTACCTAGCGGATACGAGAAATGCGCGATTGAACATTTAAACTTGTGATAAACTCCATTGATTTGATACACTGTTTCTTCTTTCTTCTTGTTCTTTTTTCCCCTACTTTTTTTCTGCCCATATGTATAGATTGGCAACATCTAAAATTGGGGAAACGCATAGGAAATGTTGCTCACCTCCCGTTCCTCCGTCCTCTCTTTCGTACTTCTGGGACAGTACTTGTACACAAAATGACACCAATGGTGTTGCCACAAGAATTCAGCGCACCAACCTCAAAATTGGCCTGTACAGATAAGTATTAGTAATATATTCTTCAATAAACTCCTTTTTATTTTGTCATCCGTGCTCAGTTGCTCACCAAACCCATTTCTGGAGTTGTCAACTCTGTAATTGATGCTGAATTGTTGGAGGACGTATACCCCATTAATGTGGATATTGGCCTTGACCCATCATAAATTGAGGTATTAACGTCTCATTCCGATGTGATTTGCTACTGTTGGAAGGCAAACATTAATGACTTTTAGCTTTGTTCTTTTGTCTGTCTTTTGA
Source organism: Dendrocalamus latiflorus (assembly GCA_017311315.1). Classification (NCBI taxonomy): domain Eukaryota; kingdom Viridiplantae; phylum Streptophyta; class Magnoliopsida; order Poales; family Poaceae; genus Dendrocalamus; species Dendrocalamus latiflorus. The sequence continues at coordinate 24,656,792 of CM029671.1, read as the reverse complement.
TTTGTGTGACAATCAAAATAAACAGAATAGCTATTTGGAAAAGGATTTTTCCATAAAATCATATGTACCGTTCACATCGACGTCTCTGTCATCTACTACTGTCTCAAAAAATACAGATAAAAACCTTCAATGAAGCAAAAAAAAATATCAAACATGGCATTTAATTGCTAGACATTCAGGCTCAGTTTAAAATGTAGCATCCACGTAGGAATTTTATAGAAAAATCCACGTAACGGAGAGCATGTGGAGGTTCTCTCCTACCAAATGCCCACGTCCTTGGTTATCCTAAACAAGGTGTGAGCAGTACAACTTACCACATGCCATTGGTTTGATCTCTGTACGTACACTACCAATTCTCAAGGAGAAAAACCGACGTATCTCACCACCGTGCGAAGAATTGCTTGGCCGTTCGTTGTTAAGGATCATCAAATCGAGGAGCGAAATCGACCGCACGCGCGCGGGCGGTGCGAGCCTGCGAGGACGGCGCGGCGGGGAAGCCAAGCGAGAGAGGAGAGCAACCTAAGGCCCGGATCGTTTTGGCTTCGGCTTCTGACTTATTTTTCACTATTTTTAAATTTTGTTTTTTTTCTGATTTTTTTATTTTTTGAGCTTTTTTACTGGATCTTTTTTCCCGTATTCGTTTGCATTACACGTGATGGGCTAACCCGTTTTTTCTATTTTTAAAATTTTTTAAATTTAATTATACCAAATAAGCCACCTTCAGCTACAGTGTAATTTCAACCAGCTACAGTGAAATAAGCCATAAACCACAGCCCAACCGATCACCACCTTAAGTGACTTAGAACTTCTATGTATTATTTTCTAAAAGTTATTTTTTATAGCAAATAATTTTTCTATAATATCTAACTTTTAAATTAAATGTTTTTAAAGACAAGATCTACTAGTCAATTATAATGTATACTATAATAACATTATTTATATCAACTAAAATCGTACACGAATGTCTTTATAAACTATTACTATTTATCAGTTAAACGTATGTGCGCTCGCGTCGCACCGTTCGAGCCGGCTGTCATGCAAAGCCCGCCGTTGTTGCCGATCAATCGCCGGTCTCTCGGCTCGAGCCGTGATCGACTGCCGTCTCAATGAGTCGATTCGATTCGATGGCCCACCGGTGAATCAGTCAGTGGTAAAATGCTTAGTCCTGGTCAATGCTTAGTCCGAGCTCTTGGTATAAACAAACTAGACATTCGAAGGAAGCATATCAATTTCTATATATCAAGACACTGATCGGCACCGTCCAGTCCGTGTGCGACAGCGGATGTGACAGGCATGGCGTTTTTCCTCGGTCAGACGGTAGAACAAGCTCACCGGCGCATGGTCCATAGGCCCATGAGCATGAACATGTATCGCCATCCCTTCATCTCACTTGTCCATGGGTGCGGCTCAGGTGCTGGGGCACAGCACCTAGCGCGTGCGGGGGTGCCCCCAGCACTCGCCACGTGTCCCACAAACCCCCAAAAAATTCTGAAAAATTCAAAAAAAATACTTACAAAATCCGAAAAAATGTAAAAAGTATTTTTTTAAGTATAAAAAGTATTTTTTTTGTAAGTACTTAAATTTTTTTTGATTTATACCTTTATTAAAAAGTATTTTTTTTAAGTACTTAAAAATACTTTTTTAATAAAAATATTTTTTAAAAAGTACTTTTTACAATTTTTCGGATTTTGTAAGTATTTTTTTTGAATTTTTCGGAATTTTTTGGGGGTTTGTGGGACACGTGGCGGGTGCTGGGGGCACCCCCGCACGCGCTAGGTGCTGTGCCCCCAGCACCTGAGCCGCACCCCTTGTCCATGAGCTCTAATCATACCCTTCATATTCCCGGAAGGTTTCGCGCGAGGAGAGGCTAGCCACGTCGCCGTTTTTTTTCCGCGCGTGCCGCGTGTCTGGCCGAATTTCAGTACGGTCAGGAGACCTTTTTTGCGAATAAGTCCCTGCGTTTTTCCGAATTACGTAAAAATCATTTTTCCTCGCGAAAAGATCCCTGGCAGTTTTTTTAAAGCGTTTTTTTGCGAGAACAGCCCTCCACTTCACCGAAATTTTGTGTACTTCGTAGGATAGCGCCCCGCGTTTTCTAAATTACGTCCAGGTCCTCGTTTAGTTACTTACATGCCCTCGCTTTTTTACGAAAAAGACCTTTGTCTTTTCCGAAAATACACATTTGCCCTCGATTTTTTTTAAAAAAGTCCTCACGAATTATCGCCTCTTTTACTTCGGTACATACGGTGGCTGGCGCGCCGTGGCGCCGCGCCTATGAGGCTAGTATAATTCTAAGCCCTAACCACTTGCTAGTTTCTAGTTTCTACTCTCTGAGGGCAGGGCCCTGCCAAAAACCTCAGCATCAGTGTCCAAAATCACAGTGCCCGCACACATACTCTCTAACTTAACCAAACAAAATCTCCCATCCTCTGGGTCCACTCCCTCTCGAGTCTCACCAACCAGCCAAAACAAAAATTCATTCATTACAAAACAAATCCCCAAGTCACTGAAATCTAAAATATCCTATGGCATGTCTCCTCCACGATCCCGTCTCCTACTCTCAGAGCCGGTTTAAGATTGTTGTGCCGGTCTGTAAAATGCAGTTAGTAAAATGATTTTTTTACCAATTTTAATAGTGATTTGCTGTTATGATAAAAAGAGATAATTTTAACTCATTGTTGTATCCAAATATAAAAAAGTCTTACTAAAAGCTATCTCAGTGCCAAACAAAAAGCCTCGGTGTGGCCCTGGTGCCCTGCTCAATATGGCTCATAAATTGTGAATTCTGATTTTTGTATTATAGTGACTGAAAAATATACTATAGTAATTGTTTTTTAGTAATTAAATGTAAAAATAAAAATAGTTATATTATCATAAACAATATAAAAGAAGAAGAGAAAAACCAAAAATATACATAAAATAATATTAATAAATTAGAAGTCAAAAATTAAAGCAGTTTAAATTAATAAATTAGAAGTTAAAAACTAAAGCAGTTTAGAGCAGTACCGATAAGTCCAAACCGCAAAAACACAGAGAAAGAGAGAAAAAACCCACAAAATCTCCCGTTCTTCTCCTCCATTAAACTCCCCCAACCCCAACCCCTCCCCCTGTTCCTCTAGTCCTCCCCTCCACACCTCGCGTCGAGCACCTGGCAATGGCGGCTCCCGCCTCTCCGATGAGCCCAAGCCACCTCCTTTCCTCGTGAGATCGCCCCGCTGCTTCCTACTACTCCGCGCCCACCTAGTTTCTCCAATCCCGAGACCTCGCGCCCCGCATCTCACGCTCCTCCGGTTCTTGGCTCCGCCGTTCTTGGACTCCTCCCGGCCGGCGCGTGACGTGCTTTCCGCGCCGAATCCGAGTAACTCGCGTCTCGGTTAAGTCCACGAGATCCGCCAGACCGCGAGCGGAACGAGCATCGCCGGGGGCGGGCAATGGCGGCAGTGGCGCTCCCTCTCTGCACGTGGCTCGTCGCCGCGTGCTTGTCCGCGGACTGCGGCGCCGACGAACAGAAGCAGAAGCAGTGCTGCGGCGGCGGTGGCGGCTCCAGCGTGATGTTCGGCCAGCGCCGCGAGCGCCGTCGCCTCGGGGCGCGGCGGCGCCGCGCGGCGCGCTCTGGTGAGGCACACTCACCATGTCTTCTGCCTTTGTCTTTTGTTGGTTTTGCTGGATCGTTGCACGACTGTATGTGTGAATCGCAGTGCAATTGCGGAGCATCGGTTGTATCGCCCGGGGTAAAGATGCGAGTTTTATCCCGTTTTGGGCGTCACATTGAGTGTGTGCACTTGTGATGTGAGTTGAGAGGGAGGATTATTCCCTTGTTTGTGCCAAGGATCTTGGTATAGTGATTCATGTGGGGTTTTGGTCTCGGCGTTAGGTTCCGTGCTTCTGCGTGGGGTGCATATGTTTGTGGTGAATTGGTGGCTTCGACATCATTTTCGTTAAGCTTGGCTGGCTCTGCTTGTTTGCACTTCTTAGTAGCTTAGGAGTTTGACTAGAGAGTTGAGATAGAATGAACTTGCACTAGTATACAATAAAATTTAAGGTGACTAATTGAAAGCAATGGTGTGAAAGACTCCAAAAGGATGAAAAGTATTGTAATAAGAAACACAATTTTGAATATCCACCAGCTTGCAACTTCTATGACCACTGACCTGCTAGCGGTTCATTTGGTTGAAGTTTTGATGTGTGTCTCTTTAATTAGTAGATAAACTATAGTTGTACAATAATTTTACTTTTGCCATGAATTAAGTTGTGTACCAGTGCCACGGGTGGCAACTTGGCACTTAACGAAGCGTCCAACCTACATGCATGTTTGTAGGAAATGCTACTTGCGTGCTTCTTTTGTCTGCCGTTTGTTTGTTGTATGTGCTGACTCAAGCAGACAAGGGTCTAAATGAAATTCATCACGATTTGCAGGAATGACCATGGCTGTTGCCTTGCAGCCCGAAAGGGAAGTTATCGAAAAGAAGAAAACTGGTATTAAACAAAGGAGGGTTGTTGTCACTGGCATGGGTGTGGTAACACCATTGGGCCATGATCCTGATGTGTTTTACAACAACCTTCTTGATGGTGTTAGTGGAATAAGCGAGATAGAGGCGTTCGACTGCTCCAATTTCCCCACGGTAATACAGAGAATATGTTTTTTCCTCTTTTTAGGCCAGATCAATGATTCAACTTAACAATTTGTTTTAGTATTTTCGTTCAGTCCTTGACATGTGGACTTTTCTACAGAGAATTGCAGGAGAGATAAAATCCTTTACTACAGATGGTTTTGTTGCACCTAAGCTAGCTAAGCGGATGGACAAGTTCATGCTATATTTGATAACTGCTGGAAAGAAGGCATTGGAAAATGGTGGACTCACTGAAGAACTCAGGAATGAATTGGATAAAACCAGATGTGGGGTTCTCATTGGCTCTGCAATGGGTGGCATGAAGGTTTGGATTCCCGTATTGTACTAATATTAGCTGTATTCCTAAAACGAAGTTTAATTTTTGATAGATACCTGTTTTCCGTAATTTCATGCAAGTTATAATGCAATATCAAGCAGGTATTTAATGATGCAATTGAAGCATTGAGGGTCTCTTACAAGAAAATGAACCCGTTTTGTGTTCCTTTTGCAACTACTAATATGGGCTCTGCAATACTTGCAATGGATCTGGTGCGGCATGTTCTGTCCTTTCATTCTTTTGCATAACTTTGTACGTGGTTAACAACAATTATGGTTCTTGACGGGTCATATCTTCTGTGATTCATAGGGCTGGATGGGGCCAAACTATTCTATTTCCACTGCTTGTGCCACCAGTAACTTCTGTATCCTCAATGCAGCAAACCATATCAGAAGAGGGGAAGCTGTAAGTAACTTCATGTTTGCATTATCTCTTCTACAAGTAACATTCTGTTTGATCTTGTTCCTAATCTTCCAGGATGTTATGCTCTGTGGTGGTTCTGATGCACCGCTCATCCCAATTGGTAGGTTGTCCTGATAATTGACAACTAGAAAGCATTTTTTCTCAATTGCCACTTTGTTGTTCTTTCTTCTCCAGTTTTCCACTGTTTATCCCAATCTTTGCTGTTTTGAGTGTTTAAACTATTGCATGCAGGATTGGGAGGTTTTGTGGCCTGCAGAGCTCTTTCACAGAGAAACAGTGACCCAACAAAAGCTTCCCGGCCCTGGGATGTGGTTAGTATACTTTGAAGTGCAAAATCTGTTCTCATCATTGTAGCCAAACGATTTGCTTCATGCAAATTCACCCTGCCCATTTATTGCAAGATCAGTTTATTGACCAAATGTTACTGGTTTGTTATTTATGTAACTATCACCATTTAGCACATCCCAACGTACCAGCACCTTGCTGGCATATGGGTTTTTCTAAAATATAAACTTACTGGCTTGGTTCATGCATTGTGTCAGATTATGATGATGTATCTTTCATGTTGCAGGACCGTGATGGCTTTGTTATGGGAGAAGGGGCTGGTGTGCTTGTATTGGAAGAACTTGAGCACGCTAAGGTTCTGTACATGCAATTTCCTTTATCCCTTTTCATATGGATCTGTTGCTTGTTTTTTCCAGTTGGGCGATGTGTTATTATGTTAAAATGTTAAAGACTTTCTGATATGGGTGCATGGTCTTCAGCAAAGAGGTGCAAAAATATACGCTGAATTTCTAGGCGGAAGCTTCACTTGTGATGCGTACCACATGACTGAGCCGCACCCTGAAGGTGAAATGTGCATCCTAACTTTGCTGTGCCGTTTCTTTTTCTCACCTAAATCTAATGGGGCCCGGACCATCTTATGCCAACTTTTTCATTGATTCAATATCAGGAAGAGGGATTACTCTCTGCATCGAAAATGCACTGGTTGATTCAGGGGTTTCAAGGGAAGAAATTAACTATGTGAATGCCCATGCAACATCTACACAATCTGGTGATTTAAAGGAGTACGAAGCTATTGTTCGTTGTTTTGGCCAGAACCCTCAGGTATATTACTTGATGTCAGAAATGTTGTAGCAATTTTATTAATTAAACCAAGTAAATTATTATTTTTTGGTGCAGCTAAGGGTGAACTCAACGAAATCAATGACTGGGCATCTTATAGGAGCAGCTGGTGGAATAGAAGCTGTTTCTGCCATACAAGTAAGGAATTCGCATTCCTTTTACAGTGTTTGTACTTTGTATTTACTCGTATTATTCTATATTTCTATTACTAGGGCGAAATTTTACTTCCTGGACTAGGGACCACATTGTTCATGTTCATTATATTGTTCTAAATATTGATCCAATATGGTGGTTTGTAGTGCAATTGGTGAAAGGAAAACGCTTTGTATTTGACAGATTGGTATGGCATCTGTTAGAATTTTGCAAATAGGGAGAATATATGGCTAATGTCTTTTACCAGGTTAAACAATCTACTACACCTCTGCAGGACCATTTCGTATTACCGTACATTTAGAATTCTGCATGGGATGCAAAATTTGAAATTAAGGAAGGGTTGCAAAAAGGAAAGTGTCAAGCAACATAAGCACAATACGATAGTACTTTCAAGGTTATTCATTTACTACTGAAAGGAAATATTGACATATAATTTTACTGAACGTGTACCAGGTTCCATATAATGGGCACATCACATGATACTACTGCATTTTTGGAACTTCTATCAATTTTTTTCTCACAAATTCAAAATATTTTTATCTAGTTGAATGTTAATTAAAATTTAGGATCTTGCCTGAGGTTTAGTACCGAAACTCTAGTAGACTAGTACTGTGATGAGTGATGTTTTAATGCATTTAATTGAAACATCCCTTGAAAACTCAACTGTAATTGTTGATCATTCTGTGCTTTTGTTTGGTGTCTAAGCATGTGCTGCATCTTAGGATCGCATTAGCCAGTGGTGTCCTTTTTTTGATTCTTTGTGGAGTGGGGGAACTGCTATGAAAATATGATGCTTCACCTTTGTTGACACCTGCTTATATAAATGGCACATGTTGCTCCTGCTGCTGCTGTGGTACTCTTTCTTTGCTCCTGCTGCTGCTGTGGTACTCTTTCTATCCAAACTAGATGTTAATTATTTGGAGAGGACCATGCTGAGAACATTAGCTGGTTAAACATGAAGTTGAAATGCCAGTGTTGAAACAATTATCATATTTGTCTTTAAAAAAAATAAACTATTATCATATAATCTTGAATCTGAAGATCTCAATTGGTATGCTCTTGAATGGCAACAACTTTTGGAAAGTCATTGCTTGTTTGTTCCTGACACTGTTTATTCCATATGCTTTGTTGAGCATAGATGTCAGAATTATAGGTATTTCGCTCCATTCTGCTTCTCAGGACTCTTGAACTTCTCATTTGAAATGTTTTTTCTATGTACTGGTACTGATGCGAGCTAGTTACTCTAAAATTTCATCTGTCTGGTAGTGCCCTATGGTTGAAACTATTGAGAAAGGCGTCATTCTTTCTCTTGGTTCTCATTTGTTTTTTCTGAAAGCAACAACTTTTGCTTCACCCATCGGCTTTCTCATACTTTTTCTAGAAGATTCATGGTAATGAACTTGCAGTCTTGCAGACATCCATGAGTTTCTATTATAAACATGTCCACTTGGATTTCAGTTCCTTATAGTCAATCACCTGTCTTTCACTCCTTATTCATTTCTACTAACTCCTGCTGTTTGGGTTTTGGCTTCAGTGAGCATGAATGTCATCATGCCAGATAGTATTTATTGTCAGTTTCAATGAGAACATGTGAGCTCATCATGGTTATATTCCTCATTATTTTTGTACTGTGTTGTTCATTGCAGGCCATAAGAACTGGCTGGGTCCATCCAAATCTAAATTTGGAGAACCCAGAGGAAATAGTGGTAAGCTCTTTGGTTGCAAATTACAGCTTTTCACTGCAGACGATTTTAGTTTCCTTTTTGTAAATATCTTACATATAATCAGGCATGCCTTGTTAAGAATAGTGATATGAGATTTGGTGTGCTTCCTGTCAGACTTCTTGTTGCTTCTACTAAATAAGCTAGATATGAAAGAACAAAATTTATAGTAAATATACATGCTGAATTCTCTTAAAAAAGCTGAATGGTGCAATTTTAGTCAACAATAACTTCATTTAGAGCTCCTTTCATCCAATGATTGTTCCAATTTCTATCTTGACCACAGGATGTGGGCGTGTTGGTGGGATCACAGAAGGAGAGATGTGAAGTGAAGGTCGCGCTATCAAACTCATTTGGATTTGGTGGGCACAACTCATCAATTCTGTTTGCACCCTTGAAGTAAACCCGACCGGTGATTTGCTTGCTTCCTCATTGTCCGATTATGCCATGGGACTGGAACTGCATATACAAGACTAGTGGACTCGGCTTCTCCATGCTGTGATTTGACATGGAAGTCCGAACTGAGAACAACATTGTGCCATTTACAGTTGAGCGAAGAAAGCATCAAGGCCTGATGACGCCTGCTTGGTTCATTTGCATCACCATTGCAGATATATCCATAGCAAAAGCCCGATTTTCCTTTCTCCAGTGAAGAATAGCATGTAGCCTATGGCCTATGTTATTTTGTTGTCAGTGTTATTGGACGTGTCTATCTCCTCTAAGACTTCCCCTACTTGGGCCGGTATTTTTCGCCTTGCCGTTTGCCCGTCGTCAGTACTCTTTCCTAGATCTGGAGCAGTGGCGTAGTTGATGAGAGATCCTTGCAGAGGTGCTGGGATTTTGCTGTTGTATTGATGTTTTAGTAATTGTGGTTATTAGCCGTGAAATGCTGGTTTAATTATTGTAAGCATGGTTGCCCGTTCGATCGATCGGCTGCCGCGGCGTCAGCGCTACGTGTCCACCACCGTCTGCCACGTCGCTGCGCGAAGCGAACCAGCACGCATGCACGTACCCTTGCGTAGACCGCCCACTCGCGAGCTCCCCCGGCCGGCCGGCCGGCCGGTCGTCCCGACCTGCCCCGCGCGCACGGCCGTGCCGTGCGCACTCCACAGCGCCGGTCTCGTTTCTCACGCTCCGCCCGTTCCACATCTCAACTCCTATATACGTCTTACCACGGCAAGGCGATGTGTTCGCCATCGCTGTCCCCTTGGTGGCAGTAGTAGTAGTCGCCGTCAAGATGCAACTCCAAGACGCCGGCCGGCTTGCTGCTCCCCGTAATCATCCCTTGCTCGCTGATGCCGTCGCATAGCCACCCTACCGGCATGCCCACCACTTCCTCCATGACGCCAACGGTGCCTCCCTCCTGCCCGGCCGCCGAGCCCAGCTCGCCGCCGCCGTGTTCCGTGCTCTGATCGAGGATGAGCTTGCTCCACCACGCCGGCGTGGCCCAGGCCCACCGTGTCGCTCCACTCGATGCCGCGTCTCTCGCCGATCGAGCAAACGGCCGCCATCTCCTCATCCTCCAGCACCGGGTGCAACGATGCCGGTGACGGCGCGTTCTCCGCGGTGTCGACTGCTGATGATCCATGGCTCGCCATCACCGCCGACGGAGACGAGTACGTTGAGCAAGAGGAGGCAGGCGATGATCGGATCAAAGGACGGCCAAAAGAATTGTTACTGTTCTCGACATCATACACAAAGCCGTTAAAACCTTGGAAACTAAGGTTGTGTCAGTACAGAGAGAACTTGGCCACACAGTGAATACACGCACGCGTTTTGCACTTGAAAGATGAACTTGAGGAAGAAACAGTTGAACACACAGTATTTTGCACCGGAACTGGCTATTGCTTTTCTCAGAGTTCTGTTATTCAACACCCTGTTTTTCGGAAATGCTATAGTTAAACTAAAACCAAGAAAAAACTGAACAAGTAAACACAACACACACTTGAGATGGCCACCAGCCGATCCGAATTCTTAATCACTAAGAGCATGCACAATGGTATAGATAGCGGTAGTCTATAATATACCTTCATGTTATCTATAGATAGTACTAAAAACAACGCATACAATGTATTCTCTATATAGTTATCTGTAATAGCCTCATCAATTAATGTGTTATCTATACAATAGTATAGACAGTAAAAAGTCATCTATAAGACCATATGTTAAATAGCAGGCATCATATTTCTCTATCCTCCTCTTTCCAACACATCATCTAAAATCTTATGTGGCATAAATTTATAGATAACTGATATGTATCAATAATAGGGTAACATAAGCTGTCTATAAGATATGCCACATAGGAATTTTGCTGAGGTGGATGAAAGAGAAAGAGAAGAGAGAATGTTGACTGTAATTCTATAAACGGTTGAAACGCGAGAAAATAACCTACTATAGATGGCTTTCATGCCATTGTATCAATGTTGTCTATAAATAGCCTGCTATAGATGGATTTTATACCATTGTATCAATGTTGTTTATATTTTACAGATAACCCATTATAGATAACTTATAGACAATCTATTATAGAAGGTGTCTTTATTATTGTTTACAGATGATATGAAAGTATATTATAGACAGTAGATGTCTGTACTACTGTATATGCTCTAACACACACAACTTGGCCATAACCCACACATTTACGATCATGGACCAGAGAACAACTTCACGCCAGCCTAATGCTACAATTCTACTCTTATTGACAGACTTAGTTTTGACTGATTAACTGACCAAAGAACAACTAACACACAACTTCAACTTGATTGACTAAATGGCACAGTAAACAAAACATGCAGACAACCTAGGGCATAACAAGATTAACTTCAACAATCACCTCCCTAATCTTGTTGCCCTTCTTCACAGCTTGCATGCAGATTCTCTCTCATCTCCAAGAACTTGACTCTATCGAGTGGCTTGATTAATATATCTGCAAGTTGATCATTTGCGCACACATGACTCTACCGAGTGGCTTGATTAATATATCTGCAAGTTGATCATTTGTGCACACATACTCGACTGCAATCTTTCCCGCTTCGACACATTCCCTAATGAAGTGAAAGTGAGTATAAATATGCTTACTCCTCTCATGATGGACTGGATTCTTGCACAAGGAGATTGCAGACTTGTTGTCGATCTTCAACACTGTATTTCCGGGCGGTTGGTTCATCATATACCCTAGTAAACGACTCAACCACACCCCTTGACAAGTTGCTGATGAGGCTGCAATGTACTTCGCCTCGCACGAACATAGTGCTACCACCTTCTGTCTCTGCAACAGCCAGCTGATGATGCTTGATTCAAGGAAGTAGGCGACTCTGGTTGTGCTCTTCCGGTCATCTATGTCTCTGGCCATATCACTATCACTATAGCCAACCAGCTGCACCTCCTCTACTTCCTTCTTTGCATAGTGGCACCACAGGTTCAAAGTCCCTTTCACATACCTCAATATATGCATCACTACTGCCATGTGTTCAGTGGTTGGTTTCTCCATGAAATGACTTACAATTCCGATGGCATAGGCCAAGTCTGATCTGGTGTTGGCAAGATATCTCAAGCTCCCAACAACACTTCTATATATGGTTGGATCAACTGCTGGAGATGTACTCACTTTACTCAATTTGAACCTAGCCTCCATTGGTGTTTGGCTTGGGTTACATTCACTCATCCTGCTACCTTCAAGGATTTTTGCCGCATATGCTAACTGGCACAAGAGATCCTTCCTGATGTTCGCTGCACTTCAATCCCGAGATAATATCTCAACAGACCAAGGTCACTCATCTTAAACAATTCCTGCATTTGTTGTTTGAACTTTGTGGTTTCTTGCATGCTTGCACCAGTAATTAACAAATCATCAACAGACACCCCTACTAGGAGGCAGAACTCACCACGCCCTCTGTTGTACACAACATGCTCAATTGGGCATTTCTCAAAATCAAGCAATAGTAGTGTATTATCCAGTTTGGAGTGCCAAGCTCTGGGAGCTTGTCTCAGACCATACAACACTTTGTGCAGCTTCAACACCTTGTGCTTGCTTCCTTCTTCAGCAAAACCTGGTAGTTGACACACATACACCACCTCTACCAAGTCTCCATTGAGAAGAGCCGACTTTACTTCCATGTGATGCAACTCACATCCTAGATGAGCAGCCAAAGCAATGAGCAATCTCACCATTTCTAATCTTGCCACCGAAGAAAAAACTTTGTCGAAGTCTACCCCTTGCTTTTGCACATATCCTTTCACCACTAGACGAGTTTTGTGATTCACAACTACGCCAGTTGAGTCCTTAACCTTGAATACCCATTTAAGTCCAATGGGTGAGTGACCAACTGGTGGATCAACTAAACTCCAAGTCCCATTGCTATAAATGGATTCCATCTTCTCTCATTGCTTTCCTCCAGCATTCATTCTTTTTGGCTTCCTGGAAGCTCACAGGCTCCTTAGCTCCCAGCAAACATAGCTTGAAGTGTTCTAGCTCAACCTCATGAGTAGTATCATATATCTCTTTTAGAGAGCGACTCGGCACCAGCACCTGCAACAACGAGAAAGATGGTCCTCCCGAGAGGCATGGTTGATGGTGTGCTAGGAGAAGTGGTGCCCATGGTAGGCGTAGGCACATCTGTTGCCATGGCTCCTGTCCCAGCACTATGCATAGGTGATGGTGTGGCTGGGTCGACGTTGATGTCTTGCTGCTCTCCAGTCCCTACAGGTGAGAAGGTTTCATACACAATGGAGAAGATTTCACCAGGTGTAGCTTCTTCTCCAGCTAATCTCACCCAATTCTACTCTCTCTCTCTCTCTCTCTCTCTCTTCTTCAAATATGACATCACAAGTCACATGCACTTTCTTTCCAACTGGATCATATGCTTAGTAAGCCTTTGGCCCCAGCTTCATAACCAATGAAGATCATCGGTGTACTATGGTCCTCCAATTTGGTAATGTGAGGCCCCCACCTTCTTCACGTGCACCACACATCCGAAAGTGTGCAGATGATGCACACTTGTTTTTCAATCGAACCACGCTTCATATGGAGTCTTCTTGATCAGGCTTTTGGTAGGCACCCTATTGGGAAGGTAAACATTAGTGGAGTCTGCTTCCCCCTAAAACTTTCATGGCATTTTCTTGCTCTTCAAGTGGCTTCTTGCCATGCCCACCACAGTTTGGTTTCTTCTCTCCACAACCCTATTTTGTTGTGGTGTGTACGGGGCTGTAAAATACCTCTTAATGCTAGCTCGTCGTAGTATGTCTTGAAGTCAGTGAACATGAACTCGCCTCCTTTGTCCGAGTAGAAAGACTTGAACTTGAGGTCTACATCCATCTCAGTTGCTACTTTGATTCTATTAAAAGCCTGCAATGCCTCATCCTTTCTTTTCAGCAGTGCCACCCACATATACCTGTTGAAATCGTCGTCCTAATCACCATTCTAATTCCCCCCGGTTGCAGAATTTACAAGTTAAAACTATGGATTTTGGTGTATGCTTGAATTGTGTTTTAGTAAAGTAGAACATCCAACGAAACATATGGATCTTGTCGACCTCTTACTCAATGATCTCGGCCTCCTTGAAACAGGCATCGATGGTGCGGCAGAAGACATAATGGACGATAGCCACAATTGAACACCGACGGTAATAGCCGAGGTGAGGTGGTCGAGGAGGCAGATCTTGAAGCTAAGGGGTTGGTGTGGCCCATGGAGAGAGTAGTCTTGTCGATGTCAGGCTAGCCGGTGATTAGGACAACGCATTCAGTGATGTTCTTGGTGGAGGTAGGAGGTGGAGGCGTGGTGGCACAACTTAGGTGGAGAAGACAAACCAAGACGGAGGGGTATGGGACATGGCGATGGGGACGAAGGGGGCGGGGGTGTTTTCGTAAGAATGGCTGACCACGTGGGGGTTTTTGTAAAAGTGAATAAGTGGATGGAGTGTTCCACTAGTCTTGATTTGGGCCGCTCAAGTCGGATCTGTTGGCCACGATTGCCATTTACAAGTTGGCACTAAAGTGTCCATTTACACTAGATACGTTGCCATCTATGTGTGTGTGTATGTATAGATATGTATATATGTATATGTATATATACATATATCCGAATTTAGGTTGACTTCATGGATGCATGAAGTCAACATAAATTCGGGTATATTTTTCAAAAATTTCAGTTTTAGGTATATAACAATATAGAACAGCTCAAATGAAATGTATACTTTTGAAAAAAAATACACTCGAATTCAAATATTTTGAACAAATTTAGATCACATGCCTTGCTAATTTTTATATAAATCAACATATACCGACAATCAAATTATCATAAAAAAGACAATTTTTTTATGTGGTTGGCATTTAAGTATCTTAGAATTAATATATAAGAATAACTAAGGTCATAAAAGAGCATGCTAAACTCATTTAGGTGGTATATCATAGATAGGAATAACTGCAACCAAGAGTCGAATGTATGTATACGTATATCCAGAACAATCCACCCTAACAATGTCGGGAGCCTTCAGAAGGCATTCTGCTTGTTTAGAACTCAGGAAACTGAACATCCATGGGAAGTTTGCATCTTGACCGTGAATGCAACTTGTTTTCATGTCTCAAATCCAAGAATTTTGAGGTGAGTTTGCGCACAATCAGTTCGAATCAACTTATACATAAAGGACGGTTAAAAAAACTTACACGTAAGGGAAAGAAAGTGCTCATACAAAGGACAAAAGAGCAAGGGACATTATGCGTCATATATCATCAATACAAGAAAATACTCCAGAAATCTGTAGAGGCATATGTACATGGAAGAAATTGGCATGGTCTTCCGAGCAAGACACAGCTGATCTCACATACTTATACCAGAACAAATGCCTTAAATGCAGGGTAGATATGACTTACTACGAAGAACAAAGCACACCCAAGTGAACAGAAAGAAAAGGTATGAATAAACATGAAGATGGTTGAATGGGGAAGTGACCTGCGTATGCTTTGCAGAAAGTCCAATTTCGAGGCTCTTGTTGGCAGAATTACCATATATCGTGAATTTGTGATATATGTGAATGACGAAACAAATGGAGTGGGAGATACAAGCATATCACAAAAACAAGAAAATTACAGTGTTTCTGGGCCAATTGAAACAAAAGATAGCAAAAATCTAGAGGTCCAATTCTACACAAGAGGTAAAAGAAAATTAAGAAATATCAAACAACAATGGAAACGCTCGACTGGCAGCTTATATGAATTATCATAGATACAGAATATGTATTTATATATGATAAGCTAGCAGTGTCCGCGTACTATCCATGAAAATTTGATACCGGTACCTAGTTTGGGAAGATAGTTTATACACTATAGCTCTGGTGCTTGAGGGTCACCTGAGCCTGGCATCGCCTCCCTTGCTTCGGAATGTTGAGAGGGAAAAGAATGAACGTGGTGCTGCATTTTCAGGGAGAATGTAGTTTTAGTGAAGGTTACCGTTCCCAGAACAAGTAATAGTAATTTGTGATAAAGATAGCAACAGTAAGAAGCAGCAGCAACGCCTTCATGTGCTATGTGCTAAATGAGCAGCTTAACATACGGTTATACGTGTCTGAAATTTGCAGTGTACCTTTAAGTGCGCTTCCAGTGAGTTGATCCTCCCTCAATCTGAAATTTGCGGGGGGGTTTGGAATGGAGCTGCGCAGCGATTGTTCTGCAAATTAAGATCTGAAGTAAACTAGTGTGCTTAAATAAGTGGACAAAGTTGTATAGCAAGAGAAAAATGAAACAATAGGTGAAGGCATACATAATTACATATATCTTACAAGTCAGATGTCTATAAGCAAATACCCATTGATGTGAATGTATCATTCTCGTCAGATCTAGGTAAGCCCTATGTTTGGATTCCAGTTTCAGGTTCTGGTCCTTTATAGGGCCCATGTTTCAAAGGGCTTTGCTCCTCCCATGTCATTGACAAGTAGGTCTTTGTCCCATATAAGTCAGTATCACAAAAAAAGGTAGTAGGGAGTGGGGAGAACATATGCATGATTAATGCAAACAGGTGGGTGAACGGAGGAATTTTACAATTGGCCGCCCAACAAATGTAGAACAAACAATATATTCAGTCGAGGTAAAACAATTACTTCTAGGGTTAATGTACGTAACATGTATTGAGAGAAGATTAGCTTGTCTCTGATGTGCCTCAGCTAGGATTCGAGTCCTTGAGTAGCATTCTGAAGAGCCGGTTCGATCCTTGCTTTACTTTGTGTGGTTGAAATACTGAAGCCAACTTAGTTCTTAAATAAGCAGAAGATAGTGTGTCAATTTGCACATAAATGGTTAGATTTCGTAAGAATCACTCTCTTATAAAAAAAGAATTGAACGACCCTGAAAGATTCTTACATTAAAAATAAAGGCCGATTAATTTTTACTCTTATCTCAAATATGGAAGATTTGTTGGAAAGCAGGCATTTTTGTACTCTGCAATAGCCAAAAAAAATTGTGGGCCTAGTATCCTAAATGAGTTAAGAATACCACCCAATCTAAACTCAGAAGATACTGGAAAAGTGGAAATAGCATTTGTAGAGAAATCGGGAAGCAAAATACCTTGTTCAGCAAAAACCTCATTATCAACAATACCATCATATGAAGAAAGATAACCCATTCTTGACTTCCTGTAATCATCAGAAGATCCTATGGTTAGATCCCGGCCATCTTCCATGTCATCATCACATTCCGAGGCAGTTGAAGCAGATACCCAATCATTTACTAAACCATCACCACCCCTATTCTTCCTCCCAAATTTCAACAGCTTCTTAAATCCTTTTGTAACATCTTTTCGTGGCTGTTGAGATGCATTGGCACCAACGAAAGGCATCTGAGCGCTGCCCCACTTTTTCCTTATCCGGGAAACATCAGCATCTGTAATTTGATCTAGTGAATGAGAATTCCATGGTGATGGACTTCCAGTTGGTGAATCAACAAAAGCAATACCATCTGAGTTATAATTCGCATAAGGGAATAGGTGTGGAAGGCGTGAGCTCCAGGGCACTGGTAATTCACCAGGTAAATCATGCATGTTTCCTGCAAAAGCATTGAACTTGGTACCACCAAGAGTAGGTGCTTCGCTTGGAAAAGAAACATCACCATTTTCTGATCCTGGGTCATCTGAATTTCCAAATTCATGACTTATTCTTGGGTTCTCACTGTCTGAATCAGCAGGAAAATCACTTTCCCTAAGATTCTCTTCAATGCTTTCATATTCTTCATCTTTGGCATCATCTGGGGAATCCTCTTGCTGATCTAGAAAATCATCATCCTCTCCATTCTGGAAGACATTTGCAACCATTGGTGCCTGAAATCCAGCTATACCGACAGCAGGGTGATTACCATTGCCTTTCCTAAGAAAAGACTTTTGTGCACCAGTTTTATGGGTGTTATAACCAAAAGCTCCCTCAGTTTGATCCTTCGAAATTCTTGAGGGAGCCCAATTGTAAATATCCTCATCTGCTGATGAAGAGTCCCTTAATTCTCCAGGATTTAAGTTCTTCCTCATAGACTGTGACCTCCTTGATTGATCTTTCAAAATACTCTTTGACTCATCAATGATGCTCTTACTACGGGAAAAACCTTTTGGCTGAGCCCTTGCACTAGCTCTGCTAAGACCATCTGATGGCTTTGTATTTTCCTTTCTTAAGTTGGAGAAATTGGGGACAGACTGTACAAGAGGATTTTCTGGTGGATTCCTGCGATTTGCATAACCAGAGCTTACGGTCCTTGACGAACGCTTATGGACAGGAGCAATAGATGTCTTCTGAGTGTAAGAAACTCTATTTGAAAAATGCTTCCTGGAATCAGCACTCCTATAAGAACCATCACCAGATAGGTAGTCACTATTCATTTCTTCTTCTACCAAGAAAGAATCTACCCCCTGGACAAGGCGAAGACAACAAACTATAAACATGTAAAATCTAAAATCGTGCATTATTGCAACATTTCACATGATTGTATGGAGCCATAGGGTTCCAAGAGATGCATATGTCACTGGCATATACATGATTGTATGGAGCTATAGGGTAGTCACTATTCATTTCTTCTACCAAGAAATAATCTATACTTATTGGAAAACAAATTTTTAGTACCTCGCAAAAAATTGAAATGAATATTTTATGTTTAGTGGAAATCCCAAATTAACGCACTCCGGGTGTATGTTAACATTCTGAAATACCAGAATTTTCTTAACTACTGTTTTCTGGTTTTGTTTTTAAAAAACTAGTACAAATAGAATTTAATACCTGATCCTTATCTTTTATAACCGATTGCAAAGGAGGAATCTTCTGAGCACAACAAGAAACATGTGTTGAATTGGGGACATCTGCAGGCCGAGAGAATTTGGCTCGCATCTCAGCCTTGCTTCGTTCTAGGCTCTCATGCATTGCCTTTAATATTGCTTTCTTCTGTCCTCTCTGCAGTTTCCAATCCTCCTTTAGTTTTGCATCCCTCTTCTGCATATATTGATCATAGAACTTTCCTCTTGACTCTTCTAAGCTAACAATGCCAAGCTTTTGTGGTATGCTATTGCTATACCCTTCATTGTCCACCATCTTCAGAAGTTCATTGGCATCAAAGTCGTTGGTTATACTCTCCTTTACAATTTGCTTCATATAAATCTTCTCTGGAAGAACCGGTGTAGGCTTTACCTCACTTACCTTAGGTGTGTTATCAACCTGTACATCTGTGGACTTGCCTCTGCGAGAGGTGGTGGTTAGCTTGTGTGCAGCAAATAGTTTCTCCAACTCATTGGCCTTCATTTGCAGTTCGTCATGCAGATCTTGATTCTCTTTTGTCAGTCTCGTCACCTTAATCTGTTCCAAAGGAACAGCATTTCCATCATTTACTAATTTAACTTTACCTCCCTGAAAACTCAACTCCAGTTCAGCATTAGATGATTGTCTGCTCAAATTTGTTCCCTGACGTCCAGAATAATCTGGTGGAGGCAGCATTTCAGAGCCAACTGCAACCTTTCTCCCTGCATCCTCAACCTTCCGTGGTAGACATTTCCGCTGCAAGCTAACATCATGGGCTTCAGTTTCTGTAGAGGCAGCTTCATCCCTACCAGATGAACCCCTAACATTAACACGGGAATTGGATGGGGCTTTTGATTTGGGATCAGCACCACCTGACACCTTTCCAAATGTTCGAGAGGGTCGATCCTTCCTTCCAACTGCATCTGCTTCAGCACGAATCTCTTTTGGCCGGAGGCAAGTACCTCTAATATCTTTCTGTCCAACCTGTTCACTTGTAACTGATACTTTACGAACAACAGAAGTGATTTCCTTGTCTATCATTCGTACATGCTCTTCTGACGATGGGCTAGTTAAAGCATCATTATCTTTTGGCAAGGCTCCCTCAGCTGGCCTTGGAGATGTTTTTAGTCGGATTCGAGTGGAAACATTTGAAGCAGCATGCTCTAATGTCCTCGTGTCACCTTGCCCTTGATTAACTCCCTGCTCCTTTTTAAAGGATGGCTCACTGTCAATGCTAGATGTTATAACCATGTCATCTTCCGCACAAGATCTAGTCTGTTTTTGAGGAGCAGCAGTAGCACTGGCCGATAAGGAGGATGGTGAGGTAGTATTCAAAGTTGAGGGTGAACAAGCATCTGTAGTGGTAGAATCCATGGATGTGTCATCCGGGGTATCCTTTTGACATGACCAAGACTGAGATGTGACTGGATGCTTCAGCCCACTATCATCCTTGTCAGCTGTTACTTTAGAATTAGCCTCCAAATTGGCAGATGTTGGGGTCTCAACAGGAGTTCCATTTTCCTTTTTGTCATTTAAGCCACTGCTATCGTTATTGCTTAGATCAATACTCATATCACTGACACTGCTCCACCTCCTTACCAACTTGTCCATGGATGCACCAGAAGGCACCCTGCGGTGCTCACCTTTCCCTGGAACCACCCTACCAGTAACTGCGGAGTTGCTGTTACCAGAACTTGAAGTTTGCTCCTTCTGCTTATTCTCAAACATGTTTATCCTGTCTTGCACACTCAACCGCCTTGAACCCCCTCCAGCAGGCACAGGAGAAGCATCTGTTTCCTTTTCTTGTTTCTCTACTGCCTGCTGGATGGTTGGCTTAGAGTGCTGTTCAGTGCTGGGTTCTGATGGAACATCTACTGAATGTTGGCTGCTGCTTAATCTGTGGGTATGACAGTCACTACCACCACTTATAGATTTGTTTCTGGGCCCGCCTTGATCAGCTTGTGGCTCATCTATAGACATATCTGAACTGGAGGAGCCACGGATATTTCCATCGTCAAAGCTCTTCCAGTGTGATGAAGCTGCTGGCGGTGCATGCTGAGGAATGATGTCTGGACGCCGCTGGCAAAGTGACATGAATTCGTTGCATGCTTCACTGCATAAAACAAGTTCAAGTTGTCATACATGTCTAAACATTATTCATCCGGAAAGGCAAGAAAGGAGGCAAAACGGAAGCAAAGTGTGGGTTCTTTTAGGCTATGGCTATGGCTATGGCTTTTGGTCTATGGTTTTGAATTCTGGCTGTTTACGAGAAACGGTACGCAGAGGGAAACAGTCGCATACGATTTTGGCATGTATAGCTGAACTCGGTACAGTACCTATTACAATCTATTTGTAGACCCCACCTTGAAAAGGCGCACCGTTTAAAAGCTAAGTGATAAGCCGAAGCCACAGCCGTTCCGAACCCGCCCAAAGAGTGGGACAGAAGATAAAATGCTATCATGGAAAGCACAACATAATAATGAATTGGGGACACAAATATATTGAACATTGCACAACCGAATCTGTCATCAGATTCCACTTCAACATGATGTCATGAACTCATGATCTTCCCTCCTAATTCCTAAAAGAACCTTCTTCTCATGCAAACTATTCCCACCTTCCCAAAATAATAACCCTAGGGTGTTTGAAGTGTGCCCTAACGTCAATTCTAAAGTTTCTAAGTTTACAGCTTCCCCCCATCTAGCATCTTACTTTATTAAATATTAATTATATCATACTGGTTCAAAATGAACTAAATACAATTTGTTGTGCAGTGTAATGGCGTTTGGGGAAAAAATAACTTTCTCTTGACAACTACCTGCTGTTCCATATCCTAAATGAGATATGCTTGTCTGACATCTCCTAGAGATACCAAAATATAGGGTGGTGGTTAGATGTCTGATGATCGCACCTTCCCGGGTAAAGTTGTTAATCTTGTTGAACAAAATAATATTGACCAGCAAAGATCTTAAATGATATCCATAAGCCTATATGGCTATACCTAAATTACGAGCTTGACAAATTTTGAGCATACCTTAGCCGGTTGGCACCAAAATGGTTTGCGAAAAGAAGAAGCTCAGACACACTGTCAGGGTTGAACCCTGCAGATGATGCCCGGGAACAAGCCGTGACAAGGTCTTGTTTAAGAGCACTTAGACGGACATCAATAGCTCTAAGAAGTTCCTTCCTGCACAAAAAACAGCCAGCGCATAAATTATGGATAACTAAGATATTTCAGCTTACGCCAAAAGAATTAAATCTGTAAATTACTTGATAACACAACACAGCCTACAGACAGAAAATAAGCACATGGCTAACCAATTCAAATTAAAGCAAGTTACATCTTATACATGAGGAAGCAACACAGATTTACATAATGGACATTTAGTAAGAGGAAAGATAACTTCAAGAATGATCAAAGAAGGAACAGTCTTCCTTTATAATCAGGAAGCTATGGCATGTAAGTACTACCAACAGTGGCACTTTAGCAAGAACTTTCATTAGTTAAGCATCAGTAAGAGCCAGTATGAAATAATGATGTTGCCACTCTGCGCAATTTCAGTTTTTTTAAAGGATGCTTATTTGAATGGAAAGTTGGAGCGGTGAGTGAAAAATCTTAAATGGCAAAGATAAAAAAAAAATGTTATCATCAGCAGGCAACTAGAAAGATGCATGCTTTATTTAAATAGGTAAATAATGAGATGTTTTACCACCCATTGGAGGGCATAGCAAAATGATGCCTTGAAATGCTTAATGTTAATAAAAAAAGTTTTGGTGCCCATATAAGAGCAAGTCCCCATTTGTGGAAACTGTGATACTTGTATTGACCCACAGACCCAAACAGGTCAACTTTTCACCTTTATCTACTCATCTACACATTCAAGTAATATGTCTGTCTAGCAAAATTCACAGCACATTGCATAGCTGCATGACCGCATCAATTATACTTATTCAATAAAGAACAATGAGTTTTGTATGTACATAAACAAAGGTGTTAGAGAAAAGGATATCCAGTCTTTGAGACGATAACATTTGCTCAACCACAACAAATTATTGTGTAAGCATCATAGACCAATGAAAGGATGAACATGATTTGCTTCACTCAAAACCGCCCCAAAAGGGGAAAGGAAGTACGACCATGAAAGGTCCCTGAGACTAAATACATATTCAATTATTCATCAAGGATAAAGAAACTAATTTCTTGTTACAGTTATCATGCACAAGCATCTGCACTCCGAATTTTAGTTGGAGGTGGTAAATAGCAGTTAACATGGTGGCAACACTAATAACAGACTCAAGAGTGTACAAACCATAAATAAGCACACAAGAGTGTACACCTAGCAGGAACTGCACTCAACGTGTTTCATGTCTCTCAACAAACTGATTGAGAATCATCTTTAACTCACTTAAATCAAGTTTATTTGGCAAGGGAGAAGTAAATGAACAACAATAGAGATGAGAGAGGGGCATACTTTGTAATGTCTGCAGCGGCTGCTGAGGCTGTAACATTTTCAGCTGACAAAAAACACGGCAAGAGAATACATAAATTACATTGAGAAGCAGCGCATATTTCCATACATGACTGTAATGACCAATGATGCCACATTAAAACAATTCTCATGAAACACAAGATTGCCCTTTAACACATGCAACAATTGACTATGTTCTTCATTTCTTTCCTAAATTAGAAACAGATTATTTGTTGTGTTCCCTTATTAACCAAGGTTCATGCGACAAATAATATAGATATAGTGGCATTGAATGTATCTTGTCATTAATCACAAGTTTCTCAAATTCAATGCAAGTCAATTACCCAGTTGCCAATTCGATAAGGGTATACTATGATAAAAGATCTTCCTTTTTTTGCTTCCCCGGATTTTACCACCTATAACCCATTGAGTCACTCAAGTTAACATGGACTCAATTTCCCATGATAAAAGAGAACTATATGAAGTATGATCAGACATAAAACTAATATAAACCCTGTTTGATAAGAAAATAACACTCTAAACAATATCACGCATACCAGCTCCACCCGAGATAGCACCTCCAGCACCCTGCATAAGGTATACCATTTTTAGACAAACGCTACATCATAAAACATACAACCTAAACACACTCCAACAACTGAAAGAACTGCTTGGCACTTACTCCCTGTGCGTAAATCTTCCTAGCCCCTTCCAGCTGCGACATCTCCGCATCAAAGGTATTCGCCATCTCCAGCACCTCCGGCGTGCTCACGAAGCGCACGAACCTTCAAGCACAAGCCAACCAAACACCTATCAAAATTCAATCTTTTCCACACCACCAACCCGAGAATCACCACATAAGCCATATCAAGAAACCTCTCGAGGGTGCCCTTGCTGAACCACGCGGCGCGCCGCTCCAGCTGCAGCCGGATGGCCGCCGCCGCCGGCTGAGCCGCTGCCTGCTCCTCCGCCGCCCGCAGGTGCGCCACGAACGGCTTCACCGACCCCGACGCGATCTTCTCCGTCCGCCCATTTCCGGACACCACCAGCTCGCACCTGCGCAGACACCCAAAGGCGCCACATTTAGGCCACAACAAGCGCACGAACCCACCAAAAATGCGAGATTTTTCTCTTCCTAGTTCCCCGCTTTCTCACCGGGAGCGGCGGGGGGAGAGCTGGAAGAGCGCGAAGTCGAGCGGCGCGTCGGGCTCCATGGCGCCGCCACCACACACGCCGCCGCCGGCGATGTCGGATCTGGTGGATCCCGGACAAGACCAGTTCCTCCCTTCAATGGAACCGCCCAAGAAACGCCGGAGAGGCGGCGAGGCGAGCAATGCAGCTCCCGCGGAGACGAGATCGCGTGGGGCGGCAGCCGCCGTAGCGTGCTGCGGCGGCCCGGATCTCGCCGACGAGCGCCCGAATCCGATAGGTGTGCGCGTGTGAGGTGAGAGCGGAGTGGAAGAAGAGAGGACTATGAGAGTAGAGAGGCTGCTTGCCTGCTTGTTTCGAAGGAACTTCTCTGGGACAAATTCAATTTCGTCTCCATAGAATTATCCTTAAATAGGCTATATGTGGCGCACGCGTATAAATCTCTGCGTAAGGCATCCCTCCGTCCTGCCTTTCCGCTTCAAAAGGGGCATAGATGTTCTTCCTCCTTTTTTGTGGTCGAAAAACCGTGATCGAAGATCTTTATATATATTAAGTTGTGAAGTGAAAAGAATATAAGCTGTGCTCGATTTGGGAAGAAAGAGGACCTTATGTGTAGATTCGTGCGCATACACCACGTGCAGCCTATTCGAGGGTGACTCCATAAAAATGAAATAAGATATGTCTCTAGAGAAGTTCCTTTCGCTTATTTGATGGTGTTGGAGGACTGGAGCTATTGTGAGAAATGGAAAAAAACTAAAACTAGAAAAATTTAAAGGTATTTGGAAGAAATTAGTGGCTTAAGTTTGGAGTTTTGATGAAGCTTTGGTGTGATTACGGGAGCTGGTTCTTTTCTGAGTGTGTAATGTGGCAAAAATTAAAAAGAAGAGTTGAAGTGTAGCTACTTTTGTTATGTTTGCCTTTTCTATTTTCCATTTGGCTCTGTGTGTTGTTTTCAGGATAATAACGTTCGGTCACTTTTTTCGCTTTTAAAAACTGTTTTTTAATTTTTTATAGTAATTAGCTTTTAAACAAAATATCTTTTGAAGACGAAGTCTATAACTTTATTGTAGTACGCACTGTAGCGACTTCATTTATATCGGTCAAAACCACATATGGGTTTCTATTACTCCGTACTCTCTCTCATAAATAACGCAAAAGTCATAAATCGTAGCCAAAAACCATAAACCAAAACAAAAAAAACCATTACAATGGCTTTGGGTGGACTGGGGTGTTGGAATTTACCATTTTGCCCCCCCCCCCCCCCCCCCCCAAAGAAAAAACTAGAGGCTTGTTTTTGAATTTTAGAGGGATTTTTGCTTTCAGAGGGATCATTTGGTACTGGTAGTGTATGATTACTTAGGTTGGGCTGATTTTTTTTGTTTATGGCTAAATTTTTATTGTAGTTGGCTGAAATTACATTGTACCTGATGGTGGCTTATTTGTCATAATTAAATTTAAAATATTTAAAAATAGAAAAAATAGGTTAGCTTAGCACGTATAATGCAAACGAATACGAGAAAAAAGAACCAGCAAAAAAGCTCAAAAATCCAAAAGGTTAGAAAAAGACGAAATTTAGGAATAGTGAAAAATAAATCGGAAGCCAGAAGCTCAAGTCCAAACGAGCGGGGCTTTAACCACGGTCAAAATACACTATCAGTACTACTGACATGACGATGGCCGATGTGTTACTTTTAAAAAAATGTTGAAATTTTGTATTATAACGTACTATGATTTTCATGCTGTGATGTGTACGTCCGGTTGCCAATCTTTGCATGGCAACTGGACAAATTTGTTATTAACATATCTTTCATCACCATCCAATGAATACGATGCAACCATAATGAAGCGTTTGGTGTATTAAGTGAATTGAAAGCATTGTTAGTAAATCTATTTTTATGCTTTGCTCCTAATCTTTTGATTAATTACAGTTGTCTCATGCAGCACGGCGTGTTGTGTCAATTTGAGTTCTCTCTCTCTCTCTCTCTCTGGGCAATGCTACTGTTTGCCTCCCCTAGGAATAATATTGGTACAATGAACAGTGGTCCAAAATAATCAGCACATCAAGGTTGCACCTAAACAGGCAGGTCATCTAACCTGAACTTAGCATCATGCACCGATTGTTCTAGAACAACAAGGGGCCCCAAGAGCTCAACAGTGACATCCCTCACTTAGAAAGATTTAAGCAATTTATTTATGTGACCAAGTGACTTTTGTCTTTAATTTCCCTCCAAATATAACTTGTAAATTATACTAATCATGCATTGCTGATACTGATAAATGAAGAAGAATTGGTCTCCCAGTTTCTTTTTATATATATTCTTCTCCTTGTTCTTTAATAATTTTGCCTAAAGCAACTCCCAAAAATCTAGGTCTTGCTGTTGACCGACATTTTTGTTTCTTGTCGTTGAGAAAACGAGTAGACCAAGAAAAATAAAATAAAATCGCGTGTGCAAATTGTACGGAGGCTCAAAAACAATACGGGTAAAACAGTAACGTCCAAATCATGACGCAATCTCGATGCTAATCTTCGATCTCTCTTGTTGGTGAAACACAACTTAAGAATTGAGAATTGCTAGCAGGGGCTTTCCAATGAAAACAAGCATCATACCTTACACATTAACAAGAGGAAATTACAACATGGTCATATATGAATGCTAGTACTATTCTACTATGTGCTACTCGTACAATTTTTTTTTCGAACACGCAAAAGTTTTACACATCATTTCGTACCCATACAACCGTCAGATCGAAACAACAGCGATTAAACATGCTACCTTCATTAGCATTTCGCATGCAACATTCTGTCAAGAATGAGGATGGCTTTTCCATTCGTACTGTTCGAAAATAATATGAACAGAACGCAAAACGAAAGTGTGAGGCAGAGTAATGGTACGATAGCTAACGAGCGAGAGGAGTCGTTGGCACATTAAGCTCACATATCACCCGACGCAGTCCCTGTCATCTGAGGTCATTAGATTCTGGCTCAAGATTTCTAACTAACTTTGATTTATCCATTACTTTGTTTTTGTTTATAGGTTTCTTTGATGTAATACTGGCAGCTTCCTTTATTTTTAAGGGAAGAAAACCTTATTACAACTTTCTTCGATCCATTGAATGCTCCCATGAAATTTTAGTTTTCTTTGATAATTCATGAAACTTTAGTTGTCTCTGATGTAGGTAGTAACACAATTCAGTCCTGGGAAAGCGATATGATGTAAATATGACTTCAATAGATTGAAAAACACCGTAAAATCTTTGAAGACAATGTAAAGGAATAAAATAAAAAAACAAAAAAAAGGCCAAAATGCTGGATTTTAGAAACGAAAACTGAATACATTCGGAACGAGGCCTTGGTCTTTCTTAAAATATGCCAACTTTCGGATAGGGGTTGACCTACTGCCTGCTTTATAGTACTGTAGATGCCGAGTAGTCATGGTTTATTGGTAGTATCGTTGAGCAGCAATTATGAACTCATTGTACGAAATAGCTAGCCAAAAACAAAAATATCTGGAGCTTTTGTTCAACTAGCTTTAAGGCCCTGATCAATATGGCTTCAGCTTATTTTTGCACTATTCATAAATTTCGTCTTTTTTCTGAACTTTTGGCTTTTTTTGAGTTTTTCTACCGGTTCTTTTTTTCCTCGTATTTGTTTACATTATACGTGATGGGCTAATATGTTTTTTCTATTTTTAAATTTTTTAAATTTAATTATGGTAAATAAGTCTCTGTCAGCTACAATGCTTTTTTCAGCCAGCTACAGTGTTTTCAGCCATAAGCCATGAGGCTTTCAGCCGAACCGATCACCACCTAAGTCTAAAAAATAATCCGAGTTTAGGGTCCTTTAATCCAGATGTCATCAATGGAACATGCATGCGACAAACTTGCACGGCATTTGCAATACGAATATGTTGGTTTTGCCACTCGTTGATAAATAAAATAGGGATCACACTTGTTCACAAGGTTCAGTTTCTCAGGAAGGAAGAAGTACATCCTCTGCCATTAAAAATGAGGGGCTGCATCTCTCGATGGAACACTGGTGGATGATTCCAAGCAATTTGATTAAAGAAAACAGGCAGTCAGGCACCATTTGTTGAGGCTTGTGCAGAGAACAGCACACAGTAATTAAGGGTTCAAAGAGACAACAAACAACTGTACTAATCTGAACATGCAATACCGCTCAATGCTCATGATACATCAAAACATTCTTCAGTACAGTACCCTACTATTTGCATGCATGCATGCCCCAGTCCGTCAAGTCAACCTGGCCTTCTGAGCTGATCCTGAGCTTTGCTCATTTAGGCTTATAAAGTCCAACTTCTAGTTTTTTTACTATTATAGTAATTTTTTGTATTATAGCTACTGGTAGTTTTTTTAACATAATTAAATTTAAATTTTTTTAAAAAATGGTTATATCATCACAGACAAATGCAAAATAATAAGATAAAAAAGAAAAGACAAAAAACCCTAAAAACAAGCAAAAAAAGCGAAATTAAGAAGATAGAAACTAAAAGTTTAAGCTCAAATGAGCACAACATTAGTTGATTAGTTCCATCTTATCTCCCACACCACACTGCTGCATAATACTATAGGCCCGATTTTTTGATTTTTTTATGGCTTTTAGCTTCGTTTCTTCGAAAGTCAAAATAAACGGCGCGGCTACTTCAAGAGATTTCTCAAAACGACTTCCCGGGCAAAAAACAACATGTGTCATCCGCATCGGCGTCTCTGTCGTTCGTAATCATATCGAAAAACATAAACAAAAAGATATCAGTTATAGCCAAAAGTTATTAGTCATAAACCAAAAAAAAATATGGCCTATAATTTTGTACAACTCTTGTATTTGACTTTTGTGCGGTATAAAAATGAATAGATAATTACTTCATGCATACTTACAAATAGATGCCTCATGTATAATCTATTTGGAGATATACCCTCGTGCTTGATATGCAATTTGCATAAATTTGTGACTCCATTTCTCTCGTAAGCAATTAATTAACCTGCCGACACTAGGACAAGATGGATTTTACATCTCTTTTAATGGAAAGTTGCTGGTGCTCTGGTTAAAAGTATATGTATTAGCTTCTGTTCGAATAAGATAGGAGTCAATATGAACATACGATTTTTTAAAATGGTTTTTTAGTTTCACTCATTCTTGTATCTCTTTGGAGATAAAGCAAAGAATCATAGACACATTACATATCTCACTTTTCTTGCTCTCATTTTACATATGTATCACTCACTTATTTTTTTTATCGCTCGTGCCTTCTTCTAAGAACCAATTTTAATTATTTTTACTAAAAACTATCGGCTACAGTTAATATGAACTGACCCATACTCTAGCAAGCATGTCTTGGGATGGACAAATCATGCATCCATTTGTCCGGTCTCCTCCTCCTGAGATTTGATTGATTAATCTACTTTAGTCGAGCTTTAGGCTTGTGTTCATTTCGGCTTCAGTTTATGGATTCTAGTTTATTATTCTTTAATTTTATTTTTTTTGTTTTGGCTTTTATTTGGTTTTTTGGTCTTTTCTTTTTTCATATTCATTTTGCATTGTCTGTGATATGTTAATCTGTTTTTTATTTTTAATTTATTTAAATACGTCAAAAAATCACCAGTAACCATAATGTAAAAAGTTATAAACCAATATATTTCAGCCGAACTGAGCACCCCCGGTTGGTTCGGAGGATTTTTGGAGGAATCAGTTCCTATGGAGAAGTTGTGGCGTTTGGAATGGAGGATTGGGATCAAAAATTTCCTTTGAAAAGTTTCTAGTTCCTGTACTTTCACGGGAAAACAAAAATCCACTCTAACCTCTTTGGAAATTCTACTGCGATTCAAGCGCACGCGAAGGAAGCTGACCATTGCCACTCGTGTCATGGTGCTATCGTTTTCGTACTCTGATAAATATCAAAATGAATACCACTTTTTTATTGGAATTACTATACTTTCTATTCCTGTATTCCAAACACCATTTTCTATAATTTTTTTGTGCTTTCTAATTCTCTATTTTACCACTGCATTTGTATAACTTTTCTATGTTTTCTCTTATCCCTTTTCCGTTGTTTTTCATTTCCAGGTTCCAAACTGACCCTAGATTCGCGTCCAGAAGAGGATTTGCTGACTGTCACCATGGCGTAGCTTGGGGCCATCTCGTTCATAATAGCTTCGGATAATCTCGAGTTTGTAGTAAGCATAGGTGACTCTGTTCTTAAAAGCATAATGATTAAATTCTGAATTAGCAGGAGCATCCCCAACGATTCGTTTTTAGAAAACAGTGTGAGTGGCACACTTGTCAGTCTTGTGCGTACTGATGAACTAAGAGCAAGTACAATAATGATTTTATAGCCAAGCTAGTCAGCATTTTTGCTGATGTGGAGGAGAGAAGAGAGGAGAGAGATGAGAGCTTGGCTCTCATGCAAGCAACAAGCTGGGCACGGAAGCCTATGCAGTGGTAGGCCAAGATAATAAATGTATGTGAGGAGGCATAGGAAAGAGAATGTGAGACATGGTACCATATAATAATAAAAAATCTTTTGTAGACAAATAGAAGACAAATTATTGTATAACTTGGCTCTTATAACTTGACTTATAGCCAAAACACTTGGATCTATTATTGGACTTGCTCTAATGATACAGCAATAATGGATAATCGGACCGGTGCTGTTCGAATTGGTTTTTAAAACCCGTTTTTTAAATGGTTTTCTATAATAACTTTTAAACGAAGTATTTTTTAAGAAGAATTTACTAGTCGATAGTAATAGATATTATAGTGACTTTATTTATATCGATAAAAATCGCACATGAGTATCTCTCTTCATATGACTTCTCTAAAGCTATTACTATTCATAAGCCAAATCTGAAAGTCATCAGTAAAATCTAATATGAACTGACCTATAGTAGTAGTATTGAAGTATTGATGCACACGAAACTTCCCTCATGACTCATGAGTTAGTGACGAGCACATCCAGGGGCGGATCCACACCATGGGCAGAGTAGACTTCAGCCTGGGGTGTGAAAAAAATAGTGTATAGACTGGGTAAATTTAGTTCAGCCTAGATAACATTTTTATGGTCCAGTCCAGATAGTTTAAATCATTCTATCACTAAGTCTGGGACATAATCAAATCCTAACTCCGCCGCAGAGCACATCCTCAATTGTAGACTTGGTAAAAATTATTTTGAGCAACCAGATTCCACGGCACAGCACCCAACACCAGACTGGCCCTAGGTACGACAGTCGGGATGAACGACACGTCGCCTCTACATATCCATCAACGGAGGACGTCCACTCCACATGTAGTGATTACGGCTTAGCTCAAGGAGGAGCGCGCGAAACAATCACGTATTAGACTCCCGCGAGATTGCTTTGGAGTTAAGTCGGAATTAATGGAGCTGGCGCAAACCGCGACGATGCTAGCTCCAAGCTACTCCTAATCATCCATTCAGCTTTATTTCTCTTTCGGCTTCTTCCTGCGAAAGAGACATCCAAATGAAGCGAGATTTGGAGGCCCAACCAGCTCACAATTCACAAACCACTGCAGAAAGAATCAGATCGTATCATGCAGCAGCAATGTTTTGCTAATGGAGCAGGAGGACAGAGAGAGAAAAAGAAAAAGGGGCAGAGGCAGCTGCAGTCTCCATTACAAGGAGGGAATTTGTGTGTTTTGTGACGGGACTTGGCGTTTGTCTTCAATCGCCGTGACCAAGATCGATCAACAACCGGATCCCATTTTAACGGCTTTTAATTTGGATTATCCGTGCAGAAGCTTAACAGTGTTGAAAATAATGATAATAATACACATGAGGACTCGATAAAGGTGCTCCGGTACGATTAAAGATGCTTCCGTGGTGGCTATGTTGTGTAGGTGAGGTATCGAGTGGTAGTACTTTTGTGCGTGTGCTTCAAATAGCATACAATATTAGGATTCTCATTTCTAGCTTTCTCTACCGATCGAATGAAGCATTAGCTGAAGAATGCAATGCAAGAATCTACCTCTACAAATGGCCTTATTTAGAACACGAGAACTTTGTTTTTTTTTTGTTTTTGATAAATTAGAACATCTACTCTTCTCGGTGGAAATGATGCTTCGTACGAGAATCCTATGTTTCAAACGTCGCCTTGTTTTTTTTCCTTCTTGGTTTCAATGTTTCGACCTAGGTTCTTTTGTTACCTACTTTGGACGGTAGCTATTCTCAACGGTTTTTTTACTCAGATCAATCGGAGAAAAAAGGACCTTAATTAGGACTTCGAAAACACATACACTGACTGTCGCAGAGAGAGCACAGATGTAGCAGGACTACCAGGCTGAAGCAAAAAGCCCACAGCATGTGCACCGTCCATGGCCCCGTGCCCGGTGTAGGAGGAGGAAAGCTGAGAAGCTGCAGACGAGCGTCACATGTGCGTTGTTTGGTGCGTGGCGTGAGCGCGGGGCAAGGCCAATAGCGCTAACATCGCATGTGAATTCACGCCGACGACCCACTGACTAAGGGCATCTGTAGTGTATATAACCCAAGGGGTTTTAAGGTGGGTCCCATCTAAACCTAAGACTGACTTGGTTCCACTTGGCAGATAAAGAAAAATTGTATTTTAATGCTTGTGGCCAGGCCTTTAGCTTGAGGACCGGCCTTAAGACTTTTTTGCTTATAGCCTGCTTAAGGTCACCCCTATAATGTATAAGGTTGACCTTAAGGTGGCTTAAGACCCTCTATTTTCATACACTACAGATGCCCTAACAGCTTGAGGTGTTCGTGCTTATAATTAAAAATATGAGAGTGTCTATATAACATTCGAAGTCAGATTTTGAGCTGTTAGATGGAGATCCAACGCCCTAGATCATTTTTTTTGGAGGGGTCATTTTTTTTGGAGGGGGGCTTGTATGGGTGGATCCGTTGGATGGAAATCTAACGTCCCAGATCAATATAACTGTTTTTGTCCTCAAAAACAGTCGAATGTTGTATAGCAATACTCTAAAAATAAATAGTAATGATTGAAAGAGGTGGATTTAAAAAGAATGACGAGCGGTGTGGAAAATAAGCGAGAGATGCATGCGCAAGACAAGAACGAGAGAAGTAGGGTGCGTAATACGTCTGTACCATCTGTCTTATCCCTGGAGCGAGAAGAGTGAAGAAGTTACTTTGAAAAGTCTGATGTTCATATCAACTTTAATTTCTTCAAATAGAAGTCAAAAGCAGAAATCAATATAAAGCAGATATCCTATAAATAGAGCCATCTATGCCATCTGAAAGAAAACACAAGTATATATTTTTTGTAAAGACATTTTATTATTTATCATTGTAAAAATATACACTTTAGAATTTACAGCTCCACGTCATAGAGCAAGCTGAGTGGCTGTCCCGAGAAAGAGCCATCAGCCGTGGACCACTACTCCCTGACGGAGTGTCTGACCGTTTTGTTCTCTTGCCCATACGCTTCGCTAGCGAAGGACAAAACAAACGTTGCAGCACAGCATCGATTGGTCACTCGCTCTGCAACATCGTATATCAGTTAGTTGCAACGTCCCGATCGCAGTACGGCACGATACTTGAACGGAACCGAGCAAGCCAATGAAACAGTTGTAACGGTAGTTCATCTGACAAGAGCAGGAAATGTCACAGCCTGGCAGCTAAACCACTCGTTGGAAGAGAGGACACAACGTGGTCCCATTTGGAACGCAGGAATCCCATAGGAATTTTATAGGAAACCTCAGGTTCGGTGAGAGTGGATGTTTCCTTTCCTATGAAATTGTTACGGAATTCTCATTCCCAAAGGTAGGTTTCAGTTCTCCAGCCTAAGATAATGATAATGATTCAACAAATGAGAGCAACATTCTCCAGCCTAAGATAATGATTCAAGATGACATCACATTTGCATACAGAATGGCGACATGAGACAAGATACCGTCTGGGAACCAAAGATAGCATACCAGGCTTGAGCATCGCTGTCCACTACTCAGCTGGAGCGTCAACGGTAGCTTGGCCGGTTAGCTCTCCGGATGGCCGGACCGGTTGAGATCCACTGCCAAGCTGTTTTGTCTTGCTTCCAACGTTTCAATGCATGAACTGTCCAGCTCACCTGCAGGTAAAACCCCAGATCTGAATCTAACAGAGCCATTGGATGATCATGAGGGGTCTACCTGCTCTGCGCAGAATTGTCAACCTGCCTGCACAAGTTTCACATGCAGAGGCACAAAACACTGTGTTTATGCATCTTGTTGAGCAAACAGTAAGTAGAGATGCTAAAATGACAAGCTAATCGAACCACTTGAACAAATTTTCGACTTGTAATAAATGGACTGGGATAACTGGAGACTTTACAGAATACACAAAATTTCCGAATTATTTCCCATGCAATACAAGCATGATTTTATATTAGCATCTAGTCTACGCTATGGATGACTCAATAGCTGAAATTTCCTACAGCTGCATAATTTACAAGTTAACTTATTCAGGGGAGCTCGAAAGTGGCCTATTCACTGCTTGAACCGGCAATATTTTGAGGTCTAGCAAGGTACACATGGAATCATCTTTGGACTCAAAAGTCACCTGCATGGCAACCGAAGCAAGTTGCTGGATTAGACAACAGAATGGAAGTCACAAAGAATATATTTGAATCTAGTGTATGTTTGAAGTTTAACTGTTCGATCAAACAGCGCTAGTGTTGTCCAAAGTATCACCACAAACTGCTGTTAAAATTTGTACCTTAATTGAGGTAACTCAAAACAGTCAAATGAGCATTGCATTCAGCAAACAACATACGAGAAATTATTTATTCTTTCTTAAAACAAATGCCATGCATTTCTTTTGTAAAGGCAGCAGGCAGTCCACCAGCCTCAAGCCCACAACCCAAGTGGGAAACCTAACAGAAAAGCTCATATGCAATCAATCCCTTGTGTACAGATGTGTACAGTCCATGTGAAGAGTTGGGCCCTTCAAATGGATGATCAATAGCCTGGATTTCTGTTGGCAGGCAAGGAAATTTTGAATTTTTCAACACTAAAAAAAACTTTGGTGGTGAACTCATCAATGACCTAAATTGTAGCAGCGACCTTCTATTTGTTAAGGATATAAGGGTATTTGTGTCTTTTCCTAGTTTCTAGAGTTTAGTTGTGTCCCTTGAGTCTTGCACTATATATTGCCCATTGGACTGTGCAATACATGTGCGATCCATCTATTCATCCATAGGTTTAACATGGTATCAAAACTAAGATTCAAACCTCTCAAATCCTAGCCTCTCTGCACGTCTTCCGCTGCCGCTGCCCCCGGTAGGATCGATCTCCACTCCCCAGGGCCGCCGCCTCATCTCGCCCGAATTCGTCTGTCACTGGACTCTACCACCTCGGATCCACGCTTGCGCTCGGGCATGCCTAAGCCCGCGCCGCCGGTAGGCTACTACGCCGCGCCCGCCTGGACCGCTACCGCAAAGAAGCACATTGCAGACCCTGCTGGCTCTGGCCACTCTCAGCCTCGACGCGCCCAGATTCGGTCGCCACCAACCACGTCCTGCCCCGGGGCGGCCACCTTGTTTCGGGCCGCCACCACCTCATCTCCGGCCACCGCCACTCTCAGGTAGCCGACCGTTGTCAGAACACCAACTCGTCTCCAGATCTGGCTGCAACTCCCAGCTCGCCGATGGATTACGCCCAAGCGAACGCCGTCCCCCCAGATTTGAAGGCGCACTGCCTGATCTGGCCTCTTCTACGCCGGATCTGGTCGGATCCAACTGTCTCTCCGGCGCCGCCACGCTCTTCCCTACTGGTAGCCGCTCTTTTGCGGGCTTCTTCGACGCCAGGACGCCGTGCCTCGCCATCGGCTCTACTGGATCCGGCTTGCCTCGGCCATCACGCCTCTTCGCCGCCGGCTCTACGGGATCCGGCCTACCTCGGCCGCTGCCGCGCCTCTTCGCCGCCGGTTTCCTCATCACCGGCTAGCCTTCGCTAGATCCCAGCCGCCACCGCCGCCGCCTCCGCCTGTGACAGCTCCTACTCTACCTCGGCTCCCCCGACCGCGCAGCCGACGCCGCTTCTTGCCTGCTTTGTCGGCATAGGGGGGAAGAGGAGTATTTAGTCTTGGTGTTACTATTGCTAGTATTTGCTGTTGAGTCCTTCTGAGTCCTTTAGTTCGTTTTGAATCTTTCGTTGCGTCCATTCAAATCCATAGTCTTCTACTATCTTCTAGTTCGTCTAAGCTGTGCGACTCCACAAATTTTTGTGTCAGTTAGTCGATTGTTTTGCGAGCCCTAGTCCATCCTAAGATTCAGTATGGTCTTTTGCATGATAACAACCGCCGCTCTTCTCTTTGAGCCACTGCCCGGGCTTCTAAGGCCACCGCGCTTCTTGTGCATTGCGGTTCTGTTGTGCTTCTTGTACACTGTGCCGCTATCGTCTCGGGCTTCGATCATGCTTTATGGGATGTCGCACAATCTCAGATGGAGTTCTTCTGGCTTCGACACAATTTTCAAGAGCCGCACGCGACGATGACGTCTTCAAAACTTGGATTTTGGATTTTCTCTATTTTAGTGTCAAACCTTTCAATATAAGGATATTTGTGTCTTTTCCTAGATTCTAGAGTTTAGTTGTCTCTTGAGTCTTGTACTACATATTGCCCATTAGACAGTGCAATACATGTGCGATTCATCTATTCATCCATAGATCTAACCCTATTTTCCATTACAAAATGGATAGAGCAAATAGCCCTAGAACTTATCCAGACAAAATTAACAAGAGATCAACTTGGCATATAAGAATTCATCTTACGCATAAAAGTGAGAAAAACTGCTGAATCATGCCGTGGTACCTTCATCACGAGCTTCTATGAAATGAGTTCTCATGCATATTAGAAACCGAAGTGTCCTGCATTTGATCAAAAACTTTATCAGCCAGACAGCCACAAGAAATACAAGGAAAAACAGTTCCTACAGAAGAATCTTGAGAGCTAGTTACTTGAATCATTGCATCGATCCTTTGAAGCCCGAGGTGATTTGCAAAAACTGCATTGCCTTGGTTGTCTTCGTTTGTAGACTTGGCAGTCCTTCTCCATCGCTTCAACAGATATCTCTGAGGTAACTCCTTGATATTTCTGTAATCGAGCACTTTCAACATGTGACAACATGGAATACCCACAAACTCAAACTTCCTACATGTGCAGATACAGGAGCAATCACTTGAATCAAATCTAACAAAGTGTTCCTTTGGTTTCTCAGAGGGAGCAACTTTGTACTCAGAGGTTGTCCCAGCCTCCCCACAACTGAATAACACAGAGTCCATGAACAGCTCAAACTCTTTACGGAAGATCTCAAACACCACTGGCGTATATGTATGGGCAGCTTGCTTTAACATCTTGGCTGGGGGTATTCTCGGATAACTTTGACTAGCTTGGAAGTCAGCTTGGAGCTCAGCATAGCGATGTTCATCTACTGCTCTTTCATAGTGCTTGAAGAAGGACAGCAGATCAAGTTGAGGGCTCAAGAATTTCTTCAGAATGCTGCTGAAACTCTCAGCTTGAAGTGCACTTATTATGTCTGCACAAAATATATGTCTGTCATATGACAAGGCCCATCTTTCCCTCTCATCAAACAGTTGAGACAGCCACTCATTATGCCTAAGATCATACTTTTCTAGCATACTTCTCCAAGCAAACAAGAATTCTTCCTCTTCCTCATAGCCAAAGACACATTTGCTAAAATCCTTTGCAAATGTCTTTGAACCTTGGAAAACATGATTAAGGTGCTTGAGAGAATTCTGATATACATGCCAAGCACAAGTTCGTTGAGTAGTATTTGGCCAGGCTGCTGCCATTGCACTACTCAGCGGAATAGATTGATCTACAAAAGCTACCACTGGTTGATTCCCATGCATAGCGATCTTAAAACTCTCAAATAGCCACTTAAATGACTCAAAAGATTCATCATAAAGCATAGCTGCACCAAAAATAATTGTTTGTTTGTGATGATTCACACCAAGGAATAATGACAATGGCCTGCCATATCCATTTATTCTGTATGTTGTGTCTAAACATAGCACATCACTGAAGTAGTTGAAGTCATCTCTGGATTTTGGGTCTGCCCAAAAGAAGTTGGTCAACTTGTCATCCTCATCAATCTGCATGGTGTAAAAGAAAGAGGGGTTATCCATTTGCATTGTCTGCAAATATTTCAATATCGCTCCACCATCACCAGGTTGCATAGCCTTCATACGCTTTGAGCGGAGATAATTTTTGTAATCTGCTGGAAGGAGAGAAATACTTCGAAGGAAACCAACTTGTCTCACAACAAGATCACCAGTTGCTTTAGTTGTTGGTGTCACTACAGAATCATCTGACAATTCCGCTTCTCCAGACTGAAGTTCTGTCAATATCCTCTGTGACCTTAACATATGCATCGTTGAAGGAGGGGCCAGCTGATGATTATGTTCTGCTTTAAAATCAGTGACTCTGTATTTACACTCTGATGTGACTTTAATAATTAACCGTGCTGGACAACCAATTCTTGTATCCAACCTTGGCTTCTTTGCTTCCAACGATTTTTTATCCCTGTTATAACCTTCTCTTGAGCATACGAAAGTCCTTACTTTGGTAATATTTTCAGAAGATTTGTGTGATGTACTTTTCCGAACACTAAAGCCAACATGCCCAGCATATTTATTGTAGAATTCATATGCCTTTTCCTCACTCTCAAATTCCATGCCTACCTCAGGAACCAACTTAGCAAGTGCAGCCTCATCTATAGGTGGTTCAGCTTCTATCATTCTCCTCATTTTCCCCTGGAAAACCAATCATATATAATTTGAGTAAAAGGACAACAAGAGGCACATTTAGTTGTACCAGATTTTATCAATACACCAAAATGGGAGGAAAATGGCCAACAGAATGGCATACTTGGGCAATGTAAAATGTGAAACTGAAAGCAGTTCTCTTATTTTTGTTACTAGCAACATGTGCCATAAGATCTCCAATCAACATCGTGAATCAAAATTCTGTAATCATGAAGAAAAAGCTTCATATACTCTGTTTTCAAGGCAAAGGGGGAAAATTTTCTCTAGGAAGATCTTAATTGAATACAATGCAGGCACATAAGTTCACAAATCAAGGATGGGAACACTTGGAAGAATTGATAAAGGGAACTCAAAACAATTGTTTTATGATTCAAGCATTATGGACACACTGGATCGAAATTTCCTTTTCGAAAGGAGTTGAAATTGCACGAGGGTAGCAGACACAACCAAACACACAGGCCATAACATGGTTCCTTGTAAGTTTTGACCACTGATTGTAACATAATTGAATGTAGTGCAACCTCCAGCAACCAGAGGGGATAATATTACTTAAGCTGCATAAAACCTGATCTAAAATGCAGCGCCAATAATACTGTGGGGAAAAATAATCGAAACTGGTGAAGCATAAAGTGAACTCTGTTCCTGGCTATATCACCGAGGTGTTAGGCTACACAATGCATGTTTACATTAGGTTGAATACAAATATTGAAGCAAACGATTCTAAGATGATTGCCTCAGAACATAAGAGAATGGTTTTACCTTCCTGTAAGCGATGCCACACGCATTGCAAAGAGTTCTCGGGCCATCAGGGCCGCGCCGCATATGGGGCGTCGCATTGCCAGATATACCACACCGTAGGCACCTGATCAAATCACAGTAAATTGTCAGAATATAAGACAAATTCAAACCTATGCTTTAACTTACAAAAACGTTATGCAACAAGACAAAACGAAAAGCTTCTGAAGTGGAAACAAGTGCACTGCAACTATTCCACCAGAAACTACCAGAAACGCGCGCAAAGGCGAGACCATTTCCTCGCCCAACGCATCAACGGCTACCAAACAGTAACGCGAGTGATTTGCCACACGCACAACGAGCGGAAGCACGTGGGCGCACACATACCGCACGTGGCCGTCGAGGCCGTCGTCGCGGTGGAGCTCCAGCTCCTGCTCCGCCGGCGCCGCTACGTACGGCTGCATCTCCCCTCCGCCTCCATCGGAGGCCACCAGCATGTGCATCATGGCATCACCACCCTGCCAAGGCCACACTCGCACAAAAAAAATCCCAAAAAATACAAAAATATCGCCAAAAATGGCGAATTTGAGTTGGATTTGTACCCGAGGAAGAACCGGAGAGGTGTTTGGAGAAATTTCGTGGGATTTTTG
This sequence comes from Dendrocalamus latiflorus, assembly GCA_017311315.1. Lineage (NCBI taxonomy): Eukaryota > Viridiplantae > Streptophyta > Magnoliopsida > Poales > Poaceae > Dendrocalamus > Dendrocalamus latiflorus. Next base: position 24,616,397 of record CM029671.1, on the reverse strand, counting down.
GGAAATTTTGGTTGGTTGGGATTGTAGTTAGGGTTGGGAGCGCGCGATGAGCGGATGCAGGGAGTGCGAGCCTGGGAGGGGTAGTGGGATCCGATACGACGGCGAGGTAGGCGGCCCTCGTGTGGTTGCAGCCGCCGCCTGACACGCGTGCGTGTCGGGTCTCAGATGGCCAGCTCGTCCCTCTCATGTTGCACTGACATGTGGGGCTACGTTAGTGGCCAAGTGGGGCCCATCTGCCAGATGCCATAGCATCGATCAAAAGAGCCGCAAGGGAGAAGCGAAGCGGAGAAGGGGGCGAGCGGCGGAAGGGGGAGAGAGAGAGAGAGAGAGAGAGAGAGAGAGAGAGAGAGAGAGGCGACGAGGACACCATCACCATGAGCGCTCTCAAGTTCTGCGGCGAATGGTAAAAAGCAGAGAAATTTTATAGCATTCGTCTTCAGGACTTGCTCTCCTATGATGCAAGAAGCTGGTGGTTTAATCCAATGTCTTTTGATCTCTTTTTGCAGCAACAACATGCTGTACCCGCGGGAGGACAAGGAGACGCGCACCCTCCTCTACGCTTGCCAATCCTGCGAGCACCAGGTGGTTTCCTTGTTCCCTTTTCGGATGAATGTTTTGTGTTTGGGTTTGGTCGTAAATTCCTGAAACCCTAGGTTCACTCGGGGACCTGCGGTAATCTAGGGTCTTGGAACAGTTTATTTGGTTGAACTTGTGGGTTTAGTGATCCGGTAACTAACGGTGGAGATGCATTTAGGTTTGATGGTGCATTATTGAGTCTGTGAATTCTTAATCTTGGGGGTGGATGATTTAGGCTGGCGTATGCTCATTCTGCACCTACATTCTGGTTTCATGATGCTACCTGCTTGGGTTTGGCCTGAAAAAAAAACTGATATCTCGTAATGTTCTTGGTGCTTGTTTTATCGCATTGGCAGAGGGTTTTGATTGCGAATTTACATGGGTTTGGTCAAGGACTAATGATCCTTGTATGTGCTCATCATGCTTCATTCTCGGGCATGAAGATTAAATCAAAAGGTATCGTTGTGCCCTAACGAAAATTGAATATATAGGACCAAGTTGAGAGTGCTTTGGTAAAATAGAACCAAGTTATTTGTGCTTGTAAATATAGGACTGAGTTGAGCACATTCTTGAAAATATGGTATTTTTCCCATTTTAATTTCATTTTCCAGCCCTTTTTCTCTACGCGAAATGACTCTTTTGCCCCTTCCTCCCTCGCTTGGCCTGCTGCAGGCCGCTCCCTCGCCGTGCCGCCGCTCCCTCGCCCCGCGCCGCGCCGCCGCTCCCCCGCCCCGCCCCGCGCCATGCCGGAGCGAGGCGGGCGGGGGAGCGGCGGCGCGGGGCGGGGCGAGGGAGCCGCGGCGCGGGGAGGGAGCGGCCTGCAGCGGGCCAGGCGAGGAAGGAAGGGGCAAAAGAGTCATTTCACGTAAAGAAAAAGGGCTGGAAAATGAAAATGAAATTAAAATGAGAAAAATACCATATTTTCAAGAATGTGCTCAACTCAGTTCTATATTTACAAGCACAAATAACTTGGTCCTATTTTACCAAAGCACTCTCAACTTGGTCCTATATATTCAATTTTCCCTTAGCCTTATCCGATAAGCTTTCCGCTAAAATTCTGAAGTCAGGGAACTGTGGAAGGTGGGATAAAATCGCATAGAGTCTTTAGGTTTGTATGGGCTTACAAGCTGGCTTTACTTGTGTGGTATTTATAACTTTTCTGTCTGACGTATAATGTCCCCCATGCTGAAGAATTACTCCTTACAAGAAAGAAAACTGTAGTGTCTAACTGTCTACCAACTATTTGTTATGGACTGATATGTATAGTAATAAAGGAATTATTCAAGACCCTGAGCTGCTGGAGGTTTCCTTTACAAGAAGAACATTGCTAGTTAGCCTAGTTATAATGTTACATTGGGAAAGTAGTATCCTGGGAGGCTTTATTGTTTTCTTTGCTTGTACCTCTTTATTAAGCTGTCAATTGCCAGTAATAACGTAACATGGGTAAAGTAGTATTCTGGGAGGTTATCTTGTTTTCTTTGTTTGTACCACTTTCTTAAGCTGCCAATTGGTAACTCGATTATTGTGTTAACAATGTTCTCTAGTATCTTAGTGTTATCAGCTACACTTGAAGGAAGCTTACATGAACGATTTTGGAAGTTCCTAGTCATTGGCGGGTGTGATCTTGTTCAATGGATGACTTTATCCCTAAAAGAGAATCTGTAATGACATTTTTCTGGATTTTGCCATGTCCCAACTAACATGACCGGCTACAAACTTACCAAATTTTATGTTTTCTATAGCATTATCTCATTATTTGTATAATATCTTCCTATTCATTTTGTTCTTTTATTTCCTATATGGCACTGGTGGAATTTTTAATAGATTTGTTTCACCACTGCTTTGAAGTTTACACATATTAAATAAAAGATACACCCACAGTTTTGCCATGTCCATGCTGTCTCAATTACTTCTGTCTCCATTTCTACCTTTGGATCTGTTAATTGTTTCCTGTTTATGCCATTGTCTCTCTTCGTTGCCTTTCTCAGAACTATACAACAGCATCTCATAAAATTGAGGGATTTGAATAAGTTGTAAGTAGTGTTTGCAGTAAATAAAAGACCCTATTATCATGTAAGAAAAAGTAAACTTTGTGGAATTTTATTTAGTCATGCATTCGGTTTTTAGGGTTTATAAAAGCAGCGAGGCTTGTTTTTGAGTAAGCTTGTAGGGTGACTCAAGTTTGGGTGAAATGCAATAGTGCTTTTGAGGGAGCTTACCCCTAGTAGCATCAACCCACTTGTAGATGAATGCGGAGGGAGCTAATGCACACGGCACACCCTACCCCTGAAGATTCTTATGCAAGGAGAACCCAACTTGCAACTTAATAACCCTGAAAAGAAGTTTTATAACCCCCTTGGTGATGCTTTTGAAACTTCCAAAACGTATCTGTAGTTTATGGCCTATGAACTTGAAAGAAATCGACCATCCTTAGAACCAATGTAACCAGGATAAAAAGAAGATAGATTTCCGTGGTGTTTTAGGTGCTCCTCTACCGCAGGATGCCGTTTCTGCTTCATCTGCAGGATGCTGTTTCTGTTATTTGTAGTGATGAATGAGTTTTCTTGATGTTCATGTTCTTTTCAACTATACTGCATTTACAGCTTTCCATCCTTTTAACATCTTTTAATTTGTATCCATTCTTTAATATTTCTCATAGGTTGACTAATCATTTCCATTTCTTTAAATCGTTGATACAAACAGGAGGTTGCCACTGATACTTGTGTGTACAAAAGGGTTATCCGTAAACCTGCTGGTGAACCTAAAGATATCCTAAAAGATGCAGCAACTGATCCTAGTCTGCCTCGCACCAGAAGTGTTAAATGCTACAACTGCAACTATCCAGAAGCTGCTTTTTTCCAGGTTTGTATATGGTCGTTGTTTACCTCTGCAGTTGTTTTTCTAAAGGTGATGAGTGTGTCATCTGTACACATAGAATGTTAATATGAAAGCATAAGCATGCAAGTCTACATGTTCTTCTCTTGTGCTTAACTAAAAGCTGATAGCATGTTGAAGTTTGCTATACTCCATAACCATTCATACCTACAGTGTGTCTAGTTACTTGACTTGTTGGAATTTATGGTGGACCAGGAATGCGGCTATAGCAGAGCCAATTTAGATCAGTATATTGTATCAGATGGCTCCTTGAAGCTTCCATTTAGGGCACAGAACATAGCTTGAGATTGTTGCAGTATTACTTTATTTTTTGAGAGGAAATAGTCAAATTGTATTTGACAAATGGTGAGATGTTGTTACTTCAAGTTTCTAGTGATATTGAGAACTTATGTCGGCAAGGGAGTATGAACACTTGCGCTGTATATGCCAGACTGTATCAGACGACATATACAAGTCCTTATACACACATAGTCTCTAGAGCTATCTTGTTGATCCATGGAGTGAAAAGCAGACATGCATGTGAGAAGCTAGCAATTGCCAGCACAACTATGAATGGCTTAAGAGCTCATGTCAGCAACTATTTGCTAGAAACTCATTAGGTGGCGTGTGCAAGAGTTTGCTAGAATCTCAGTTTTAGCTGGCCACGAGTGCTCAGTGGCGTGTGCTACTAGCTAGCTTCATCAGGTATATTGCCATATGTGCTGTAAAAAAAATAGTAAACAATGCCAAATGCTTAAGTCGGTTGTGTACTGAGTCGGTTTGGTTTGGCTATAAATAGACCATCTATGTAACATATAGTTTGAGCTGTAATACCACATGAAAAAGCCTGGTAGCTTCATGTATATGTGTATTCAAAAGATCAATAGAGCATAATATGTTTGCTACTTGAAGCTTCCCCTCTGCCCATTTTATTCTTCTGTCTCCTCCTTGCTTCTTTTGAGTGATCAAAATTCCCAACAGAGATCAATGTGACTGCATGGAATTAAATGAAATCTATCATCTAACACTCCAGTTTCATGGAACAGAAGTGTTGGCCACAATTTTCTAGAAGACAGGCTAATAAATCTGTCTTCCAAATGCTCGCTGGACTCCCTAATCCTAACAATGGCGACCAGTTATTAGCAGAAGCTGGCAAACTGCTTAATTGTCACTGATTTTTGGAGAAGCTGCTCATATATCACTGTTTTTCAGAACAATAATGACGATGGCCGATATATTACCCCACTATCTTGAGGATCTTTGGTTCCTACCACCCACTGGCTGTTCAGGGCATCAACTCATGCTATTTTTCCTGCGCTTAATTCCTTTGTGCATTTACATTTAACTGGTCGCCTTGAACTCGCAGGCCCCAACTAAAGGAGAGCAAGGCTTGACGCTGTACTTCATCTGCTGCAACCCGAGTTGTGGTCACAGGTGGAGGGACTGACGGGCTCTCCACAAGACGAAGCGTCAGATCATCATGGCACTGGAACTTGGCTGGTCTTGCGTTGTTCATGCGCATGCTTGTGCTATCTGGGAACTCTAACTAGTATTGTGTAGCTTTGGATTGGATTCGTTGTCTAATCCCGCTGTCTCGGAAGACACTGCTGCTGCGAACGCCCTGCATCTGGGCTTGTCCTCTTCAACCTTTATATAAATGCAAATGACGTTTGAACTTGGATTGCGTCTTAACACTGCACGCGAAAACTCTTCAATCCAGACCAGGCTTCGGTTTTGCAGGCTCGATGTCAAAAATCAAGTCCCGCGTAGCCCACTTTTGGTCTTTACTAAATTAAATACATCAGGCCTAGTTTGAGTGGGTCGAAATCCCGACCCAACCACATGTTAAATATTTAGTTCACTTTCACGGCCATCGAAATATGGCCTTAGACTAGTCTTTCATAGTTAAACAGCACGGTTCGAGATTTGTCTAACCCATCTATTAAGATAAACAAACTAGGCTTTTCATTGGCTTGATTTACTGCAAGTATATATTACTTCTTTCCCTACCTAACAGTATATCTATTCACTTAACTCGCATGTCTCGAGCAGTATATAATAGAAAAATTGTTTTCATATAAATCCAAATAGCATGGCAGTCTGGCGTGCGTCACCTCAGGCTGCATCATTGCTTTTGAACCGTGGTATGCGCAAGGGGCGGAGCAGTAAAGGCTCAACGGTAGCATGGTCGCACTTAATTTTTAATCTATATCTATATCAGTTAAAATTTAACTATTTATGTTCTCACTGGTCTAATAAAAGTGCTCTCACTAAGGGCGTGTTTGGTTCCTACCCTAGGCTGCACGCGCTCGGCCGAGACAGCGCGGGGGTGTGCCGAGCGTGCGTTTGGTTGCTGCCCTGGCTACTCGCCAGACCCAGGCCACCGAAAACGAATGTCTAGGAGTAAAATTTTTGCTTTTTAGCCCAAAATTTGAAAGTTTTTTTACATATGGACCCTTAAAGAAAAGATTTGCAAAAATGGACCTTTAGCACGGCGCCAAATCATATGGCGCCCAGGGTACATAGCACGCCGCCATATGCTTTGGCGCCGTGCGTGGACACGTAGGATCCACGGTGGCACAGCACAGCGCCAAAGCATATGGCGGCGTGCAATGCATACACGGCGCTAACGGCCGTGGCGTCGTTTCCTGGGACTTAAGATCGAGCGCAGCCCCGGCCCCCTCACTCCACTCCTCTGTTTGAACAGACCGACACAGAGAACAGCCGCCGCCGCCCCTCTCTCCCCCCTCCAAATCCACCCCAATCCATCGATTTTTTTCGCGATTTTGCTTCCAAACCGAGTAAGCAAGGTGAGCTCCCTCTCCTCCTTTGATTTTTTTTTGCAGTAGATATGGATTATTTGAGGTACATTTCGTAGGGCAAAATTTGAAACCCTAGATGAAATTAGTTGGATTTGGCTCGGTTTTAGGTTCGATTCGCAATAGATATGCGTAATGTATTAGTAGTAATGTGTATAGATCCGTTTTTAGGTTGAAATTAGTTGGATTATGGTTTGATTTGGGTTACTAGCTAACCTAGGGTTAGAAACGAGAAAAATTATAAATCTTATTCACTTCGCATTTTAGGTTGTCATGGGCTTCACTCATTTGCCACCTCCACCCGGTGTTCCCATGCCGATGTGTTATTGCGGCGATCCTTGCAAGGTCGAAAGGTCGGATGATCCGGATACATATAGGCAGAGGTACTGGATGTGCACCAACTGGGCGTTCGATCCGCCACGTGCCGTCGTTGTCCTCGGCAAGATGGTATGTTGTATTGTCAATTCATCGACTTAATATTAATTCTGTTGGTTTAACGAATGCGTACATTTGCAGGAGCCTCCACCGCTTTGTGATTTTGAGCAGTGGATCGACACTGCGATCGCTGAGGATGACAAAAAATATCTTGACGCCAATAAGAAGTGTGATGAAGAACAAAAGGAGAGGTGGGAAAGGGAGAAGAAACAGGAGGAGGCCACGAGGGAACACCGTGAGGAGGAGCGTAGGAGGGCCGCGGCAAAGCGCAAGGGAGAAAGACAGAAGAAGCTAGAGAGAGCGCGGCGTGCCAAGGCAGCCCTTGAGCAGTACCCTGATGCTCAGAGGAAGGGAAAGTGGCCTCGATGCACTCAGTAGGTTATTTCTATGTATATTTAATGTTTGATGTATGCGGACGTATGTATTTTCTGAAAATTTATAAACTATGTATGTGGACGTATGTACTCAGTATGTTATTTTGGGCTGTGCTTATTCATTTGGTGAATGTCAATTAGTATTGTTTGTGCGGATGGAACGAAACAACTAGGCCGAGCTTGCAGTTTTAATGCAAGTGCAGTAATCACGGCGCCAAACACTCTGGCGCCGAGATATTGAAAAACGGCGCGCAAAATTTTGGCGTCACACCCTGGCGCCAAAGGTCCTGGCGCTGTTTTTCAATACCTCGTCGCCGGCGTGTTTGGCGCCGTGCTACGCAAACCTACAAAAAAACCAGCAAAGAGTTGTCTGTTTTTCTGCATATACAAAACACATACACACATATACATACATTCATATATAAAACACATATGCATAACTCTCAATAAAGTCTAGATGCATACATTCACATATAAATCTCAAATCATACATACATACATATATGCACACATACACATATAAAATACACATACACATACATATATGCACACATACACATACACATACACACAACTCTCATCATCATGGGTTGGAGGACGCAGTATGGGAATCATCGTGAGCTTGCCGCGGTGCTCTCTGTCGTAGAACTCGTCCACCAGCTGGTACCTCGCCATCATGTGCATCCAAAATTACGTTAGTGACAAAAATAACAAAATATCTAAAAATTATGCTCTCTAGACCTAACGCTGCTAACCTGAGTCGAACGACGTTGACACGTTCGTGAATTGTGACCCATTAGACCACACATACCGTAGTGTGTCTCCTGTGGGTCCTCAACGAAGGGATTTTCCCTACCCCTCTTGGTGCGACCAGGTATCCGATCCATGTCCATCTTGTACCTTGACCGCTTCTTGCTGCCCCTCTTGTGCCAACGTAACCCCTCGTCCGCTATGTACCTGGGACCCGAGTAAAGTGGTCACTCGCTTTCATCACGATATGGCTCGAACCGTGGGGCCCATGTCCTCACCAACGCATCCACGCTGAATAGTCTCGGGATTTTGGTCTCAACATCGATATTCCGGGCCCTACATGCGGTCACCATGTGGGAGCATGGAAAATAGAACTTGTCGGGAACACTGCATGTGCATGTGAAGGATGTAATCACGACCTTATGCTTTCGGGCCTCTCGGAGCTCTCCATTCTCGGTTGTCCCTCCACCCTCAACAACCTCATACGTGCCCGTCACATGGTCAAAACAGTGGTACTCATGTTCATTGGCTTGCATATTCACTTTGGTAATGAAGCCGTGAGGACGAGGTGGCCAACGTGCATGTGCCTTTAACATGTCTGAGGCTTCCCGGTGCCGGTTGACAAACCATGCAACACACTTGTAGAAAGTGAACGCCGCAATTGCGGTAACTGGCAATCCACGTGCCCCCTTAAGCAGCCCGTTGAAGCATTCTGCCATGTTGCTAGTCATGAACCCATACCTCCTTCCCAATGGGTCATGAGCTCTTGACCATTTGTGCACATCCCTCATTAAACCCTTATCCAATCACGACCCTCGGCATTAGTTTTCGTTTTCAACTCCTCTAACTTCTCATCGAACAGCTTTAGTTCCCTCCGGCGACATACCTTTTCAAAAAGTGCAAAGTTGGCCTTCACCCTATTTTTTTTTGAACAAGTTCTCTACAATGTGCCTTGTGCACCAACGATGATGCACGGGTAAATGTCCTGGTATCACTTCCTTAACGGCGCTCAAGATCCCAGCGTGCCTGTCAGACAACACACATACCTCCCTCCCCGGGCCAACCACATGGATCCGTACAAGCCGTAGAAACCAAGCCCAGCTAGATTTGTCCTCCTTCTCCACCAAAGCAAAAGCCAGTGGCACAAGCGAGTTGTCCGCATCACAGCCAATAGAAATCAACAACGTCCCCTCATACTTGCCCAACAGGAACGTCCCATCAATTGACAGAACAGGCTTACAATGTTTGAAAGCCTCGACACACTGACCAAAGCACCAGAATGCTCCAAAAAAATCTGTCTTCCATTAACCCATACATCGGGTTTAGGCACGTACTCATACTGCATTCCTGCATTGGCCGCTTTTATTGCGTTCAACATGGCCGGCAAACGCTCATACGTCTCCTCCCAATCACCATAAATCAACTTCAAAGCACGTTGTTGCGCCCTCCATGCTTTCCCATAATTGATTATATAGTGTCACTTTAGTTTAACGACCTCTATCACTGCTGCCACGCGCATCGTCGGCATGTGCTTTATCATGGGGTACAGGCGGGTTGCAATGAACCGAGAAGTCAACTGACGATGTTCCTGGCTGGGCTCGGAAGACCCACAGCTGTGCGGTCCATCCACAGTTGTAATCTTAAACCTCTCCGTACCCTTCACCTTCCTGGCACAAACTTTCCATGCACACCCTGTGCTCTCACATTTGATGGTGTACCGACGTTTGGCGTATGTGTTCTTAACCCGGTATGGATGGTTGTGCATGATCGAGTACTCTTTCAACCACATCTTCAATGCCGACATATCCTCAAAGACATGACCCTTCTGAATTATGATACTAGCCCCAGGCCTAGTTACGTCCCTCTGCATTTGCCCTCCATCCGTGATAGCCCTATGTGCGTTGCTTAGGTCATATAATCGGACACTAGTGGATCACGGCCAGGAAACATTCTTCTCAACATCTCAATTTCGCTAGACGTCAAACCTGTGACCGGTCTGTCATCATCTGAGTCCACAACCCTCGCATCCTCATAAGCAGCCTCGTCTCCTGCAAGCTGTACATCCACCCTGTTAGATGCTACACAAACCATGGGTTCCTCAAACACTGTCTCCTCGTCGAATCCACCAACAAAGCGGTCATCGACATCCTCAGAGTCAGCTTCTACCTGAGTCAATGGAACTGTAAGATCGAGGAGGCCGACTAGAGGGGGGGTGAATAGGTGGTTTTAAAATTTTTCGTCTAATTTCAATTGACAATTTTAAACTTAATTACTTGACTAAAGCAAGATAACAATAATACAACTAAACAACCTAGAAAGGCTCAAGTGATCACTAGTAAGCAATTTAACTAGGAGAAATACCAAGTAGTCTAAGAACAAGGTTTGCTACTCTAACCAAGTAAGCAATCAAATAATTCAAATAGAACGAGTTTCTTGAATGAAATTTAAGCACAGGGAAGCAAACCACAATTGACACGATCACTTTTTACCGTGGTGATCGGAGACTTGCCGGTCTCCCCCAGTCCACGTTGAGGTAAGCCCTACCGAATAGGACCGGCTCCACGAATTGAGCCTAATCACCTCGATCACTAGCGGTAGCCCTTTCCCTCTCCGGGTAGGCGAGCTCCGAGCTTTCACAATCTTCCGGGCCTTCTCACAATCTTCTTGAGAAGATCACCGAAACCTTCGCCAAGCCGTCTAGGTGCCGGCAAGCACCAAGAGAAATGAACCACAGCGGCTTGATCACACACAAGTGCCAATTGGATCAATCTAGAATGCAATGCACTTGAATTTGGGCTCAACTACCTCTATTGAATGCACAAGAGTGAAAGAGAGGTGTGAGAAATTGCTCTAGGCTCAAAGATGTTCAATATGGGTTCAACAACACTTACAAGTTCAGGTGGGGGTGTATTTATACCCTCACCAACCTCAAATAGCCGTTGCAATAAACAATTCTGAATTTTTAGGAAAACCGGAACTACCGCCGTTATATGGGCGGTACTTCCGGATTTCCGCCGTCGCAACAGAACGACTATTTCAGGCTGTCAGATGTAACCGTTGAAAAATGAGTGCGGTACTACCGCCGTTAAAATCGCGGTACTTCCGGAAATCCGGAAGTTCCGCTCCTTGCCCCGGTACTTCCGATTTCAGCGCGGTTAACTCCAACTCAGGGCGCTCTCTGGAAATGAAGTTCCGTTCTTAAGTCCGGAACTACCGGCCAGCGGTAAACCCGCAGTTCAATCCGCGGTACTTCCGTTTTCCGAGAGGCTAAGTTTAACTCCGGGCGCTCTCTGGAATTGAAGTTCCGCTCGGGACCCCGGAACTTCCGCACACGCGGTAGTTCCGCAGTTGAACTTGCGGTACTTCCGATTTCCGAGAGACTTACTCAAACTTCGGGCGCTCTCTGGAATAAACGATCCACTCAGAGGCCCGGTACTTCCGGCTATGCGGTAGTTCCGCCCGTAGAACGCCGGTACTACCGGATTTTCTGACAAAACACAGTTTTGATTTGATTTTAATTTCTAAGTGCATGCATGATCCTAAATTGATCCAAAGGGCACATTAGCATATGATTAAGCAAATCACCATGATCCCTCTTAATAGTACGGCGTCTATCCTATAATCCGGTCTTCCAACCTATCTCCAAGACCGGTAAAAAATAAAATAGATCCCTAAACTATTTACCTTGTTGCCCTTGAGATCTTTGAATCTTCAACATCTTTTTATGTACCTTCTTCTTTGCCCTTGAGACTAATTCTTGCAAACACTCAATACACAAATTAGTCCCATGATCACATAATGTCATTAATTACCAAAACTAATATTTTTAGGGGCCTAGATGCTTTCAGGAACCTCACATACTTGAGCCGAGGATACAACTTGCACCTCGACCTCTTCATGATCCGGTGACCCAACCAACGGTGAGTCATTGGGATCCAATGCAGCCCTAGGAGGTGATTGATCTCTCACCACCCTCTGCACAAACAAGTCAGGTGCTCTGACCTCTAAGTCCAAAACAATGGCCACATAGTTATCCCATTCACCGTCGCTGCCAATCGAAACCAATCTTTATACGCGGCCCCTTTGACGACCCAACATCAATCAATCCTTGCATAACGACATCACCATGCTCATCTGTCCGTCCCAACCTCTCTTTCAAGCGACAAATGACCTCACCATACGACGGACGTGAACTAAATAGCAATGTGGTCTCTTCCATGCCCTCCAAATCAACACCCCCATTGTCATTTCTCTTCACAGTACCACCATGGTGCAAAGTCACAACCTTATCCATCTATAGCACAACAAACAAACATATCTCAATCATTACGTACAATAATCAAACCCTAAAAACGAATCTATACACATTACTACTAATACATTACGCATATCTATTGCAAATCCATCCTAAAACCGAGCCAAATCCAACTAATTTCATCTAGGTTTCAAATCTTGCCCCACAAAATGTACCTCAAATAATCCATATCTATTGGAAAAAATCAAAGGAGAGGAGGGAGCTCACCTTGCTTGCTCGGTTTGGAAGCAAAATCGCAAGAAAAATCGATGGATTGGGATGGATTTGGGGAGGGAAGAGACGGGCGGCGGCTGCTCTCTGCTCGGTCTGTTCGAACAGAGGACTGAGGGGGTGGGGGGGCCGGGGGCTGCGCTCGGTCTTAAGTCTCAGGAAACGGCGCCACGGCCGTTAGCGCTGTGTATGCATTGCACGACGCCATATGCTTTGACGCCGTGCTATGCCACCGTAGATCCTACGTGTCCACGCACGGCGCCAAAGCATAGGGCGGCGTGCTATGTACCCTGAGCGCCGTATGATTTGGTGCCGTGCTAAGGGCCCATTTTTGCAAATCTTTTTTCCAGGGGACCATATGTAAAAAACTTTCAAATTTTGGGCTAAAAAGCAAAAATTCTACTGCCTAGGAGCCAGGCAAGTCATCCAGCGTTCATATCAGTGATCCAACGGCCAAGCAAAAATCATCAGAATATCAAGCTACCTCCGAGCATCACTTTTTTCCTGATATAGAACTAAGGGCACCAACCAAATAAACCCTGAGTGGCTGCAGCTCGCAAAACAGCAGCAGTAATGTACAGTACCACAGTGCACATCACGTGTTACAGTGTTTGGTTCAAATGGTTTGGTGAAACATTCAAGTGCCAGTCTATTTGGTAACCAGACGCGGCACTAAAAAAAATAGGTGCATGAACTGCATCTATGAGGGTTTTCCTATTTTACTTTCATTACGAGCATGGATCACTTCTCACAAAAAAAATCGCTGTAAAAAAATGTAAGACTATTTGAAACACCCCACGAAAGAGGATGGGATATCTCATATTTGCATGTGCGGCGCTTGTTCTCATCGGCAGAGCGCTATCAAACCTTTGGAGTGCAATGCAAAACAAGTGGCTGGTCACTTGCTCTGTAAGCTCTTCAATGCCGTAGCACTGTACCTAGATACAAAATGAACAGTCATAGATAGAGAGATGCATCATACTCCTGGCTACTGTAAAATAATAGGAAGCCCGTGGATTATTCACTGAAACTGCACAGAAGCATGCAGTGAACTGCATACTGCACACAGAACCAGCTTCTTACCTAAGCAATCGGCATGTGGTGAAATGAACCTGAGGGAGTAGTAGTAATAACAAAGTTGCTCAAAAAGGGAGCAAGGAATGGGGAGATTCCTGGCCTGCCTGCGTGCTGCCCCTGTTTTCAGAGTAAAATAGCTCCAGAATCTCTTTCCATGTCTTGACAATGAGGTCGATACACGACCATTTCCTATGGAGTTTCAGTACTTCCCTAACGTTTCCAGACCGTTGTTTTGCATATGAATTGAGAATCTATTAGTACCAAATTGTCGTCAACAAGTGGCTAATAGACTGGTTCTTGTGTAAGAAAGAATTCAACAAAGCTTACCTGCCAATGACTAGACGTGACAATCTCGCAAGAATTTTTGTTGCTGGGCACGGTCGATCGATCGTTTGGTACTGGTTCGGTAGGTTTTCAGGGACCATTGGACCAATAGCTCCGTGGTCCATAGCAACGCAGTCCCCTTCATGTGTTTGTGTTTCAGTTGACTTAGATTATTGGACCCTAGATCCATTAGCACCAAGAACATTTCTATCCTGGAAACTAGGGCAACATGTTGCATGGACCAGCTGAGGACGGTACACAGATTTGTTGTGCTTATGAACTACTAGCACATGGCTCTACCTTTTTGTGATCTTTCCTTCTTTTGGTTATCCTCGAAGCACGATCCATTCCATGAGCGTTACGCGAGGAAACGAGTAATCCACAAGCTAAGTTCCAAGTCTTCAGGGCATGTCCAATGGTGATTTATGAGCTAACTCTAAACATATTATTTCATATTTTAATAGAAGAGAGAGAAAAGCTAGCTCTTGATCAAGAGCTAGTCTCATACACACATTCCAAGATTATATGAGGATGTCATGTGAGACTATTCATGTTATGAGCTATGTGATAAAAGTTAATATCATTGGAGAAGTTATCTTAGAGTTAGTAACTAGCTTATACCATTGTACATGCCCTGATAATCCATTGGTGCCAATAATTCTTCTCACTTTTTTTTGCCCAAATACTACAGATAAACTACCGAACTTTAACTTTTTTTATGAAAACACTACGACAGAAAGGATCATCACAGATGATTCACAATTATCAATACAAACGGTTATTAGACCGTCTAAATTTATATATCTGTGATAATAGGTGGTTATCACAAACGGTTCTCAAACTGTCTATGATAATTACAACATATATGGTTTTTCAAAAAAAAAACGATCTGTGATATATCAGGTATCACAAACGGTTCTTAAATATAGCTATCTGTGATATGCTAATTATCACAGGCGGTTAATGCCAAAAATCGTCTGTGATATGTCATATATCACAGACGGTTCTCAAATATAGTCGTCTGTGATATCTAACATATCACAGACGGTTAATATAAAAAACCGTCTGTGATAGCTATTTGAATATCTATATTATTTTCTGTTTTCGGCTAACTTCAGAAAATGCTAAAACAAGTAAATATATTACATATATAGCATACGACAATCATTACATAGATCTCACAAATAAATTAAACAACTAAATGAAGTACATTTCAATTAATAACCATATATGAACTATCACAGACGGTTATTAATACGATCCATCTGTTATAGTGCCTCATCACAGACGGCAAACGATCACTCCTATAAAACCGTTTATGATAATAACAGCACAGACGGTTCGTAGGGATGAGACGTCTAGTATAGTATATTTTATAGTAGTGAAGCCACCTGAGATTTACTTGATTATTATCTGAATATTCCTGCAATAGTTTTATTAGGACAAACACCAGGAAGCTAATCAACACAAGGTTTTGACAAAACTACGGCATTGACCAATGATCAAAAGAGTCACAAATCTCCCCAAATAAACAACCAAAAGATTCAAAATGGCAGACAGCAAGTTGCATGGATGTGCCCTACCTCTGAACTCTGAACCCTTTTGTTAGTAGTATGATGCAAACAAGTAGGAGGAGAAAGCAAGCACCAAGTTGGCCCAAGGTGGGCTCGCATAGTCGCATGTCCCTAGCAAACATCTCTCTCTGCGGTGGAGTGGCATGCATCTTTTTCCTCCCCTTGCAATTTCCAAACAACTTCGTGTTGTTTTGTCCTGCATCCTTGCTTTGCTTTAGCTGTCAACAAGAATCCTATCGCCTCCCATTTCTCACATGTGCTCCGAGCTTTTGATTAAAAGAATTGGGCAGGGGTGACAGGTCGTGCCTTGTGCATCTTCCTTGTCAAACCCATCTTCAACTAGACAGTGCCATCCAACCTATCAAGATCTGCCTCGTGTCTCGCTCTGTATTTGCAAGATGATTGTATAACTACAGAAGAGAACAGCTTCACAGGGAATCAAATAGCATTACTTGTGTTTATGGAGCAGTATATATTACTATTCACTAGTTGTGTAATTTGTCGTTGTATAGTTATTATGTTCGGCCATGAGCAATCAATATTCATTTCCTCATAAACTACAATAAGTATGCACCAAAACTCTGACAGCTAATTTACGCGGCAAAGACATATAATTGGAGACCAAAGATTTATAGCAACAAACAGAACAAGAACTAATACATCTCTGAAAACCTAACAATGTAAATAGAACAATGATAGGAATATGAAGATATTCTGAATCCATTACAATCACTTGCTTTGTACACAGCAAGGCTAAAGCCAAACACAAAGCCAAATGATACGAGCTTCAGAAGATACATATATATATGTTTCTTTGCACTAATTTTTCCTTAGCATGGCCAATTCAGAGTCACCATGTGTTAACATGCCAAAACTTCTCTCAGGCTCTCGGCACTGGTCATCATTTGCTACTTTTCTTTACATTCAGAACTATGTGACAAGTGAATAACATAGATCTACGACCTAAAGGAAACACTAAAGCATGATATGAGAGAATATTTATAATTTGGTACTCTAACGGCAAGCATATTTTTCAGATATTTCTGAAAAGGTCTGGTAAGGTTGCTATGACGCCTTATTGGTTGCATTCTGTGCTGAAGCTCAGGTTGGGCTTCACGGCATTCGGCCCTAGTCCGAGCCATGGCTGGCTCTCAGACTCTTTCTTGACTGGTGTTGCATCTGAAGGAGAAGTTTGATATGGTGTCTTTGTATTGAGACTGTAAGGACATAAAACACTTGTTAGATCCAAAAGATACAATGGTTAAAAATGACCGTACTATACAAATCATGACAGCAAGAGCAACTCACCGATCCTTTCTCTTCTCAAGGAATCGGTGAAGTGACGCCTTCCTAGCAATAGGGAGATCTACACAAAGAAGGTTCGATGAATGATCGGCATGATAAGATTCAGCAAGTCAAATGTTGAATATCCAAAAAGATATGAGCAACAAGAAAGAGCGGAGTAATTACCAGAAGCATTCGGACGAGCAGGCTTCTGAGCATCAACCTGGGCACCAGGCAAGCTACTCGCTGGGGCCGGCACGGCTGTATGGACCTTGGTGTTGTCGGCAGCAGTTGTGGGTGCAGAGACGTTCGGAACGACAGGGCTGCCCTTGCTGGCCAGCTGCATCAGGCCCTTTGCCTTGTCGGCTGGGAAGTCGTTGAACACGAGCACCTTCCCACCATAGAAGATGGTCAGCTGGCGCTTCTCCTGCTTCTCTTGCTCCCTGAAATTTATTTGCACAGAAGAACTCTAAGAATACTTGCAGAACACCACTCCAGTCTTGTATCAGTTACCTAATCTATTCTCACCGCAAGCACACAAACTTCCTTTTGGAAACTCCATTTTTGTTCATGGATGAACAACTTCAGATCAACGTTTTCTATCAACAAGGATCCAGTTTATGGTCCATTAACTACACTCAAGTTTGAACAGCCTAGCAATATATCTCTGAGCATGGTTGGTTGCTTTATTTCAAGAAGAAAGTAATTCAACCCAGGCAACGGTTTCTAGCAACTAAAAAGATTCAGTTTTGACCATCTCTCTCAACTAGATTTCAGACCAAAAGCTTCTTGAAACATCTAGTCCTGATCCAGATAACTTAAACACAGACATAAAGGTTTCTAGACTAAATAGTTGGTTTTTGGCTTGTATGATTACAAGACTAGTAGGAACGGCACCTAAGAAGCTAGAAGATGAAGTAGGGCAAAGTGGTGTGGTCCAATACCTAGTAAGAGCATCAGGGGCGACAGCATCCTGCACGCCGAAGCCGGCGCTCTGCGGGAACAACTCCATGGTCTCCTTCTTCCTCTCCGCCTCCTCGCCCTCCGCTCCTGGCAGGAGGCCCATCGTCGCCGGAGCCTTCTGCGGCTCGGCCTCACCTGAAACCAAACCAAGCTCGGATCAGATAGCTGAACCCCTCAATTCAAGCCACCTGCTCGGAAATTCCAGACCAAATCGACGCCTACAAGGCGGGAGTTCCATCCCCAAAAATCCAAACTCCGCCACAGATCTCACACGAAACCCCCCACAAAACCGAAACGCAAAACGGCAACCTCCCCGCAACCAACCAAAAAGCGACCAGCTTTACTCAAACAGCCAAATCCGAAACCGCCCGCTCACCTTTGATCCCGAGGCCGAGCTCGGCCGCGGCGGCGCCGTTCTGGCGGACGTAGCGGCTGAGGAGGCTGCAGGCCAAGGCGAAGCTGCTCGTCCTCTCCCCGGGCCTCGCGGACGCCGCCATCTCCGGCCGACTCTCCTCTCCTCCTTCCAGCGCCTCAAATCTCCCCTCCTCCCCGCCTCCGAATCCGCAGCAACAGAATCAATCGACCCCAACTCGTGCCGGTGTTCTTGAGGAGCAGCGGTGGTTGGCTTTGTGCGCGACCTGCCTGGCCCCGTGCGCGTCGCGTTTATAAAGGAAGAGGCAGTTTCTCGTTAGAAAAATGCTGTGGTTTTTTCCTGCTGGTTTATATTATAATTTAAATATTTAAATTTTAATTATTTACGAGAGATAATACGTAAAGAAAAATAGTTGTATATAATTTTAGGTAGAACATCTGAACTTAGTATATTTTTTGTTATAATTTTTCTATTATTCTGTCTTAAAAATCGTACTATTTAACTAATTTTAAGCTTTAAACAACCTGACTTCCGCTATTAAATCCTTTTCTTTTTTTCTTTTATCATTTTCGCTGGTAAATTTAACTGAAATAATCAATAGGGCGTGCTGGTGCAGCGGTTGCCGAGCCGTGCCATCGTTGCGCGAATTCCGCACGTGGTTCGTGTGGTGGGGTTTCAACGACGTCCCTTTCGTACTCTCTCTCTCTCTCTCTCTCTCTCTCTCTCTTCTATTAATTTTTTTTTCTTTGGGGCGTTGCGCTGCGCCCGCAGGAGCCGCTCTCGCCTCTGATTGGACGTGGGGCCCACAACCCATGTGCGCGTTTTATGTGGCCTTGTGAGCCGTGAGGCCCATCGATTGGACGGCACACGAGGCGAGGTGAGCATTATCGCTCTTTTCGAAATAATCACGGCTTACAGATTTTATCGGCATGGCATGTCTTGTTCACCAAGGTGTCGTAGCTAAAAGAAATCTGTCCAGTATCTGCTTGGATCTAAGGTCCCACTCATTTTAACTCTAGTTTCTAACTTGTTTTTTTATTATTTATAAATTTTATCTTTTTGAACTTTTAGTTTTTTTTAGCTTTTTTGCCGGTTCTTTTTTCTCGTATTCGTTTGCGTTGTTCGTGTTGAGCTAGCATATTTTTCTATTTTTAAATTTTTTAGATTTATTTATATCAAATAAGTCACCTTCAGCTACAGTGAAATTTTAACTATTACAGTATAATTTTAGTCATAAACCACAGCTTTTTAGCCCATCCGAGTGGGCCAAGTCTTACCTGACCCTGTGTGGCTTGGAGACTACTATTCGCTTGGCTTCATGGCTCGGAGCAATCCGAGTGGCTAAACAAGTGCTACTAGCCTATTTTTACTACCTCTGATTCAGTTTAGAATTTTACATCAGCTTGGGTTAGCTTGGAGTTGGATTGGGTTTAGTTCAAAGGAGAAGTCTACTTTGCGACAGATAGCCGGAGAAGTTGGGCGTGATGGATCTGATTCTGTCGTCGTTTGCTGCGCAGCCAGAGATGCAGTAACTGCAAAATCTTAGGTATCTTGGCTGGCTTGCCTGTCATCCGTATGGATCTTGCTGGTAAATTCATGGCTAGCCAAACAGCCATGGTAAATTCATGGCTGGTAAACAAGCTCTTAGGGAGATCTGTTTGGGAGAGCTCCACCAGCTTCAGATCCACGAAAAATAGATCCGGATTCAATTTTGCTAGCCAAACAGTTCTAGCTCCAGCAGCTCCACCGTGGATCTGCTCCACAAAACCATGGATCTGGCTCCAGATCCACCAAATTGGTGGAGCACCTCAAAAGGTGCTCCACCAAACTCAAGTTAGTGGAGTTGGGGGAAATTACCCACCATGCCACTGATTACACACCAAAAAACGGTTCGTTCTATTTCTTCTTCTTCTCCGCACGTGACCGTCTCCCGCGCCCGCCCGCCATGGCCGGCCGCGCCCGCGAGCTCCGACGAGGCAGCGAGGCTGCCCGCGCCCGCCCCAGCCGCCATGGCCGGCCACGGGAGCCGCCGCACCGCCGGCCCCGCGCGTCCCTGCTTGTGCTCCGTGCTCTGCTCAGATGAAGAGCTGACGTGTGGGCCCAGGTGTCAGTGAGATAGAGGATAGCAAACTCAGAGCTGGAGCTGTACCAAACACTTGGATGAAACCCAGATCCACGGTGGAGCTGCTCCACGGTGGATTTGGGTGGATCTGGTGAATCTGGGTGGATCTGGAGCTGGTGGAGCTCTACCAAACAGGCCCTTAGTTCAAAGGAGAAGTCTACTTTGCGACAGATAGCCGGAGAAGTTGGGCGTGATGGATCTGATTCTGTCGTCGTTTGCTCGCAGCCAGAGATGCAGTAACTGCAAAATCTTAGGTATCTTGGCTGGCTTGCCTGTCATCCGTATGGATCTTGCTGGTAAATTTCTGCTTAATTTCTTGGAAACTCGTTTGGCCGTCTTTGGAAGTTACATCTTTATCTCTATCTCTATTAATACAAAAGAAAATTTTGTCCATTGATTTTTCCTACATTCGGTCTTCTTTTGCATACGCTGACACTTGGACTCGTGTCGTCAGCCTCCAAATTGTTCTATCGTTCATTCTCGCTTAACTGCTTCACCATGTTAACCACTTTTTTGCACTATTCACATATAGCAACGTAGCAAACCGCCTTCAATTTAATCTCTCCCCTCGGAGCCACTGTTATCCTTCCTCCCGTGCACCCCATGTTGCTGCTGCACTAGAACGATGAAGAAGAGGTGAGAAGCGGAGTGGTACTCAGCGGCAAAAAAGAAGAGCACACTGGTGCGGACGACAAGGCATTAGTGTACAAAACTGAGGACAATAACGAAATGGAAATGTACATCGCTAAGTCGACAACCGAGAGTGGAGTACACCAGCACAAACTACGAATAGGGAGGCAGAATACACCAGCTCGAACGAGGTGTACACCACTAGAAGTGAGGAAGAATAACGAAGCCAGCATGGTCAGGCGAGGCAGATCTAGAGTAGCGATCTCAGCAACGACAGATCTGGCCACGCCAACCTCACGAGCGATCGATCTCATGGCGACGATCTCAAAGAAGGCAGATCCGACGTGTCAACTCTAGGGACGCCGGACCTAGCATCTATGGGCTAGGCTAGGTCACCCACGGATCAGTGCCCTAAGCCGAGGAAGACGGTTGACCCAACGGCCGAAGATGACAAATACGCCAGATCTGGTTGTCTCCCAATACGCTGTCGCGGATCTGACCTCTCCCAACCATGCTTGCCTGCTATGCCGCTACCAGCTACCGACCGTGGCACCACCACCTGTCGTTGGGCGCTACACTGCCATCCGCTGTGTTGCAACTAGCTGCTATGCGCCGCCAATAGAGGGGAGAGAGAAATGTGAGAATGAAAGGGGAGAATGACCTATTAAATTGTTTCGCTTTTTGTTTGGGATTGCAAGATGATATTTCACGATGAAACGCAAATATGCATAGTCACTTCACAATCGTTTCACTTGCTTTATTTGCCATTTTGCTTGTCATGTTATTCTTCGTATCAGAGGTGTATTTTAATTGAATTGGTAGAGATGAGCTCTTGTTCGTAGTTTTACAGGAGAATGCATTTAAAAAAATTATTATGGATGAGAATCAATTTAGCTGCCAACAAGAGCTTCCTTCACGTGTTTCCGTATTGCCTCACTCTTTTTAATATATACTGTATGATTTAAGTCATGTTTGATAATATGTACCATCTTTTTTAAAAACTTTGTTATAATACACGGATATCTTATTAGTAAGGATAAAAGCGATCAGAACTTGTTATTTCGATTACGTAGATGTAATATGTGATTTGGCAAATAACACACGTCGGAGTCGACCAGTCAACATAATACATACATAGAGCCACCCTTAGTCAAGATAGCAACGCTTGGAGCAGGTACTTGTAAGCGTAGAAAGTGACGGGGGCCTAAACCATGTTTTGTCGGCATGAAACTTCACGCGAACTTCCCACGTTGTGAATATTCCCACTGCCTTATTCACAAAGGGAGATAGGAACGAGTAAAGTAGCAGAGCCGTTTCAAAAAATCACGTATTTATATTGACTTTTAATTTTTCCAAACAGAAGTCAATACGAACGGGGCCTTAATCAATAGACTAGATACTAGAGAGAATTTAGCTTAGTACCATCACAAAGATGTATAAACTAGAAAATACCATCGCATATGAGACTGACAAATGGGTTCTAGTACTACATGTTAGTGACACATCGATAGTATTTCTAAACTCGATCTTTGTAATGGTACGGAGCAATTCGTCCCTAAATACTATTCCCTTTGGTCATAAAAGGAAATCGTTTTGGATATGTGCAGTCAAACATCTTTTTGAATATTTAGATTATGCACATGAAAATGATACATGTAGAATTATCTCAAAAAGTATTATTTTATAATACTATAATTTTATTAGATTTTATAAATATATCTTAATATAAATAAGTGATCAAAATTATATTTTAGAAACCGTGCGATGCAATCATGCAAGCGCGATTTGAGTTTCAGACACGGCCTGCGTGCTGCTACGCAGAATGCTGTGCACGTTGTCTCCGAATGCGCGTATTAACTTAAGCTAATCTGCTTCATCTGAAGCGTTGGGTTGAAGAAGCAAAGGCACTAGGGTATGTTTTCGACGGTACTGAACAGATATTAGACGATAATGACTTTTACCGCTTGCTTTTATTCTTGTTCTTCTTTTTAATTTGGCTGTGATTTTCTATCGCTCTCTTAGGCTGTGATCAAAATGGCTGAAAAGCCCGTGGCTTATGGCTGAAAACACTGTAGCTGGCTGAAAAAAGCACTGTAGCTGACAGAGGCTTATTTACCATAATTAAATTTAAAAAAATTTAAAAATAGAAAAAACATATTAGCCCATCACGTATAATGTAAACAAATACGAGGAAAAAAAGAACCGGTAAAAAAACTCAAAAAAAAGCCAAAAGTTCAGAAAAAGACGAAATTTATGAATAGTGCAAAAATAAGCTGAAGCCAAAAGCTCAAGCCATTTTGATCACACCCTTAAGGTATACTGCCGAGCTTGCGGCGGGCCCTCCTCCTCCTGCTCGGCCATTGCTGTGTGCGTTGGTTTCTTACGAGTCGTTGTCCACTGCGCACATGGCACTGCTACAAGTAAAAGGAAAGCGAAGCACGCGTACATTTTAAACTGAATTAAACCAACTCGAGCCTTAATTTGGACTCTGTATTCAATTTTGTCTTAATCCTGCAGCGCGGATGTGCAATGCGTGGCCTGCTTGGACGTCTACAGTTACGAATACGCACGCACGTACTCCGTATATATTGTTTATGTTCTTTTTGTTTTTCAACGACTTTTATTTTTTAGATTTCTTTAGTATTTATTAGACTAATAGATCATACATAAAAACTATAAATCGTAGCGTAACGAATAGGCCTATTAACACTCCATGCCAAGAGGCTGCCAGCTCCATGCAAAAAATGCAACAAGAATATATACAATTAACAGAGAAGGAAAAAAAAAAGAAGAGGTAGTCAAATGAGAAGGTCTGCCATTAACAGAGAAGGAAAAAAAACTTCCTACCTTACTTATTTGCTGATATGTCCTCTCCGCTAATAGAAAAGAAGAACTCGTACGTGTTGCACGTACATTAATTGAATCAAGCCAAAAGCTTAAAAAATATAATTCCCTTTTTTGACAAATTACAGAGTCTTTATAAAATTTTCCAGAATATTTTTTTCTACAAAATTGCAGCATCTTCTGATCATTTGTATTAATTAAGCCACAGGAAGCACACTTGCTTCCTTAAAAGGAGTAAATAATAGATGGATTTGTTGGACCGGATTGTCTTCTTTATCTCGAGTAGTATGTAAGAGCAAGTACAATAGTATAGCCAACTAGTGGCTATAATACTTGTCCATTTCATCTATAGCCTTCAAAAGAAATAGTTCATACAATAAGGTAGCTATTACAATAACTATTTGGCCCCACGTGTAAGAGAGTGAAATGCATATTTTTACGTGCTATAGCTAGCTATAATTTAGTAGCCAGCTTCCTTCTCTCTCTTCCTTTCTCTCTCTGCCACGTAAGATTTGATTGATATTATATTTGCTATAGCCTGCTGACTAATCCTTATTGTACCTGCTCTAAAGCAGACCAATTATCCCACTAATTTTATATTATTATCTTTCGGCATTAGTCATGCACAAGTGGGCTGTAGAAAATGACCTGGCCTGTAACCTCAAAGCATAGTTGTCTACAAGAAACTCCCACAAATTATTGATCAGTGACTAAACGTTCTTCAGGCTCACCTAATCCGTTTAAAGATGTCTCGTTCACATGCAATATCTGTTCCAAGTTCTAACCAGTTTCTAAATAGTCTCTCAAACAAGTCTACTTTTCAATATATATATATATATATATATATATATATATATATATATATATATATATATATATATATATATATATATATATATATATATATATATATATATATATATATATATATATATATATATAGTATAAATAACAGAGGCACCATGGTGCCCAGGCTCCATAATTAAGACTTTCCATCCATGATTGAGACTTTCCATTCATAATTAAGACTTTCCATCCTGATATTATATATCATTGCACTTGTACGCATCTAAAGCAATCTAAAGGCAGGGAGGCTTGGTGCCCGGACACCCTGGTGTCCCATTTCAACGTCATATATATATATATATATATATATATATATATATATATATATATATATATATATATATATATACAAAATAGGTATTAGAATGCTAATTTACTTATTCAAATGCTAATATATGACAATTTAATGCTAAAATTCTGGTCACTATTTAATGGATTTGAATAGTAATATTCCACTTGTGACTAGTATTGTGAATAGTATTTGTGCACTATGATGGTATGGTGGGTATACTATTCAGTTACTATTCTGATTACTATTCACTGAAATGAATGTTTAGTGTACGATGCTTATGATTAATTTTAACCAGTAATTTGCTTATGATTAATTTTAAACAGTAATTTTTTCAGGATCTTGCAGGTTGGCGAAACCAACAAGACAGCCGAAGTGCTTACAGTGGTGTAAAAATCCTACTCGGTACTCACCATACTTCTCGCTAATTTGCTTCAGGAGTAGCTAGACCGTTTCCTTGAAATTTAAAGTCAAGATCATATGAGACAATTTTTTATCGTCTCCCCAGGCAGTTCCACCCAAAGGGAACACTTCTCTACGGCCTTACCATTCCCCGTAACCAAACTCAGGCTCTACGGAGAGTAGCCAGAGAGTTTTCTCCTATAGGGTCCCTAGCATAAAACCTTGCGCCATATGATCAGATTATGTAATGTTACATGTGTTTTAACTTCAGAATTCATGTCTACCGAATTGTGTAGTCTGTTAATTTATCTTGTTTTCTATCCCTGTTTATCTATTCATAGGGATTCTTTGCTTTGTTTTTTTCGCCGATTTTGTTTTGTCAAAAGGGAGTTTGTTAGTATGTTGCAAAGTTATGAAAGGTCGTCTGGCCTGAAAAAAAGCCTCCATTTCAAATTTTGATTTCCCATGGGGTAATTCTTCCTAGGGCTTTTTTTTAACTTTAAATGATCTTTGGTGCCAAAAAATTGGTGAGGTGGTGATATATATATATATAGGACGAGTGTTTCATGCACCATGGTGCCTAGGCACCAATATCAATACCCGTTGATTTGCTTCGAGATTCGCAACGTTTGATGTGGGTATCTTCATATACCCATAAAAAAGTATATTTGAGATGTCAAACTCCGAAAAAATTTAAATTCAACTTCAGTTTTATTAGTTTGAACTATTTTTATGGTATATACTCACTGTTGTTGCATTGAACTCAAAAGTAGTTCAAACTAATTTGAACTGAGTTCAAAACTTACTTACCATAAATATATCAAGGGTATAAAACATTTTCATACCCAAACTCAAAAAAATTATCAATCATACACGTGTATCGGATGTTGGTGCCTAGGCACCATGGTGCCTTATGTAATTTTCCTATATATATATAGAGAGAGAAGAAAGTTTTGCCTAAACTTTGAGGTTCTCATTTGGAGCACACGAATTTTCCGAGAATTATATAAGAAACAAACTATTCTCGTAGGTTCTTCAATCTTCACGTCCCGAAAAATTGGCATAATGCATTACTAATATTCTTACTCTATTATTTTGTTTGCCATTACTCGCGTCACTTCATGTGCGGAAGTTGGAGGGTAGCTTCCTTGGAGGTGGGTGCTCGAGCTCGACTAGTCGGTATTCAACCCAAAAGCACAACACAAAACAATAGAGCTCGTGATAATAATAATAATAATAATATGACATTGACATATGGTTGTAGGAGTGTTTGGACAATTGGATCAAGAGTCCATGATTGGGCTCAGATACTGGTGGTACAAAATGTCGACTTCCTTGGTGGACTCGTTCTTGAAAATTGGAGGCAGTTGATCATGAGTTCTTGACTTAGGCATTTTTTTAAGCCTTAGTTTTTTCCCGTCTTGTTCTTTTCAACTTTTAGCTTCCCTAAAAATCAAAATAAACAAAATAGTTTTGTAAAGCAAATTTTCTAAATAGCTTATCAAGCCTAAATCTTTGTACATCGATGTCCTTATCGTCTACCGAGCCGCATTTGTCCAGAGCCCGTCAAATTCAACCGAATTGTGGCTGTGCAAGCTTGGTTAGACCGAGTCATGTGACGTATCCTGCGACGTAATTTAATTTTTAGGGCAAGCTTAGAAATGAGTTTAAGCCGCAAATCAAGGTCTAAAAGCACTAGTGATGGCTCCTCCATCGCCCACCTTGCCAGCCACTGCGAAATGTTCCACGGACACGAGCCGCGTGACCAACACTCGCATTGCACTCTGTGTACCATGCCAGTATGTTATGGAGCATCACTTGCCAGTCAGTGTCAATTGTCAAGGCAGCACACAGTACTGGTAGTATAGTAACACACCGTACGGCCACAGTAAACGGGAAAAAATATCTTATATTGGGCGATCTCCACGATGCCACTTACTGTTATCCGGTTATAGGGTCTGTTTGTTGGTGTCCGGTAGGACTGTGCGTTCGGTTTTTTCGGTTCATACGGTTTAATCGGTAAATACGGTTTTAGTATTTCGGGAAATACGATATTTTTTAAAATACGGTGTGGTATCGGTAAATACCATTTTATTTCGGTACGGTATCGGTTAATACCAATTTTATCAAACTTTGCGCGAATTGCTAAACGTTAACTCTCCATTCTACAATCAAAAATTGAATAGAGCATTATATAGCAGTGCCTCACAGAGTCACTCAGTCACTGCCGACGGCAATACAGCATTACAGGAGCAATCAGCCAAGCCAATCACAGCAACATGCAGCATGTGCATCACTTCACACTTTCACGGTATTCACAATTTCACAGCAGATGAGCAGAACGCCAACACTAGAACTCTAGAAGTCATACATTCACAGTACAGGCAGCACACAGAACACCTCACACACTCACACAGTCACACATTCATAAAGTTACTTTTCTTAACAACAGCCAGTGAACCTTTTAATTTCTTAATACTATCAATGTGAAACAAAACTACATTGCACCAAAAAAATTGAAAATGTGTTTCCAGAGAGCAAAGTGATCCAGTCAATTCTACTAAACAAGTGTTATCTCGATATACAACTGAAGCAGCCGGTCAAGCTTGCAGATGGAAGAAATATCGTTATCTGCATGCGAAATAACCAAGATCAATCGTTGAAATCGAGCAACCCACAGGACAAGAAGAGTAATTGAGTATTGACAGTAGCATTCGTGAATTGTATAATTGCATTACCATTCAGAATTAACGCTCCCAGGCTAGTCCGCTTCAGCTCCAGCTCGTCCGGCGACAGTTCGCCGGCCTTGCACTCCCACAAACACAACACACGGCTCAGCTCGGCCCACCATTAGCGAGATCTGACGAGTTCTTTGCGGGAAAGAGACGAGGGGGAGAGTTTCTGCCTCTTGTTCATGTCGATGTCGACCTTCTTGCAGACGATGTTGGAGAAGCGGCGGCCGATACCCTTGATTGAGGTCAGCGCGAACATGATCTTCTGCTTCCCATCCACGTTCGTGTTCAGCAGACGCAGGAATCAGGATGTGCTGGAAGTCCTCACCGGCGAGCGGCGATCAGCGACTGCTACCAAGAGAACAAACGCCAGAATGGAACACGGGAAGGGGAATCAGCACGTAGAGGCAGAGCATCGGAGAGACGAGACGAGGAGGCTTACCATGGCGGCGCGGCGGTGGCGGCGGCGGCTGGGTCCTCTCGGGGGAGGAGGTGGTCAGGTTCGCGCCCTGGGGCCGCGCGCGGACGTAGCTGGGAGCTCACCGCCGCCTTTCGATCCGCCGCCGCCGAGCTCGGGTTCCTTGGCCGTGACGGCGGCGAGGAGGCGGGAGCCGGGTGAGGCGGAGCGGAGCGAGAGGGAGACGGGGGCGGAACCGCGGAAGGGCGGCGCGGGAGGAGGAGCGACCACTGGGAGGCGGAGATTGGGGGCGCGGTGAGGAGCGACCACACGGCGGATCCCATGGCCCTCGCGAGTCCCGTCTGCGCTCTGTGGCTCTGCGCGACTGCGCCCGTGCGGCTAGGGTTGCGCGTCCCACCCGCGTGCGTCGGGCTGGTGGGCCGAGAGACGCCGACTGCCGAGTGGGCTGTTCGGTTTGTTTGGGAAATTCGGTTTTTTCTCGGTTTTTACCGAAAAAACCGAACCAGAGAAATGCTACTTTTCTAGCTACCGAACCGAATACCGAATACCGGTCAAACCGAGTTGACCGGTTCGGTTCGGTTTTTTTTGTACGGTTTTTTCGGTTCGGTACAGAAATGCACAGTCCTAGTGTCCGGAGTTGTATGGGTATGTTTTTTTTTGGGTTTAGGCTTATATTTTTTAGATATAACTTATGGTTTTTAGACTGTTTGTGTAAAAGATTATAGAGTAACAGAAACTTATGTACATTTTTTGGCTATATAAATGAAGTCAGTATAATATATACTACAATTAATTAGTAGCCTCTATCTTGAAAAAACACTCAATTTAAACGGGGAAAAAAATCTTCTGTTGGACGATCTCCAGGATGCCACTTACAGTTATCCGGTTATAGGGTCTGTTTGTTGGTGTCCGGAGTTTATGTGTATGTTTTTTTTGGCTGAGGTTTATATTTTTTGGATGTAGCTTATGGTTTTTAGACTGTTCGTATAAAATATTATAGAGTAACAGAAACTTTTGTACGGTTTTTTACTATATAAATGAAGTTGGTACAGTATGTACTACAATTAACTAGTAGCTTCTGTCTTGAAAAAACACTTAATTTAAAAACTAGTTACTATAGAAAAGTTAAAAACAGAAGCTAAAAGCTGAAAAAGAACGTGGCCTATATCTGGCAAAAAAATAATGCTTGCAAGTAGCCTGGTATTCTAATGATTTTTTATCTGGCCAGACAGGTCTGAAGATGTAATGTTTGGTTGAAAAACTGTGCCGAACAGCCGAAGACTAGTGGATGAAAAAAACAGGATGTTGGATTGCTGACATGGACGCTGAAAAAAACAGAATGTTGGATTGCTGACATGGACGCTGGATGACTTGCCTGGCTCCTAGGTGTTGGTTTTCAATGGCCTAGGTTCCGGCTGGTCCTGGCGAGTGACTAGCGCGGCGAAATCTGGACACATGTGGACCTCTAAACACCCGAAATTCCGTTTTTGGCCTCTAAACCAAAAAAATTCCGTTTCTGGACCCCTCCCGACCGCGCGTTTCGCGAGATGGCGCCACGTGTCCCGGTCGTGCGGTGTGGTACCGCACGACCTGCCTGTCCTCAGCGCCGGCCGCGCGACCGCCCGCCCGCCCGCCCGCGCGACCGCGCCGCCCTGACCGCGCGTCCGGCCACCCGACCGCGCGTCCGGGACACGTGGCACCAGCTTGCGAACGCGCGGTCGGGAGGGGTCCAAAAACGGAAATTTTTTGATTTGGGGGCCAAAAGTGGAATTTCAGGTGTTTTAGGGGTCCAAATGTGTCCAGATTTCTAGCGCGGCAGCCAAACACACACCCAGCACGCCCCTGACATTGTCCTGGCCAAGCACGTGCGGCCTAGGACAGGAACCAAACGCACCCATAGTCTCAGAGCAAGTACAATAATGCTGACTAGGTCGCCTCTAGCGAAATCCACGTCAACACAATCCTAAATGAAAGAGAGAGAAAAGAGGAGAGAGGCAAACTGCCCCTCATGCAAGAGGTGACCTCTAGCACATTATACGAGGAGTTACAGGCAGCTTGGAGGCGATGCTAGTTCTTAGAGCAAGTACAATAATACTGACTAGGTCGCCTCTGATATATTTATGCAAGTATTAAATGTTTGAGTGCTTTAGTAGAGGTAACCTCTACTCAACTTATTGTATTAGCTACCTCCACCATGAGTCACTTATACTCTTTTTTGCTTATTTGGCTAGTTCTAGAGGTGGCAGCCACCTCTTCTATTAAACTTGCTCTCAGAGAATCTCCTCGATGAACACCTTTTATCAAATCATCCTTTAATTAATAATTTTTTAATATAGTCTCCACTTAAACTTACTTTAAAAATGATCCTGCTAGCCTCGTCATCTTTGATGGTGTAGCAAACGGATTCTGCCCCTATGCTACACCATAGGTAAATCGAATATTTATTTTTAAAATGATCTCTTTTCTGTCTGTTTTAAATAGTTTTTGACTTTTTAGTTTTTAAAAACCGGTTTTTGAATGGGGTGGCTTCTCAAGATGGTTTTTATAAGCTGTTTGTAGGAGTCGCTTTGAACGGAGTGATTTTTTTAACGTGAGTGTCCTTCACTTAATCTCTTTTATAGTCAGTCAAAAACCAAATATCACAACACTTTTAAACATGACCTTCCTCATGCCATGTTGATGGTGTGGCAAATGAACCTTACTTGCAGGTAATACGTGTGGCAGCTCTCGGCACTTCACTGACGGTGTGAGTAACAATATTCATTTGTCACACCATCAATGGTGCAGTGGCGGGACATACTTCATTTTTTTGAAAATTTGCTAGAGAGATGTTTGATCTTTTTAGTACTATTAAAGAATAGTGAATAATAATAATAATAATAATAATAATAATAATAATTCCTCGATACTTGATGGGACATCTATAAGAACATCCCATGAGGGATTGTTCCCATAAAAGTTTTCTCCGAATAAAATTTTTCTACTATGTGTTCTAAGGCTCCGCTCAAAAGAGCATTTTTTTAGTGGCTTATGGCTGAAAAGCACGGTATCTGACTGAAAAAACACTGTAACTGACGGATGCTTATTTAGCATAATTAAATTTAAAAAAATTAAAATAGAAAAAATATGTTAGCCCATCACGTATAATGCAAACAAATACAAGAAAAACCGGCAAAAAACTCAAAAAAAACCAAAAATATAGAAAAAAATAAAATTTATTAATAGTGTAAAATAAGCTAGAAGGTAAAAACTTAATCCGAAACAAGTGGGGTAAAGATAAGGAATTTGTAACGTTCCGAGGTCTAAAGAAGGGCGTGGTGTTCCGGTTTATACGGCCTCTCTGAATAAAAGAAAGAACTGCAGCGACAGCGCTGTTCAGCACAGGTCCATTCGTCGTCTAGTTGTGCTGGAGTATACCGGTACAGTACTGATCGGTGAGTACCGACTACTGACGGAACATAATGTTTCACGGAATTGTACACCCGTTTTGGATGGACTATACGTATTTTGTCGAACGAGCAGAGCGATGCGTGTATTGGATATTGGTACAAACGCTAGTATATAGTACCAACTACGGACCTGGGACACAAGAAATTTCTAATCGACAAGTACTACAGGAATAACAGCTCTGCGAACGCCCAAATGTCGTTGATGATTACTAATGATTGGTTACATGGAGTCGGAAAACGTGCTGAACCTGGCATCGGTTGCTCCAAATCCAAATGATTAGCAGGTTGTTGTATGGAAGTTGAAGGTGGATAACTGGATATACCTGGTGAGTGGTGATTTTGGTATCTGAGCAAAGCTGAATTGTAGATGACAAAATGTGGCAAAGCTTCAGTCCATCTCACGTATGAAACACAACCAATCATGTGATCTATGGAGTACGGACAGCACGATGCGCAAATTGAGCAGTTACTTGCAACTCATGAAGAGTACTACATTAGCGTAGGAAAAAAGGAAACTACTCTTCCTGATGGAGACTGCAGCATGGAGTTTGTACAGTACGTCCCTGTGGTTTTATGTCTACCTTGTGATAGCTAAAATCAGCAAAAAGTCTAGTCAATTGTGGAGTGCAACTCAGGATAGCACAAGAACTTCCTATCACAGCCCTCGGTGACACTTCCTTCCAGCTTGCTGTGCCTCACAAGCTGGCCGTTGCCATGCCCATTGCAGACAGTAGACATCAAGGCTCTCGCAGGGCTCTGGGAAGAAGGGCCTGAAGGCATGCCATTGGACATAGCAGCACAGGAAAACACCCTTGTCCAAGAAGGGCCTAAAGGGCTGCCACGAAAGAAGTATTTTATGGAACAGAACTGAATCAAAACAGACTGATAGAAGACTAGAAGTAGCCAAAGTTATGCTAAAGTGAGAGAGAGAGAGAGAGAGAGAGAGAGAGAGAGAGAGAATATTACACACAACAAATTCATCAGGTTTCAGTAAGGTCAATTCATGGACAGTCTTTGTTTCAATTCATCGGAGGGAAGTTCTCAGGTAGACTGCACATGAAAAAATGAGGAGAAAATCAGCACCTAAGACAATACGACGGAATATAGAATAAGCAATCTAGAAGATGCGGAAAAAAGCTAAGTATTTTATGGAACAGAACTGAATCAAAACAGACTGATAGAAGACTAGAAGTAGCCAAAGGCATGCTAAAGTGAGAGAGAGAGAGAGAGAGAGAGAGAGAGAGAGAGAGAGAGAGAGAGAGAGAATATTACACACAATAAAATCATCAGGTTTCAATAAGGTCAATTCATGGACAGTCTTTGTTTCAATTCATCGGAGATTCGGAGGGAAGTTCTCAGGTAGACTGCACATGAAAAAATGAGGAGAAAATCAGCACCTAAGACAATTCGACGGAATATAGAATAAGCAATCTAGAAGATGCGGAAAAAAGCTACCTATCCTGGAAGTCATGCACTTCTGCTGCGTTGCCATTGATATACCATTTGCATGTACCGCTTCCAGTTTATCATATAAACACCTACAGCGGATATTGTTATATCCAAAATAAGCATGTGCATCAGTAGGGAATTACTATACAGTGTGTACATATTAAGCCATGTTCATAAGAATATTTGCACGGTAAATATTTTCTGTGAGCTAAGGTAAGGACCATAAAATGGAGACAGAAAAGAAAATGCAGCTACCTCTGCAGTTCTTAGGCGAAGTCCCAACAAAAATAGTGACCATGGGGCGTTCCTGACCTTCATCATAGATTGCATCTGCATCAACACCCTGCAGTCCCCCCCCCCCCCCCATAGCACGTCAACTAAATTAATAAAATGACAATCACAGAACGTAATATTGGAAATTACAGTGTTTTCTGATCAATGGTCACCACAAGAATGTATGTTGTGATTGCTTGTTCTGAAACTGTCCACTATGATTGACCTTGGACATCTATTGTTCCTTTATGTCCTGTAATACAAGTGAAGGAATAACGCTGTCAAGTGCAAACCAGGTTTCTTTTGATATATCATTGCTTATATTAACTTTGATGAGAGCCACAAACGCCTTCCATGTGATGCCTAGTATAAATCAGTTTGCAGTTATCTTTCTTTTACAAATATCTAGCATGTAATAAATTGATCCCTACCTCTTTGTATAACTTAAGGAATATCTGGAGTGTCTTCCATAAAAAAATCCAAATTATTGTTTTCCCAGCAGAACACCCCACCTTTAAACAAAAACTGTCGGAATCAATCACCACTAACAAGACATGTAGCTTGACATAGTTATTATGAGATAAAACAAAGAAAATAAAGTGATTTTTTTGTATGCAGTCCTAATATCCTATATGACTATTTGCACAAGGCAATGGCTAACCTGTAATGATCACAACCTCCAGGTGTTGTCCACTGATCAAACTGACTTATCTTAGCCTATTTCTTTCCCTCCCTTGTTCATAAGATGGCAGTGGTGGAAGCAAAGAAAATAAATGGAACTAATACTCAGTACCATACTACGTGAGTTCACCCCCTTTATAGAAGCATTCCATTCACCAAGTTAATAGAGCTCTATGTGAAAATCTATGATACATCCTTCTCTTTTCGAAAATCCTCAAAATCATCTTCATCATTGCCAAGGCCCAATATACAACTCAGCTTGTCATCTGGTGTAATGCCTGCCTGAAGCATACTGCTGTACATCATACTAGCTTTTTTCTTATCCCCCATTTTAAAATATCCAATTATGATTTCTGTATAAGTTACTACAGTAGGTGTGAGCCCCTTATTTATCATTTCTTCCATCAACCAGAGTGCACCATCCATCGCAAGCACTTTACTAAAGCCACCAATTAAACAAGTATAGACAAAAGCATCTGGTGATAAACCCATTTTTTCCATCTCTCTAAACCTTTCCAGAGCTGCCTTCATGTTTGAACGCTTACAATAGCACGCAATGAGAGCTGTATACAAAATCCTGTCCGGTGTCAGTTCCTCCCAAATCATATGCTTAAACAATGTCATAACTTCAGGAAGTCTATCATCATGGCACAGCCCATTTATGAGGCTAGTATACATAAAGATATTAGGTTTTGTCCCCTCATCCAACATTTTATGATACAACCTCCAAGCCTCCTGCAAATTCAAAGCTTTCACAAAACCATCAATAACAATACTGTAAAGGACAGTATCAGGAAGATAGCCCCTTTTTATCATGTCCGCAAAAATTTCCCACACATCATTAGATTTGTTGACCTTGCACAGGCCATTGATGATAACTCTGTACGTACAGAGGTTGGGGACAATTCCAAACTGTCGTACTTTATCCAGGAATAGGAAGGCTTCACCAATCTGCTTTTCTTTGATGAAGCCATCAACTAGAATGGTGCATGTCACAATGTTGGGACTTATCCCATTGTCAAGCATGAGTTGAAATACTCCCCATGCTTCTTTAAGGTCTCTATGTCTACAGAATGCATATATTAGACTAGTGTAATTGTAAACATCTGGAACAAAATTATGATGAACCATGTCACTCCAAAGGTCATAGGCAATCTCCAGATCTAAATGTTGGCAACAACCATGAAGAACAATGCTGTAAACTATTTGGTCATGCTTGAAACCTTGTCCTTTGAGCTTCTTGAAAAGCTCGAGTGCCAATTCAACCTTTCCAGCTCTGCAAAGACCATGCAAAAGTGAACTGTAGCTGACCAGAGTAGGAGTGATTCCATTTCTTTCCATTTCAACAAGCATGTCACGGCCTGTCAACAGATCACCATGTTTGCAGAACCCATCAACTAATATGCTGTAGCTATGGACATCTGGGACAAACCCACCTTCCTTCATCCCATCAAACACCTCTTTGGCTTTGCGAACCTGACCCTCATGACAGAAACCGTGAATCACTGCATTAAAACAATAACTGTTGCAAGGGTAGCCTCTCTGACAAAGCTTTTGAAGAAAGTCCCATGCAGATGTCACCTGTCTGGCACGGCAGAGTCCATAGAGGTAAGTACCATAGGTTGCAGCATTCGGCCTCACACCTTTCGTTTTCATTTCACGAAGAAGCTCAAAAGCGTCCTCCAAGCATAACCTATCTCCATGTGTATACATACTCATCAAAACCGAATAAGAGTAGACATTTGGTGAAGGACCAGAACTCTTCATATCATCAAACAAACTCCTTGCATACATGATTTGATTCCTCTCGACTAAACTTTTCAGCAAGAAGTTGCACAACCGCAGCTCAACTCCAACCTTCTTTGCCTCAATGTAAGTGAGGAGAGCATCCTCAAACATCGACAACTCTACAAAAATCCGGATGACCACGGCATAAACTTGTAGCAGTGTCATCGACCCACCCAAATTGCTGACCAACATAGGTGCCAACTCAAACAACTCCGGCCCAGCATTTCCACAGTAATCAACAATGCTCTGAATCAAGCACTGGATCTCTCTGATTCTCCGTGGCAAGAATGTCAGCATGAGCAATGCAAACAACCCGATTGATTGGGACAGCCCATATAACCTCACACACTCCCTGAAGCTTATCATTCTGGCCACATCCCAATTTGAAGTCCGCACTGCCAGTGTGATCAAGGGAAGAAGACACTGGCTTCTGTACTCACTGCAAATGGAGCTTTGACTGGGCTCTTGATGATCCAAGATGTTCAAGCAACAAGCCAGAGAGGAAAGGCACCGCACTGGGGGGTGGTTTCTGGTTACAACAAGGGCTCGACGCAGGAACCCCAGCACTGCCTGGTGCATTGGCGAGGGACGACAACCCCCTCCTCACATTGACGGCACCAGCAGAAGCACGAAGAAACTATGCGGAAAGTACACTTCATGGACTTGAGTATGTTGATGAAGATGACCAGCCGAGAAAGAGCATGCCCAATCTTCCGAATTTACATCAGACTTTGCTGGTTGCTGCAAGAAACAATAGGCCAATAGCATAAGTGCATAGACAAATACTAATTCATTCACGAGAAATCTGATGATTTGCCCCATCTTTGTTTGCAAACAGCTCATTTGCCCCACAGTTGATATCAATTGATTATTTGCCCCATCTTTTAATTTTTAATTGATCATTTGCCCTCTTTGCATTTCCAAGCCATTTTCTATTTTTATAACGCCAAATTACCATAGAAATTGATCAAATTACCCTTTAGAGGGTGCCCCAGTCTGCTCTCATCCATGTTCCATGTTCCGGGGAAATGGAGATCCCCTTCCGCTGTTACTTGACAAAGTTGATATCGACCATCTCCCAGCGGAAGTCCTCCTTGGAGAGAATATGAGATCCCTCAAGAAGTTGTCAATATGGAAGAGCCCACGGTTGAAGTCTCTGCAACTGCATCCGTCTTGCACTGCATTGGAGTTTCTGGAAATCAGAAATTGTGAACAACTGGCTGTGTTGGAGGGATTGCAATTCCTCGACTCCCTCAAACTCCTGAATATTTCGATTAGCCGTGAGTTGTCCGTAACGTGGTGTCACAAATTGCGAGAGCAAGAAGAAGGCAGTGGTCAAACCAGCCCCCTGCTTCCCCCTTCGCTCCAGAACCTCAGTATCTGGGATCTCACAGACAAGCTTCAGTCCCACCTGCTGTCCTTCCTTCCCTCCCTCTCCAGATTGTGGGTGTGTAACAGTCCAAATTTGATGTCTCTGCAGCTAGGATCATGCACAGCATTGGAATGTCTGACAGTTGCGAATTGTGGACCTTCTGTTCCTGGTAACCACATGTTCGCAGGTGCAAAATAACCATCTTGGCTTTCATGACAAGGGAGGGACAGATCAGCCCTGATGCTTAAACAAAGCTGGGTGAGCATGTGTCCTCTTTTATGGCTTTATCAAGACAAGACTGAATTTTGCTTACTTCCTATGGGCAGGTTAGCTCCAAGTCTGCAATAGCATGTGTGACAGTGTGAGGTGTTGCTGTTTCAGATTGTTTTCTTCCTAATTAGACGATGATAGCCAAAGTTGTTAGCCATGTACGCATTTCTTCTCACAGAGAAAAGAAGGGAATGGGAGGTGGATTCCACCGGTGACTCAAAGGGTAATTTAGTCAATTTCTATGGTAATTTAGCATTATAAAAATAGAAAATGGCTTAGAAGAGGGCAAATGATCAACTGAAAATTAAAAGATGGAGCAAATAATCAATTGATATCAACTATAGGGCAAATGAGCTGTTTACAAACAAAGATGGGCAAATCATCAAATTTCTCTTCATTCACAGTCACAGGGTTTAGTTAGACTCACCGGCGAGCACCGAGGATGTCAAGAGAAGGCAGCGCCGCCCGGCGAGCACCAAGGTGCAGCGATGTTGGCGCGGCGAGAAGGAGGCACTGGAAGGCTCGGGATGAGGATGGAGGCAACGGCACGGCCCGGGCGGCAAGCTGGCGACGGAGCGGAGCAGGGTCGGAGGCACCGCACCGCGCGGGGTATGGATATGCGCGAGGGGAGTGAAGATGGAGGAGGCGGCGCAAGGCCGGGAGGGCGAGGGCGCCGGCAGCAGCACTAGGGCGTGGCTGCGTCTACGTGTGAGGGCGAGGGCGTGAGGGGAGGGAATCGGCTGGCGGTGGGCGGAGGGATCCCACGGAGGCGGCGCAGCGAGCACGAGAGGGCGAACGGCGGCGGAGTTTTTTTTTTACCAAGACAAGGACACGCAAACAGACGAACCCACACACAAAGAATTCACACATTTTTAACCTAAGCGGAGATTTGAAGTTCTCATTGTGCAAACACATAATTTGAACATTAGACGTGTCACACATGTGTACTCTAAAAATATTATTTATATAAACAATATCTAAAAAGCATTCATGATCGAATCCGATGAGTGGGCTGCACACGGGCAACCTCACTATCCGAGCAAAGCTCGCTCTCAACGACAACGAAGTGGCGGCGAGGGAGGCGTGGGGATGAGAGGAGGCTGGGTGCGGGTGGGGTTTAGGGAGGTTTTGGGCCTCCGATTAGGGATTGTGTCTCACGTCCTCGAGATCGATCTTTCACTGCAAGTTTATGATTCTACGGCAGGGATCAACTTCAACCATAGCGGCAGGTAGCCTCCATGATTGTGGGACGTGTCGTATATAAACCTGCACGGTGGACCTGTTTCCGCGGCCTAGGCTCTCCTCGAATTCGGCAAGAGACGGAAGCGGCGACGCGGGCGAGCCACCTCCTCTCCTGCGCCACCGCGCTCTGTATCCCCGTATACCACACCCTTTGCCATAGGTGGCGGCACGTTGTTGCTTCTTTGTTGAGCCATTGGCACCACCGTCTCCCCCGCCGCTCGCTGGAGTCGGTGAAAAGCTATGATAAAGACAAGGATCGACACGCGGGAGCAGCGTGCGTTACGGTGAGGAGAAAGCGGGAGAAAGCGCTCCGCGCATAAACACTCCACATAGTTGGGTTTCAACTCTCTAATTCTACCCTCGGCTCGTATAATTTTGGTTTTTCTATGAATTTCTATGAATTTTGTAGGTTGCTCGTTTTGGTAGCTGATGATGGGTTGGACTTGGAGCGAGTCGGCGATGATCGGCCGGAGCCAGGGACATGGTCGCCTTCCTCCTAGTGGCCGCTTGTGTTGAGGTACCAATGTTTTACAGTGAACACATTGTGAGCTTTGTTGTGTTAGATAATTTGGGGTTAGTGAATAGGGCCCGTGTTAACACACGCTTGTTGCTTGCATGTTGCATGATTGCTTTTGAGCATTCTATGGAAATATTCAACTCTAGATGCTGACACGGTACACGCGCACGCAGATGTGCTTGTAAATGTGCACTAGCATTCAGATTGTTCTTTACTGTTTCTTTCATTATATCCCCGAGTCTCCTATCCTTGGACGATGTAGTGACTTGCTAGCCAGTTCAACCCACAGAGCGAACCAAATTACGAACCTGACTGTAAAATGTTGTAGCTTGATACCAGTGACATTACTAGAAATTTCGATGCGATCACTCGAATAAATTCCAAAAACTCAGAAGAGCAACAGTTCAAATCTGACCAATACCAACAAGACTGTGAGCAAGACGAGTCAATATTCTAATCATTTTGCGCCTACTTTTTGAATGCAAATTATATTATTTTAAATTATTAAATTGCATGTTTTACTTTATTATGTAAATTATATTTATATTAACTCGTAGTTAATTCTCTATTGATATTTGTTTTGTTACACCCTACTCCTTGGCTTTAGACGTAAATCCTTATCACTCTAGGATTAGTACTAATTGACAAATCTATATCTAAGTGACATGTTTAGTCTTGCTTAGATACATGTGGACATTAATTTGCCCCTACATTATTGTAAAACATAAAAACTTGATTTGAGCCGTCATTGGATAGAAATTGCTAGTATATTGAACTATAAATGAAATTTTGTAATCCAAAACTCTAAAGTTGTTTCATACCTAGACAGATGGTAAGTCAGACGAGTGCGGATAGAGCACAAGACCTTGATTTGTGGTAAAACTGTCCAAATAGTTTTAAGGACTAAATCTTGTGATGACCTTCCAAAGTTAGTGATTATATGTGTGAAACTCAGGTACATCATCGGCCTCCTGTAAAATGGCCACCTCCGGTTGGGAGGCAATTTGCATGTTCTGCTTCCATGCTACGGTGTCATTCACCTTCATAAGATCCCATACGCCATTCGTGCAGGTGATCCTCTCGATCGCAAGTTTCATTGCCATTGCCTCTGTGAAGAACTCCCTCTGGATGCAGCTTCAAAGCTCGTGGATATTCATGACACTGAGCCCCTCGACCTAGAACAACTTGTATTGGCATGTCGATAGATCCAACCCATCAGTTCCTGCTTGTACAAGACCATCGCCATAGAACATTGTCCAGTATTCCATGTCTACGACTACTTGAAGCCACAACAACAAGATCCACAGTAAGCGTTACAACAAAAAATGATGACAAGCAACATGCAAGTTAGTGATTACATGTGTGTAACTACATACGACTAATTCATTAATTAGCGACAATTTAATTACTCATCCGAAAATTAATTACGAGTGATTCATTGTCGTCATTCTTATCACTTAATTGCTTAGCACTAACTCATTACTTAATTCTAACTAATTGCCATTACAGTAATTACGACTGCTTAATTACATAATACCATACAATGGGCCTGTTCTTTTTGGCTGCAGCTTTTGGCTTTTAGGCTGTTTGTGCGAGAAATTACAGAATAACAGAAACTCATGTACGGTTTTTGCTGATATAAATGAAGTCAATACAGTATGTACTACAATTAACTAGTAGACCCTATCTTAAAAAATACTCCGTTTAAAAGCTAATTACTGTAGAAAAGCCGAAAAGCAGCTTTTAGAAGCTCAAAAGAACAGGGCCAATAACAAATTAGGGTGCCATAAATACACAAAAATAGTAAGAACTATGGCTAAATTACTACGACCTACTAATTCATAATATGAACTACATTAATTATGATTAACTAATTAACTAGAACTACGGGAATAACATCGAAAGCATGCGATAAAAATTTACCTATCTTTCAGGAGAAGCAATCAGGACTGCCGCGTCCTCCACAAATGTGCATTGGCTTCTCAAAACAATGAGCTATGCACTTTTAAGTTTGAGCAATGACCGCGAGAATAAGCTTCTGCGATGAGCGATGACCAACTGCGAGAAGTTTGTATTTATAGCCAAGCGAAAAGGGAACCTGGTGCGCACACCCTGCATATTAAGGACTCCTTGTTGACACGCAGCACTTTGGGCAAGGGGGACGACATGGTAATACTGACAAATATGCAGACGAGGGAGCGGACGAGGGGGACGACACGTACATATAGACATATGTGCGGACGAGGGAGCGCGTGAGGGGGGACGGCACAGACAGAGTGAGAATTGTGCGAAGGAGGCAGCGGGAAAGGAAAGATAGCAGCATATATGTGCGAAGGACAGATGTCACGTACTGCAAAAGATGTCTGCGCATGGTGGCCATGTGGCAGGCGATTTCAATAACTAATTAAATGAGCATCGCATATCGCTAATTATGATTAAATTAACATGAAATAACATGGTAAATTTATAGCACATGAAATTAACAAAAAAAATTCAACAATTAGGTCGACTATGTCAGGAGGCTGCACATAAAGTTCCGTAATTTTGGAGGTCATTTGCTATATGTAATAAATCCTAAAAATATCATAATCTTATGGATTTTTTAGCAATATTCATAGCCGATAAAATTGTCACAAAATTACACAATAAAGTACGTTATGTCAGAAGACTACATATAAAATCTCATAATTTTTGAAGCATATTTGCTATATTTTAAAATTAGAACAAACGGTAAATAAAAAAATCCTAACTTAGTAGTGCTTAATCACTAGCCATTTCGGTGGCGTGGCGGCAGGGAGGGCGCCGCACACACAGGCAACCGTCCGGTGATGAGACGGCAGAAACGTTATTATATCATTTTCACATATTAGGGAACAGGGATGCAGCCATGCGGCGTTGTTGACTTCTCGTTGTTTACTCTTGTAAGGTTGTACCCAGCGCTCAGTGCTAGACCACACCGAGGCACGAAATCTACAAGCCTACAAGCGACCTAGCTCCGTATGCCGCTGTATCTGTATAAGATCACAGAACCCTTCAAATTGTCGAAGAGATGAGCACACAAATTTGTACAAACAACTAATACGAGCTATGCCATTTCTTTTTTTCCTTTCCCGTGCTAACTGAACTTCGTGGAGCGACATAACTAAACAGCATGTGTAACCTAATCAAATTTCGGATGAGTTTCTAAAGTAACTTGTTAAGCTACGCCTTCTGCTCAATCTGCTGGCTACGTCGTTCTTAGTACGGTGTGACACAGCCACCACGGCCAAGCATGGAGCTAAACTCGTTTGTCTTCTTCGCCGGCTTTTGCGTATACACCAGAGTCGGTTCTGAGTATGATCTTAGCATCCTGTGTCACGTAGCACGCCCAGTTGTCCACGTACGACAACGGTCCAGGCCTGATCAGCGGCCGCGTGTCCTCCAGGTCGTCTTGATCGGCGTCCTCGCTCTCCTCGTCCGAGTAGGCAAACCTGCCGAGAACACACACACAACACAGCACAAGATCGTAAATTTTTCATGCATCTGGTTCACTGCATTGGATAGCTGAAGTGATGGGCAGCTATCCAATGCAGTGGCTACGAAGGAATGAATAGGTATTGAGCTTATTCTCTTTTTTTTTTTTGCTGTGGTTTGTGGCTTTTGGATACGGCTTGTGTCTTATGAGCTGTTCGTGCGAGAGATTACAGAGTAACAGAAACTTACGTGCGATTTTTGCCGATATAAATAAAGTCGGTACAGTATATACTACAATTAATTAGTAGACCCTATTTTAAAAAAAATTTCGTTTAAAAACTAATTACTATAGAAAAGTTAAAAAGCAGCTTTTAAAAACTGAAAAGAACATGACCATTACCTTTTACCTTGTTGAATTGTGAGAGGGTGCCCATACGAGGCAGATGGTGCAGAGAAGGGCGAAGGAGATGAGCTGCCACCCTGCAGGGATGACCCACGCGACTCGCCACCGCTCGTTGTACTCGTCGGTCGACTTGAAGTGGATCTGCGTGCAGCGGACGGTCGATTTGTTCAGTCGTACTACCGATCAGCAACGATGGATATATGCACAGGTGTTTTGGGCAGTGAGTGGGCAAGCAGAGCACCAATGCATCAGCTCTCACTGTGGGGAGCCACAGGGAACTTTCAGCAGCTGAACATGATATCATTCAGATCAAGACATGTCAAGCTAACTTGATTCTACTAGACCCTGTGATAAGCTGCATTCT
Organism: Dendrocalamus latiflorus; assembly: GCA_017311315.1. Classification (NCBI taxonomy): domain Eukaryota; kingdom Viridiplantae; phylum Streptophyta; class Magnoliopsida; order Poales; family Poaceae; genus Dendrocalamus; species Dendrocalamus latiflorus. The sequence goes on along the minus strand of CM029671.1, from coordinate 24,572,905 downwards.
GTTCAAAGAAATATGTGCTTTCCGGTGGTAATGTAGGACTTGTTACCCAAAGCCTTGCGTGATCATTGATTTAGAGCAGACAGGCCCCAAATTTGTTTCATTTAATCCGATTAGAACGGAAAAAGGATTCTGCTGTTGTCGAGCTTGTACCATCGAAGCAATTAGCATCATAGGTACTAGGTTGATAAAAGTAGCTAATAATGTGGACAAAAATCCAAACAAAGCAAACACTGAAAGGCGCAACTCTGAAGCAGTGAGTCATTGGAAAAATATCAGTAAACTACGGCAATTTTTTACCTCGAATGTGATCCAACCGAGAGACACGGCCACAGCGATGATCAAAGAATTGGCAAATTTCCGATACATCTCCAGCTTCGCCGTCATCCGTCTCGCCTGCAACGCATTGCAAAGCTCCTGCATGATTCTTGACGAATTCTCGAGGTACCGAAGCTGAAACCTTCCTGAATCACGCACCTTGAGCTTGTTCAGAGTTCTTGACAGCGAGTTGAATATCCAGTAGATGAACACCGTGTTTAGCATCGCGACAGGGAGTATGAAGAAGAGCCTCCTCGTCGGCGAGTGGTCGCTGACGATCCCGACGTTCTCGCCGACCTCGAGAACCTCCGACGCGGCCAAGAACGCCGAGCCGAGGCCGGCCACCTTGGCGCTGACGCCGCTGAGCGTGGGCCTCACCACGCCGTATCCCATGGCCACGAGCAGCACCAGCACGCGCGACACCGCGCCGCGCACCGCGCCGGACGTCGCGGCCCAGAAGGTCGTCCCGGCCGGCCGGACGCCGGACTGGTCGAACTCGGCGAGGTCCAAGTACCACGTCGTCACCTCCACCATCCCCAGCGTGATGACGAGCGTGACGCAGTTCTGGAGCGGCACCACCTCCCTCCAGAACCTCGCGTACTGCAGGAACCAGAACGCGGCGAGGACGGCGAACGCCAGCGACATGCAGCCATAGAAAGCCATCAGAGGGGCCATCCGGCCGGGGAGGTAGCCGCGGCTGTTCTTCCATATGGTCTTGCCCTCAACGGCCACCTGCCCGGCGAGCGACGCGTCGCAGAGGACAAAGTAGAGGTTGTACATGCCCGTGCTCGCGACGGCGACGGTCTCGTCCTGGAACGCCGCCTCGAGACCGCCAGGGAAGAAGGAGGCGGTGAGCACCTTGGGCCAACCGGACCCGGGCGGCGCGTCGGTGCCGTTCGGCGCGCGGTACACGAGCGCCCCCTCGGTGCACGCGCCGAGCTTCGCCATGTCCGGCGTGCAGCAGAGCGCGCGCTCGCCGCCGGCTCCCGAGCCCCCGACCGCGTCGCGGTCGCCAGCCTCGAAGATGACCGCGGTGACCGTGGCTGTGCGGTTACCGTCCTCCTCGGCCGCGGCCGCGGACTCCGGCGTCCTCTTGAAGGCGACTTTCTCGAAGCTGCACCAACAAACACGCGCGCGTGCATCACTTCCCAAGAACCCAAGCAAACGACGAAGCGATAGCATTAGCAACAGTTTTTAGCCTCCGGTTAGCGTTTAGGCATACCGGATGAAGGAGTCCGCGGTGGCGGAGGCGTAGACGCCCTCACTGCCGCCGTGGAAGACGAAGGCGTTGCCGAAGCCGGCGAAGCGCGCGCCGGTGTAGTCGTGCACCGACGCGTCGGCGCAGAGGAGGGCGCATGACAAGGCCACCATGACCATGGGGTGGATCACGAGCCTCATGGAGGGCATTGACATCCAGGAGGAAAGAGAGAAGGGTCGCTTGTTGTGTGTGCTCGACTGCTCGTAGAGTGCACCAGTACTAGAGCATCAAGTAGGGTAGAAATATGGGAGGAGGAGGTGGGATCTCAAGGAGGCGAGGACATGGAGTGGAAGAAGAACGGAAGAGAAGACTTTGAAGTGGAGACGCGATGAAATGTTAGGTCCACCCCCTAACCCTGTTTTGCCCGGCAACAAGGGTTTGAGATGAGGGTACAGTGACAAGGTGAGATGGATTTAGGCAGGCATGACAAAACCGAAAAGATGACAGGTGAGAGGAACCAAAATTGGGAACATCTTGCATTGGAGTTATCTCACTGTATTATTGGCTCTGTTTCGTTCGACACTATGCCACGCATCGATAAGAGATCTCCACAACAACATTCGGAGAAATTGCAAAGTGGTGTCATATCTAACCTCTAAGCTTAAAAATATTCTAAAATGCCTAGTGAAAGGCATCAACAAAATGATAGTCTATTATTTGCTGGACTTACATGAACATACAAAAGGTGAGCTTTGTGTGTGGTCACTGGTCCAATATGAAGCCCCAACCCCAAAATAAACTGGCAATCAGAGGTTGGCCTCATCACACACACGAACATGTCTTTCCTTTTGTGCAATAGGAATTAGAGAAGACAGACAGGGCTGAAAACGAAAACGATAATTCTCGGTTACCGAAAATCGTTTTCGAGATATTACCGATTTTTTCCCCTAAACGGAAACGGTGACGGTAACCGATAAAACGGAAACGAGAACGGTAAAAACATCCGGTAACGAAAACGAAAACGATTTAGCTCTCTTCCGATCGTTTTCGACAAATACCGTATTTAACCGGTAAACTACCGTCGATAATTACCGAAAATCCCAGGATGGCATTGGGCCATTGGCATAGCCCCACCGGACGGCGGCCCGGCCGCCCGCGAAGCCGGCTTCCCCCCGGTCGTCGCCGGGGCCCGCGGCGACGCGGCCGTGGGGAGGTTGGGGAGGCAGGAGGCGGCGGCGGCAGTGCGGCCGTGGGAGGAGAGCGAGTCGAGCAGGTAGAGGAGGGGCCACAGGGAGGCGGGGCGGGATCGGGCGGCGAGCTTGGAGTGGAGATCCGCGAAGGCAAGGGCATCGTCGGGGCGGCCGGAGGCAGCGAGGCGGCGCTTGATGGACTCCGCGAGCGCGTGCTCGTCGGGGAGGACGGCGGGGGCGAGGCGGCTCGAGAGCAGCCGGTGAGCGCGCCGCCCACGTCACGCCCTCCGCCGCTGGATTCGAAGGAGAGAAGGCGGTGGACGAGCTCCTTGACGAGATCCTGGGTTTGGTGGTCGTCCATTGGGGAGGGAAGGGGAGGGGGTGGGAGCTAGGGTTTGAGCAACTGTACTGTGCGGCTCGGTAGAGGAAGACGGGGAGAGGTGGCGTGGTGGAGCTGGGTGGCGACCGGAGGGAGTGGAGAAGAGAGGCGGCAGCCCGGTGAGGGGAGGTGATTTGGGGAAGAAGCAGCGGTGGAAGAAGTGGCGCTGAGTTAGAGGAGCGGCGGGGTGTACCGGAGTTGAGGTGATGGTGGCTACGAGGTGGCCGCCGGCGAGCATGGCCCGGCCTCGTCGGCGCCGGAGCAGAAGAAGGGGGAGGAGAAGCAAGGGGATCAAGAGGAAGAGAGTTCAAGACAGCGCCGGGCTCAGGCGTGGAGGAGGATGACGGCTGGGTTATTCGGCCGAATGGGGGATTTTTGCCATTTTCTGATTTAGTCCTCCCACTTTCTAGGGTTTACAATCTGGTCCTTCCTTCTTATGCTTTCTTCCGTACTAGACCTCCATAGCTCCGTTTTCAGCGCGAAAAGATCCTACGTGTTCGTGACGACGCGTACATCTGTACGGAGCAGTCCCAAATGCCAAATTTGTCGTTTTATGCGCCTCGATCGCGCGCGATCTGCTGAAAAATACAAAAAATGTAAAATAGTCCATTTCGAGCAATTAAATATAGGAAAACTATGTAAATGATGATAAATGGTCTTGAAATGCGAAAAATAATGGGGTAAAATGACGGGTAAATATGTATAAATATGACACATGTCATCGTAGTAGTAGTTTCTTTAAGTATTATGCAATGAAAGGAATGACCTTTTGTGGTAGTATGAGTTCGCTGTTCGTGTGATGGATGGGATCGAACTGAAGTGTTGAAATATGCCTGCTTCATTTAGTTGAGAATTTGTGATATGATGATATGAGTTCATGGCTTAGAATTGATTATGGTTGCATGTTTTGGCTTCCTTAGATGTGGAGAATATCGTATTTTAGCTATCGCTTTCATGATTTTCGATCGTTATCGATGCACTTTTGATCGAATAGTTTCGTTTTCGAATTTACCGGAATATCGATGTCGTTCTCGTTTCTGACAATATCGTATCGATTTCGTTTTCGAAAAAATAACATGAAACTGAAAGTGATTTGACCTCCTACCGATCGTTTCCGATCATTTTCAGCCAAATAATCTGGGAAATGGTAACAATGCGGTCAGGTTTTTTGAATATTAGAGTTACAATTCAACAAATGGCTGCTCCCCGGCTGAGTGGTGGCGCCTAGCGGAATGCTGAATTTTAAAAGAGATACATCAAACATGAATAACTACTTGCAAAAATAATTGATAAATTATTTCTACAATGCTTAATCAAGAGCTCATGGAAATTTAAAATGTACACGTACGTTAATCTAGAAAATAAATCTAGAAAATACTCCTATGTGACATGTTTACCAAGAGATGAAACAGGAGAAAAAAGTGATAAATTAAGCTTATCTTGTCGATGATCTAGGAGCATGTACGATCCCACAGTGATTTGCAGTGGCTGACACAAAATCAAAATTTAGGAGGAGCTAACAGAACTTGTTCATCAGTTTATCGAATGCCGAGTTGTCAGCCTGTGATAGCTTACCGCACTGCCGATGAGAAATAAGAAAATGCTATTGCAGCTATAACGGGCTATCTTAAAAACCATGATACACGTCATGTTTTGCAGAAGGAGGGTAGCAGCCCACTCCTCGGTGCAGGAGGGGAAGACGGCGGCCATCACATTGTCCAAATAGAACTAGGCTACGACTTAATTTACGAAAACATAACAAAATACGTCATGTCAATGTGTTTCTAGGGCAATGGTGTGATCAAATTAAATAACCGTGATAATTATAATTAAATTCTATCATATAATCGTCGATTGCCGTTATTTCACTGGTATTAGGTTGTGCGGACTTATTTGAGGGTATACTCGGTATTATTGTTAATTACTAATAAATTTGCCGATTTGACGCGAGTGAGTAAATACATGTGCATATGTGTGTGTCTATATATATATATATATATATATATATATACACGCCACTATCTAATTACACGTATACAAATATGCTTGTTTGCTTTTTATGCAGGTGTGCATGTATTTATCTACCTATGTAATTAAATCTGGGACCTGTCTAATCATGTTTGGGTGTGTGTTAATTAACAGTGGATCCTGGTCGATCCGTTTTCCCCTTCTCTACCCATTTCTCTCTTTGTCCCGTGAGATCCTCGAAAATTAATTTAGCCAATTGTGGATTTTATAAATTAAAGCTATTTAAATATCCACGTACAAATTTTAGTCTGCTGACGGCAATTAATTTATTTTTAATACTCATGATTATTTATTAGTGGGGTTCTGCAATTTAAATATGACTAACAAAATTAACTGAACAGCTAAACAAATAAAAGAGCGATTTGTACACAATTGGCGAATACTAATTTTTAGACGCTCTCTCTCCCCCGCTGCTTTTCCTATTTGGCTAGATGGCTGCCATCTACTCCTAGCTTCCTCCTTATCTCTTCTCTCACCCTCCCATTTCTTCTCTCTCTCCATTTTCTTCCTTCCCTATGTCCTCTCCTGTTTTGTCTCTTGTACTGGCCGATTCCCCTTTACTGCTCACCCCCTTGGCGGGCAACACCTGCTCTCCTGGTGCTGCCCCTACCTCTAGCGCCGGCCTCTAGTCCCTCGTATCCGCTGTTGCTCGCCTCCCTTTTGCGCTTTGACACCGTCGCCCATGTGCTCGGTCGACCGTCCCTAGCCTCCCCAGCCAGCCTCGACCTCCACCACCCAGCCGGCCCTGCTCTTCTACCTCTTAGGTCCAGAGATGGTACCCACGGGCCAACCGACGGTAAAGAGTGCCAGCTCGACTGACCTCAAGTGGGTCCGTCCCTAGTGCCTGTCGTATATAGGACCAAAACGGAGTGTGGGCAAATGTTCGGTACCTAGAGCGAATAAACATCACTCTTGGAGTCTTGGGTGGAGAAGACCTTGGGGAGAGGGAATTGTGTTTTGTTTAGTGGAGTTTTACTCGTGGCCTGGGCGAGCGTGAAGTGCAAGCGCAGAGCTGAATTGAAGGTTTTGTGACGTGTGGTTGGGGTTTTAGGGGGTTCGAAATCCACGCGTCTGCGTTCATTACATCGTTTCCTGTGTGAGTACATACAAGTCAACGTCGATTTAGCTACTAACGTTTGTTTCTTAACTCTTAACGGTTTGGTATATATAGTAGCAGTATTGTTTATTCCTGCGGTTTATAACTATTTTACTCAGATCAAATTTTCAACTCTTGGAGTGAATTGATTCCATATGGAACAAACTAACATGGTCGCTTGCATCTAGCAGGTTTTGCTTTGGATATACCGCTGCAACAGAATAGTGTATCCAGAAAGAAGCATAAACCGCAATGCATAATGCCTGTACCAAAATCATAATAATTCCATCGACGAAAATGCATAAGGGGCCAGCCGGTCTTGCCAACTTGCTGCAAACAAGTCGCGTGAAAAAGGTCAATTGGGCGGAAGAACCACGCAAAGTTGGGCAGAGAACCACACAAGCCGTGCCGCTCCGTTTGATCTACGACCTAACACCGGCAACACACGCTTATTCTGTTCCATTTCAAGGAGGGAAAATAGTCAGCTGACGGTGCCCTGTTCTCAAAACTCCGGCCCTGTTTGGAATGCGGGAATTTTTCCCGATTCCTGCAGGAATTAAACTGTTTTCTGCAATTCCTGTGAAATTCCTCTGTTCCAAACAGACCCTCCATCAGCTTAGAAACTTGCATGCATCTGCAATCATGCTTAGACGAAAAACAGATCAAACCTAGAGTACGTGATATCGAAGTTAAAACTAGTAAATTGTACGTACTCTTACTTATATCGGTCAAGGACCGTAAAAAGTTCGCGCTTTTCAGTTCCTTTAAAATTCTAAGCACGTGCTGGTCGGCCGAACCAAGTCGACGTGAGCACTGGACCCGGCTGCAGGGAGGGTTCCATTAGGCCGCGGTTTATAAGTTTTTTATTATAGTTTATTAATTTAATAAATAGTAATTTCTAAAAAAAGATAAAATCAAAAGCCGATAGAAAAAACCGAAAAGAACAGACCGTAGAGGGTGTTTGTACGATCTTAGCCGATATAAATAAAACATTACAGTGTGTATTATAATTAACTAGTATATCTATTTTAAAAATACTCTATTTAAAAGCTACGTACTTTAATCGAGCCGTGGTCGGAGTAGGCGTGGAGAAAGAAAACCCCGTGCCATTTTGACCTTTCGCTAGGCCGCTTTTAATTGGGCCGGACGAAAACTTCAAGGCCAACCCAGGTGCACACATCAACGGCCTGGTTCGAAATGGACTGGACTTGGAGACATCGTCCAGGCCAGTGTCGCCTTCCGACAAGTAATACGGAGGAAGCGAAGCAATTGGAGACCGGGACGAGAGCAATCCAGACAGGGGAGGGGATGAAACAGAGTTCAAGCATCGGTGGGGAACGACAAGACTGTAACGGTCCAGCTCCTCACTGTCTTGTGCTTCAACGACCCATTCGGCCCATATGCTCAACCAGCCCATTAGCCCAACAGCCCACATGCAGCCTGTCGAAGAGAGCGAGCCCATGGCACCCAGTTACCAACGGACCCACTTTCCGACGCACGACACTTGCTTCACTGTTCACAGAAGCACTGCAGCAAAATTCAAGCATGCGTCCGGATAGTTTTTTTTTAAAAAAACAATCCATTTTTTATTTAAAAAATACAGAAATATACCTGAGTTTGATTTTTTTACAGAAATAACCTTCAAGTCCAACCATTAGACGACTAGACCCTATCGCTCAATGGCCGAACGATAGGCGGACAGTAACTCTGCCACTGGAGGCTGGGCGACAAGTATGCAGTCGCCCACAGGTACGTGTTCAAACCGACTTGGTCGAAACAACGTGGTCGAAGATTAGTGAGTGGTTGAAGAGAACAACATAATCGAAACATCATAATCTAAATATCATGGTCGAAGATTAGTGAGTGATCGAAGTGAACAACATGGTCAAATATTAGTGATTGGTGAAAGGTGCTATCACTGAACGGTTGGTGCAACCGCACCTATCGTTCAATCATTGGACGATTGACCTGCATGCCACTCAACCCTTGGGCGAAAGGGTCCAGTCAACCAATGGTTAGGCAGCTGGGGACTATTTTTGTAAAAAAACAAAAATGCAGATATATCTCTAGATCTTCAAATAAAAATGAGATTATTTTAAAAAAATAATTCTGCAACTGGATTCTATGAGCACAAAGAGCTCAGTCAGAAGGTAGCAGTGGCCTCGCAATGGACCGTTTTAGCGTTTTGATTTATTTTGGCTTCTAGTTTATTTAATCCAGAAGTAACTTGGAACACACTAGATTCTAATTTTGGTTTATTTTTAGTTTTTAGTTTTTTTGCTTTTGCCTTTTCTTTTTTTTCTTATTACTTTGCATTGTTCGTGACAAATACAATGGCTTTTTTATTTTTCTACTTTTTTTTAGAAAAAACTAACATCTATTACATTATAATTATAACTATAGCTAAAAGTTTAAGTCATAAGCCAGTAACTTACGGCGATGATAGACTACAAATCACTAGTGATTTCACTGTCTGCTATCAACGCAGGAAAATTCATTGTAGCATTAATGCTATTCTGTGTTGTAGTATCTGATGGAGGTTGTCTATCTCAGATCCATACCGAAAATCACCCAGTCATATCATAGCAGACTCTGGGTATCTTCCATCCATCTTCTAAAAACTAAATTTTAGTCTTTCTATAGTAATTTATAGATTACTTTTTTAATATAGGATCTATAAGTTAATTGTAGTACACACTATAACGATTTTATTTATATTAGCCAAAACTGTATATAAGTTTGCTTTATACGACTCCTCACAAATGACCCAACACCTATCAACCATGGCCAGAACACTACGGTATACGCTATTGCTGTGTTTAGGTTCTCTCACCGTTGGATCGGATCCGACGTCTGTAATCAGCCGCAGAAACCCTCACGTCGTATCCCTCCGCTCTATCCCCCACCCCAGCGCCTGTTAGGTAATCTAGCTCGGTTCAGTTTCCGTTTCGTACACGGACACGGTTTAGCTAACACAGGAGATTCCTTTTGGTTTGAGTCCAGAACTCCTTTGCGTCATGGTGTACACGGATACGGTTTTGTAATCTGTTTTGTCTTGGTTTTGTATTCCGTTTTGGAGTCTTATTTGTCTCCTATTTAAAGCAATACAAACATGAGAAAACGCAGCAATTCAGGCTGCACCAAAAGGTCTTCTGAAGCTCATTGTGTTCTTTGATTGCCGTGCTTGTTTTCGTCATTGCCGGCAAGGGAAGTCGGAGGTGAAAACGACAGCGCCTCCATCTCCTCCGAACCCACGGGCAAGCCCTCCGCTCCGATTCGATCGAGAAAGGTTCGATTCGGTCACCGTTTTCTGCTTTTGGGTCGGCGTTCCTCGTCGGTTGGATGCGGAATTTCGTTTTCTTTGGTCGGGCTTAGCGAACTATTAGGCCTTTAGCCTGTAGGGTTCGCTAGATTCGATGCAAACTGCTTCTTTCGTTCGTTACTGCCCGTGCTTCCATCGTTATAATCTGATTTTTAGTATAGAAACATCGGCTGGATCTGTACGATATATGTTTTGTTGTACGGTTCTCTCTTGGATAGTGGATTACTTGTGGTTTGATGCTATATACATTCTCTCTTTAAGTGTTAGTTTTCCGTCGAATTCTATAGCGACGTGTAGATTTGGTTCCTTAGTTCCCTTTGAATTTTGGTTTGGTTCTAGATCATGTAATTTCGGTGGCTTTTCTTGCTACGTGCTTAGATTTGTACCGGACGCTATAAGCTAAATCTTAGTGGGTACACTGTTGGATCTGTTAGTTCTTTTCGATGCCATTAGTATGAGTTACTGGTTTCAATCGAGTAGTTCTGTTCTGTAGTATTAACGTGCGGAAAGTTTTAATTTGGTCTTGGAGTTAATCTGTGAGACTCCAGAAACAAAAAAAAACACAAAGGTTTAGGGTCAGGAATTTAAGGCTATTTGTTATTTTACGTCGTTCTTTTGATCGTTGCTTTTATTCTACTTTACAGTTTTAAGTAACATGTTCAGCTGTTAATTGCCCATGCATCTGCTGTTACCGTGATTTGGCTTTTCGGTTGTTTTGTCACCAATTTCTTCTGTGCCAACAGATCACCTGTGACATTTTCTTGAGGGGAGATGGCGGTTTCTTTCTCCAACGTTAACTCTGAGGCCGGCCTTAAGAAGCTTGATGACTTCCTTCTCACTCGCAGCTACATCACTGGGTATGTTAATCATCCCACCCTATTTACTAAATGGTCGTATATGTTCCACCAGACTTACCCCGCAACGATCTGCCTCTAGCTACCAAGCCTCCGAGGATGACATGGCTGTGTACTCTGCCTTTCCGGCCGCTCCCTCACCCAAGTATACCAATGTCGCTAGGTGGTACAGTCACATTGATGCACTCCTAAGGCTGAGGTATGCACTTAAGCTAGTTTAAGTTCAGAGCAAATTTTCCATTTCCACTTGTCATGTTCAGTGATGTGAATCTGATATGTGGTCTATTCATGTTCAGTGGAGTCACTGCAGAAGGTCAAGGCGTCAAGGTTGAGTCATCAGCTGTTCCTGAAGCTTCAATTCCTGATGTTGCTGACGCAAAGGTTACAGCCTTTACCTTACATCTGTTTTGGCTGAAAATTATCAAGTGGTCTGACATATCATAATTTGGTGCCGATGGCTGAACTGAATTGTTGTGGCCAGAATTTATCTTTGTTGAATAGGCATTTGTATGGCTTAATCTTTCATTATCAGTAACATAACATCATATCTTCTAATTGCAGGCTCCTGCAGCTGATGATGAGGATGATGATGATGTTGACCTTTTTGGGGAGGAGACTGAAGAGGAGAAGAAGGCAGCTGAGGAGCGTGCTGCCGCTGTCAAGGCTTCTAGCAAGAAGAAAGAATGTATGCTTATTCTACATTTGTTGTATTTTATTTTCAAACCTCTAGTTTTGCATGGACACTTGTATCCACCGATAGTGCAGAAGCTTTGTTTTCTGCCCTCAAAATCCAAAACTCAGTGCTACTGCTGACTTGTCCTTACTTTGTTTCAGCTGGAAAGTCCTCAGTTTTGCTTGATGTGAAACCATGGGATGATGAAACTGACATGACCAAGCTCGAGGAATCTGTGAGGAATGTGAAGATGGAAGGCTTGCTCTGGGGTGCCTGTATGTTACTATGCTCTCAAACGTTTTTCTACTGTGAAATTTAGTTTCACACATCCTATCTTCTATACCTGTTTAGTTGGGTTTTTAACGTGAATATATACCATCCTGTGCAGCGAAACTTGTCCCAGTTGGATATGGCATCAAGAAGCTGCAAATCATGATGACAATTGTTGATGACCTTGTCTCTGTCGACAGTCTCATTGAGGACCATTTCTACACTGAACCAGCAAACGAGTACATCCAGAGCTGTGATATCGTGGCCTTCAACAAAATCTGTAAGTTTTCAGCACGTTTGGGAGATCCTTCAATTTCTTAGCGTAGCTGTGGTAGACTTGTTATACTCTAGTAGTACATGTTATTACATGTCTAGCCGCCATTTCTTTTAAGGAAGCCATTTTATATTATATACACTATTATTACTATAAGTATTATGCATATGATGATGGTCCAGGAGGTTCTTTATATCTAGTTATCCTCTATTTCCTCTCTAGCAATTAGGTTCATTTGGTCACAGAACAAATTCTTGTTTATCTAATTTAATTGGAAAGCTTATCCTGCATCTGTTAGAGAAGGTGGCCCTTACCCTATTTCTCGGGCTTTTGATCATGTTGGTTCAGAACTAACCTTTCGATTAACCTGTCTTACTGCAGAAATTTTCTCGAGGAAGGCGATGGCCGTCGGTGGACAAATGCATTGCTACGCAAAATCTACCCGGAGTTTCTCAATGTCATGTCGTCGTGGTGTTGACCAGCAGTTGCCCGTGAGGTTTTTGGACCCTAGTCGAGTCGGGATGTAGTGTTACTACTACTAGGGTGTATTTCCTTCGTAAAAGTTGAAAGACCATCCGGTTGGATTTCTGTGACTCTTGTTGCTGTTGGCTGGCTGCGGCTTTCGTCGTATGGCTGGCTGTGTTTCAATTCCTCCCTTGGCCGGTACGGCCATGCTACCGGCGTGCCGCCCTTACCGGCTTCTGTTCGTCGCTCCGCCGTCGGCCTCTCGCTACGCGTGGCGATGTGACGGGCCGATCCATGCGTGTTGGGCCTTTGCGCTTTTCCGAGCCCAACACTGTTTCGTCAGACAGCTCAGGCCCTGTTTGGATCAGTTTCAGATTCTTAAAAACCAACTATTACTTCTAGTTTTTAAAAGCTGGTTTCTAAGCAAAAACTGATGGGGTGTTTGGATCCCCTAGTTTTTAAAAGCTGGTTTCATTTATGATTGATGCTAATAGACTATTATACCCTTACATTTATTGCTCTTGAACAGCACATTAAACAGCCATGCGTGGTCTTTAATGAGGGTAAATGGGTATTTGTGCAAAAAAAAAAACTGGCAAAAGCTGGGTATCAACAGCTTCTTGGTTTTTAAGAATCTGGGTAGGTAGATTTTAAAAATTACCCCAAAAACTGGACTGTTTGGATCCCACCCAGTTTCCAAAAGCCAGATTCTTAAAATCTGGGTGGATCCAAACAGGCCCTCAGCCGTCTATTTGCGGGAGATCATAAGCTGTGCTTAAATCTCCGTGCGTCTTCTTCGAAGCAAGAAGTAGATGATCATAAGTTTTTTTTAAAAACAAACTGACAACATTGACACAAAATCAATCGACCTTGACATAAAATTTAAAATCTAAATTCGATCCACACGTGGAAAAAAAAGACAAATCCCGCTGAAAATAAAATCCAAAAATAAAAGAAAAAAGGCTTTTATTCATTGAAATTTGACCTTTTTGTTCTACTAACATAAGCCACATTTTAGTTGAATTTTTTCAGGATGCTTGATTGCATCATGATTTATCTAATCAATTTTTCTCAGAACTTTTCATGACTATTTGCTTCGTGTTTTGAAGATGTCTTGGAATGCACCAATACACCAGATATATTCTGTACTTGGAAATTTTTTGTTGTGTAACGAGCCAATCAGACGTTAACACTTGGCACTGTAGTGAAATCAACATAGCATAGCAGAAAAAGGCATTTTTCTTTGTGCTGTAGCACTGCAGCATGATTTTTTGGGTTTTTTCTTGTGCTACAGTGTTATTGTAGTGTTTCATGTCACATGTCAAACCCTGGTTGGCTCGTGATACAAACCGAATTATACCTCGATTACACAATAAAAATTTCCCTCTGCTTGGGGCCACCTTCGTTCCATTATTGTTGTGGAATGTGGATCTAACTTGGTTACTTGTGATACAGTGCAACTTAAGGGTTCGTTAGCAAGTATATTTTGTGTGCTTTGTACTAGCGTCGCGATCTGGACCGTGTAATGTGGATCTAAATCCAATGGCTTTCACGAGCCCAATTGCCCAAAGGACCCAAATGCATTTTTCAGGCGATGCAAATTGCGAGCCAGAATCCAAGTATGAGGATTAAATCAATTTACAGGCCATATATAACCCACATTTGTGATAAAAACATTGCCAAACCGGCCCAAAAAACCATCACTTGATTCGCAGGCTCATTGCAGCTGCTTATTTTCTTCTTTGATCTATGCAACTTGATTATAAGCTGTAGACGTGTTCTTTCCTGTTTATAAATAAATATAACTTATGGTTTTTTCGAATAAATAAATAGAACATCTTTTCATCACTGTTTTAAATTAACTTATCAGAATAAATTTTTCAAAACGAGTTATTGGTATTTAGTTCGCTTACATAAACACTCACGCTAGACTAAAAACCATTAGCCACACATGAAAAAGCACACCCGTAAAGTTCTACTCACCTAAACAAACTTACACATGCCATTCTTTGCCAGTCAAAATCTGAATCTTTGTCTGTTACTAATTCCTAGAGCTGCGACCTCTTCTGAATATCTGACCGATTCACCACAGATATGCCCCACTGATCAGAGTTGACCATCCGCTAGATATGCATGTTTGGTGTAGATCCAGAAACCAACCACTGTAGTATTCTTTTAGCCAAAAGCTCCATGGGATTCAGGACCACATCGCAGCAGCTTCTCGCTAGTTCTAGCCATCTAGAACATCACACTTTATATTTATGCATCGATCGACCCATCTACGGACGATGGCCGTTCTTTTTGTGTTTTTTTTTGTCTTGTATTTTGCATGTTTGAAAGCCGAAATATATAGAGTGGCTTCTTCAAATAGTTTCTCAAAACCACTTCTCTAAATAGTTTTTTAGCCTAAAACTATGTATCATCATCTCTGTCTCGAAAAGCGCAGATAAAAGCTATTAACCGTAACCCAAAGAACAGAACCGATAAATGGCAGGTGTCTCAAGAGAAAAATTCATCCAACTAAACAATAGGAATAGCTATCTATTTAGAGCATGTGCAATAGCATAGATAATTGTTGTTTATAATATCCTCCGTGTTATCTATAGACAGTACTAAATACAACTCCTATAATAAATTATCTTTTTACATATCTCGATAGATAGTTTCTTTATGACATAATGTGTCATGTTTCTTATATACAGTCAACTGTTACATGAGAGACGATCTAATTATCTATACTCATTCCTTCACATCACCTTATATCCTATACAATAAGATTTACGGACATATAGCATCACATCATTGTACATCACCCCTAGTTTAATTAATCTCTCTTCTTGTGGATCCCGAGGATCTTTCCATAACTGAGAAAGACCAGATGTCTCGAGAGTGAAGAGCTTCTCAGTAATCATATCAAACAGGTAACAAGTGTATTATACTAGTACTGTATTTGCACACACTAGGTCACTAGCTATCTGCAAAGCCTGTGTGTATACACGTATGTAAGATGCACATACACTGAGCAGTGAGCACATATTCAATGGCACATCGGCATTTGCCAAAGGTAATACAATGTTGCTTGGCACCCACTCCTCTGCACCATTTTTTTTCTGAAGTTGGGCGCAAACATACACAATTGTGCCGGGGAGCTGCCGCTGATCCTAATGCCAATGGAGATTTGGGATGTAGCCCCAGCTCCAGGTTGGCTTACCAATTTTGGCCATTAACATCTTCCAAGAACCCCAGTTGCAGTACTGTTTCTGTACATTCATGGTATAATTCTCATGCACCATGGGCAAGGCCATGTACTTGAGATGGCCACACATTAAAATAGAACATGAGGGTTCTCTAATTAACTGATCAAACTCCTTGTATCCCACAGGATGAAAAAGAGCTATATAGGGGAGACTATATATGAAACATCGATATATCTGACATCTGGAAAAGGAAAGGGAAGTAAAACAAGGCTGAAAAATAATTTCTCCTATGAACAGCTCAAATCTTGTGCTTGAACAACCCTGTCGACGTGTGAACTTCATTCAGTAGTACACCCTGTGCATTCTAGCTATATCCTGTCTGATCGATTCGCCGTTCTACTGAACGTTCAACATGTAGATATTATTATGACGTCAGACTGTAATGGGAATTTTCTGTCGCATCAGGACACCATCACATGGTAGTCTGCAAAAGATCAGGATATCCAAGATTGGGTACTCGCCGCATATGATTCTGACAGAGCATGTCAAGAATTAAACTGTAGGGTTCCATTATAACTTACCATTGTGCAAATCGTAATGATCTCGATTCTCGAACTTGTGTCTCTGGTTTTACATCTCTAGAACAATGACTGTAAAACAGTAAAGAAATCCCACTCAGTTCAAATTACAACTCCAGCAATTTTTCCATGCATGCGCCTAAACGTGCATGTGTGCAAAGTACGGCACAGCAGTAAAATACTAGTAAGTACTTACAATCTGAATCTGTTTTATCCCACTTAAAGATATCCTCTCCATTGTCATCCTCTTCATCATGGCGACGATCCCTTTGCGTCTTCCCCCTCGGTTTGTCCTCCAGATAGTACTTCCTCGATGACGCCGCATTGCTCGGGCGAGCGTTCATCCTCTTGTGAAGCATCGTCCTAAACAACTGCATACACATATATACACACGAAAAAGATCGAAATATTCATTATTTGCATGATCATACATAAAGACATGACATGTGTGATCACTGATCATATCATAACAAACACCTTCTCCATTCTTGATTCCACCGGATCCTTCAAGCTCGGCGCGGGCGCGAAGCCGCCGCGGCAGACGAACATCTTCTTGAGGAGGAACTTGAAGGATTTCTGCTTGATGGTGCCGTCGTTGCTGTTGAGGAGATCCCTGGCCTTGCTCAGTATGATCTGCGTGTCCGGCGAGAACTCGCCGTTCTCGCCGTCGGCAGCCTGCGGCAGCTTCAGCGAGACCCTCCGGTCGACCTCAAGGCTGGAGGGGCAGTTGAGGAACCTGTCGAGCGGCAGGTTCTCCTCGTCGGCGGCCACCGTCGACCCGCGGGCGCTGGACTTGGACTTGGCGCGGCGGAGCAGCTTGTTCAACGCGTCCTGCAGCTTCTTCACCTCCTCGATGGTGAAGTCCGGCACGTCTTGCGACGACGCGCGGAGGCCTCCGACTTCTGCCGGCGCCGGTGACTCGTTCCCGAGCGTCCCAATGGAGAGGAGGCCCTGCGGCGGCCAGTCGCCGGGGCTCTTCTCCTCGCGAGCGTCTTGGCCGCGGCAACTCTCTCGGATCGGAGCATCTACGTACGTGAAACGCATGCATGCAAGAGTGTGAAGATACAATCGCACGTACGGACTCCAAGCAGTAGCTAGATCGTGGAAACTTGGGTAAATACCAAGCATGATGCATGAAATGAGTCACTTACTGCGAGCCGAGCTCACGACGGCGGCGCCGGGCCGTTTCTTCTCTTGTTTGGCATTGAAGCGATTTTGCATCCAGTTAATGATCTGCAAACAAAATTAAAGGAACTGTTACATCACACGTATTCTGAAGATCAAAGAACATATACAAGGAACTGTCATAACATACATCATACTATGTAGTATTGAATTAACTTATGCAAGTGAGCTTAATTACCCCCATATGCTTCAACACTTTGCTAGCTTCTTCAGAAGCAAAGAATCAATAGCTGAGAGGCAACACAAGATTAGTTTCAGGGTTTTGCAGGTGTCCTCTCTGATCGGTCAGTGAGGACACCGGTTAATTGGAAGCTTCTCCACCTACTAGTACGTACATTGGGAAGAAGTTTTAGAGCGCGAGAGAGATTTAGTAAAAGCTAGAGCAGAGGGAAAGCTAGTGACTTAGATGCAACAAGGGTCCCCTAACCCCCGGTAATTAAATAGGGTTAGTGAAACTGTCAGTCTGCTACAGAAACCCATGGCTAGCTTGAGCGTAGTGGCCAAATTGCATTGTTGCATCCAGTTACAGGCTTACATGCATGCATACAAGGGGAAATTTAAGATGGCTGAAGTCACGACCCACATTGTTCTGGATACAAATCACGGAAATCAAAGTGTAAAATTCACACAAATAGCCCATTCGACATACGGTGGGCACTTGGCAAGAATCAAATTCTGGTCATCAGACAAGTATACAAGGTGCTTGCCTCACTGCTGTCTGCAGAAAAAAAAAACGCTTTTTAACAAGATATTTTTCACGTCCTGCCGAGTATCATATCAAGCCCGAGTTGGAAGCCGCGACCTCGAGTTCCCGCCACTTAGGGACTCCTCCTAGCTAAATCTAATTGCACTTAGCTGACCGCACCTTCCTTGTACTCCCTTCTTTCCTTTTCACTCGACGTTTTATTTTTGTAGGTGAGATATGAATTTGATCACTATTTTTGGTAACTTTATATCTATATATATTAATAAAATTATAATATTATGAAAGTATTTGTAACGACAATCTAATACTGTAGTTTTATAAAGCTAATCTAGATAGTTTTAAATATTTTGTCGGTTAAACTTTATAAAAAAATTAACGGCACAGATTCTAGGACGTCAAGTAAAAAGAAACGGATGGAAAGTTAGTTTATTGGTGTAGATTAACGCGATCATTGTACAGATTAGACTTTATCTTAAATAAATACTGCGTTTAAATGTTAGGTATTATAGAATAGACAAATGGCATAAACTGAAAATAACATAGCAAAATAGAACACATATCTACTGCCAGCGCCAGGTGCCCGGTGCGATGGCCAAGGAAGGGATCTCGAACCAAAGCGGCCTACGTGGCGCGAGGGCGACGGAGAGATAAAACACACGGATCGAGCCGAGTATAGTCCACCCGATCTGGGCGCGCGTACGTGGGCTTGCACGGACCCAGCCATTCGGGCCCTAGTTTAACCCCCGCGCCCGCGTCGGAGGTCGGGCTGGCCCCTCCACTCCACTTAATTACGCCCACTAACACGCGAGCGAGATGATCTCCCCGGTATCTAGGCAGGGGGTTACGAGATCGGGGGGCCGGCCTCGTGGCGACTAATCTAATTGCGGTGCTAAAATCCGGCGCCTAATGGTGTCCCGGCCGGGAGGGCTAGACGGTCATTAACAAACAGGTGGCAGCCCGACATGAGGGGGCCTGGTCGTGACACTTGCCCTCTCGGATCGTGCCTCTCATTGGCCGCACCGCCCAGCAGCGTACACATCACTCGTGCAAATTGCCAATATAGTATACTACTAGTCCACAACTATTGCACGTAGTTCTTGGGCACTGTGGTGGAATTGACCGAGAATCGCAAGCAGACTTGAGTTATTCTACAATTAAGTACTTAAGTGCATTCTGGTAGTTTGAATTATTCTAGTACAGTTCCCAAAACGCACCATCCAAAATGGTTGACCAGGCCGAAATACCTCATGTCGCCACATATGGGGTCAGAGAGGCCACGTCGTTCCATTTCCATCCTTAACTACGAGGACAGGCTCATAGTTCTGCAAATAACTTGTACCTTGTGCTCCCAGAATCTAGTTTGCTATTTCTCTTTTGCGTAGTGTAAAGCGCATCAGAGCACTTGGGCCAGTCCAAACTTCACGAGTTATCCAAAGCTGATGATTTATCATGGACATGTTGTACAGCCGAAGACGGTCATCATGCGAGATCAAGATATACAGTATATGACTATGGGAAGCACGGGCTCCCGCGCGCACTGTTATGTACACTCCGGATCTCCAACGCTCCATACAAAATACAAGACCAACGCCGGGGTGGCAACACTATGACTCGGTCCCTCCACAGCACAGCTCGGCGCAGCACTCGTAGCAGCCGAGGCACGAGAGCGCCGCGCAGACCTGCGCCAACACGATGGCGCACTGGTCGTTCATCCGGTTGCACGCCTTGATGCAGCACATACAGCAGAGGCAGTCGGCCAGACGGCTGCAGCACCCAGCCGCCTTGTTGAGGATCACGAACGTCTCCGGCGGTCTCGCGTCGCCAAATCCAGTGGTGCGATTTTCCCTCGTTGCGGCTCTGTCACCGAATCCGAGTTTTATGCCACGAAGCGGGGTTCGTAGTGGCACATCAGGGCCGTTGTGCCCTTTTAGTTTCTGCTTGACCTGTTCAAGTACACCAAGCTAGTAAGGTCCATTTCTTCTAGATTAACTTGCATTGGCAAAAGCAACATCTACATCTCTACTACTTAAAAATATGAGTCAGAGGCGATCCGTCCCCCCTCCCAATCGTCCGATTTAGCCACGAGATAGAATCTACGCCATCCATCTCATGCCCCTCCCACCCCTTGAAATCGCAGATAATTACCCGCAAAACACCATCCACCTACCCCATCATCTGTGCAAGACTCCTCTAAAATAAACGAGCGCCAATGGGTGGCCAGTTACTTTCCAAATCCGTCGACCCTCTCCCATGAATTCTGAAGTAAACCGAAAGCAAAAATCCCATAACATATCTCATGATCTTGCGCTGCTTCCAACCGCTACCTTATTTCCCTCTCTCCCCTCACCGACAAAGGCAACTCCAATCCATTAAAAAGAAAGAACGCTGGTAGCATACTAGCATGTCGGGTCTCAAGGGCTAAGCGGCGAGCACCAGCCACAAATCCTCGCGACGATGATGGCTTGGTGACGTTGATCGGATACTTTCATATGTATACCATTCTCGTATTTTTCTTTTGAAATGTGTAATTCATGAGAATGTCTGTATGGTTTCCCATTGGACAGTGTAGATGTTTTTATTCATTTTTTCCAGTTAACTTCAGGTTAATAATAGGCAAGGAAATTGCTCTATCTATACAAAATTGTATAACTCCATTGGACATGGAAATGGTATTAGTTATATGCTATGATTACTGCCACATCTTCCAATTTATGATCCTATCTTATATTTATGTAGCACCTTTTTTGGGATTTCGTTGCAATGCACGGACACTCTACTGGTTCATTGAAAATTATCTGTACGAACGTTCTACACTGAAAAAGGGAAAAATAAGCCGTAGGACCTACCTTTTGTGCTGCATCTACATTCTCCTGATTGGTCTGAAGTAGGACCATGCTTGTGTACTCTGAAGGAATGCTATTTTGTATGCTTAATTTCATCACCTGCAAAATTGAGAAGAAAAAAGTGTTACTGAAGGACTAAAAGAACCATATACTATCAACTGAATAAATTCAAACCAAACTATGCCAGATCATGTGTAAGATGGATCTAGAGGAAAAGATATACTACTACGTGGCCTAACACCCCCTAGAAAGAAGTTACGTAGTGCAAGGAGATTTGCAATTCACATAAGAACGTAGCCTGTATGGAAATTCAGGAGAACCTGCTCCAAGCCATAAATGAAATGGAAACTGATCACTAAAATAACATGCAGCAACAGCAACCACATGAATGGTACTCAATAAGTCAATATCAATAACTGTTCACACTTGTCTACACGCACGTTTAGTAATATCAACTGGTTGAGTGGAACTGCTTGTGGTTTTGGTGCTTCTCCTTCAACTTTGTACCAACCGTGATACTGACATCAAGTTTTGGTTCTAGGATAATTCTTAATTTTACTAAACCAAATTTGAAATTTCACACCCTCGAAGTTTAATAGAGGTTTAAACTTTAAAGCAAAGAAAATGTAATCCAAACCATTGGCCCAACCTACAACTCACCTTTCTCTGCTGTTGTTTGTCTGCAGAAAGCCATGCCTTTGCTGTGAGAAGATCAATCTGCTGTGCCGCCAAAACCTGGAACCCATACATGAAGGAAAATCCAGATCTTGTCAGCATACTAGGATAAGTGATGGACCTAATAATATAATAAGATTAACTTAATGCTATATGATATGACAGTATACCAGATAGCCCAAGGTTTACATCATCGTCATAGGGTTAAAACTTAAGACCTTGTGCAGGTCCCTTAATGAATAGCAAGCCATGAACCAAATGTACAAAATGGCAAGTTCGGGCTTCTTACTTTGTCAAGAGGTATGTCCTTTATGTGCTGGACCTTCAGTTCAATTGAGATTTCTGTCATGTCAGCCAAGTAACCCTTAGCTGTAACTGTCTGAGGGAACTTGCCTTGGTATTTTCCAGATACACATAAAGGACATTTTGCTGAAATGTCTGGAATGTATTCAGAATCAACCTGAATAGGAAAAAAGTAATAAGACTATCAAAAATACTAATTTTTTTCAGCTATACTTAAAAAATCTTGCCCCCTCCCCCCAACCCCGCACAAAAAAAAAAAGGATTCAGCAGCTTAATTTTTTCTTAACAAAATAGGTTGGTTGCCCAAAAGAGCATTATAAGTATGTTATGGTAGTTAATGAAGGTGTTATGTCTGTCCAGTCCAATCCACATCTGTACACTGCCTGACAAAATAATCTGGACTATCTGAAATCGGATATTGCAAAGTGCCTATAGCATTATAAGACATGAACTGATGGCAGCAAGAACTGCATAATGAAATTTATGGCAGACGAGAAATGTTCACGGAGTAGCTTCTTTTATCATATGCATCACTACATAATGAAATTTACAAAAATAGTAATTAACCATGCATGAACTCACTTCAAATTCATCAAGATGTTCCATAGCATCAATGGAGATATTTGCCACTATTGTACTTGATGCTTTCCTGAACCACCCAAGTATTCGACTCTCAATTGATCCTGGATAACAGATTCAGAATATAAATGTTAATTATTATTCCCTCCGTTCCGCAATATAAGTCCAAACCCCACCATGTGCACAGACTAAAGAGACACTAAATTTAAGAAAAAGTTAATACCATTAGACCGTGCATATCCCTATTAAATAACATACTATAACTAGTCACACATTTTTTAGCATTAAAATAATGATACATGGTGGAAGTATTGTAATAACTATACATTTGGTCTCCACAATAGACTTATATTGTGGAACGACCCTTCCCAAGAATAAGTATTTATATTGCGGGACGGAGGGAGTATGAAGGTTTACTAACTTGGACTTCAATATAATCATGTATTTATTAGTCCAATTAATGCATATAATAAATAGGGTGGTGATTGCTGAAAGATGAATTTCGTGTATCAAATTCCAGATCAATATTGTATTAGTACAATAACCATGATAACTGATCATCGAAATATTCAAGTAGAAATAGTGAGATGGAATGTTAATTCAGCGCATGCAGGGAACATTAAAAAAATGAACTGTGCTGTATAGAAAAATTAGAGCAAATCACGGTCCAAGAGTGTGGTACGAAATAGGAACTGTAGTAGAGTTTGGTAGCTCTCAGCTTGTAAAGCAAGAAGCTTTTGAGGAAAACGTGGGTATATAAATGGATTTTTGGGTAGCCCCTTTTAAGGAAAACTTGGAACAAACTGGGCCCAACTACAAGACTTGGGTAGATAAATGGCTTTTTAGGTTGGTAGATTGACATACTTCTAAGGAAAGTTGGATGAAATGTACATATCACCTCAATAACAACTCAAACTGATCACAGTTTATATTTGCATTATATCATCTAATCAAATAATAATACACATGGTGGCCATCTCCAAAAGGTCTAATAATATATAGATGGAAATCCAACAAGCCTTGGAAAATGGCTATACAAACAATGTAGATCATATTATTCAATTTAAAGTTCACGAAGGAAAAGGTAGAGCATACTGTTTGCTAATTCAATAGAAAAAAGGGGTGGGGGTTAGTACCTGTCTCAAGTACAGCATCATAATGCCCCTTGCCAATTGATGCTAGCATGCGTAAGAAATAGTGGTTGCAATATGAACCTAACATTTCCATTGAGAGTGAATGTAAACAATTAAAAAACATATCATATTTATAGTGAGTAATGAAGTGCATTAAAAACAGACAAAATTGTAAGAACATGGTTCACATCATGACAAATTATAAATCACCACATTTGACTGTCCTTTCAGTTATTTGTAAGATTTTTTTTCAGGAATAAATATTTGCATATAGAAAGACGAGAAGAAAATAGGCAAAAGCAGGAGAACTTCCATTTAAGTCTGAAAACAACTTGAATAGAGTTTCAGAATTCAGATATTAAAAGAATTGTGTATTGGAGGTGCTCCTTAGAATTACCTAGTCCAAAAGTAGAAATCCGAGGAGATTTGGATCCTCTGTTGATGAGCTCAGTTTTCATAGTTTGGCAGATGTTATGTTCATCATCAACTGATCCATCAGTCATAAGAAAGATTTGTGGAAGCGCATCATGGACACTTGACAATAATGCCATTGCCTTACAAGAAGAAATAAAAAGGAGAGTTAGTTATGAAATAACAAATAGAAAAAAGAGAGATTAAAAAAATACTAGATATGCCCATTCCCAATCAAGATCATATTCAAAATAATAATACCTCACTTAAAGGATGCATAATATCTGTGCCACCCTCGGCAACGAAGTTTGAGTCCATCCAATCAATTGCACTTGCTATTGCTTCCTCGTTTACTTTCTCTAAACATGATGAGAATGAGTGAAGCTCGTCATTAAATGTTATAATGTTGAAGTAGTCTCCTTGCATAAGCTCTGAAAGAGCAGTAGACACCGCATTCTTCACATTCTCAAGAGGCTTTCCTCGCATGCTTCCACTTGTATCAACAACAAACACAACTGCTTTTCTGAAGACCTATCGAATAGCTCAGATAAGATAAAGCACCAAGAAGGCAAAATTTGTGAAGCAAGAAAAAAATGAACCTCTTCTGAGTTGATAAACCAAAATTGATATGAAAGAGGCTGCTTATATAACATCATTGTTTCTTGTGAGTTGTGACTTCAATGATGTACAGTAGCAAGACATCAATCTAGGACTTAGTATGCCGTTAGCATTTTTCTAGGGCAGAACAGAATTGATGGCAATTTAGACCTATTTCATGGTAACAATAGTATTGCATTAGATTAACCAGGAAGGTTACTACAAGAGGTCTCTGCCTTAAA
Source organism: Dendrocalamus latiflorus (assembly GCA_017311315.1). Classification (NCBI taxonomy): domain Eukaryota; kingdom Viridiplantae; phylum Streptophyta; class Magnoliopsida; order Poales; family Poaceae; genus Dendrocalamus; species Dendrocalamus latiflorus. Next base: position 24,548,392 of record CM029671.1, on the reverse strand, counting down.
AATAAAAAAACTTTCCATTGCAGATATCTCGATAAAGGAAGATATATTTCTTTATATTAAATGACCTATGGGAGCACAACAAGACCACAAGTAAAAGCAACTAACCTTTCTGTTGCCAATTCCAGGTAGAAGAAAAACGCAGAACCTATCTCTATCATCATAGTCACGTAATGTTGAGGGTTGCACGAGCACACCACCAGCCAAGTCACCAGAGTAAACCTATAGACATGAACACAAATTAGGCAAAGGAAAGCATATTCAGCAATATTGCAAGTTTGGACCATTAAATATTGTGATGGATTTGCATGATAGTTCATCATCTTCCTTTTGCTCTCTACTAATGAATACTTTTGAAGAACATTTTTCTTCAAGACGCCTTGGAAAATTAGATTCTCACAGGAACCAGGGAGCTCACAAATATTGAAGAGTGAGTACTGAGTACAGCTTATCAAGAAAAATGTCATAGCAGAATTAACTCATTACTCACACTGTATGAAAAGGTGAAATCTTTACTCGACCAATTCTCAACAACTGCTTCATGCAGGAAAGACAATTTCTCACCCTGCCTACCCTTTTCCTGAAATAGCAATATAAACCCTTCTGAAGATTAAACCTTTGCAAAGGCCCTAATGCTCCCAAATGCAGATCAAAACAGTATTTAAGAAAGAAGTTACACTTGATTACCTTCAACAGGTGGCTTGTGCCCTGCAACAAAACCTCTTTACTGAAACCACTATTCACAGTCAACTGAATTTTTTCCCTCTTCATGAATACTTTTGGTAATGGGTTGACATAGTATGGAAAACGGAAAGGTATGTCAACTGAGAACCGTCCATTGTTGCAGTGTAACTTCTGAGACCATCTAATTGTGGCGCAAATATCCGCTCCACCATCAATCTTGATTGATAAGATAGCAATGAATCCGCAAAGTAAGATATGACTTCCAAAACATAAAACATGACAGTAGAGCCTGGAGACGTACAAGAATATAGCATGTACCTGTGGTATTGTCAAGCAAAACAATTGTGGTTTCAAAAGTCCCCCACGATCACCTTTTCCAATATTCTCTGCAGTGTGATCTTCTACTTCAATTACTTGAGTACTATATGATCTTCTTCCAACAGTAACCTCAGCGCCTAGAATTGAACCCTATTAGCCAAACCGTTCTTAGGTTGAGACCAATACAAACATGAAAATCGAAGTGGCTCAGATAATATAATTACAAATACTCACCATATAAATATACTAGCTATCTAATGTTCATTCAGTGCCGTGTTTCTTACTGATGGATGGGAAAGAAATTCTACATCACATGTTGATGAATAAGAAACTCAAGGAATTTTCCATATTAGTTGTACCTATCAAGTTATGAACAACATCTAAAAAACAAATGTTTTTGTTTCACAAGAATCCAATGTTAGTGAAAGTGCTTGAGTTATTTTTATTCTACTTATCTAAGTCCTTCTCAACCCACTCTGCAAGGCAAGATGAACAACAGCAACCCAACTGCACTTAATAATATGCTATAACCGTCCAAGAAGAAGAAGAAGAACCTCACTGTCAAATTAATTTCCATCTTCCGAGCCATTTATATTCTACCAAATATCATAGGAACATCACATATACTCCTAGACGCTGAAGTAAAGACCAAGCAATACAATATGTATCCAAATGAGATAGTACAACATATTATATCTTGTGTACACTAAATCAGATTACCTCTCTGCATAACCAACACATCCCTTCCAGTGTTTGATTTCCATTGGACAAAGCAAGGTTGGTTTCACTTGCTCATGCAACACTGAAATATACTATCCTGCTATAACTGAAGGCATCCCCTCTACTCATCTAGAACTTATGAACCAAGCTCTTAACAGTATCTAGATTTTAGTATTGAGCAAGCCAATGATAGCAGTCAGCCACCTTGACACAACAAAACCAATCAAAACACATGAGAAAAAGGTAGAATCAGTAAGACAGCCCCCACCAAAAAAATCCCTTCCAGAAGCATTGCATTGTGTAATCACCTGAAATAATGGTGCGAACACATTCCAACATCACAGGCCACAGGAAAGTACAAAGGCATCAAAGGAGTCATGTTAAATGTATAGCAGAACTAACGGCTCAAATGTACAAATCAAAACTGCGAATCGGGAGGCACTTATTGACGCACCAAACAACAAATTCATTGGCGCTGACTGTCCAATAATACTGCAGTGGCAATCATTTCAACCCTCACCAAACTGAATGTAACAAGGCAAGTCAACAGCACCAAAATAAAATGAAAAATGCTGTCAACCACAACAGCAGAATCCGGTCAGCTCACCTGCTCGCCCATGGGCACGACGATCCGTACGTCGCACTCGCGGCTGCGCGTGATGCAGTGCAGCCACCACCGCGCGCGCACGGTGACGGCGGCGGCGTCCAGCGCGCAGTCCACCGCCAGGTCGACCTCCTTCATCTGCAGCGGGATCAGCACGGGCGGGTCGAGGCGGCCGTACACGTAGGGCTGGTAGCTGGGCACGTCGGGGGTGTCGACCGCGCTGGGGTCCGCGACCACCGCGTATGCCGTCGGCGCCGAGGGCAGCAGCAGCGCGGCCGCCCCCCGCTCCATCCCCGCCGGCGGCCTCGGCGGCGGCATCCCGCCCGGCAGCACAAGCCGCTTGGAAAGCTTGAGCCCGTCCTCCACCGCGCGCGCGAAGTCCTCCATGGGACGAGACGGATGGTGCCCGGACGGCGGCGCAGCTTAGGGTTTCGAGGAGACGAATGAGATGAGGAGAAGGTGATTGTTTCGTATTGTTGATTTGGGGAGGAGGCGAGGAGCGCGGCGGCGAGGAGGGAGTTTTTATTTGGGAAGCGTGGGGGTAAAGGCGAAGGTGAGAGATTAAGATGTCCAGATAGGGAGACGATGAGATGGGGTTGCCGGAGGCGAGGCGAGGCGAGGCGAGGCGATTGAGGTGACTGCGTGGGCGGTGAGAATAAGGGGGCGGTGCCGTGCCGTGCCGTGGCTCGGGTGGTGCGATTATTTGGGTCTTTGTCAAGGGAGATTTTTTTTTTCTTTGAGAGGTATAAAACGACGTATATATGTACGTGCGTACATCTTCTACACATGTAAGGCTAAACAGGGGTTTGATATCCTTAAGGTACGGGTATACGCCGTTACACGTGTGTACCAAACAGATCAGAAGGTATTGTTTATGTGAACAGTATCCGAGTGAGTACGTGCGCCGAGCAGGACTTGAACATGGATGGGTATGCAGAAAGACCATGCGCCTAACCAACTAAGCTGAGCTCAGTTCTCTTGTCATGGGAGATTTGGCTTGGTGTAGTTTGTTACAGTGGAGTTTGGGTCGGTGTCTTGGTTTGGTTCGTCTTATGTCATTTCCTTTGTTTATACAGTCTTTTGTCTAATCATAAATGTTAATAAGGTATAAACTTTTAATAGCAGAAAAGGTAATTTTAACTGGACATGTAGAAAGAACAGTTTAGCAATCTTGCAGAGAGTTTTCAAGGATAGACAATGAAGGCTTCACAGAATAAATGATGTTCTACGTTTTCACGGAGAAAAGCTGAGTATAGCTGGACTAAGTATTTATCTACAGACAATATAGTAGATCGCAGAAAAAATCATGTTCAAAAACGACATGCAATTCCCTTTGTACATATTCAAGGAATGACTATCAAAGGTAGAAGAATTCGATATGTTGATAATGTGACCAGGGGGTGACATGCTAGCTAGCTGCCGTTGCAACCAATAATTCTCACTCGCATAAGTTTTGTGTTTCCGATTGGCCCCTGTGGGAAACGCCGGATCTTGTCGTGTTTTTTGCAGGTGCCGGAGCGGTTTCGGTTGCGCGAGGTTGGATCTTGGGCAGTGGAATGCACGTTAAGGCGAGGTGGCAAGGTCAGCTTCTCTTGGCTCCTTTCTTTCCCAATTCGAGTTGATAGCATCCGTTTTTTATTGCTTCGGGGGTAAAAAGATCAGTTGTAGTTCATGATTTGCTGGTTTCGTAGGTGCAGGGATATTTTGGTTAGTGTATTTGATGCAAGAATTAGGTCATGTGGATCTTGTACCTAAAACGCTTGGTGTTATTTGCAGTCTTTCTTTTTGCTCTAATCGTTATTTGCCCTCTCGCTACCAGTCTTACTATTCATCAGTAGCAACCAAAAGTTACTAGCCCAACTAAGGTTGTTAGGATCGCAATACCAGGTAGGATCGTTTTTCGTTTGACAGGATCGAATCATACAATCATTCTATCATATTTTTAAAAAACAAATATATTTCATATAAAAATTAAATTAAATTTTCTAAATATGCAAGTTTATAATAGATTTTTTAATTTAATTTTGTAATTTGAATACACTTGTTTATGTTATATTGAATTAAGGTTGATTTTGAAACTTATTTAAGTATTTTTAATAAATTAACAATCTAAAGTCCAATATGTCAAAGATAATACCTTTTTACCTTATAACAACATGTAAATAACAAAAACAAAGCAAATTGAACTAGTGAACTTAAACTATCAATAGGTAATATCAAAATTTATATGCTAATATAGTTTGTTATCAGAATCATGATCACACTGCGATCTTACCCAATCCTATGATTCTACAAGTTGAATCGCGATCCCATTGTGATACTAGGTGATTTCTATCTATATTACGATCGTTATTTAACTTTGGTAGAATCGTATGATACTATGATTCGTTTCGTGGTTCTAACAACTTTAATCATAGGCAAAAAAAAAGCCACCACCCAAAAAAAGAACGAGTTTGCTTTAGTATAAGTCACCCTTTAAAGGAAAGTTCTTACTCTTCTTTTTTTTCTCTATCAACTTTTGTGTCATACGTGGCTTGACCACGCAAATCCGGCCGTAACATCGGGGGTAGTCCTTTCTATCGCAGGCGGTGAGCGGACTCGCGGTATTATTAAAGCACGCAATCAAAACCACCGGCCCAACGGTCACACTGGCCGGCCCGCCGGCCCAGTCGCCGCGCGCCACGTGTGCCCGTCGAAATGCTCGTCCCGCATGGGACGGCCGTACCGGGAGGATCAATCGAGACGGTCCGTTCCAGCGTCAACGGGTGAGATCCATTCGCGACGGGGGACCGCCACGCGGCGCTCGGCTTCGGCTGTAAGCCTGTAACGGCTAGTTTCTTTTGTTCGTTTTTTGTGCATGTGAGCAGTGTAGGAGACCGTTTCATCCGCTGAATTTTTTATTTTTATTTTTTAAAAAAATCAAAAAAATAGGATAGTTTTTTTTTGAAATAGATTCTTAAAACGGGTTTTTAGATTTAAAATTATGTACATTGTCCGAGTTGATGTCTCTGTCGTCTGTTAGTCTCGAAAAATATTGATAAAAACCATCAGTGACGGTTAAAAGTCATCAGTCGCAGTTATATTCTTTTATGCTACAGCTAAACTTACCGTGTAACTTTGGTTTGTTAAATTTTGACGTCTCGGTTTAGTGATGCAGCGTATCACGCTTTGCTTTGATAGGATGCTTCGAAATTAATTATGTTTGCTTATGGATATGAACCGAAGGCGCGGGATAAAAACAACTACTACTGGTTCGCTGTTACCACCGCATCTTCCAATTGGACTGAGACAGAGTTACCATCAGCTGGTCCAACTGTGAATACTCGACAACAGTTGTTCCATCTGTCCAAGTGTCGACGTTGGCGAAATAGCTAGCCAAGCCATCCTTCCACGTGGTTCTTAATTAGAAAAACCGGGTCGTTCTCGACGCCGCGAAGGCGCGAATGATGCGCCGAAAAAGTCACTCTCGTGAGGGGCCCGGCCGTCGCGTGCAACGGTGATGCGGGCATGGACGGAGAGCGCGGGCGGTAGCCCGTTCGAGGGGTCGCCATCGACCTCGTCGGTGGGGGGGGGGGGGGGGGGGGGGGGGCACGCGGGCAGCGGCGCAACGGCCACGGCACGCGCCGGCCAGTGGGTCCGCCCGGGCTTCGTGTCGGAAGTATTGACACATTATTTTTTTTAAAAAAAATTGATTTTTCCATACCGATTTTTTTTTATAAATCTAGTTTTCTCATAAGCTCGATAGCCGTACCAGACAACACATCGTATTTCACACTACAATAATTCTATAGATCCTATCAAGCTGCCAGTGCTCGGTGGTATCTGCCGAGCAACCGCAACTCGTCAGGACACTGCCAAGCCACCCCAAATCAACAGGTAATTAGATAGGTAAATAAATAGTGTTAATCAATTATGATTAGCACTAATAAATATTATATTATATAATTAGTAGTAATTAAGCATAATTAACCCTAATTAAAGCATTGTGTGGCCGGCCAACAATCTGCTAAGTTAGGGGGCTCGATATGCACCCGTTGAGCTTAAGAATGAACTACATTTATAAATGGATATACGATAGTTATATTTAAAGAAAGAAAGAATTTGGCTGGATCCTAGCCGGATTATTCTTGCATTATGCATGTTTTCCCCCTTCCCGTTTGTTCGTGACTTTCGTAATGCCAATTATTTCTAAGAAATTTAAGTGACACGAATAAGACTGATGGAACAAAAACACAAGCGATCCCGATCGTGCTCTTTCGCCAGTCCAAACGTGGCTTCTCGACATTGTCATTTGAAATTTATCAGAACAACACTGGTTTCACATAAGAGTAAATTGTATTACAGGCATAACAACTTATGAGATAGTCACAACTAAATCAGAGTACTTTAGGGTTACTTAAATAAGTCATAAAATTTTGTCTAAGTGATATATAGTGTGTTAAAATTATACATAATAGTACATCTACACACATGACGCTAACAAGGATGCCACATAATCCACTTCATCTTCTTCCTCTCAGCTCTCCCCAACTCTTCTCCCTCTCCCTTTCTTCTTCTACACTTTATGACCAACCGATGCATCATATAATCATACTCCAAGCTATATAGAACAAATCATCTTCTCGGGTAGCATGCACCTTGTGGAGACTCAGGTTAAGCACGACACGTGATAGATGCACATTAGCCTGATAAGGCAGGCGGGCGCCTCACCCCACGCATGGCAGTGGCTGGTGGTGCTCACAAAGAGGTCACGGTAGTAATACGTCCACACATTTATCAATGGATCGTGCCACCGCCCCATTTAACGGTCTTTTCAGTCGCTGCCATAAATTTTTCAAATTTGTATGACATGAGTTCTGGGTTTAGTACATGAGTTGGAGTCTTGCAGGTTTATCTAGTTGTTGCATGTTGGTGAGTAGTCATGCATTAGCTAGTAGTGGCTTGAGAAAAGGTATTAGTTAGTTGCATCTTGTATGGACGTGTGAGTGGTGGCATTACAGGGGTAGTGCACCGAGTGAAGCGGATCTTGCAGTAGGCCACCGCAGAGCATTGTAGTGACTTGTATTCAGAGGAAAGAGAGGACTAACAGTTGTCTTCTCCGTTTGTGTGATCTCGTGCTTGTCAAATACAATAGAGAAGACATGAGTGAGTTCTCTCCTATACTAATCCCAACATTATAGCTCAAACTCGTATGAAAATTTCCATTTACCGAGTTTTGACGATTCTTTATTCGTTTCATCTTCCAAAGTCACTCGATGTGCAGGTCACGCTGTCATTGTTGATCTCGAAAAAGGTCACATCAATCGACATTATCTTCTTAGGGCATGTCCAATGGTGATTTATGAGCTAGCTCTAAACATATTATTTCATATTTTAATAGAAGAGAGAGAAAAGCTAGCTCTTGATCAAGAGCTAGTCTTATACACACATTCCAAGATTATATGAGGATGTCATGTGGGACTATTCATGTTATGAGCTATGTGCTAAAAGTTAATATCATTGGAGAAGTTATCTTAGAGCTAGTAACTAGCTCATACCATTGTACATGCCCTTAGCAGACTAATGTGTATATCCTGCTCATTTGAGTTTCTGTTTGTTTCTTAATTTTGTATTATTTGAGTTTCTGTTTGTTTCTTAATTTTGTATTTTTTTAGATTTTGGTTATTTTTATGGATTTTTATTTTTTTCTTATTCCTTTACATTAATAATATAACCTTTTATTTTTTAAAATTTAATTACGCTGAAAAAGATAACAGCAGCTATAGTATATTTTCAGTCGCAGCAGTATAAAAAGTCATGGGTCTAGGCTTTTAAACCTAAATAAGCATATCTTGGCCATTTGGCACATTTTGGGAAAGATTACAAAACTAATCCAATGGGTCAAGCGCCCGAGCGAGTTGGACAATTCCTAATTCGTCGTGGGCTGTCCAACATCCAGAAACGATCGCCACCGCTGGGCGCTCGTTTTCCTGCTCGCTGGGCGCGCGGTCTCTCCCCACGCCGACCAACTCGGCCCGCACAGGCCGGCGCCTTGGACAAACACATGGATTCCCGAGTTAGTCAGATTTTGCACTCTTACATACTATATTTACAAAAATAATAATATATACATTATATTGTTTATTCTGCTTACTAAACTACTTATGTGTCAAAACCCTAAACCGAAAATCAACTTATGTGTAAAAACCGCTTATACATTGGCACCACGTGAGCTAAACCGCCTTCAATCAGCCTCAGGGGGTAATATATCCAGTATTGCGATATGGAGATTGTAAAACATCTGATTTTGTACTTTAAAGTTAAAATTTAGACTTCCATTAAAGTTTAGGAAGTAAAATAGACTTATTCCTAAGCTATACTACGAGCCCTATCAAAAGTCGAGCCAAGAGCTGCACCATGCATGTCGCCAGATAACTATGAGAAAGCTGAAATATATATCCTAGTGGATGCCAAGCACAACATTTCACTTGTGCCATTTTGTTGGTTGATAATACAGTGAGGCCAAAACAGAATGAAGGATGCCAACCACTCTTCAAGGTTTATACCCTATTGTCAACATGCACATAGCCTATACATGGATTTGTACATTTGCAAATTGTAGCTTCATCTGAAGACGAGCACATGGATTTTTCGGTACTTGATCCCGTAACCTATCAACTGCCGAGATTCAAGAATGACTGTGACAACCAATTGCACCCATTCAAAAAAGAAGGAAATTTCCGTTATATAAATTGCTCCACTTATGGGCCACACTTTGCATCTCACTGTAAAAACAGGTTGAAAAAGAAAAGAAACACAAGCAAAAGAAAAAAGAAGAAGAAAGAAACCACCGGGAAAGAATTACAGGGATGCATGCAATCCTAGCCAATAACACCTCACCTTCTATTTCTTATGTACATACGCACGCACACAAACACACGCACGTATCACTCACACGTGTGTCACTATGCTTTGTGCTCGGCCGGCAAATGCCACACCCAGAACTCCTCCTTCTCGCCGGCCCCTCGCTTCCTGGGGCTCATCTTCGGCGACCGGACCCTGCGCCGGTAGTGTCCGTCCTTGGACCGCGGCCGCTCCTTCCTCTTCTCGTCCACCTCCGGCGCCACGAAGAGCACCACCGGCCCGACGGGCACGTCGTCGGTGACGCCGAGCAGAGGCTCGAGCGCCTCCACGACGGCCGACATGTCCGGCCGGTTCTTGGGGCTGCCGCTCAGGCACCGGTACGCGACCAGCGCCGCCTTCTGCGCCGCCGCCGCCGAGTACCGGCCCTCCAGCGTCGGGTCCATGATCCGGGCCAGCCGCAGCGGGTCCTTGAGCCCCGGGCGCGCGTACTCCACCAGGTTCTGCTCCCGGCTGGGCCTCGTCTTGTCCACCGACTTCCGCCCGGTCAGGATCTCCAGGAGCACCACCCCGAAGCTGTACACATCGCTCTTCGCAGTGAGGTGACCGGTCATGATGTACTCCGGCGCGGCATAGCCGTGCGTGCCCATGACGCGCGTGGAGACGTGGGTGTCGTCGCCCTCCGGGCCGTCCTTGGCGAGCCCGAAGTCCGAGAGCTTGGCCTTGTAGTCCTGGACACGGGTCAAAGTCATTAGCATCCTTTCGTTGGGTTTAGGCCCTGCTCAGTTGAGCTGAAAAGCTGTGATTTATGACTAAAATTACGTTATAGCAGCTAAAATTTCACGCTACCGATCCAAACAGTTTTTTGTCAACTGCTTTCTAGCTTTGGTAAGCAAAAACCGTTAGGAACTTGTTATTTTTTTGTGTGATTTTTTTCTTTTCCTCTATTTTATCTGCGGAGAAATAACGGTGTTTTTGTAATTTTATCCTCTTTTTTCTTTGTTTTTCTTTACTTAAATGTCTCAGGAAAACATAACAAATGCTACGGTGACATTTCAACTATAAACCATCTAAAAAAACGAATTGAATAGGGGCTAAATGGCTAAACTTGACTTGGGCTTTTTGCATGCCCAGCCGAACAATTCCTTTTGGACACCGGCCCAAACTACTAATTACAGCCCACAGCACGATTCTTCTTCTATTTTTTTGTTCAGATTTTACATAGTGAAGGATGATATTATGCATTAGGTATTGGGTAAAATGGAAATGTTACAGAAATAACCGATGTTGTAAGAAGCTAAACACACAAAATGCCTTTTGTACCGAGTCCCATTTTCCTTTCAGTCGTCTATTCTCATTATGTTGAAAAGTAGTTTACTGATGATTTTTTTGTCGACATGTGAGTGCACAAGAAGAACACCAAAGTACTTACTAGTTAAGATGAACTAGCAAATTGCGGGAAAACACTCACCGAGTCCAGTAGGATGTTGGACGCCTTAAAGTCGCGGTAGATCACCGGCTTCTCTGCGTCATGGAGGAACGCCAACCCTTTCGCGGCGCCTACTGCAATGTTTAATCGGGTTGACCACGGCAGCACGGCAGGAATCTCTGAAAAACATCTCAGAAAATTCAGTTGGATTGATCTGTGCGAGCTGAAGCCTGAAGCTAAATTATTCAGTTAAATATGTTCTGTATGCATCGAACAGGAAAAGTTTATGGGTATGTAGCGGCAGCAGAATTTCAAATAAGAAGAACAGTGCTAGCCGACCCTGCGTATTGTCGCTTTTATGGATTTTTGATATCTTCTTCCGATTTTTCAAGAAATAGTATTGTAGCGTGGAGATCGATCTAGTCAACGCGTTAGAAGATTTCCCCATGACCAACAGCAATCAGTGAGGCAGGGAAGAAGTAAGCACACTACTATATATATATCATTGATCCAGCAGCTATATATGACTTCACTTGCTTCTGACCCTAATCTACCTCCTTGTGCAAGCATGAACAAATGTTTCGTTTGCTCTTTGGCAAATACAATAATGTCATGCATTCTCCAAATATATGGGCAGAGGTCAATCAAATTTAGGCTGGTCAGAACTCAGAAGCTTGGGAGGTGGCTGAAGGAAAACTTATTCGCCATGCAAACTAAATTTTTGAGGGGTTGCCAATTTGACATAGACTTTTGCCAATTTGCCAGTTTTTTATCTGAATCATTAGGCTGTAGATTTTCTCCATGACCATGCCAAGCCAATGTGTTTATGTGAGACTGGTCAACCAACTTTTCTCTTATCACCAGAGCATTTTCCTTTTAGTAGTCGACTAATCGAACGAGTAGTCATATCAAGCATTCACTAACCATTAGGTACTACTACTTAAGCTTAAAAATCATACTCCATGCTTCACTCTACCGATTGAAAAGATGGTTCATATGATTGGAGCAAAACAACAAGTACTAGATGCAATAATAGCACAATTAGCGAGTCATTGAGATCAAAATTAAGGCTGCGTACGTTTGAAGAGGTGGTTCTCCAAGCTGCCATGGGCCATATACTCGTAGACGAGGAGCCTGTGCTCCTCCTCGCAGCAGTAGCCGACCAGCTTCACCAGGTTGGGATGCCGCAACTGCCCGAGGAAGATCACCTCCGCCTGCACCAAAATCACTTCGAAATCAGCGTCGAATCCATATCATGCCAGGGGCACCGCATTCGGCAGCATCGTTAGGTCACCGAACCTATCCGGCCGCCGCCGGAACCGTCACATCGCTCAACAACCTCCTCCCTAGTTTTTGCCACACACGTCCTAATCTTGATGCTAAGATATTTTTAGGCCTGATTAGCTAGCTAGATTATGCCATGTAAAAAAAAGCTAGCTAGATTATGGGCAGCACTTAGTTCAGAAACAATCATGGATGGGTAATTAATTCACTAATTAACACAGAATTGTCTACAAGCATTGCTTGTTGCTACAGGGGACATGAGAGAGAGAGTACAAGATAACAGAAATTTACATGTAATTTTGGTCAGTATAAATGAATTTACTACAATATATATATTATAATTAACTTGTAAGCCCTGTCTTAAAAAACACTCCGATTACTACAAAAAAATGTCCATTACTTTATCTGGCTTCACTGATAATATATATAAATTTGGAATCCCAACAAAGTTGGATTGTGTTTTTTTTAAAAAAAAGAGAGTTTTTATCATTATTGAAAGGGTACCAGGAGGTATTAGTGTCTCACCGTCAAATTATATATAAATTCTTGATAACTAGATATAAAAAATTTATATATAATTTGATAACGAGGTATTAGTATCTTTTGGTACCTTCCAAGCATAGTAAAAACTCTCTTAAAAAAAGGTTGATATTTGATAAATCTCTCCAAGTAAACTAGGTACTCCTATCTTTCAATTTTCGATTATCGATAGGGTTACTCAATGCTGCACCGATGTCATGTCACAAATTTGTTTCCCATAAGGATTAGATTTTTTTTAAGGAACCATAAAGATTGGATTGGATTGGATTGAGTGAATCTTGTAAGGCAACTATCTAGATAGCTTTGGTTACCCACAAGGTCACTCTTTTACTATAAGAAAGCTAGTGACAAATATTATTTCCCAAAGCATTAGATTAGATTCAGGGACTCTTCCAAGAAAGCTAGCTTCTGAATATCTCATAGAACAGTACTAGTTGTTAGCTTGTTACTGTTGCACACACACGAATTGATTGATGAATTAGACGCGTGGAGTAGGCACGTACCAGCCATTCCTTGTGGCCTTGCGCGCCCTCGGGGTCCCAGAGCTTGACGGCGATGGCCTGCGCCTTGAGCCCCGGCTTGACGCCGTCGTCGACGAAGCCCTTGTACACGGGCCCGAACCCGCCCTCGCCGAGGAAGTTGCCGCGGACGAACCCCCGCGTCGCCGCGCGCAGCTCGGCGACGGTGAACACGTGCAGGTTGGACCCCACCAGCGACACCGACAGGTCTTGGTCCGCCGCGCCGCTCAGGTCCGTGAACGACAGCCGCCGCAGCTGCTGCCCCACCCCGCCTCCGCCGCCCGGCCGGACCTTATTCTTCCGGCTGTCCCCCGCCCCGCCGCCAGCGCCCCCTCGAAGGCAGCCGCCGAGCAGCGACCTCCACAGCGACCACGAAGACGCCTTCCTAGAAGCAGCCCTATCGCTGGACCTCATGGCGGCACGCGGCTAGCACGCAACGCCCGGTGCGTAGGATATATGGCTCCCGCCCGCGCCGGGACGAAAAGCTCGCGAAAAAGCTGCGTTTTTGGACGTTTTCACGGTGAGTTTGTGTGGGTGGCGAGAGAGGAGGTGTGGGTGGGGCTGGATGGCGAGGTCGCACCTGGCTGGTTGGGTGAATATATAGACGCGACCACGTCCGTCTCGGGGGGAGCTTGCTTGGGCTTGGTTGGGGTGACATGGCCTTGTGTTGACCCCCGGGAAGGAAATCATGGGTTATTAATTACACTATTTGCTCTCGTCATGGCGCAAATTTCAATGTGTATTTCGTGATTTTCAAGACGCTGCTCAAGCCCGGCTCGTTGTTGAATAGTTTGTCAAAACTCGATTTGAACTTGAGTACTGTTGTATGTTAACTTTTACTGAGTTTACTCGAATTGAGTTTAAGCTTGAGCTTTTTTATTGTTAAAAAATTAGTACACGTTAAATTGTTCACTATTATCAAGTTTTCTCGAACTTGGCTCAAGTTTCTATCGAACCTGAGCTTAAAAGATCAGGGTTACACGAACTCAGCTTATGTACAACCCTACATATGAAGGCGCAACGCGCATGCTTCTCTACCCACTCTCTCTAATGACTTGTTACATGTAAGGGTAGTAGGTATTTTGTATGATTGTTTTGTTTTTCATTATGGTAAAGATAGAAGGCAATGAAATGCTAATTTTGGGTACGATTTGGCATCTTAGCGGTTAAGACAGCTTGGTGTAGATCACCTATTACTACAGTACTCGGAACCAATTTGTTTCACCATGTGTTTCCTGGCCGAGGGACGCATTACACATAGGATAGGATGATGCATTAGACACACAGGATTGACGCAGATTCTGGTAGTGTTATCCATTTCTGACCGAGGTGATGTACATTTAGAGATTGTAGCTAGGTTGCGTTTGGAAGCAGCAGTAGCTCTAGCCGTCTAGGTAGTACTTTCTCCATTTCGTTATACTTTTTTCGTTCTTTTTTTTACTTAACTTTCTAGTATTGTACCATCAAACCTTTAAAATTTAATTATCAATAAATTTTAAATTATCTAGATTGACTGGATGAAAATTATATCATTAGATTTATCGTTAAAAATATTATCATAAAATTATATTTTTATTAATATATCCTAGTATAAAGTTATAAAATTATTGGTCAAAGTTGTATCTCGAAGACCATACTCCTATTAAATATCTAACCTCTTTCAAAATATTTAAATAAAGGTAGAGAGATAAAAATTACAATATATATATATATATATATACTCTACATCTCTCATGAATAAATATATTAGAACAGATCCTTTCGAGATACAATTGACTACTATAGCGAACGGAGGGAGCAGTAACCAATTACCGCCGGTGTGCATGTAATAGTACAACATATTTTGGTCGATGTAACTGACCCAAATGGCCGGGTCTTTATTTAGGACCAGGCATGCGTGTTTCGGTCGATTCGATGCATGCACACGGGGAATCCACACGCGCGCGCCAACGCGTTTCAGGCAGGACCAACTCCTCCCCCGAAAAGGAGCTCCATTTGCCTTCGCAGGTACCATGCTTTGGGAGAAAAGCGAGTGCTGTGCCGAATAGGGCTTTGTTCCATGCACATATATAGTAGTAGCGGCTGGCCAATACATGTTTGACTTTAACGAAAAAGAACAGGGCAGTTTGACATCGCCTCCGGCCGCCTCTCTGTTTCCTTTCGGCGCTAGGCATCCCGATCGTGCCAGGTGGCTCACGCATCCCAATATTCTCGTTTCATCGGAGCTTTCCTCCTCAGAACAGAGCGTGATGTGCATCGGCATGATGCAACAAACATGTACAGGTCTGTGTCACTGCGTGTCGGAATTCAGACATCCATTTCTTGATCCTCTTTTTAGAATGCAGACGTCTCCAGTTGTGCCATCGAGATGCGAACCTACCTGCCTTCATTTTCTTCTAGAGAGAGAGAGAGAGAGAGAGAGGCTTCTCTGGTATGGATTGGGATCTTGTGATGGTGTGTTGAGATCGATCGATGTGGTTCAAGAATTGCCATGTCGAATGAGGGATCGACATGGACGGACAGGAACAGGCCACCATGTCTTCCACACACGATTCACTAATTAATTAAGCGAATGGTTCTGAGTTTCTTCTTTCTTGGTGCCCAATCAAGAACTGGTCAGGATATTAATTACTAGTTATGAGATGAGACGCCCGTTCAAGCATGCTGCTGCATCCATGCAGGTAATGTTTTCTTTTTTTCATGCACTTCGATGCAGTCAAATGCGACGAGTAGAAACTAAGCCACAGTTGGGGTTCGAAAGCACAGAAAGAGTCGACGTGATCATCACCTGCATACACCAACTCGATCCTTAGTAAACCATCGCTTGTTCTAGGATCTGATCTGTATACTTTTCTTTCGTCTAGCTGCGGGTCTTGCACACAGCATGTTCAGAAGGTGTTTGTTAATTTATAAGAACGTTACTTTCTTGTTTTTTCTCTGCAGGCAGGTGGAGCAAGTGGGAATTGACAGTCAAACCGTTCATGCATGCGATGCGTGTATGTAGAGAAACAATCCTGCCATCCTTTTGACTTGTGCAGTGCATATCGACCTTGTTAGTTACGACAATTACATAAATAACCACGCTACAATCACGTGATGAATTAGGACTTAAGAGTAATCGATGAAATCGATCGATTGCCTTGACTGTTCAGTGCCGTAGGTTGGTAAATTAACTCGTTGCAACGGAGAAGAAAGTTCTTTGTTTCCTCAGCAAGGAGCTGTGAAATCGTGTTCTTTTTACTTACCTAGCATGCAGATGAAAGCAGCGTTTACTAATCAAATGACTTGTGCATATATTGCGTTCTGTTGATTAGTCCGATCGAGTACGAAATGACCCTATTCCATTGGATCAGTGACGTCGACCTGTATCTGATACATTATCAATCGAGCAATTCGATGGAGAAATTAAGCCGGCAAGAATCTACTCTTGTGATATTAATTAATAAACCTGAAACTCCATCAATCGACACGTTCTAGAAACTCTCTCAGAAAACATGCATGTTGGAAAGCGTAGGTTAACTTCGTGAGATACGGGGTAGGTTTGCCATCTCTGTCCATGAAGAGCTCAAGTGTCACGAGACTCCTTACCAACTGCTAAATAGCCACGTCATATGCATCTACATATGTGCTCCTTCCTGTGCACTCCTTGCTTCCTTATTAGTCTCCTGTGTTTGAAGACAAACACTTCGGCAGGTACAACTACAGCCTTAACATATGATTTTGACTCTAATAGCATCTCACTGATCGATCACATTGAGCTACTCGAGCAAATAATATTCTTGATGCATGCATGGTCCTCGATTTAAGCAGAGAATTAAGAAGGGGGGAAATATGTGTCTAGATAGGGTTCTTGACATGTATACAGCTCAAAATTCTAGGTATTGGTTTCAATGGTTTGGTTGATTCGTGCTCCCCGACGTGAGCACATATTCTTGATCAGAGTTCTTTAAGACGAGGCGTGAGATTGGAATACGTGTGGTGATGATTCTTCAATATCCCTGTAGATTTGTAGCTATGTTTGTATACACATTAATCTTAAATTAGTGTTACATGTTACGGATGGTTGTTGATTGGTGCAGGCATTTGTTAGGCTATCTGAATCTGTCGGCTGCAAGCAAGCAATGTTCTGCAACAGCTAGCTTGATTACTTTTAACAATTAGACTATCTTTAGCTTCATTTGGTCAACCATCGTATACACTGAACTGATACAGACCATTTCTTTTGAAAAGGCAATACTGACTTCTTCAATAGACATTTTACTTGACAATTGGTCCGGAGAAGAAAATGTCTTCTATGCAAAATTTTTTCTTAGACTAGTCCTAAACAAACCATTTTGTCCTGGGGATGTAATCATAATTGATCCTTTTTTGTGATCAACCTAACTCCATTAGCAACACTCTTCAGCATATAGTCATTATAATTATTAGTAGAAACTTTTTATGCCAATGCTTTGTCTTCGTATCTTTCCATGACATCAGTAGCATATGTTCTGAACTTCTGACACAGTATTACAGATCAACAACCTCATGGTAGGTGTGAGAGGGTTCAAGACCCAGACAACTCCACTGTATACATTAGAAAAGAAAGACAGCTCCAAACTCCGATTTATTCACACTGCTTAGATAGCTAAATGACTAATTACAGTTTTGTGAGAACACTTGCTGATTAACATATAGGCGTGGTAATGGGCCAAAAGTCTTACATGACAATGCAAACATAAAAATCCAAGTGACCGCTCAGGCCTCGTTTGTAATATATATTTTTTTTCTGATTCCTGCGAAAATTGAATTGTTTCCTCCTACTCTCCAAACGTGGCCTAAACAAAGAAGGAAAGACCGAGCCTCGTTTGTAATTTGTATGATGTGGGATTTTCAACTCTCTTGGCATTTGTGCGCTTTGTTGGTCTGTAGCTCTATTGGAGTTTGTCATGGTCCCATGTATGCTTGGCATTTTCCTCTGTGAGGATGCCTTCCCAGCTGTGCTGTGCCACATAAACATGAGTTGAATTGACTTGAGAAGCTGACAAAATATGGCTTGAGATGGATTGAGTTTGACATGACAGAAGCCACCATATACACCTGTCAGAAAGCATAAACATCGTGGCAACCTCCTGTATGCCTAGAAACAAACCTGGTCCCTTATGTATAGTACAAACTACATGCAAAGCACAACAATGCCTGGAATCCGTGATACGCAAATGATTGCACGTACAGCCGTCTCTTAACACGCTGGTGCGTTCTCGGCCACTCCTGAGATCAAAAGAACAAAGTAAACGATCATGCCAAACTCATGTCGGCCTTCTCAGCCATGTATATACGCCGCCTAAAAAATGACGTGATTCTGCTAGGCAACCGAATCCAATGCTAACATATTCCGGTCTAATGGAAAGAAAGATAAGGCAGGAAGCCAAATCCTTCGCACGGACTGGGTAGTTCTTTCCAAACTCCTCCAAAGTCGAACAGGATGGGCTAAAATGGGTAGAACTTACTACCATGTAGAGAATTTGTAAGCTTGGAAAGGAAAAGATATTCGAAAGTTCAAGTCTTACATAGCATTAGCATCAGCATGACATGCTTTTGTTGTCACTGGCTCATCTGATTGACGAAAAGGTGATCATTGAGCTTATAACACAGTGGTATTAAAGAATCTGTACAACGCCCAGCTGACCCAATGGGGTGAACAACCACTGCAAGTTTGCAAAAATTGGTATACGACAACAGGCGGTGTGACAACTTCTGTCAGGAAAAACACAGCCCACACACTCCAGCTCCTATCCCAGCTATTTAGTTCACTGAAATTGCCTTACAAAATTTCAAGCTCAGATAGCAGAACAAATAATCACTTCGGGGAGAAATCTCAGAAGAAATAAATGAAACCCTGTATTTCCTCAGCAGAAACTCATGGGGGTGTATTCCCCTGCATTCTCACTAACACGCAATGAACAAGGAACTTTGCCACGGTAGCAAGACTCAGTAAAAATATTTCCGCAGTATACATCTGCAAGCATTCAAGGGTAAACTTCGATAAATTACATGCAGCCAACACAAACTAAAATGAGATATTGGGGAGAGCAACCACATGTAAATATTTTATTTAGTTGAAGATGCAAAATAAGACAATGCAATTCACCAATTGTATTCTACCCAGTTCAAATTGGCATTACGGCCACAAATCCACCAAGATAAGAGGGTGTATTGTACTGCTATGGAAAGAAACATGCATGGAGTTTACAATGTCCATCATTCCCAGCAACCTCTATAGGTTAAACCAGCATCATACATCAAAACTATCAGAATGGAACAATTAGTCTGTGCTCAGGACAGAAGGAAAAGTGCCCAACAATATGAACACAAAGAAAACAGCATATGCACCATGGGAAGTTATAGTTTAATAGCAAAAAAAAAAAAAAACAGGTAGATAGCTTGAATCATATTATTAAAGGCAAGAGAATACCTTCCAGTCTCATAAATGGTAGTTTTATATACACTGATGATACAACTACCCTGCAAATTGTAATGAATTAAGCCAAAAATAGGAATGAAAGAATACGAGCAAACAAGATAGTAAAAATAACTACCTATACTTGAATCACACAGCTGAGGAGTGTTCTACTGGCAACAGATTGAAAATGAATTGATTGATGCTATCTGAATACAAGACTCCCATTCTGTTGTTGTCTTATTTTCTCGATAAGTGATTGATAAAATGACTTGAATGCCTTGATATCATTACCCTGTTGAAGAAAAAAACTTATTTTATTACAAGAAGAAATAGTCTATTGAAAAGTGAAATTTTAATTTGATACATCAGATACGATATAAGATCAGAAATTCCTGAATCATGTCAGCATCTTGTTACGATTCCACCAAACAAACAAAAACCCTTCCCAAAGTAATAGAACAGACAAAGGATAGTCATTGACTCATTGCCATTACTCTGAAGTCTAAATTTAAATGCTAAATACTCACTGCGTCAATACAGGTCACAAATTTTTATAGTACAGAGCTGATTCTTGATACTAATAACACTGCCCTAACCTAAATGCCATTCTAATGGCATGTCAACCAAGCTGATAATAGTCCAGTTATCAACGGTACAACATGGTTCACTAACATTTAGATTCAGTAATTTAAGAAAAGTGGCTCAACTTCTTGAATTTGCATATAGTAATTTCTATTCTAGCATTATAGCAACTAGTAGAATTGCCATGCAATTGCGCAGATAGGTACTACAACACATATGTTTATAACTGAAAATGTAGGGCCTGTTCTTTACCTCAAAAGCTGGCGGCTTTTGCTACAGTACCTAACTTTCAAACTGAGTATTTTCTCAAGACGGGGTCTACAAGTTAAACGATCTACACGTTAAAAGCTCAACATCTGTACCAGCCAAAATCGCAAGTGAGTATCTGTCTCTCCGTAATCTGTACCGTAAACAGCCAAAATTCAAAAATTTCAGCCATAAGCCGCAGCCGAAAAGAACAGGCCCATAGTTGTATGTGCTACACAACTGTGAAAGCCTATGACAGACAAGTTGTATCTTTTTTATACAATTGTGACAAAATGAGGTTAGGAGAACAAGCATACCTGTAACTTTTGGTAGTATTGTTCAGCTAAGTCTGGTGGACAGTGAGCTTCTGGAAGACCTTTTGCTACAAAATTTACAATGAAGTCCTCCCCAAATCTTTCATACATAATCTTTTGAGCCATCACGATTTCACCAAAGAGAACAAGCTTAAAAAAAGAAGTCAATTAAATGAAGCTCTTGAAGATAAAGAATTAATCCATATAGCACACATAATCTTTTGAGACATCACGATTTCACCAAAGAGAGCAAGCTAAAGAAAAAGAAGTCAATTAAATGAAGGTCTTGAAGATAAAGAATTAATCCATATATCACCGCGCAACAGCCATGTAGATTTGAAATATAGTAATGCTGTAAAACGACAGCACATGGAGTTACAAAACAAACAAACATGATAGGGTAGTGTAGAGCCCATGTTCTAGTTGATTCTAAACTAAACTAACTGCTATATAAGAACCTAGCACCACTGTCCTCGGAACCGTATTAATACATGCCTAGTTTGGACACCAAGTGATCTAATTATTTATTCCCCCCTCAAGAAGCAATGAAAGTATTTTGATATAGCACACAATAACCCATCTGTTCCCTCCTCACAGAGCCTATTGGCCAACTCAGCATGCTGTTTTGATACATGAACATTCTATCAGAAAAGGAAACCGAATAGATCTACACTGCCTTGCATAGTAGCAAAGTCCACAGATTAGTTTCAAATTTTGGACAAAGCACAATGTACTTTCAGTTCTGCCAAAGACCAACACGAAGTAATGTGTGCGCCGTAGGCTTTTCTGGAACGTTTCACCGGGGAAAGAGCAGGAAGTGATCTCTATGCAAGATTTAATTAGAAAAATGGATACAATAAGAAATGAAATGCAATTCAGTGCACTTTAGAACAACACGAAAATATATTTAATTTACAACTGTATTACATTACTTCGAGAAATATGAAGGATAAGTTATAGAAAATTGCATTGACAGAACAAAGACTTAAATCTTTATTGAGTTAAATATCCCAAGATTTTTAAGAAATCATATACAGGCTACGTATTCTAGCTGAACAACTTATGCCAGTTGAAATTTAGATTACCATTTCATCCTAGTAGACCTGATGTTTAGGTCATGGTTATTAAGTCGTCGACACTGTTATTGAGTCCACGACTAGTCGACGACTAGTCGTCCAGTCGACTGGTGGCTCGCGACTGGCTGCACTGACTCGACTAACTGCGATAGTCGGGTGACTGGCTGGTGACTGAGTCAACTAGGAGTGACTAGTCATCGATCGGGATTCACAAGTCGCCCGACTTGTGAAATGTGTGGGATATTGCGCACGCTTGGCACAGGAGAAGTCACTTGGCATGGGATGCCACTTGGTGGGGGATGTCACTTGGCGGCTTGGGCTTTGGCGTGTCACACGTATATCGGCACTCTCAGGCGATACAGCGTAGAGCCACAGAGACACAACTCACGGAGACAACAGTGCAGCGGCGCAGCACCCAGGCGAATCCTCGTCGTAGTCGCCCCCTCGCGGTCGCCAGCGGCCCCGGCGGAATCCCCATCCTTGCAGTTGCTATCACCCCAGCGACCCAAATCGATCCCGCTGGCCGCTGCGTCAATCGCCGTCGCGACGCCACCAGCAGAATCCTAGTCATCACCGGCGTCGCCCCCAGTCGGGTATTCCTCGCCGCCGCCGTCCCCAGCCAGGTCCACCTTGGCGCCGCCGCCACCACTACTAGCTGGGTCCACCTCGGCGACGCCACCATTGCCCCCACCCCCAACCGAGCCCACCTTGGCGAGTCCGCTGTCACCCCCACCCCCAGCGGAATTCACCTAGCACCAGCCACCAGGTACTCTTCCCTCTGGCCTCTCTTGTGCTCTACCTCTTCTGAGTTCTGATATTCACCTAGCACCAGCACACTACGTAGTCCGTTTCTTTATACAAGGGCTGGCAAGCATTCAATCCTTATGCTACTGTTCTATGTTTATATACTGCACAGGTTGCTAGATTGTCATGTGGTTAGTAGACACAGGGTGTGGATTCTAAGAAATACATTCATCAAGATTCAAGAAAGATATGTCAGGATCCTCTTCAGTTATCATGTTCATTCAGTTCACTGTTTTTTTTTTTGGTTGCCTTAAGCATCCCACAGATGAAGCATTTGCATAAGCATTGACTTCACTCATTAGTTCATTAGCACTTAGTAGAGCAACTAGCAAGCAATAAACCTGAGTCTGGGGACTAGTCGACAAGTCACCCCCTTGGTGACTTGACTTGACTTTACGACTTAATAATATTGGTTTATGTGGTCAGACATCTTTAACTTCACCTTCCATGGTTGCTACAGCGGAGTCGGCGACCAAGGCGAGTGAGGGGCGCCTGGAAGCCACGGCGACGCCAGACGAGTCGCCGCGCTGTGCCGCTGTGCATGTACATGTATGTATCCATTCCAGCATGCATATACTCAGTACTCTGCAACACGATTCAATTCCTGCCGACTCTTGGCTCTCCGCAAGCCCGCACTCTCCCCTCACCCCCCCCCACAGACTCGTAGACCGCACTCGTCGCCGCCTTGCCTCCTCTGGTCCTCCCCCCGCCGCCGCCTCCCTCGTCCGTCGTCTCCTCTCCGCGCCACCGCCTCCCCTCCCCGCCCGCCGCCGCCTCTCCCCGGTGCCTCTCCCCTCCCAGCACCGCCAGGACGCCTAGACGACACCGTAACATCCTTGTCACCTTCACCTAGCAATTCAATATAATGCTAACAAACTATCTCCGAAATTTTGAAGACTGGAAGTTGCATTACTCACAATGTGATTAAGGCTATAAAAAAAGCTCGAAGCTCGCGAGCTACTCGAGTTCGGCTCGTTCTAGGCTCGATTCGAGCTCGGCTCGAACTTTAAACGAGCCGAATTAGAGCTTGATCTTGAGCTCGCGAGTTTCAATAGTTCGCGAGCCTTGATTAGAACTTA
This sequence comes from Dendrocalamus latiflorus, assembly GCA_017311315.1. Classification (NCBI taxonomy): domain Eukaryota; kingdom Viridiplantae; phylum Streptophyta; class Magnoliopsida; order Poales; family Poaceae; genus Dendrocalamus; species Dendrocalamus latiflorus. The sequence goes on along the minus strand of CM029671.1, from coordinate 24,524,915 downwards.
AATAGTGATACATATTAACTCTTACCGAGCTAACTCGAGCCGAGCTTGAACTTTTCTTATTGTTAAAAATTAGTGTATGTTTGAATTATTTTAACTATTATTAAGCTTACTAGAGCCGAGCTCGAACTCAAAATTTTCTTATTATTGAAAAATAGTGCATAATAAATTATTTTAATTGTTATTGAGCTTCAACGACCCAAGCTACTCGAGCTTAGGACGAGCCGAGCTCAAGCCCAGGTCTAGGCTCGGACCCCAACTCGAGCTCGGCTCGTATACAGCCCTAAATGTGATGCCTATAAATCCCACCAACATGCACATTACTAAAATTACTGAGATACAGATAGTGCCATAGCCAAACAGCCAAAACAGTTATGTAAAGGTTTACTTTCAACACAGCAAATACAAGGATTGCAAGTTGAAATAGTAGCAAGATGATGTCTTACCGAATTTGCATCACGTAAATCAAATGATTTATCAAGGACACTGTATAAACAGCAATCAGTAGCAAATTTCTCAATCATAAACACTCGGAAGCCAGGAAGCTGAGGAGAGAAGAAAGTAACAAAGCAAGAAATATATGAGATTATGAGCAATTCAACTGTCCAAGAGGTAGACACTTCACAACGTAAGATCTAAAGAAGCAAACACAACATAACCTTATCATCAACTTTGGAGGTAGTGCACCAGTCTTTTATAAGTTTGACGAAAATCTGTACACATGCCTAAAAAACCATAACAAAGGTATAAGTAAACAGTGTCCGCTAGATTAGTCTTTAGTGGAAGTTGTGAACATAGCTATACTGAAAGGAGAATAGGAAATCAAGATAACCGTAATCCTCACCTTCCGGAGTTGTATATCTTTATGACTGCATGAAGTAAACAAAAGCAACTGCATTATGGTCTCCAAATACTGCCTACAAGTAGGAGCAAGGAGGATTGTAGACAGATCATGTGTTGCCATAGCATGCAAGAATGTGTACAATGTCCTCTGCAGCTCTTGCAGTTCACGCATTTCCTGCAATGGTAAGATATGAATACAGTATACAAGGAACCATGGTATGATATGAATACGTGCAGGTCCCACACTTGGAACAGTAAATATTGCAAAGAAGCAGAAAAATCAGGTAGACATGGGCTTCGATCCCATGACCCACCATTGAGACAACTGTGTTGTTACGTTTTCACAATGCTTGATGTATGTTGTATGATTTTATCCCAAAATCAAAAAATTCAAATTCTCATTTGAACTTATTGGGCAGTAACCGGAATTACCAGCCACCTCCGGTATTTTTTTCCAACCAGTAATTTTTTTCCCTGCTAAGAACCAAACCTAGCCACAAGGTAAAATGGCGTATACTACACATTTTACTGCCATTATATTGATATCCTTGCCTTATATTTAGTAATGACAACTCAAACACAGCAAGCTCTAAATGCTTAAAGTGAACACTATTGAATCAAGTGGTATGACCACTGGAGGTTATACCACCGACAAAGTGCTAGTTTCTGAAAAGCAAATTCACATTGCCACTAAGTGAGGAGGACCCACTGGGGCACGCACAAGGGGGTACTAAATTCGCCATATGTTAGCTCTACACCGTAAGAAACAAGTAGGAAACAGTAAGGCTAAGTGGCTAACAGAGATAACCATGCAGTATATCCCTATCAACCTAATACATTTGGAAGACACTAGCATTCTAGTAATACAGAGATGAGCAGATACATAAAAAAAAAGTATACAAGAACAAGCAGCTAGAAAAATAGAAACTGAAGTACTACACAAGGCAGAAACTGAAGTACTACACAAGGCATTGTTTACAGCTGCAATTAACGTTACCTCAGTATTGCTTGCAGGACCAGTTGAAAAGGCATCTTGTGACAGTATCACAGATAAATGACTTGCAATAGCAGGAAAGACATCCTCCAGTATGCTACTTGCTGAAGAATTAAATTTGCATATTATTTGGTTTATTAATACGAGAAATTCCACCATATCTTTTGCCTGTACGAAAATAATAATGATGTGAGCAGTCCAAATGATAAAAATAGAAAAGGGTACACTATTGATAGAATATTGCTTGAAATAGCAATATACAGTTCAGCAAAGACTTGAAAAAAAATATGCTAAGTCAGCTCCAAAATATGAGTGCAACTGAGAAAAGAGCTATTTAATGCATGTCTGTGTCCTAATTTCACAGTTTTCCATTGCTGTTTGGCATGATAGTCGAAACTTGTAATTTACACACTTTTCCTTTGAAGGGCTGTAAACAACTTTCTATTGTTATTATTTTAATATATATACAGTACGATTCTCTCCTAACATTTTCCCTAAAAGATATGCTGTTCAACGCAGGGCAGTTACCGAGAAAGGAAACTTTAGTGCTACAGGTACTAGGCATCACAAAAGCCAGCAAAGCCGAGAACCAAGAAAACAGATTTTACTATAATTAAAAAAAATGAAATACCTCATTATCAACAAGCAACTGTCTTAGCGCAATTGGAATACATGGAAACACTGAGATTCCTAACATCTCAATCATGCGGTGAAGAAACGATATGACCTGCATTTCAGCATTTGCATAGTTTAGAAAGTGGTTAATCATCCTAGCAGTGAACCAAGGAAGATGTTAAAGAAACAGGTTCAGATTTACCATTTTACCTTAGATCGCAAGGGTCTCACATTAGGAAATGAGATAAGGACTTGCAAAACAACATCGAGGGTCTGATGATAAGATGATAAGAACATTTTGCATAAGAAGAAATAGCAAAACAAAGACCATAGATATGCTATATTAATTATTGATGCAGGAGTAATCACGGACTAACAAATGTTCTCACCATTGTCCACTTGCATATGCTACTTAATAACAAACAAACATCATCACACATACAAGATTAAGTGAAAACAGGAAAGTACACAGAATGACAGAACTTACCTTCTTGAACATGACCCCAATCGTTGGCCTACTTCCCATCACGAGGCGTTCATTAAAGCCCTAGAAAAGGGCAACATCCGGATACAATAAGCATGAGGCACAAACGACTTGCCATGTGCAGAACTAAGAATTTACATGAGTAAATCAGAAAAAATTTAGAAAATAGAACATCAAAAATATTTGCTAGACATGGCCCAACCACCCATGTTCCACAAAATGCGGTATTGGTCATTCCTTACAATGTGTGAATGAAAAGCATACCTTGCTGACCATATTCAATGCAACAATAATCTGCTGAAGACTCATCATTTTTGGAGATGATTCTTCAAGTCCTTGTGCTTTGGCATCCATAACAAGCGACTCAATCTGGAATTGATTTTCACCGACAACGGTAAGTCCCTTCTTTCCTAGAGGACCTAAAGCCATCATATAAAGAATGGGGGAAAATCACCTGATGACAGAGAGGATTAAGCAAAGCTGTCAAGCACTGAGCCTGCTTCTCTGGTGATACCTCTTCAATACCAATCAACAATCCAACAGCCTGAAATCAGAACACATGTCACTGGTCCAAGTTCAGTGTTTCCAATGTAAACAATATAAACAGCTAGGTGCAAGGTTAGTTGGGTTATAGAAACAAATGGACATTGTACCTCAAAAATTTGGCTGCCATCCTCTGAGCTGGAGGACTTTACATCTTTATTTGCCCAATCCATAGCAGTGAACTGGCCTAGTACATCTTGCAAGCTCTGTTAACTCATAAACATACACAGCCTTAGCTCTAGAATAACAAACTAGTAAGTGTATATCTACCAAAAGAGATAAGGAAAGACCTGTAAAATGTTGTCCAAGTAAGGCACTAGCTTTGCCTTCAACAACTTGACAGCTCTCATGAACAAGTATCCTGCACGGCGGCTCACATGGGCATTCTGATGGTGTATGCCACGCTCATCCAAGAACGCAGCAAGAAGGTGTGGCACGTACTGCACGTTCTCCTGCATGAACTTGATGTAGCGGGTAATTGTCTCCAGATACACCAATGCAACTAAGCGGTGTGTGTGGCATGAGAATCTCGCAGAAAGGAGCATGGGCACAAGCTCCCCAAGCAGCCCGGTCCCAGTCCGGATCTCTTCCTCACCCACTGTTTCTCCAAGCCGGTAAAACAGAGTAAGAGTGACCTCAACTCCCTCAACGCTAGCTTCTGCGGATGAGAGTGCTGTCACAAGCAACCCTCTTATGAACAGCTGAGTGGTAGCTGGTGCCACACGACAAATGTTCCGGAACAATGCAACTAAATCCTTCCGCTGCTCTGCCATCAGGTCCTCCTCCTCTTTCCCAATCTTGTCAAGCACATTGAGATGCCCCCTATACACTGGATCATATGACATCTGCACCCGCACCACCTCCAAGATCCGTCCCAAGTGCCCCAGCTGCTTCTCAGACGGAGCCTTCATCGTACTCACATATCCAGCTAAGAACTCGAGCACAGAACCAGAATCAACCTCATCATCATCACAGCTCTCTGCGGCTGCAAATACAGCTGGTAGCACCTCTTCCAGCATTTCCAATGCCGCAGCTCCATCAGCATCACTAGAGCCAAGCTTGCGATAACACTCAAGAGCCTCGGCGGCACAAGTCGTCACTAAAGGTGCCATTTTTAACCCACTGTTTGGGCTACCAAGCCCCTGCTGCGCAGCCATGAGCGACCTCAGCAACGCCACCTTTGCCCTGGCGTCCATCCTCTTCGCTGCCACAGCAGAAAGACACCCCACCGCTGCCGCAGCAAGCGGAGCAGCACTTCCAGGGGACAGTGCAATGTCGAAGAGCAGAGGGACGAATATATCATTCGCGACCAGCGCTACATCGATCCAGGAGATGCACCTGCGTGCCGCATCAAGGGCTACGGCGGCAGCAGCAGGGTCGGCGGCGCGGAGAGACGCAGCAGCGTCGTGCCAGTGGCGGGCGATCTGGGGCACGCACTGCGCGCGCATGGCGTCCTTGACTCTCCCGGCGTCGGAGGCCTCGTCGGCGTTGCGGGGGTACTCCTGGGAGAGAAGGTCGTCGTCGAGGGAGATGAGGACGCGGGCGAACATGTCCGTAGGCCCCGGCTGCGGCGGCAGGGGAGGGTGGAGGTCCAGGAAGTAGGATGGGTAGACATGGGGGTATTCGAGGCGGACGAGGAGGGCGAGGAGCTGGGCCAGCTTGTTACGGAGGAAGGGCGGCGAGGCGGCGTTGGAGGCTAAGGCGAGGGAGATGAGGGAGGAGCGGAGCAGGGCGAGGTCGTCCGGGAGGGAAAGGCGGAGGCGCAGGAGCGCGTCGTGGAGGGACTGGAGGCACCAGAAGTGGACGTGGGCGTGCGGCGAGGAGGCGAGGCCGGAGAGGCAGAGGCGGAGGAGCGACGACGGCGGGGACTCGTCGCGGGCGCGGGCGCAGAAGGCAAGCGCCTGCTCGCGGACGGCCGGGGAGGCGGCGGCCGCGGCGGGGGAGTCGGAGGCGAGCAGGATGGCCTTCTCGAGGTCGTCCATGGCGGTGCGGAGAAATCTGGGGAGGGGGTGGAGACGGGGAAAGAAAGGGAAAGGAGGCGGTGGTGGGGTTAATATAGGAGGGGAGGGTTTGCTCCTTGCTTTGCTGTTTGATTTTGGTCTGGTTTGCTAGTTTTATGGGTGCTTCGAGGGTTTCTGTTTTCTATTGTTGGGTTTTAGGAAGCGATGTTTATGTGAGTTTTTCCTTTTTCGGGGGATTTGCTCATATGCCCTAAAGTTTAATGATGTTTGCTCATTTGCCCCATGATGTCTCACTGACATATGAACCCTGGACCCGCATATCAATGAGACATCATAGGGCAAATGAGCAAACGCCATTAAGCTTTGGGGCAAAGGAGCAATTTTTCCTTTTTCCAAGACCTCTAACCATGTATGTACGAGTTCTTCGCTAATTCGTATGGAACACGATAGTTTGTATTTTCTATTGAAGGTGTTGATACGGTGAGCGTGTATGGGATAACTATTATTTAGTATATATGGTTTTATGAATGGGTAGCTTTGACAAGTGTCATTACCAAAAGTTAATAATACTGGTTAACGGATTAATATTTGTTTGTTCGGTTAAACACTACTTCAATCAATAATAAACCTATTAAAGTATTACAGCATAATAATAATTAGAGACATACAATATTATTACAATAGAAGTTGTTGGCTCAAATGTCTGGAAGATCTGATTGTTGGCTCAAATGTCTGGAAGTTATGTGGACCTTACATTGTGTGGAATTCATAGTCTTTAGATTAAAAAGGGGGGAAAACAGTGGAGATCATGCGAAAACCAGGAACGCGACAGGAGTCCGACTTTGAGGAATCTCTACCCACTTCTAGTTGGCTATTGAGGGTGTGTTTGGTTGAGCTGTGGCTTCTGAAAAAGCTGCTGTGAGCTGTGGGCTGTGGAAAAGCTGTAAACTGTTTGGTTCAAACAAGTATAAAACTTACCTCCAATCTCTATTTTCCTTGAAACAACTATGAAACAGCTCTCTATTTTCACCATTTCAAAAAGCAGAAAGCCAAAAGCCAAAAGCAGGGTCCAATGTGCTTTCAAAACTGTACTACCCAAAAGTAGTTGCTTCTGAAAAGCAGCTTCTGGTTTCCACCCCTTTGGTTGGCTTTTGACTTTTTGGAAGCAAAAGCAGCTCCCAAAAGCTCAACCAAAGGCACCCTGAAATCCAGAGGTGTAATACTACTCCATCCCTCCTACAATATAAATTTCAAGCCCATAATACACATAGACTAAAGAAACAATAAATATAAAAAATTAATGTTATTGAATCATGCATACCTCTGTTAAATAACATACTATAACTACTTATCCACATTTTCAGCATTACAACATAGTATATGATGAAAATATTATAACAACTACACCTTATTTTTTGCACTATACTTATATTGTAGAACGGCGTTTGTTAAGAATAAGGATCTGCATTGCGAGACGAAAGGAGCAGTATATTGCATCTTCACACGATACAATATTCGCCAATCACACAAACACCACCCGGGCCAGCTTGCAGTCATCAACCGACCAACGAGGTACCACCGATGCGAAGGAAATTTCACAGAAAGACACTAGCAACAGCATCCAAAATGCCATGTGAGACTCCAAGCCCAGCCCAACGCCCCAAGCTCCCAACCCATCCCACCAAGGAGGAGAAACCAGCCTACATCAAATCCAGGCCCAGCCCAATAGCCCACCTTCTCGGCCGCACCAAAGCAAAACCCTAGGAACCCGAATCCAACGGCTCCCACTCCCCGACCTCCCATCGAACGGTCTCCGCCCCCCCCCCCCGCGCCCACCTTATAAGATCGCACCATTCCCGCACCCCTAGGGTTTCCTCTCACGCGCCAGTCCGCCTCCACTCCGCCGCGCCCCAAACCCTCCCAAGGTAAGTCGGCGGCGGCCATGACGACGCGCTTCAAGAAGAACCGCAAGAAGCGCGGGCACGTGTCCGCCGGGCACGGGCGCATCGGCAAGCACCGCAAGCACCCGGGAGGGCGCGGTAACGCCGGAGGCATGCACCACCACCGCATCCTCTTCGACAAGTACCATCCGGGCTACTTCGGCAAGGTCGGCATGCGCTACTTCCACAAACTCCGTAACAAGTTCCACTGCCCCGCGGTGAACGTGGAGAGGCTCTGGTCGATGGTGCCCGCCGAGAAGGCGGCGGAGGCAGGCGCCGACAAGGCCCCGCTGGTCGACGTCACGCAGTTCGGCTACTTCAAGGTGCTCGGGAAGGGGATGCTGCCGGAGAAGCCCATCGTCGTCAAGGCCAAGCTCATCTCCAAGGTCGCCGAGAAGAAGATCAAGGCCGCCGGCGGCGCCGTCGTTCTCGCCGCCTAGGGTTCGGTCCTTATCCACCCTGCCTTGTCTGCCTCTTGGTTTTGAGATATATAAATCTGAAGTAGTAGTTGTTTCTTGTCTGAGCTATTTGTGTTTCTTCTTGTGGTTCCTGCGTGGTAAGGCTGTGCCTTAATCGGATTTTTGCACTAAGTGATGCCAATTTATATCAGACATATCAATGCTATCTTTTGCTGCTATCACGATTTGTCTGATCCGTGTAATTACTCCGCGATGCATGTTCTGTTATCTGAGGTAAGAGTATACGTCGCAACCATGCTTGCATTACACTAGATTCTATTTCTGTTAGAAATTATGGGAACTGTGAATTGCGTTATTGTGTGTCAATGTGGTATGCTTGATATAGTGTTAAAAGCATTTGCAATGGTTTAGGCTAGTGTTTATGTTTGATGGAACCTTGATTCATTGAATTGTACTTACTGGACGATGGGAAGAGATCTATTTTGAGTCCTAAAAGCTCTTAGCCTCGGTAAACATGTGGTTGACCAGGAATAAATGATTGCTCAACATCTACCTAGTTGTGGGGTTGCATGGAATTGTTGTGTAGTGCCACATCAGACCCATTTGCTTGCTTGCTTAGTTACAAGGCTAAGTTTAGACGAAGTATAAAAATTGTGGGTTTGCATAAAATTCTCAATTTGTTTCCCTGATTAAATTGTTTTACTAATATAGTGCTGCATCAGAGTTTATGACGAAGCAGTTTGTTTGTGATGTAGCTATTGGGTGCGTTCTTTTTGCCTGCCGTTGATAGCTTTGGACCCTAACGCTTGTGCGAATGAATTGAATGCTGATAAGTTGATAAGTCGCTTCGAAAAGACTGTCATAATAAGTCTCTTTGAAATAGCGGCAAAGAAGCTATCTCATTTGTTTGTCAGGAAGCTATAAGCCGAAAAGAATGGACCATTGTGTGACTGATGGACTTATTTGCTTGCTTGCGATAACTCAGCACTAGCAAGGGAGTTGAAAGTTGACACTGTTCAAAGTTTGTAGGTAGATTTTCCCTTTTTGATAAGTGTATAAATCAATATATGGGCGCAACCAAGAGGTGGTTACGGTGAGGAACTAGAGTTTTGAGGTTTTTGCCGTTAAATGTATCGTACGAAACGTTGCCATGCGGTGGGTTGTGTTCTATCTGTTAAGCTTTGTGTTGTAGGTGACATTTACAATATTTGTTGAACAAGGAAATATAACCAGCAGAAATGTATACCCATGGATATAACCAATTATGATGCAACTGATGGATGATTCAGTTGAGTATCTAATCTCCATGCTTCAAGAAATGTGGTAGCAAAGTTTTAAGAAATGGAACAAATGGGACGATGTATTGGCTTTTGTTAATGGATTATGATTTTTGGCTGAAAATAAATAGTAATAGATGAAAAAAGGCTTTTAAAAGGAGGGGTGGTGGAAAAAGTAGGAGAGATGAGTGTGTGATGGTGAGGTGCGTGATGCATTTGTGACCCCCTCTCTTATCGTGTGTGACGGGAGCAAGAGAAGTGGAGAAACTGTTTTGAGAAACTCATGTATTTGTATTGGCTTTTAGTTTTTCTAATAAATAGAAATCAGAAGCAAAAGTTAATGTAGACGTGGCCAGAGCGTATGGACGTTTGGTGTTGCTCACTGTTAACTTGTAGCGCACTGATCAGGATGATGATCAATCGACTCCTTGTATTCCATTGCATGATTGCTTGGTTCTATGTATTTATTTTGCGTTTGAATCCATATATTCTTTGTTGTGTTTTGGATCCGATTGTTCTCAAGTGAATGATGCCAAATTGTTGGCTCTAGCATCCCGTTTCGCTGCGCCGAACGTACAACCGAACCCGGGATTGGGTATGTTCTACCAAGATACTATCTGTCCGCCAAACCGTATGGTACAATTCTGCTTTCAGATATGTATCGCTTGCGTTGTGGAGTGCGGGAATTTCGTATGAAATGAAACTTTCATTTGCTTGCTCTAGATAAACGGAGTCTGTAACAAGGTTGCTTGGTGTAGGACCTTTCGGAAGGCTGTTGGTTGTCTCATTGCCTAACCTGATGATCTATGAGATCGATAAAAGTACACGTTAATAGTTCCATGGAGTATGCTACTCTGCAAGTTTCGAACTTCATATGGATTGTACTGATGCATCTGAATCGGCTGTCTAAACTCTAATAGTATTTTAGTCTATGTTTTAGTGTGTGTTTTTCCCATTTTGGTGTAAGGTAGAAGAAACATTCCAGTGATTCCAATCAGAAAAGAAAGGGAAATGACTTGTTAAAGACCAAACCATCAGGAGCTGGAACTAGGGCTGGAAACGAGCCGAGCCGAGCCGGCTCGAGCCAGGCTCGGCCGAGCTCGGTCAAAGATGCGGCTCGGCTCGGCTCGTTTTGGAAACGAGCTACGCGGGAGGCTTGGCTTGGCTCGACTGGCGGCTCGAGCCAGCTTGCGAGCCCGACCGAGCCAAAAAGCAGATACAGTCTGTATGTCAATTATCAGTATAGCATAACAGAGAGCACATAACAGAGAGCAGCACAGCAGAGATAAATAGCATAGCATACAGTCTGTATATCAATTATCAGTATAGCATTTCAGATTTATGATGTATATCAGATTTAATAGTGCATTTCAGATGTAATACTAATAGCATATCAGATTTAACAGCATAACACATAAGCCAATACTTTTGCAGCCAATACACATAAGAGCAGATACACATTTCAAGCCAAAATGGCTTAAACTGGCTCGTTCAAGCTAAAATGGCTTGAACGAGCCAGTTCAAGCCAAAATGGCTTGAAATGTGTATCTGCTCTTATGAAGAACGGCAAAGCAAGAATGAAGAACGGCAGCAACGTCGGCGGGGCCAAGAATGAAGGAGCAGAGCTACCGACGCCTCCACTGGTGTTGGCACTGTCTGGCCGGAGCTCGGCGCAGAGCGCACCGATGGCAATGCCACAGGTCCTCCCGAGAAACTGCTGGACGGAGCAGAAGGGCGGCTGCCGACGCGACCAGTGACGGCGAGCCATCGGACGCGCCGACGAGGCGTCGCAAAACCATCGCTATCTCCAGGAGATCGATGGATTTAGGGGCGGCGGATCGATGGATTTGGGAGCGGCGGTGGATTTGGGGATTTAGGGGCGGCAGATCGATGGATTTGGGGGCGGCGGTGGATTTGGGGGCGGCGGATCGGATGAATTTGGGGCGTCAGATCGGTGGATTTGGGGGCGGCGGATCGATGGAATGAGAATGAGTCAATGACTGAGGAAACGATTCGGTATTTCGGTGGATTGAGGAAATCAGATAGGAGCATTCGGGCCTTCGGGGAATCAGGTCGGGTGGCTTTCTTTGGCCTGCCAGGCTAAGGTTGCCAGCCTACCACGATGTTTGGCTCGATCAAGCCATCGAGCCGCTCGCGAGCCGCTCGGGCTCGGCTCGTAAATGTACCGAGCTGAAAACTTGGCTTGGCTCGCTGATTTACGAGCCGAGCTCGAGCCGAGCCGAGCTAACTTCGAGCTCGAGCAGCTCACGAGCCTCGAGCTTTTTTCCAGCCGTAGCTGGAACAGCGGAAGAATCATAACAAGTTGTTGTAGACTCGTATAGTCGTAACTCTGCGGCCATGGCCTGAATCACCGCTTCTAGACTGCAGACCACTTCTGTGTGGCTAGCTTCCGTAGCATGAGAACCGAGCGTAGCTCAGTTGGCTAAGTTGCAGCCCACCCTCGTCGGAATCCTGCATTTGGCGTGGGTGCTCACCGATTGCATGTTCTAAATAGCTAATCTTGTAACTATGTCTTTTGACAAAAATTGTATGGTAACTGTTGTTAATTTGTTAGAATAAAAAGAAAAAAAATTAAAAAATTGAATAAACTATTATATCACTATGGATAATGTAAAAGAGAAAAAAGGAAAAAAAAACCGATACATTCTAAATAGTTTCTGACTTAAATAAATTGAAAGTCAGAAAAAACCAAAAGTTAAAATCACTTGAAGCGAGATTAAGGTCCTGTGTCCTTGCTCTAGAGATCCTGTAGCTTTTGATCAATGGTTATAGCCTTATAGGATGTGCATTTGAGCGTGTATCTGCGATGTACCATTTTTTTTTTTAAAAAAGGCACGACAAATCTGTAATGTGATCGACTTCGATGCGCACGGCCACGATGACGGGCTGCTAAACGGAAAGCGCCTTTGGTACGCTGCGTTGCGAGTCGCGTACGCACACACGGCTGCGGGGTTGGGCTTGGTAGTGCTTCGCGCCGCGGCAATGGAGTTCGAGCTGTTTTTTTAGATTACAACGGAGATGTGTATATGTACATGTGTCTTATTAAAGTACATGTTAAAAACTTTAACGGAGGTTGTTAAATAAATCATAGATTTATCTATTATCTCACAAAGTATAGACATATTTTTTTCACTGAATATATACGTGTGTATAAGATAAGACACCTAGTACTGATTCAGTCAGTGGCGTAACCAGGCCCCAGGCTATCTGGGTTATAGCCCAAGGTCTAGCAATCAAATCCTATGTAAAATTCATAAAAAAATAAAGTTAGCTTAAGAGTAGTTGATTTAGCCTGAGGTTTAGGTTTGGATTTGTGCTGATTCCAGCCCTAGATTCAGTAATCGAACCAGAGCGAGCAACTCACGCCACGATGAAACTTGCCAATTGACGAAAGTTCGAGGTGCTGCGAGTTTGCAACCGAGTTTATTTTGGTGTCGTACATGGCTCGAGTTCGTTCGAGGAGTTCGGGCGTAGGTACCACCGATCGCGAGGATCATTGGTCATTTGGTCCACTGGATCGTACGTGGTCTCTTGTGCTTTTCTCCGAACCCGATCGCACGGTCGGTGCAAGCTTCGCTGCCTGGCCGGCCGGAGTTGGGCCACTGCGCGTCGCTGCCGACAACCGGCACTCAGTGCATCAAATGCATGGATCGACCATCATTCGCAATCATGCCATTCGTGTATGGTTGGTTGGTTGGCCGATGGAAGAAATATAGCTCTTCTTTTTAGTTATTTTTGCTTTTGTCTTCGATTTCTTTGAAAGCCGTATCAAACACAGCTGTAACTATATGAATAACTCATTAATTATATGAAAAATATTACAGACAACTATATAAAAATTATCTATATTTGTTGATATGTTTGCTTAAGTAAAGCAAAAGAAGGTAGCATGTGAATACGTGTTACAGAGATTTAGCTCATGAAATGCTCTCAATTGTGGTGTGCCATTGTATGCTCTCTTTTTGAGAATACTTTTCAGAAAAAAAGGAAGTACGATTACTGTTTGTCTGTTTCAGTTCTCTTCAGTAGTTCAGTGGCTGTGATTTGGGATAGGTGCAGCGTAAAGCGATTTTGTATCTCAATCAAATGAACTGTGAATTTGTGATAATATACATTTTTTCCAGAGCTAAACAATTAAATACCAGGGAGCTTAACTGCTTAAGCAGCAAAAAAAAAAAAAGGACTCGACGCCTGAGAGATTCGAACTCTCGCGGGGAAACCCCATGTACTTAGCAGGCACACGCCTTAACCACTCGGCCAAAGCGTCGGAGTTGTGTGCAACGTTCTCATAAACAATGTAAAACCTTTTACATTGCAATGCTACTCCCAATTCGTCCCAAACTCCCAATCAGAGTCGGAAGCCGCCGCCTCTCTCAGTGCCGAGTGCCGACCCATCTCCTTCACTTCCGAGTTCCGCCGCCGCGTCGGCGGTGGCCACCGCCGTTGCCTCCTCCTCTGGTCCTCCACTGAAGCCCATGGAACCCTCCTTATAAGGCACCGCCACCTCTCTAGCCCGTCGGCGGCGTTCTCCGCTCCAGCTCCTCGCCGGAGTCCTCCACCCATCGCCGGAGTCCTCCACCTCTCCAGCTCATCACCCGGAATCGTCGTCCTCTCCAACTCATTGCCTCCTCCCTCTGAAGCGCAGCTTCCTCTGCATCCCGTGGCCGGCGTCGTGCTCCTGTCCAGCCCGACAGCCCGTCACCGGTACAGCCTAATCCTCCTCTCCAGACTCCAACCCCAATGCCTGATGTTGTGATTGTTGTGTGGACCAGTAGATGTTTGGAGACCTAGGGTTTGATTTGTGCAGTATATGCTTTGACCGAACCTCTATTCATACCAATTTGTATATGGAGTGTTGTTACCTATACGTGCGTTGGTATCTATGATGCTGTGTAACTTGCTGACGTGAAACGTGTGATATGCCTGATACCATTTGATACGCCTAATGTTGTAGGCTTGTAGCATGCACATTCGTTTACCAGTTCCTGTGAATTGAGTTTACTAGAGATGGGAAGAAAAGATATATTCTTTAGACAGTCCTAAAACTTCTTAGCCTTAGTAAACATGTGTTTGATTAGGAATAATTTCTTGGATGCTCTGCTGCTGTGCAAACAATTCCGCAATGTCTAGCGTTCTTATGTGTATCTGTTCGGAAGTACAGGAAATTTGCAACTGGTTTCCTATGTAACTGGTTTTGATTCAATAGTGCAACAACAGTTTATGATGTAGTAATTGCTTGCTTGCTAACTGGAGCACTAGTTAGGGAGATGAATTTCTGTCTAAAGTTGGAGGTAGATTAGCCCTTTTTTGCTAAGACAGTTGACCATTCTGAAAATGCACGTCTTATCTGTTGCGTATGGGTTAATTTAACTGTAAATGTTATGGTAATTTCTTAGGATTTTGTACTGACCGTGACTTACTCTTGTTGTGAAGTGTCAATATATGGGTGCAATGTAGATGTTGTGGTAAGGAACAGATTTTTTAGGTTTTCCTGTGAAATTTGTGTTGCTAGCATTTTACTATATTTCACAGAACAACAGAATTTAGGTAGCAGAAGTATATGCCCATGAATAGCCTATTGAGTATGTACACTTCAATTTCAAGAAATAGTAGAGCAGAAGCTAGAGTTAGATAATTCATATGGATGTTTGGAGCTATGTTAGTGCAAGAAACTATTTGTTTATTAGATCTGCTGTGTTGGTGACTTGGTTCTTGAGCAAGAAAGCTGAAATTCCTTATGATGTTTTCATGTGTCAGGGCAGGAACTCCCCCAAAATTCGACAATACTGGACCTATTGAAGTGAGCTTCTGGCTACGACATGCAATTGAGGCTGAGGCTGAACTGCCATGTCGTGAATGTCGTCCACAACTTGAACAAGAACAACAGAATTTAGGTAGCCGAGGTATATGCCCATGAATAGCCAATTGAGTATCTACACTTCAATTTCAAGAAATAGTAGAGCAGAAGCTAGAGTTAGATTATTCATATGGATGTTTGGAGCTATGTTAGTGCAAGAAACTATTTGTTTATTATTTAGATCTTCTGTGTTGGTGACTTGGTTCTTGAGCAAGAAAACTGAGGGTGTGTTTGGTTGAGCTGTGACTTCTGAAAAAGCTGTTGTGAGCTGTGGGCTGTGGAAAAGCTGCTGTAGGTTGTGGCTCTAGAAAAGCTGTAAGCTGTTTGGTTCAAACAAGTATAAAACTTACCTCCTATCTCTATTTTCCTTGAAACAACTGTGAAACAGCTCTCTATTCTCACCATTTCAAAAAGCAGAAAGCCAAAAGCCACAAGCAGGGTCCAAGGTGCTTTCAAAACTGTACTACTCAAAAGTAGCTGCTTCTGAAAAAACAACTTCTGGTTTCCACCCCTTTGGTTGGCTTTTGGCTTTTTGGAAGTAAAAGCAGCTCCCAAAAGCTCAACCAAAGGCACCCTGAAATTCCTTATGACGTTTTCGTGTGTCAGGGCAGGAACTCCCCCCAAGTTCGACAATACTGGACCTATTGAAGTGAACTTCTAGCTACAACATGCAATTGAGGCTGAGGCTGAACTGCCATGTTGTTAATGTCGTCGACAACTTGAACCGGGAGTTAAAAATGGGTCATGTGGTTGAGCTCATTCTTTCAACTCTTGCAAATCTAGATATTACACAATGGAGTTTTGGCAAATATTTGATCATCGTCTTGCAGTTTCACAGTATTGACAACCGTAGTATACAAATTCATGTAAATTTATGCTTGACAGGCTCATCTCAATCATGTGAAGTTTAAGTTCCTCTGTACTGACAACATAGAGATGAGAAATAGTCCTCCAAGAAGTCTCTGAAGCGTCTTTTTATCTGTAACAAATGTGTCTCTCCCACATGTTGCACATTTGTTCATGTGTATTTTGAGTAAAGCAAAAGAAGGTAGTAGCATGTGAAATTGTGAATACGTAATATGTACTTAGTGTTTTAACACAGCAAGTGCTCTCAGCAGGTGATAACGTTTCATTGTAGGAATCTTTGGAGTGTGACTGTGTGTGTCTCAGTCTCAGTGTCTCACAATACCCGATTTCAATGATCTTAGTTCAATGGCTGTCTGCGAATGATATGTGCTGTGAGAAGGTTATTGTATATTACTATATATTTATCACCTGATCTAAACATTAAAATGCTAAGGAGTTTAACTGCATCAGTAGCAAAAAAAATAAGGGTGAAAAGGAATAAAAATTCGACGCCTGAGAGATTCGAACTCTCGCGGGGAAACCCCATGTACTTAGCAGGCACACGCCTTAACCACTCGGCCAAAGCGTCGTCTGTGCTCATCAAGGAATATAGTTTTTATTGTGTACAAACTCGCTGCACCGTACATCTATACTCAAACTCGAATCTGGAATTACCTCTCCCGCGAAGAGTCGCTATCGTCTTGGTAGTCTGCCCTAATGGACCCCGGAATTGTACGGACGTCTCCTCCTCCGGCGGTGGCCGCCGGCGAAGAGTCGCGGGACGCACGGGTGTTGCGAGAGATCCTGCGTTCGGTGGGGCTTGGGGAGGGGGATTACGACGCGGGGGTGGTGTACCAGTTCCTGATTCTCGCCTACCGCTACGCAGGCCACGTGCTCGGCGAGGCGAAGGTCTACGCAGACCACGCCGGCAGGGAGTCGCTCGAAGCCGACGACGTCCGCCTCGCCATCCAGGCCAAGGCCATGTTCTCCTCCGAGCCGCCGCGCCGCGAGGTAGCCCGAAAGCCCTATCCCCTTTGAGGAATCTGCCGTTGATTTAATGATTTTTGAGAACACATATTCTTTTTTCATGTGGTCGATTGCTATTTTGCCTACACGGTTTTCGGGGTTGGATCTTTCGCTTTCGTGCTCAATCGAAGCTCCCCTCACGGATCGCTGGATTTTGTGCCAACATTGGACCTTATCAATCGATGGAAAATGCTGTACATCTGCCGTACATTTTTTTGGGGGAGATTTCTGTCGAATTTTATAATCTTTGGATTTGCATCATGATTTATGTGCCGCCGCCAGCGTCTTCTCTGTCTCCAGCGTGTCCAACTACGGTGAAGCCGGCTCACCATCGCCACCGTTGTTTGCCCCAAGCAAATTCCCTCCTCTCCGGATGCCCCTTCTCCTCGCCCCTTTTTCACAACGCTAAAGGCGGTCGTCGCCCTTGTCCAAGCGCTGAAGGCGGCCGCAGCGGCATGGAGATGGTGGCACAGAGGGAGCTGCATTGGTTGATTAAAAGCACTGTAACTGACAGAGGCTTATTTTTTGGTGGCTTATGGCTGAAAAGCACTGTAGCTGACTGAAAAAACACTGTAGCTGACAGAGGCTTATTTAACATAATTAAATTTTAAAAAATATAAAAAATGTTAGCCCATTACGTATAATACAAACAAATACGGGGGAAAAGAACCGGCAAAAAAGCTCAACAAAAAGCCAAAAATTAAGAAAAAGACAAAATTTATAAATAGTGAAAAATAAGCCAGAAGCTAAAAGCTGAAGCCAAAACGAGCTGTGGGCTTGGAAGAATGTCGGTTTTTTCAAGTCGGCGCGACGGCAAGAACTTGCTTAAGCAGGTCCAGTAGCATGTCGAGTTTGAGTCCTTAGAAGCCGCGCGCTTACAGGCAGCCCCAGTGTTTTTAAAATTTCTGTCTTCGATCAAGGTTATTAAAACTAGTTTTGAATTTTTTTACTGGAGGTCCAGCAGGGCGTTAGCACTGATTTTTAGAAAATTTCAGTAGTTTTCGGATCGAAAAATTTAAATAAAGCCAGACAAAATCAGTGTAAATCAGAGACAAATCGGAGTTAATTTGGATGAACTTGGAGTACAATGAAATATTTAAGATTAGTTTGTACTCTAACCGCAGGTGTCCAGTAGGATTGATTTTCGGTTGATAGGTTTACAGTCAAACGCACTGTCGGCCCGATGAGAGAACGGTGCCACAGCGTGGGACAGGATAGAAGCTCGAGGGAGGACAAAGAGGTCTAGCCAAGTAGCCAACGTCGATGAGGCATCGCGCGAGCGGTGGCATGAGGCTCGTTTTAGGGTTGGGCTCTAGGGCTTGAAATTAGGCACTCCGAATGGGAGAGAAGAGGAAGGGGAGACGGATGATCTACATGTTTGATCTAGACGGTTAGGATTAAAATCCATCTATGATGTCAGCACACATCGTAGATGATTTTTAAAAACCATCTATAATGTCAGCACACATCACAAATGGTTTTTAATTCGAATCGTCTGTGATAATGCCACATCACATATCTGTAGCTTCTCTTCTAGGATTTTGATCTTATCCATCTATTTTCTTCACATCGAACGACAGGCACCAGTCTCCTTCCACGTCTCGCCCTTTATTACTCACCCTCTCCCTTTTCCCCAATTTCACTCTAAGAACCAACACTGACGAGGACATTTCCTGCTGCTCCTAGTTTATCCACTCCTCATTCCTGCTTCTTCTTCAAACCGAAGCGCCCCGTCCTCTTAACAACACCGACTACCGCTGTGAGCTCCTCTACCTCCAGTTGTGATGCCACGGTTCACTGCACATGACACTCCTGTCCTAAGTGTCGTAAGAGTGACTTGTACAGTATCATTGTCGTGACACAACGGTGACACTGCCTCCCCCTCTTCTTCATCAGCGGTGATATATCCCTCATCTGAAATTGTTGGATGGTTAGGGTTTCGACCATGTAAATCTTGATGCTCATGCGTGTGAAAATTAATTGTTGATACCTTAGTTCTTGATGATTGATGAATGGCTAGGGTTTTAGCTCTGGTTGAAATTCATGTTTTATTGCAGGATGAAGGCATGTCACCAAAGTTTATTGCACAATGAACTTGTTCTCATAAATAGGCCTACTTTGATTTATCTGCATTCTCTGATTACATTGTTTTATATCGCAATTAGAAAATGTTGATGAACTGAAGGAGACCTATTTATGCGAACGCAAGAACGCAATCATAAAAGGTTCTTAACTAGAACAATTTATGATAATAGACTATTACAAACTGCTATGTTTAAGAACCCTCTGTGATATCTTACATATTATATATGGTTTTTTTGAAAACCCGTTTATGTTGTAATTTATCATAGACGATTCGAGAGCCGTCTATGATATCCACTTGTTATCACAGACATATAAATTTAGACAGGTTAGAAATCGTCTGTGATAACAGTTTTGAACCGTCTATGATAGCCCTTTTATGTGGTAGTGGAAAATTCAAACTCCTCCAAACCAACTAACAAAGACAAATAACCTCAAAACCCTACAAGAAATAAAAACCAGATAAATGAGAGGCTAAAAAAGTGCAAACGAGTTAAAACTCAAACTCAACACAAGAGCACTATTCTACACAAGAGCCAAGAAGCTCAATCAATGCAACACAATGCAATCTTACTCTCAAATTTGCTCTCACATGAGTGAAATGAATGTTCAAGATAGGAGAAGGCTTGCTGCAACTCAAGTGTATGGAAATGAAATGCCAAGAGAGGGGGCAAGCCTGCCTTCAAGAGCCCCGTCCTCTTAACAACACCGAAGCGCCCCGTCCTCTTAACAACACCGACTACCGCTGTGAGCTCCTCTACCTCCAGTTGTGATGCCACGGTTCACTGCACATGACACTCCTGTCCTAAGTGTCGTAAGAGTGACTTGTACAGTATCATTGTCGTGACACAACGGTGACACTGCCTCCCCCTCTTCTTCATCAGCGGTGATATATCCCTCATCTGAAATTGTTGGATGGTTAGGGTTTCGACCATGTAAATCTTGATGCTCATGCGTGTGAAAATTAATTGTTGATACCTTAGTTCTTGATGATTGATGAATGGCTAGGGTTTTAGCTCTGGTTGAAATTCATGTTTTATTGCAGGATGAAGGCATGTCACCAAAGTTTATTGCACAATGAACTTGTTCTCATAAATAGGCCTACTTTGATTTATCTGCATTCTCTGATTACATTGTTTTATATCGCAATTAGAAAATGTTGATGAACTGAAGGAGACCTATTTATGCGAACGCAAGAACGCAATCATAAAAGGTTCTTAACTAGAACAATTTATGATAATAGACTATTACAAACTGCTATGTTTAAGAACCCTCTGTGATATCTTACATATTATATATGGTTTTTTTGAAAAACCGTTTATGTTGTAATTTATCATAGACGATTCGAGAGCCGTCTATGATATCCACTTGTTATCACAGACATATAAATTTAGACAGGTTAGAAATCGTCTGTGATAACAGTTTTGAACCGTCTATGATAGCCCTTTTATGTGGTAGTGGAAAATTCAAACTCCTCCAAACCAACTAACAAAGACAAATAACCTCAAAACCCTACAAGAAATAAAAACCAGATAAATGAGAGGCTAAAAAAGTGCAAACGAGTTAAAACTCAAACTCAACACAAGAGCACTATTCTACACAAGAGCCAAGAAGCTCAATCAATGCAACACAATGCAATCTTACTCTCAAATTTGCTCTCACATGAGTGAAATGAATGTTCAAGATAGGAGAAGGCTTGCTGCAACTCAAGTGTATGGAAATGAAATGCCAAGAGAGGGGGCAAGCCTGCCTTCAAGAGGGTATTTACAGCCTCACCAAACAATCTAGCCGTCGGAGGCTTGCTGATCCTAAAATCAGGCATGCAGACTTTCGGCGTGCATGATGCGGACAATTCAACTCCGAGTCTAACAATCACAACTGTAGCATTTAGTGCCAAACACTAGCCTCTTACAGTGATATACGGACGGTATGCAATGCATCAGCAGGGAGGGCAAATGCAAGTGCTCCTATCAGTTTGCCCGCATGAAAGACTGACGGTCTGCACTATTTTTTTTAAGAACATGGACAATAAGGGCCTATGCTTCACTAACCTAGCTCAATCATTCAAAAATGTAATTTTGAAGCAGTAATGCCATGTTCAACATCTCAATATATTTAAATTTCTAGTGTTGAACCATGCACGCCTAATCTCCAATATTTAAGCAGCGTCAATTAGGTCGAGCAAACTGTAATGGAATTATAAGGTTGCCTGTCCCAAGCCCTTTTTCTATACTATAATCAACACTATCTCGTTTAAAGTGATCTTAAACTTGTCAAATCTTTTCCATTCGGCCCAAAGTCTGTCCAACTCAAAACAATCTCTGAGACCCCTATCCCTATCTTTGCCTCACCTCATGTTTTGGCAAAGAGCAGGCTCAAGTACACACAAACCTGTCGTATGCATCACCAATGTTGAGAGACCATGTGGTCGTGCTCCATGAGAGTGATGAGTAATTGACAAGGGTTTATGTCAGTCGAGTTTGGTTTGAGTGGTTCGGAGTCGAGTCGTTGCGTGGGCAACGGGCTCGGTCGGACTTTGGTCAAACCTGGTCATTTGGGCTTAGGATGGATATTCTAATGTTTTGACAGGTTTGGGCTTCATATGTGGTAAGTGTAATGGTATTTACGCTTTCATGTATCGAGCGGTGCTATGTGACGTGTTTTCTTGTCTGTGTGGCTGCAGGACGTCGAGTGGAGTCGTGGCGAGACACGGTGGACCGGACTAGGCGCAGGTGGCGCTGAGGTCAGAACGGTCAGGATGTGTCGAAGACGACGTGGACTCGAGGTGGTTGCGAGGCGTGCGGGGCAAGGAGCGCGGAAGCTTCCCGGAAGGTGCAGGAGGGGCGAATCGGGAAATTCGCGAGGCTGCACAAGCGGGAGCGGGTGCCGTTGGATTTAGCAGGCGTAACGGGGCGGAGACCCGTTAGCCAAGGCTATAAAAGGAGAGGAGGGGCTGCATGCCCACTTGAGCATTTTGGAGGGAAATAGGGTTTACACTAGTCAAAAGAGGCTTTGGGAAGGGTGTCTCCCCTTTGCTCTTTAGTGGTTGTGAGTTGGTGGAGAGGCAGAGTGTGCTCCCTCTGGTTGTCCTCTTCATCGATGGTTTCTAGGTGATAGAACAGAGTGTGTTCTTCCTCCCTCTTGTGTTCATGAGGTGTGTTCTTGAGTAGAGAGGGAGAGGATGGTTTGAGTGGAGAGTTTGTAATCATTCCTTTGTATCAAGACGGGGTATGGGGACTCCTCTATATTCCTTGTGATGGAATGAATGAAATCTGAAGTTTTCTTCCCGAGCTCTTCTCTGTTCTTCGTTCATTCTTTGAGTGATTTCTTGACTTTTTTATTCTTGAGTTCCTTGTTGCTGAGGAGTACCAAAATGGGTTGCTATGACATGGGTGATGCTCAAAAGTCATTTGACTAGCTAATTCCAAGAGCAAATCAAGTTTGATTTCAGGATTTCATTTTTGGCCTCCCTCTGTTCATGAACTCTGGTTCTAGGGTTTTGGTGCTCCCTGTGTTTCCCTTTGCTAAGTGACTTGAAATTTGGCATGGAGTATTCAGAGGCTATTAGTTAGCTATCTGCAAAATCTCATGGCCAAAGATTCAAGTGTTTGATGGGAATTTGAGTTTTTGGTTCTCTCTCTGAAGCTTCCAGTCAATTCTAGGGTTTTGGTTTATTTCTCTTTTCTCCTCTCAAGTTGGCATGATATTTGAGGTTTGGGCTCCTGAGGTGATTGCTAATATATCCTCAAAATGCCATGTGTAAAGGATCAAAGGTTTAGGAGAAATTGGGATTTTTGTCAAGTCTCTGTAATTTTCAGATTGTGGCCTCAAATCTGAAATTCTAAGGTTTCAGTTGAATTTTTTTTTGTAGTTTGTCTCCTCAGATGTGCTTAGTTTAGTCCCTTGAAGTTTTGTCTTAAAAGGCTTTGAAGCATTTCTTCCCTTCTCTTGTTTTTGGCAAAATTTCTGAAAATCTAGGCTGTAGCATTCCTTTTTTCGGTCATGGCAAGTGCTTGGTTCATTTCGGTTGAGTGCAGTCCAGCTGTAGCACTTCATCTATTTGGACAGTGCTTGATTCAGAGTTCAGCAATCTGCATGATACTTTGAGCAGCAAATTTCCTAAGCTTTCGGTAGCAGTTCCATCCTTGGTTCTTAGTTCCTATTCATTTTTTTGGGGGTCTGCATGCAGCTGTAATCTGCACGTCACCTTGTGCAGCAAGTACTCATTCCTCCTTGCCGAATGCTCTGATTCAGGCTCCCTTGTTAGTCCTTCACTTTAGTGCAGTTCGGCTGGTAGGAATTTTTCGATTTTCTTTGCCGTGGCAGCCGTGACAGCCGGTTTTCCTTGCCGTGGTAGCAATTCTTGCTGGTCCTCTGCCGTGACAACTCTTGCTGCTGCTTCTTTGCCATGGCAGCGATTTCCGCTAATCCTTTTGCCGTGGTAGCGACTCTCTGATATTTTCCTACCGTGTCTTCCGTTTTAGCTCTTCGATCTTTGTAAGCTTAAGTTTATCTTCTTCGTAGCTTTCTAATAGCTACCGGAGAGTTGAGCTTTTGAGTACTTGTAGGGGATAAATTTTTTGTGATCGACATTCACCCCCCCTCTGTCGGCCATTTCGGTCCTTCAAATGGTATCAGAGCCGGTTAGCTCTAATTCATAGATCTTAACCGGTCTCAAGAGCCATGGCGACGGACAAGTACTCCACCAAGCCGCCCGTTTTCGATGGCATGGACTACCCCTTCTGGAAGAGCCGAATGGAGACATACATCCAGGCTCAGGGGTACGCTATCTGGCGGAAGGTGAAAGTACGGTTTGTTGTTCCTGCCGATGAGGACATCAATGTCGGGAACATGACTGATGTCGAGGCGAATGCTAAGGCAAGGAACATCATAATCCAGGGGTTGAGCCGAAGCGAGTTTGATCGCATCTCTCATCTTTCGTCGGCTTTCGACATCTGGGTGACTCTCGATGCATACCATGAGGGTACCACCCAGATCAAGACAGTCCGACAGGACCAGTTCAAGCGAGAATACAACAAATTCGAGATGCTTGCTGGTGAGTCCCTAGATGAGTGCTTTGCGCGCTTCCACAAGATCTTGAGCAGCCTCCGAGCAGTCGGTCTCACATACCCCGACTCGGATAATGCTCGACAGATGCTTGCGGCTCTCGATCTGCGTGTTTGGGAAATGAAAGTGACCACCATCAAAGACACGACAGACCTCTCGACCTTGACTCTTGACGCGCTGTACTCGCGCCTCAAGACTCACGAGATTGACGTTGTCTCTCGTAGGTCGAAGTCACAGTCGATGGCTTTGGTCACAGATCCCACGTTGGCTTCTGGTTCCTCTTCCGCTGGTTCTCTTTGTGGATTCTCCCTTGCTGCTCTCTGTGACGTAACTGATGATCAGTTAGAGCAGCTTGCGGATGAGCAACTGGCCCTCCTTGCCCGAAGGTTTTCCCATGCCTACAAGGGTAGGAGAGACAGAAAGAGAGGCGGACCCGTGATTTGCTTCGAGTGTGGTGGCCCCAACCACATTCGGGCAAACTGCCCCAAACTGGAGAAGGGCAAAGCTGATTTCGGCGGTTCGGGCAAGATCGACTACTCCGACAAGAACCGCAACAAGAAGCCTCCAGTTCAGATGCCGGGAAAGAAGAAGTTCCGCAACTTCGGGAAGGCCAAGAAGCTCTTCCACCGCGTCCTCACCGCTTTCGACGACCTCGACCTCAGCGAGGTGGAGGGATGGAGCGACGACGACGGGACGGGTGACCAAGAGCCCAAGGATGGCGGCGACGACTTCTCCGGCATGTGCTTCATGGCCCTCGAAGGCGAACTCAGCGACAGCGAGCTGTACTCCGACTCAGACGAGGTAAGTCCCACCTACGACCAGCTCAATCAAGCTTTTCTTAAGCTAGGTGGTTTTCATGCTAGAGCTAGAGCTAGGTGTACTGAGTTGGAGAAGGAGATAGATAGATTGTCACTAGAGATTATTGCTCTTACATCTGATCCTCCTAGTGATAATTGTGATACATGCTTTGCTTTGCTGGCTGATTTGGAGAAACTAAGGACCTCGCATGATAGTTTGTCCTCTGAGCTTGATATTGTTAAGGTGGAGAACATTAGTCTGCTTGCTGAGCTTGAGATGAGTAGAGTAGCGCCTATTTCATCTACTACTGTCGAGACTATTGCATGCACCTCATGTGAGGATAAGGACAATGCGTTTAGAGGTCTTTACACCATGCTGTTAGATCTGCCCGAGTCTTGTGAAAACTGCAATAGATTGAAGATGAACCTAAAACGGGCAGATCACAAGATTGCTGAGTTGCGTGCTTCATTGCTTGAGCCCATTGATTCATGTTTGAACTGTCCTAAGCTAACTGCTGAACTTGAATCTGTCTCAAAACAATTTCAAGAAATGATTGACACTAATATGAAAATGGCTCAATTTGCGACTAAGGATCCTGTTAGCTCACCTTGCACTAGCTGTGATAAACTAAAACTTGAACTCATTGCTTTGAATGACAAATGTGTGAAGCTAACTAAGGACCAACTAGTGAAGGCACCAACTGGTTGTGATGTGATTGCTGCTGAGGGGGAGAAGCCCCAGGGTAAGGTAGAGACGCTTAGCGACGCGAACCAACTGGCTAGCAGTAGGACTGTCCATTCAGAGTCGGCTGTGCGTGCACAAGCCATTCTTTCCTCTGCTGTTGGTTCTTCATCTGCTCCCTTACCTCCTGCTGTTCCCTCTTCCCCCTGCTCTTCTTGCATCTCTCTCTTTCGGGAGTGTCAGTACCTTATGAACACTCTCGAGAGATTTGTAGGCGGCAAGAAGAAACTTAATCTTATTCTGGACCAGTCTAAAATTTGCAAATTTAATCAGGGTCTAGGATATGATTATTATGAGGACATGAGGAAGCATCCACCTGCCGTGCTCAGACCCATAGCACCAGGTGTGATCGAGACCGAGCCCAGGACCGAGAAAGTCCAATTTAAGTCAGCGGGCTATGTCCAGGGGATTTCTGACAGCAAGGTGATTGCTCCTGTTGCTTCGACCTCTCAGAAGGCGAAGCCTGACCGTGCTACTTCTACCTCTCCGAGGATGAAGTATCACTGCACCTTCTGTCAGAAGGATGGACACACGGTTGATCGATGCTTCAGGCGCGCCAAGATCGCGCGTAGAGACCGTGTTGAGTCTCTTAGGGGTATTCAGGGTCAGCCCCAGATCCTGAGTGCACCTAAGACCAACACGAGGTCTAGGTTTGCTCCTGTTACGGAGTTTGGGCAGCATCGAGGACTTGGTTTTTCTGAGTCTTCTGTTTTTCGTCCTCATGCTGCTTCTGGTCGTGACTTCCGCCGTCCTGAGGGTAGATCTCGTTTCCCCCATCGAGATAGCTACCCGCGGCGTGATCAGCGTGTTGCCGGTGTTCGGACTCGCTCTCCCGTAGCAGTCGGACCCCGCAACAGCTTCAGGTCTGCTCACAGACCTTCTGCTTTGAGTGACAGAGAGCGTAGGGTAGATAGAGGTCAGTCGTGCTTGACTACTTCATCTGCTCGACGTGTTGTTCAGTATTGGGTGCCAAAATCTCTCTTGATTTACCCCAGTACTGAGACTTTACTCTCTGTTTGACTCAGGTTCGCCGGGCAGGGAAGGGAAAGGTTTGGCTCGTAGACTCCGGGTGTTCACGACACATGACCGGAGATTCCTGTTGGTTTTCTTCCCTTGCCCGTGCTCCAGGTGATGAGACGATCACCTTCGGAGATGCTTCATCTGGGCGCGTCATCGCCAAAGGTACTGTGCGCATTAATGATTCTTTCATTTTGAAAGATGTAGCCTTGGTTAGTAAGCTGCAGTACAATTTGCTTTCAGTTTCTCAGCTTACCGATGACGGTTTCGAGGTGAGTTTTAAGAAAAATGCTTGTAAAATTCTTGATTCTTCGGGTAGTCTGGTTTGCGGGATTTCTCGTTATGGGAGGATCTTTCGTGCTAATTTTTCTGAGTCTTCTGGCGATCCTCTCAGGTGTTTAGTTGCTTCTGAGTCCCGCGACCTTTCTTTCTGGCATAGGAGACTTGGTCATATAGGCTTTGATCATTTGTCCCGAGTTGCTTCTGATATTCTAGTATAACAGACGGTTTTATAATAAAACCCGTCTGTGATACGTTTCCCGCCTTGCAATCCCTCAAAATTTCATATTTTCCCGCTTAAGTCCGAGTATGGTTCAGTTTTGAGACACCTTCAGTAAAACGGGCATAACTTTTGCATACGGTGTTCGTTTTCGACGTTTTTATACTCGTTGAAAAGCTAACGACGAGCCCGATCCAAAAAACAACCAGCTTGTGCCAGTCACTCTCCAAGACCCCGAAAATCGGCCATCTTTGGACCTAAACCTGCGTCGCAAGTTTTTGGTTTCTGTTTTTGCCCTTTTTCTTGGTTTTATTTTTGGAATTTGGATTTTTCTTCAACTGCAAAGTTATAGATCTCGTCGAAACCTTTCAAATGAGTATATATAAACTATATAAACCTTTGCTATTTTATCTTTTCAGACTAGTTGTTTATATTGCATCGGTATATAAACTTTGTGCTCCAATTCACAGACGGTTCTATATATAGAACCGTATGTGATAATCTGACCGCTGGGCCCGTCAATTCTCAGCCCCATGAATCGTAGCTCCGCCTTTCCATTCCCGCACCAAAAATTTCGAATTCCCACCTCTCCCTCCCTCTCCCTCCCCTATAAATATAACCAAAATCCAGCCTCTTTGCTGGTCTCCTCTTCATTGCTGTCCTTTTCCTTGTTGTTCTCCTCCTTGCTGTCCTCCTCCTTGCAGACGACGCAGAAGCATCTAGCTCGTGCCAACCGGGCAGACGCTCAATCAACGCCGACGATGGTGGTCGTCAAAGATATTCAGCTCATGTGTTGCATCAGGGGCGAGAGGGGCGAGAAGGCATAGATGATCTTTGCTTGTTGTGTAACCTGTCTGTGATGATGTTTTTGAACCATCTATGATGACCTTTTCTATTGTAGTGACATTGTAAAGAACCACGTAGAACCCTGCAACTGAGAGCTGGACTGTCTGAGGAAAGCCACGTACAGCCGTGAATCTTTTCTCTCCACTAGTAGTGTGCCCGTGCTAACGCTACGGTAAATTGCATAGGTTTACTTTATTTTGAAATCGTGTCTAGCTAAATTATGTTAATTAGTTTTAGAAGGCAAATTTTTTAGAACCTTGTATCCACCCCTCTAGTTAGTTATCTTTGATCCTACAACGAAAGACTGGGAGAGTCAGAGAGGAACGAGGATAAGAGAGCCGAAGAGGAATGAGGATGGGGAATGCCGAATGCAGATCGCCAGATCAGGACGGGGATGGGGGAGGAATGATGACTGTGATCAATGGAGAGTGCGAGTTGAGTGAGGACGGGATGGGACGACATGTTAGTGGGCTGGTCGGCTGGGCCTGGCTTGGGGCATGGGTGACTATGGAGAGTGGACATGAGCCAAGTTGGGTTCGTGAGCGGGCTCACGAGCGGATCGAGCTCGGCTCGTTTTTTTGTGAGCTGGGAATGGGGCTCGGCTCGGCTCAAAAATTCACGAGCCCGAGCCGAACCAACTCGCGCTCGTTATAAACCGAGCCAGCTCACGAGTCTCAAGCTAATTTTCAGCCCTACATATGTCAGTCGCACTTTCAACATGCTTCTTTACAAACTTCAGCAACCCTTAAATTCGTAGACCGTTTTGCCCCCGAGAGGAGGATGTAATTCCCACTTTCCCAGCACATGGGCAGCTGGGGCAGTATAGTCCATTCGCTAAATAATAATTGGAGGAGCTTGTCGCCACGTCTGGGTCCATGTGTACACTCGTTCATGGCGCTGACATTCCGATTCGGGTGGCGCGTTACTGACGCAGCTAAATTTCTCTTTCCTTTTCACAAATATTGAACAGCTCAATGTAGATGAAAATTCACTCTATATATATATATATATATATATATATATATATATATATTGCACGACAGTACACAAAAACGTTTCACATTACTGCTTACATAAACTGAACTCCCTGAGCCTAAACTGCTACTGAACTCGAGCTATTTTTGCTTCCTTTCTTCCTTTCAGATCCTGTATGCTAAATGAGCAGCCAGCTCATTCTTACACAATGGAAGTAACAATTTACTACATTTCTTCACTTTCGATGTATAGTATTCTCCTGTGCTAACCGAAGACATGGCATCTTTTCAATGGAAACTTGATCGAAACGACGAGCTGATATAGAACACTGCAGGTTCTTTGACACACATCTTCACATTTTAGCAGCTGTAAACTTTGGACAGATTGCTGATTTCACTTGCATGCATTGCAAATGCTATGTGGAGCAGAGTCGCTTCGGACCACGGTCTGCCGATGAACTGAAGCCCGATGGGAAGCCCGCCTTTGTCATACCCAACCTGATAGATTGATCACCAGTTTTGCCAGTCATGTTAAGCACTGTGTAGATAGATTTTATATCTGCAGAAAGTAGAACAAGTTCAGACATCTGTTAACATGACGGTTATGGCCGGCAAACCGAGGAAGTTCCCTGCTATTGAGTACCGGATCAACGCAGCTTTGGTTGAAACAACATGCCAGAGTTAGCTTACATGTTGCGTGCAGTTACTGAAATATTTTCTGAATTCTGGTTCGTTACCTCCGTTTATGTAGTCGAGTTCACCGCTGTTTAGTGCGTCATCTTGCAGCGTGTAGGCAGTCACACTGAAGATGGAATTGGTAATGAAGGATGAGTACTACATTTTAGTGACAAGTGATGCATGTGTGGCTAATTCGAGTGACGAAAGCTGAAAATACCCAGTCATTGGTGAGATGATGACATCTGCTGTCTTGAAGATCTCCTTGTGGAAGTACATCTGACGGTTCCTGAATACATGTTTTGCAGTTCGATCTTACTGTGTCTAAGATATTTGTGCAATATCCTAAGAAATCAATTACAGTTCTAATGTTGATGGACTCTTATCTGAAAAAAAATGATAGCTCACCGGAGTCGTTGCGAATTCAGGTAAGAATTACATGAGCTGTCACGGATTTCTTGACAAAATTATCACTACATTTCTTTCTGTCAATCCACTTTAGAATATTTCTTACCTCCCAGCCATAGTGTGTGTGCAGCATCTGAAGAGCTTTGTCACAGCAGCTTCTGATGTCCTCTGCACTGTCATTAAACCATTGTTTTTTGTCGCAGTGTTAGCACAATGTTCAGAGTCCCTTATCATATTGGCTTGCAGTCCCACTAACCTTTGCATATTTTGCTAGTTTGATGTTATTAATGGACATTGTAGACTTCAGCGAAGGCAGATTCAACTCAGGCTGCAAAACAACTCTGTCAGTAACCTCGTAGTATATTGCCCGTGCATTGCAACGGAATCCAAAAAAAGATGATACATAAATATAAGGATCCTGAACCATATAATAAATATCAATATCAGCAAAACAATCATGTGTATTTTCACTCACTGTATTTTCTCAGTGCTACCTCTAACAAAATTTCAGAATTTTCCCAACAACGCAAATGAACAGTGCCTTAACTCCCAAAAAGGTTTTGGTATTAATACAATGCAAGGATTCTAAGCATGAGGAACCTCATGATAAATAGAACATGAAGAACCTGTTGCTTGGTTATCACTTTATCAATACACACGATGATTTGCATTTCTTTTTTCCCTAAAAGATCATTACAGTTTGCAGTCATCAGAACATTGTTGAGGTTTGGAGCTAAAAGAAGCTAGCGATGAAAAGAGAAGAAATGTGACATTACATACAATGGAAGGGGACAATTAAGACGATGGAGTCCTTTCCATGTCATGGAATAGGTTAAGGTAACCGACATAGTTCCCTAGATATAAAGCGAAAAATCTAGCAGGCCAAAGGAACAACGGCTGCAGGTCACATAGCAATTTAGAATAGCCACAAATATAGCAAGTATCATGACATGTTAGTGTGATAAAATAAACACAGGTATTTTAGTAAACACTCATTTTTCTGTTGACATAAGATAAATCTATAACTAAAGCATTAGATAAAACCTAAAATAACTGCCACTACCAAAAAGGTACAGAATGCAACAACATGTGTTGTTTATAACTGGAAATGCATGTCACATATAAAGCAAGGATTTATCATCTTCATCTATACAGGGCATCCTATAACAAACCACAACAAAGCCCTAAACAATATGATGGAAATCTATGCAAGCCATTTGCAATCTTCTTTGTAAGTACGAATCCTACATTTGTGCTCCAGATTATGGAAATGCAGATACCATGATGCCATGAATGATTTTTTTTTCTAAGGACTCTCGCGGTCGCACCTCATTTTTGAACTCGTAATATGTGAGGTCTCACTAATTATCTTATTCTGCGCGCGCACACACACACAAGAATACAAATCATAGTGGACTAACAAAGACTAATCACAACATCCTCTTAGTAATAAAAATACCGGACATATGATGCATTTGACGTCATGTACTATAGATCTATTCACTTCTAGATCTGGTTTTGTGGTTTACACAAACTTCGATTGAGACACTCTGTTTACACACACTTCGATTGAGACACTCTACAAATGGCTAGACAAACACAACAACTTCTAAGATCAATATATCCATAAGCCAGAAATGAATGGGTAGATGAAACAAAGCTTAAATTTGGACGCTCAACGTGAGTGAAAATTGGACAAAGAAAGAACTACTCTATCGAAATAGAACTCACAGGGTAAAAGATTACAATAACCCGCAACCATGCCAAATAAAAATGTGACTAAAGCTCTATCGAAATAAAGCTCTATCAAACCATGCCAAATATCCATAAGCCAGAAATGAATGGGTAGATGAAACAAAGCTTAAATTTGGATGTTCAACGAGAGTGAAAATTGGACAAAGAAAGAACTACTGTATCGAAATAGAACTCACAGGGTAAAAGATTATGACAGCCTGCAACCATGCCAAATAAAAATGTGACTTAAGTGGCCAACACCATTACATGCTAAACGAATTACACTTCTCCATGGAATAACCTACAGGGCAGCAGCAATGGCTATGTAAATTAATATCACTCTTTGCCCATGGATATAATATGCATGTCCTATACACCTGTTTTTTTTACATGTGGGAAAAAACATGGATGTAAAGAAATTTCGTTGTATATTCAGCCTTGACAAACTATCCCTTAAGAGTAAGATGCATCCCAAACAATAAAAATTTGCAAGTGTTAGGACAGTCTGTATATGAGATTAGTTGTTATAAAGTGACAGTCTCTCCTTTTCCATACTAAGAATGTAGATAACATAAGGATAAAGGATGATTGTAGGAAAACAAAACTTGCATCTCCTTTTGGTAACACAATCATATCAGCAGCTAAGTAGGAAAAAACTATAAAACATAACAATTAACAAGGCACATGATTCAAAGTACTGCAAGATGTGGCAGTGAGAAAAAACCTGCAGACGATGCACTCTCTTTGTCAAATCATGAACTTCATCCAAAGCTCTTTTCTCTGACTTCACTAAAATCTCTTTTTCATGCTTTAAAATAGATACCTAGAATATTGGAAAACTATGTTAGGATTCAGTGTCTTAGAATTATTTGAGGGATGTAATAAAATCCAACACCTCGATTGAGAGCTTCCTTGAGTTTTCATCTAAAGCTTGCATAGAATCTGAACTCCCTCAGAGTCTTTTTTCGTAATCAACTACTAAATGCATCAGCTCCGCATTTCTGAGCGAAACAGAATTAGCTTCTTTCCTCTGTATTTATGAGTATGAACTAAATTAGGGTAAAGCATATCTGCATTTAACAGAGTTGTCTTCTCCTATGAAACTAAGCATTCATGATGTCATTTCAGTGTGAGGAACAGAAATATGAAGAAAACAACATTACAACACACAAAAGTAACATGATGTTCAAGCTCTGCGGCAAATCCATTAAGCCGATCTTGAGCAAAATCAGCTTCAAGCACTGCCTTATCACGCTCAGATCGCAAAGACACAAGCTCAGTCCTAAATGAATGATAATAACTAATTAGTATTGATCAAATATTCCAAGTAAAACCAAAGAGAGTAGCACATAATCAACCTCGATAAGTAGGCCATCTAAAACGATATAAAATAAGCAGCAATTAGAAATGGAAGCATATGCAAACTTAACAGTGTACCTGATTTGGTGTGAATCCAGTACATTCAAAGCTCCATGCACATGTTTAATTATAAGGACCCAACCTCAACGCAGTTGGCTAGTAAATATGGTAAAACCATAAAAGGCAGCTTTCGCATAGTGCTTTTCATAATAATTTTTGGAAACAGTAAATATTTATATGTCACAAAAATTACAAAGACGAAATTATGCATCGCAAGCTGTAAACCAAAATGCCTAAAAATAAGTTCCAGGAAGCAACCACGTAGCATATGCTGTGACCACCCACCCACTAAGAGCTTATTGTATTGCTTCCTAATCACCACTCTTCTTGTCCAATGATAGAAAAAAAATAAAAATATTCTCAAGATTTTTAGCTATAACTACTATTTGTATACAACAATCAATGTATGAAAGCAGATAAAATCATAAAAAAACACCTCAACTTAGTCAACTCTTCATCGAGGCTTCTGGCCCGCTCAGAGACATGCTCATAAGCTTTCTTCGAGACATCCTGGACAAGATTAGATAGAGTTTACAATGAGAACATTCATCAAAACTACGGTATTCTATGGGCTTTATAACCTGCATCACTGAGAAAATACCTGTGATCCTTCAAATAGAACCATCAAGTCCTTACTGCCATCATCTAGAGAACAAAAAGAAAACCATAACATAACAGTAACATGCATGCCACCCCACACAAATGACAGACATTTAACCATATAGTCTTCTGAACATAAAAGATCATAAGAATAATAGAGTGAACCTTGCAAATTATTGGATACGGGTTCAACATTAGAGCGAGTCTTCTGTTGTTCTTCACACAGCTTCCTATACATCGCCACCTACAGAAATAATCAACTGTATTAGGGTTGATGTCACATGCAGTTTGTAATCAACTATATTCAATCAAAAGAATTTCCATGTCCAGGCGAGGAGAATATATATGACGTACAGATCTATGAAGAGATTCAATCATTATTGCTTGTTCTTCAGATTTCTTCATCACTTTTTCAACTCTGGATGCAGCAACATCTGTAATTCTCTTCAACTCAATTTGGAAGCTCTCCTAAAAATGACACAAAAGGAACGTTGTCGGAGGATGGGCGGAGGAAGTATACGGCCTTGAGTTGAGGTGCGCCATGGCCTCCCTGGAGCTGGAGGCGTTGTCGACCGTCTCCACGAGGAACACCTCCTTCCGCAACAGATCCGATTGGCTGTACACAACGCTCACCATCCCGACCTGGAACGAATTCGCGGACCTGGTCAGAGAAGATTGGGTCAGATCCGACATTTCAGGAGGCGACGGCCGCATGGGGGAGGGCGAGGCGGCGGCGCGTGGGGGGCGGAAGAGGAGGCGGTGCGGGATGGGGAGAAGGAGATGCAGGGTGGGGAGGGAAGGAGGCGGTGGCGGGTGGGGAGAGAAGCAGGCGACGGCGGGCGGGGAGGCAAGGCCGCAAGGGAGCTCGCGTACCTCCTCCTTCTCGGCGGCGGCTGCCGCGTCCGGCGCACAACCGGCGGCGGAGGTGCGGATCGCGGATCTCTGCGGCCCACCGCCCCAACGACTGCTGGCGCACGCCGCGGAACCGCACGGCCAGCCTCGCCCCAGACTCCTCCCTCCCCGCCTCCATCACACGGCGCTTCACGCCCGCCATCCCCCTTCCCCTCTCCCTCCGCGGATGCGGTGGCAGCGGCGCCTCGTCCTCGCTCGACGACGAGTTAGTGGCGTCGGCGTCGCGCACGAGGATCCGCACCATGCGTCCCTGCGGCGGCGCCTCCCCCACCTCCACCGGCCCTGCGGCCAGCTCCACCAGGCTAGGGTTTGGATCTCTGCGGATGCGGAGGGGTGGGGGGAGGAGGAGGCGGCGGCGGCGCAGGGTGGGGAGGAGTAGGCGAGGGCGAAGCGGCGAATGAGGGAGGGGAGGAGGAGGCGCCGGCGCGTGGAGGGCGGAAGAGGAGGCGGTGCGGGATGGGGAGAAGGAGATGCGGGGTGGGGAGGGAAGGAGGCGGCGGCGGCGGCGGGTGGGGAGGGAAGGAGGAGGCGCCGGCGCGTGCGGGATGGAGGAAGGGAGAGCAGCGGCGCCGATCGGAGGAAGAGGATGAGTGAGCGGAGTGTCGGCGCAAAGAACGCGAGGAAAACGGGGGAGAGAAACATGGGGAGGAGGAGGCCGCGAGCGCGCGTCTCTGTTAATGATGTGCATGATCCGGATGATTTTGGCCTTAGGATCTTCAATGAGTAAGAGAAGAAGCCTTGAGAAGAGATCCAAGCCATTCATTTGTATGAAGTTGGATTACTTTGGTACACAAATCTGGGTGGACTTAGATTAGGCATGACTGTGGGGGTGGTTGAGGGGGGTGGATTTAGTAAAGAAAATTTTGGTGTATTATAGAGTAGGGTAGATCAGGTGTTCTATGTAATGTTTGGTGGAAGTAATTGAAAACAGGAAAGAAAAATGACATAAAAAATGGCAGATGCACATGCTGCTCACAATGTATGGCACATGCCAATGCATATGCACTGCAAACCTGCGACAACACAAGAATACTACCCAGCTTTTTTCCAACAATCCGAGAAGGTAGTCATGCATACTGACACAAGTAATTGCTAAAGAATCTAGTCAGCAGCAAAATTAGAAGCCTGGATACAAAAAGTAAGGAGTGACTTGGTATAGGTCTTTGTATTTTATGCTCACCACTCATCCTACAAGTGGGAATTGGGGAGTGGAAAAAATTGATAAACTTTGTGCAGCTGAAAATCAATTGTACCATAGCCATTCCCACTCCCCCAAAAAACTATTTTATTATTCAAAGAGAGGAAATTGAACTAATGAGGCAGAGGCATACTTCTCTGTCATTTGGCATTTCAATGCGCTTCTCCAGCAAACCAACAAGCTTACGAACACATTCTTCATCAGCAAACCATTCATCATGCACCTTACTAACACTCCTGAAGGGGGACATTAAAACAAGAAAGTGGAATTAACAACCAACATAAATAACAGATCACCACCTTGTGCACTGCATCCAGACGGCAAGAACAAACGAAGTAGCACATTTAGGCAAGTAGTAATTAACTTTATACAGACTATCGAGTGTACTACCATTAACGGGCCAAAGCAGTAGGAAATAATCTTCCATAAATAACCACGCCATACCCCTCGATACTATAAGCTAAAGATAAATCACAACTCTGTAAACCTAATTTGCAACATTTTTGCATATTAATAACCTGCCTCTTTTCTTATTGAAATTGGGCAAATCAAAATTACCTCGGCGAAGCGCGCGTCGGCGGCGGTGAACTGGCGCCAGAGGTCGGCGAGCGGGACGGCGG
The DNA here is from genome assembly GCA_017311315.1 of Dendrocalamus latiflorus. Taxonomy (NCBI): domain Eukaryota; kingdom Viridiplantae; phylum Streptophyta; class Magnoliopsida; order Poales; family Poaceae; genus Dendrocalamus; species Dendrocalamus latiflorus. Next base: position 24,488,502 of record CM029671.1, on the reverse strand, counting down.
CGTAGAGGTAGTCGAAGAGCGCGGCGCGGGCGGCGGCCACGTAGGAGGAGGAGGTGGGATCGTCGTTGTGGAGGAGGAAGGCGACGCGGCCGTCGGGGAGGTGGGAGAGGGAGAGGAGGTGGGGCCCCACAGCGCCAGTGAAGCGGAGTGGGGAGAGGGAGGTGCGGCACCAGAGGAAGCTCTGGCCAGTGGGGAGGGTGAGAGGGAGGGAGAGGTCCGCGGCGGAAAGATCTTCTTGCGCCTCGGCGGCTGCGGCGGCGAGGGGGAGGCGGCGGCGGGCGGGAGAGGGGAAGGGGAGAGGGGAAGGAGGCGGGCGGCGGCGCGAGAGGGGAAGGGGAGAGGGGAAGGAGGTGGGCAGCGGCGCGAGAGGGGAAGGAGGCGGCGGCGTTCCTGAGGGGCGGAGGGAGGCGCGCTGGCGTGAGAGGGGAAGGGGAGAGGGGAAGGCGGCGGGCGCGAGAGGGGGATGTAGGGAGGCGGCGGCGGAGATCTGGAGGGAGGCGGGGGTGCTGAGGGGCGGAGGAGGGCGGCGCCGGGAGAGGGGAAGGAGGCGGCGGCGGCGGTGCTGAGGGGCGGAGGAGGGCGGCGCCGGGAGACGGAAGGGGAGAGGGGAAGGAGGCGGGCGGCAGCGCGAGAGGGGAAGGGGAGAGGGGAAGGAGGCGGGCGGCGGCGCAAGAGGGGAAGGGAAGAGGGGCAGGAGGCGGCGGCGACGGCGTTCCTGAGGGCGGAGGGAGGCGCACGGGCGTGAGAGGGGAAGGCGGCGGGCGCGAGAGGGGAAGGGGAGAGGGGACGGCAGCGGGTGCGAGAGGGGATGCAGGGGAATTTCGAACAGATGTGTTTCAATGATGTGCATGATCCAAATAATTTTGGCCTTAGATCTTTCAATGAGTAAGAGAAGAAAGCTTGAGGAGAGATCCAGACCATTCATTTGTATAAAGTTGAATTACTTTGGTACACAAATCTGGGTGGACTTAGATTAGGCATGACTGTGGGGGTGGTTGAGGGGGGTGGATGTAGTAAAGAAAATTTTGGTGTATTATAGAGTAGGGTAGATTGAAAGCAGCTATTTATGTACGACTGTCCTGCACATAAGACAGCAACCCTAACTCTTAAAACGACGTGACAACCGCAACGCGCCGCCCTACACTCTCGCATCGCACGTACGCGCTCCCCGCCATGCCGACGCTCGGCATCGCGCCGCTGCTAGACGCCTACTTCCGCCGCCGCTTCGCTGCGGCGGGCCTCGTCCGGACGGCCGTCCCCCTCGACGGCGGCGCCACCACGGTCCACTGCTGGCGCTTCCCGCCGAAGGCGAGCGAGGCGCTGCCCGTCCTCGTCCTCCTCCACGGCTTCGGCCCACCGGCCACGTGGCAGTGGCGGCGCCAGGTGGGCCCGCTGTCCCGCCGGTTCCGCCTCGTCGTGCCGGACCTCCTCTTCTTCGGCGGCTCCAGCACGGCGGCCGCGGACGCGCGCACGGAGGCCCACCAGGCGGAGGCGGTGGCGAAGCTCGTGGCGGCGGTCGTCCCCGCCGGCGGCACCCGCGTGTCGGTGGCCGGGACCAGCTACGGGGGCTTCGTAGCGTACCACGTGGCGAGGCTGCTGGGGCCCGCGGCCGTGGAGCGGGTGGTGATCGCGAGCTCCGACCTGCTCAAGGCGGAGGCCGACGACCGCGCCCTGCTGCGGCGCGGCGTCGCCGAGCGCGTGGAGGACGTGATGCTGCCGCGCACGCCCGAGCGGATGCGGCGGCTGCTCGAGCTCGCCTACCACCGCCCCCGCCGGTTCACGCCGGGGTTCGTGCTCCGCGACCTCGCCCAGGTAACGTACACCCGTTCTTGCACTTTTGTTCCACGCATTATTGTCTTGATGCTTTTTCTCCGACCGTCATTGCCATTTGCCTGCATTTAATTACCTCAGAACTAGGTAGATGCAATCGAACAACTTGCGATCAAACTCTATCGTACGTTGGTGTCCTTCCGTGCTTGTCGTGCAGGTGAGGAGAGTTCTTGGTCATGCATCTGGGTTGGATTGGATGCATGGTCTATGGCCTCCAATTAGGTCACGACATGGCAGTGCCACGTAGTGCTGTGTATCAACGTACGAGTTGATTCTATTAGCATGGAGAAAGATTGACAATCACCTCTGCGTCCTGATCAGGGGTGACTGATCACCGAGCTTGTCCTTGGAAGCTTCAGTCTGAAGCGTCGAGAAAGATGCATCCGTTTCTTTCTCTCTTCTTTTTCCCAACCGCCGCGCTTGCTAGCTGCATATCACCAATTTCCTAACCGTTTTTCCGGCCGTGCCGTTCTTCCAGTCAATTCCGAGCGGCCGGTCCAGCACTTCCACAGATCCATCCATCCGTGCTCGTGCAGATTTAAGCAAGTGTTGTTGGAGCCATGCACCCACATTGTGTGTTTCAGCCTGTCAGATAGTTGACAACTTTGGTTGCCATCCAGTTCGGAGGCGAAAGGGCAAGCAGAGGATGCAGGACAGGTCAACGACCTGTGTGTTTGCCTACCTATATCCCAACGAACGACAGGCCTTGCGGTCACCTTTCTCCAACCTTTCTGAAACGAGACTACGAGGGTCCATGTCAAATTTACTCTGCCAACCTTGATGGTTAGAAGGTCGTCTCGTGCTGGCCGGAGACACCATTTAATGGCCGCCATCGCTGCAACTGCAAGTGTAGGTAGTTCTGTCTTTTTCAAGAACAGTCGCAGTCGTCACAGCTGACAGCTCACTTGTACATCTGCTGCTCAAAGCATGGTCATTGTACTTTATGTCTTGTGTTTAGATCAGAAGTACTTATTACTGGAGTTCAGAGGAGTTGTTTTCGTAGCGAATTAGCACAAGGAACAAAGCGGGAAATTTTATCTTGTCATCGTTGTCCAGTTGCAGAAATTAGCATGCAACTCCAACCTTCAGTTTTGTTTGTTAGCAGCAGCTTAATTCTAAGAATGTAAGACTGTACCAGAATTGATTTGATAGTATTCTCTAGTAGTACATACTTATACAAAGAAAGCGTTTTGATGGGAATTAATGAGATATACATTTGATGAACTTGTCCAGTAATGGATATTGGCTTTGGCGCTTCACTTCATCCACCGTTAGTTTTTATCAATATCACCCTTTGTACTTGTTAGGATGTTATTGCTCATGTTAACCATGCTTATTTCAGTTCAGGTGGGCTTTTGCTCACCTTTTTTGCCTAAAAAACACACTACTTATTTGGTAGATTGTTATATCTGATTATGTAGATTACAGTGCTGTATTAACTCTGGGTCAGTGCCCCCTTAGACAGTGGGCTCCAAGCCTCCAACTCAACTAACTTATGTTAAATAATGAGGTCATGCTCAATTATTTCCATTTGAAAGTTGGAACTGATCGACATCGCCATCTACCAGTCTGCAGTTTCAGGCTATGCAGCGAAAATATGGCTGCTAGTGCTACTCTGTGAACAACCGGATGACTTTCTGAACAGGAACGATCATATTAATTGTTGATTTCTTATCAGTCACTGCAAAATTTGTCTGGAGAAATTATTGGATCATTCACTAGATCGCATACGAGTGTCATGTCAGCAAGTACCCAATTGTAACCTTGGCTGTATACAGATTACATCAAAATCTGAGTGGAGAATGAATAGAATCCAACCATCCACTACATATTATCTTTCAAGCTATTATTATCCTTGCAAACAACCTCTTGATTTGAGTAATAGTACCAAATAACGCATGTGTTGCAGTATCTCTACACCGACAAAATAGAAGAGAAGAAGGAACTGATCAAAGGGATAACTCTGGGGAACAAAGATAAGTTCCAGCTTACTCCAATCCCCCAGGTACATTCTTTTTGCAGATAGAGAAGTACAAGAGTGCATTACCATGCCAACTTGCCAAGTTAATTTGGCCTTCTTCTTTACCCAATCTCTATCCCATCTTTCAGGAAGTTCTTGTGTTATGGGGCGAGCATGATCAGATATTCCCCATTGAGAAGGCATTCCAAGTGACAAGGTGAGTACTTGCTAGTCTTACTTGGTTTTAATCTGATTACAAATATGTGCCACATGTTGCATATACCTTGCAATGTAATTTATGCAAGATAAATGCAAATGCAGGCAACTTGGTGCAAATGCTAGGTTGGAAATCCTGAAGAACACTGGCCATATGCCGCAGGAGGAGGATCCAAAGCGGTTCAATGAGGCTCTCCTGAACTTCTTGCTACCAGCTCCGAGTTCATCGTTGTGATGCGATATCGATGTAGATTTCTGGCAAGATAGTTGGAGAGCTCCTAATTTAAGCTGTATTTTACCTATAGTTAATATAGTTCCTTTTTGGTCTGACAATAAGTACCTTCAAGATAAAGTGGGAAAATCATTGATTTATCATTGAGAACACGCACTGTTTCCTGTACTATTTTAGTCCGTGGTCTTGTTATCATATTGAAGCATAAAAGATTTGCATGGTTGATCCTGTATGCCGTACAGAAGCTATGGTAAGATATTGACTTGGATAGTGCACCATTCTCAAAGAATATTTTAGACCCTTGGATAGTGCATGGAGGTCCAAGCACTCGTAGAAAAACCACATTGCAGAACAGAAAAAACCATTACATTTGCTCGACAGCAACTTGAAGAGTATTGACCTGCGAATAATGCATTATAGATTGAGGTTCACATTCGGAACTAGTGAACTTTAGCTAGTGCAATTTGCATAGATGGCATATCACATATTTGCAAATGTATGAGCTGGTCTGCAGGGCATCGAGTGAAATATGATTCGAGTGACCTATGGTTAGTAGAAAACTTTGGGTAATGCAATACGGTATGCTCTCTGTTAAAAAATAACAATGTATACTTGAAGCTTCAAGAGTTAGTCAAAGACCTAACTAGAAACTTGGTGAAGCTAGTTGGCTAGTCGGTAACTAATGAGATATGCATAGCCGACATGTAACAAAATAAAAAAAAAATCTGCAGAACCGACTTGTGTGGATGCATGTAACTTCTAGCTAGTCTTCCATGTGGAGTGCTAACTTGGTCTTTAATTCAGTATATGCGTGTCCAGCTCCAGTTATTTCTAGGTAATATTTAATTGTACTAAATGAATATGGTTAGGTCGGTTGTGTTGGCTATAAAAGGACTAGTCCTCCCTGTACTGGATGTGTGTAAGCCTGAGAGCTTTATGTGTTGTATCCTAGGTGCTATGCTTATATATGAAAGTGTTTTGAGCGCCTCTATGTTCTCTTGCCTCCTCAACTCGAATATCTCCGACAAGTGGTATCGGAGCAGATGGTTCAGGACCATCAGGATCGAGAGGAGTCTTTCAAGCGCTAAAGAAGACTCTGCCAGTGCACAGTCCGGGACTATAAAGCTCGTTGGTTTGGGACCAAATCTTACTTGATGCCGGACGTCAGTCATCATGGCAGATCTTGCTGACGGAAGCAGTGGGATCAAGAAACTCAATAGCCACAACTATGACTATTGGCAGACTTGCATGGAGTCCTACATACAAGGTTAAAATCTATGGGAGGTCGTTGCGGCGCTAAGACAACTCTACCAAAGGAGAATGTAGAAGACTTGCGGAAGTGTCGTATCAAGACTGACAACGCTTTGTTTGTGCTGAAGACAACAATTGAGGAGGACCTACTGGAGCATATTCGTGATGAAAAGCCATCACAGTCAGCTTAGAAGACTCTGGCAAAATTGTTCTCAAAGAAGAATGAGGCTCGTCTCTAGCTCTTTGAGAATGAGCTAGCAGGTATCTCACAAGGCACTCTAAGTATTAGTCAATATATTATGAAAGTGGAAAATATTTGCTGTGAGATATCTCAGCTTGAGCCTGAGGAAATTAGCGAGTCAAGGTGGAAGAGGATCATCATCTATGGAGGTCTTCACCAGCTCGATGGAGGTCACAGGATGCATGTAGCATGCTAGGGCAGCCCGAAGAAACATGCGAAAAAATCTGACTTTTATCACTATTTCCAAGTAGGCAGCAAAAAGTACAGTATATGAATTGTCAGACAGATTGTATAGCCAACTTGTCTTTAAAAAAGGCCAATTACTGAACTACCTATATGGATGAAAATAAGGTATAGTGGTCTGGCCTCTCTATTCTTTTGTAACAAGAAACTTGACAATAGATGACCTGTCCAATATCTATGCTATGTATATGAGGCTATACCTGCTCCCAGCGGATAGCATATTAGCATGCAGCTTGCAACTTTGCATCTGCCAGAGTGAGCAAAGCGTATTATGTGCATAGGGACAGTGATGATAGTTACAGAACTGCAGTCGCGTGTTGGAACTTGGAAGAACTGTGACATGGTTGTGCAACTTGGTAAAGTTTTTTATCTGTTTATTGTATTAGTCTTCTCATGCTTAACGTTTTCGCATGAGTAATTATCCTATTGTTGGTTAAAAAATATATATATATATCCTATTGTGTCCTCTTCTTCGACTATTTCTGGCTTAAATGACTGGATGACATAATCTTGCAACATCAAGCTAGCACAATATAAATCAAACAAACAAACAAACAAACCACAGCAAAGACTTTTGTCCCAAACAAGTTGGGGTAGGCAACACAATATAAATCAACTTTGATATTTTTCTAGCATTTAAATTAAGATTTGCACTTTTCTTCAGCCAAGTTTAATGCATATAACTATTTTTTCATAACTGTGAATGCAGGATTGCAGAATTGATTTAGGATAATTTAAATAATGAGCTCTCTGATGTTGGGGAAAATCGGCAGCTTATAAGTAAATTAGACACACTTGTGGATTGTTTCATAGTTTCAAGCAGTTTTGCTGTTTATTTGGACTAATTTGCATTGGTATGGACTGTTCCATTGTTTAGTGTAATGAAACAACCGTAGAACTGGCAAATATAATTTCGCTGTGCTTGAAAGTTGCTTGAGATCTACATTCCATGTTTCATGTAGTCATAGCACGATAACAATTATTAGAAGAAAATACCATGCTTACTTATTCAAGTTTAAGCAACTGAATAAAGATAGGTCCGTGTCACCAAAATAGCCCAACAGATCAAATTTAAATATCCCAGACTTGTTAAACCCCAGTCATCACCTGTAACACTCTGGGATCACAAAATCACTCAGTTCGATCTAAAAACAGTTACTTCTTTCCAGATCAAAGCTTCGAGTCTTCGACTCTAATTTAAAATAGATAATCTGGGATTTCCACATGGGGCAACCCCTAAAGATCTGCCACTTACTACTACAATGGCTTGTCATTGATTCCTTTATTGTTGTGGCTCCTTGGTGGAAGGCACCAGAAACATAGCACAAAATTACAAACATGCAAATTTGGGGGCAACCAAGCAAAAATAAACATCACAAGCAATTCAAGAGTTGTCCAAGCAAAAGTGATCGTTCTAATTCTTAGTTCAGGCACAATCCTTATCCATTCCAAGAATCAATTCCCAGTCTCACAGTAATCACAAGGAGTGCATTATTCCCAAATGAACAACACAGTTGCACACCGAAGCCAAACCTCTCAGAGGCTCGCCGGCGACCCCCCAGCAGATCCCACGACGAAGTCCAGCAGCAGCACCTCATCGAGCAGCGGCCTGACCACGGCCTTGGCCTCCTCCACCTTCCCGTACCCCTCCACCGCGTCCAGCTCCTCCACGCTGTCGAACACCTCCACCATCCCGAACTGGTACCCCTTAGCCCTCACCGGCGAGAAGTTCTCCCCGAAGCTCACCTTGGCGCCCTTCGTCTCCCCGGCCGCCGCGGTCGCCTCGGCCACCTTCTCCACGAGCTGCCCGACATCCACCCCCTCCTTGACCTTGGCGAGCGTGAGCCGCACCGCGGAGCCGGGGACGATGGGGGAGGACGCCTGCGCGGCGTTGACCCAGTCGACAGCAGTGGTGTCGAGCGCGTTGGGGAGCACGTGCCCCTGAACAGCGGCGACGTGGGCTGGGTGCGCGGCGTAGGCCGCGAGGTCAGGCTTGGTGGCGTAGCGGGAGTGGAGGAGGTGGGTAGGGCCGAGCGCCTCCGCAGCGGGGGAGCGGAGGCGGAGCACGGGTCCCGCGTGGATGTAGGACACGCCCGGGACGAGGGTGGAGAGCGCCTGCAGCGAGGAGACCATCGCCGCGGCAGCGCCCGAGGCGGCCGCCTCAGGGCGGAGCTTGAGGAGCACGATGTGCTCGATCGGGGCGGCGACTGCGGGGTTGGCGGCAGCGGAGGAGGACATGGCGGCGACGCGGACGGCGGAGGGTTTGAGGCGGCGTAGCGGGGTAGACAGGGGGAGGTGGAGAGGAGAGTAAGGTGAGGGCGGCTTCGAGGCAAATCATGGTTTGTTTAGTGTGAGAAGAGATGGTTAAAAATGAATTATCTCTCTGTTAAGCATTCTACTGTATTTTTTCCCTAAAAACGTTCTAGATTCACCCCCAAATTCTATACAAACAGTCCATCCCTAACCTTAACATAATGCCTTCACACCCCACTGCCGCCACTCCACATGTCGCTGCCACCACCCATCGTGTCGTCTCCCAGTACCTTGCTGTCATCATCCCGACAAGGGTGTGATCTGCTGGCGTGCCCTCTCTGCCACAGCTGCTGCCTTCTACCCTCTTGCCACCTCCTCCTCCCCGCCGCTTACCTCCAACGCCCCTGCCCCCACCTTTCTTCTCCGTCTCTAATGGCTATCGCCGCCGAATTCGCTGCTCCCCGCCTCCTAATGATAGTCAGTTCTCATCGTCCTTGACGCCCACATCCCTTCCCAAATCCCACGGCTGACGCCTCCACCGCTGCCTCGCCGCCCACTGCCATACCTCCCCTGGCCTCCCTCTAAATTCAGACTCCGGTGAACCAAAACCCCTAACCTAGTGAGCCCTAATCTTAATCCGATGAATCACCACTCTAACTTGCTACCGTTTTCGCCAAAGAGGAAGAAGCCACTGGTCAGAGCACGAATCTCCATGCAAAAATTGCAAGGTCAAAAGTTTGACAATTTTTTCTAAAGAAACATTCGATAGTTTTTTAGTAATTTCAAAAAATGAAAGAGATAGTGACCTGACAAGACTTGGGCCAAGTTGGCTTTTATAATGGTGGGTGAATTCTCTTCACACGGGGCGGCTACGATAGATGGTGCGTGCAGTGTGCTGTGTGCACGAGCATCGTGCTAGCATCCATTGCGTTACGAAAGAAATTTGTAGGGTGCATATTGTCGTGAATTTCTACAGCAGCCGTTAGATCAGGGAGGAGAGTGCCAACCACTTGCTTTGCAAACACATAAACCCGTTTGGAACACAGTCTCTTGTAGGGAATTCTATAAAATTCATGTGTCCCAAACGTTGCCCTCATTTCATTTTCCACGCCCCTGAAAGCTCCCAACTTAAGATATTGGCATCCAATACTGACGGGGAAATTGATACAAACATACTACAAGCTAACCACGAAGACACGGCGCTTTGAATGGAAATTGCATTATTGATACAGGTGAATGACCCCAACAACCGGGGATTTTTTTTAAAGTAATATTTTTATTATAATATTACATGAATATGCCGTCGATTACCAAAATCACAAAAATAATCCTCTGTGACTCTGTCACTATTTGAATTAGCGACATAGCCTTTGTCACCATTTGGATTAGCGGCATAGCCTCTGTTGCTGAACTAATAGATGATAGACCACCACATCGGCGTCACGAGTTCTGTCGTTATTTTTACTGGTGACAAGTAGACTAATCATTAATTGAAATGGCGACAGAAGCCCCACAACTTTAGGCTATATTAACGTCAAAACTGGCCAAAATTCAGAATAAATCAGTAAAAGAGAAAGAGGTGAGAAGGCTAAAGGAGGAGAGGAGAGGAATGGACAGGACAGTAGAGAGGAGAGGAGAACTGAGCGAAGAGAAGAAGTTGATTTCTGCATCCAGAAGTTTGTGCTCTTTTTTATTTGTATATTTCCTTTGGAAACCATGGTAGAATAGCAAACAAAATTATTAGATTTGTCATTGTATTGGGTAGTTGGCAGATGTGTAAATAGATATTTAGTAGCTATTAGTAGTGTACTTCTACGTACGTAGTCATCTAGAGTAGTTTGTGTAGATTTAAACTTTCAGTTTGTAGTGCACCGATTAGTTTTGCAGTCTTAGATCTGGTAGGTAGATTTATTCAGAAAATAAATGATATAATGTGTATTATCCATTATTAGCTTCGTAATGCAGTGGGAAGAATGTACGGTAATTTTGGTTTTTCTAGGATATTCAGGAATAGTTTGATTTGTGTAGGCTTTTTTTTTTTTACAAAATCCCTCATTTGCATGTTTATTTTTTGAGCATTGTGTTTGTTATTTGGTCAACTTCGTGTTTATTTTAACGAATGAGTAGCTATCGATAACATGAGATTTGTTGTTGAATGATTTTAACGAATGAGTTGCTAGTAATACTATCCATGTAAAAGATATTACAATACTATATTGTAAGCTTGTAAGGGTGATATAGGCCCCATTCAAAATGGTTTTTAGCTTTTTAACGTGGTTTTTTCTTCTTTTCTTTTTTACATTATATGTAGATATATGATTTTTTATTTCATTTTTTCTTTATGTTTTTAAATTTAATACCTCAACTAAGAACTAACTACCGCTATAATGCCCTTAAAAAAATTCCACTACGTTGTTTTTGAGCCTCTGCTTCGAACACAGGAAAATTACATAAAAATATCAAAAATAGTATAATTTATTTGACATTTCTATAAAATTCGTCCGTTCCAAATGGAGTATTACTACGTGAGCACTAACGGCCATTGCTCAGGCTTTGTGTAGTGCCTTCGCTGTAGGGGTGGAAAAAAGCTTATTAGTGGAGCTCGTTGTATCGATTCTAAAAATACTTCTAAACTACCAATAAAATGGTATTAGATTAATTTGTGTCTGTTGTGGTTACGGACCAAACAGAGAGAGAGAGAGAGTGGTATGGTAGTAGAGAGTTAGGTGAGCAATTCTTGGAGCTCCCCCCATGGTCTAAATGGCTTATATATATTCACATAGGGAGTATTTTTTTACAGTTATGCCCTTACACCCAAGTATCCCTCTCGAGAGCATTTATGTCATTACACGTGCCCAATTTTGGGCTTTACTACCTTCTAACAGGCCGGCTGGGCATAGGTGGGGCCACCCCTACAAAAGTGTCAATTCGAGAAAAACCAGAGGCGGAGCTGCATGGGCTTGAGGGGGTTCCCAGGAACTCGGGTCCAAAAAAATTTTAGTTATTACTAGTAAACATTCACCCTTTGTGCATCCCCCTTGGCCCAATATGGTGTACCCCTAGCCCAACAAACACCCTCACTCGCCCCTGTCCAGCCCATTCTCCCACCGTCCTATGCTCTCACGCGTGGCCCGTTGCACCCCCCTCCATTTTGCTCTAGCTCCGCCACTGAGAAAAACTTGATAAGACGAGAACGTAACTCGATATTCACCCCTACTTCGTTGTAGAGAGTGAGGCACTCCTGTCAACAAAATTGAAAGAGGGGAATCGCTCACTTGCTAAAACTCCTCCCACCCAGAAGCTTCACTCACACAACAAATCTTCTCCCACCTAACCAGGCAAATCTTATCCACATCACCCCAAGCCCACCAACCATTCCATTCACACAGCACACGCAGGCGTCCATGCTAGGGCTGGAAACGAGCCGAGCCGAGCCGGCTCGAGCCAGGCTCGGCCGAGCTCGGTCAAAGACGCGGCTCGGCTCGTTTTGGAAACGAGCTACGCGGGAGGCTTGGCTCGGCTCGACTGCCGGCTCGAGCCAGCTCGCGAGCCCGACCGAGCCAAAAAGGGTTGCCGCTGCCGACCGAGCCAAAATGGCTCGCAGATGCCCGAACGAGCCATTTTGGCTCGCCGATCGCCCGAACGAGCCATTTTGGCTCGCTGCAGCCGCTCACAGATACCCATCACAGATTCACACAGAGCAGGAGCAGCACAGCAGAAATAAATAATAGTGCATTTCAGATGTAATATTAATAGCATATCAGATTTAACAGCTTGAATGGCTTTTAACAGCTGATATAACAGTGTTGTGCTTGAATGAGCCAAAATGGCTTGAATGAGCCCAAACGAGCCATTTTGGCTTGAATGAGCCCAAACGAGCCATTTTGGCTTGAACTTCAGCAATCGCAGGCAGAGCAGCAGAGAGCATTCACACTTCACAGGGAGCATTCAGCCATTCGCGGAGCACCCCCGTGGAGATGGAGGCCAGCAGAGGCTTGATGGCAGCGCCCTACAGCGCCGGCTTCGGTGGCGGTGACGCAAGCGCGGGGAAGATGCTGCCACCGCGGGGGAAGACGCCGCTGCCGCCGCGGAGACGGGCGAGAGGAGGCGGCGAGCAGTGGCGGTGGGGGCTAGGGTTAGGGGTTTGGGGTGGGGGTGGGAGCGGGAGCTGGGAGCCGGGAGGGGAGGTGGGGGAGGAGGTGGAGGCCGAGCTGGTGGAGGTGAGCGGGGAGGCCACGGCGCTGGAGGTGGGGGTCATGGCGGCGGCGGAGGGGGATGGGGAGAGTGAATTGGAGATGGGAGGGGAGGTGAGATTCCCGGCGAAGCAGTGGGGAATTTGGGGATTCATGAAGTAGGAGGCAGCAGGCACCAGGCAGGAGTCGCAGGACCGCAGGAGTGGGTGGGAGATGGACGAGAGATGCGAGCCAAATAGCTCGTGAGCTGGCTCGCGAGCGGCTCGAGCTCGGCTCGTTTTTTTCACGAGCTAGAAAGCAGGCTTGGCTCGGCTCGAAATTTAACGAGCTCGAGCCGAGCTGGCTCGGCTCGTAACGAGCTCGAGCCGAGCCACGAGCCTCAAGCTATTTTTCCACCCCTAGTCCATGCTGCTTTTCCTCCCTGCTGATCTCTCACTAGATGTCACCACAGCCAGAGTCCACAACCCACTTTCCTCATCTGTGGTGCTCTCTGTGCGCCATCAAGGCCATAGCCGTGAGGCAACGACTGCTTTCGAGCTAGTTGCTATGGGCCTGTGTTGGTTGCCTGCATGAGCGTGACCATGCTGAGTAGAGAAGGTCCTCAGCCGTGTTTCTCCTCAGTCTGGTTCCAGTTGATTTTTTGCATCCGCTTGTGCAGGCTCTCACCCCGATGCAGGCAACCAAACACCATCTCCCTGCATGCGCTGGTGCGAGCCACCCCGATGCAGGCAACCAAGCAGCCTATGTGCACCTGCTTCTCTCTCTCTCTCTCAATCGAGGGGTGTTGAGGTGTTGTGCTAAAGGAGCAGAGCGACATGGCGTCAGATTTGTACAGATCAAAGGGATATGGCGGAGGGCCAGCGATGAGTCACTGGGCTGGCTTGGCCCCACCCAGATCTAGGCATATTGATGATGAGGCTTTGAGCCAGTTGCCTCCTCCCCCTCCAACGATCTTGGCCATCAAAAGTATGCACATAGCCTCAATTTGTTGCAACAAGGTTTTATTTTGTTACAATATGTTCTTATTTTTGTTGACCCAATAAGTTAAATTTATTGTACATTTTTGTTTGCCGATTTTATGAGGTGTTGCATCGGAAGCAAAATATTTGTTGTAAGCTTAGTTGTTGTTTTATTGCAACATTTTTATTTTATATGTGTAATATTCAGCAACAACCAGTACAATATTAGAATTTTTATCAAATATTTTTACTGTATGCGATGATTAAAATTATTATATATATATATTAGAGTAAAGTCCATTACCGGTCCTTAAACTTTTTATGCTGTGTTATCTCGGTCCATAAACTTTTAAAGTATGTCATTCTGATCCTTAAACTTTCAAAGTGTGGCAATATCCTATGTAGTTGTAGCAGTGAACTTTTTATGCTGTGTCATCCCGGTCCATAGACTTTCAAAAGAAATTACCACACTTTGAAAGTTTAAGGACCGGGATGACATACTTTAAAAGTTTATAGACCGAGATGACACAGCATAAAAAGTTTAAGGACCGGTAATGGACTTTACTGTATATATTATGTAATGATATTACATCAGAACATCCGAGACGTACGGACGCTAGCTACTCGTGAGATCGAAAAGATTGCGAACAAACCCCAACCGTCCGATCCTACTCCCATCTATATATTCGCACTCGCTCCCCACAATTCACATCCAAACCTAGGGTTTTATCCTCCTAAGCCGCCGCCGCTCTCGCCGCCGCCGCACCATCTCCCTCCCTCCCCTCCGTTCTCAAATGGCGACTCACGCGCAGATCAGCAAGAAGCGAAAGGTACGGTTCGGAACCCCTCTCCCTTGTAGATCCGAGTTCGGGCTGCGTGGCCTGTAGATTTGATGTGTGACGTGTCATTGCTCTCTCGCAGTTCGTGGCGGACGGCGTGTTCTTCGCGGAGCTGAGCGAGATGCTGACCCGCGAGCTCGCGGAGGACGGCTACTCCGGCGTCGAGGTCCGCGTCACCCCCATGACATATTTGCTTTGGAAGGATATGAACATATTTGTATCTTAATGAGTTTTGTAGATGTTATGGTTCTTGTGCTGTTCTGTTTTATACTGTTATGTCATCTATAAAGCAAATAGGTCACTTTATGCCAACTTTGTGTCGGAAGATGACTAAATTACCCGTGCCAACCAGGCTTCCTCTGCTGGGAAGCTTTAATAATGGGCTTCTAATGTGTTTAAACTGGTTGGCCACATTACCTGTATTGAATTTTATAATTTCTGTTTTTTGTTTGGATTTGCTAATGGGATACTAGTAAACTGAATTCTCTTGTTGTTTTTACCTGTATTGGGTTTAAATAATTTTTCCGACTTTTCAATGACTAAATCAGTTCTTCATTTGCCAGGGCATGCTATGGTGTACTTAGGTTTGTCATGGAGAGCGGTGCTAAGGGCTGTGAGGTATCGGGTCCCGCAAACTGTAACATGTACTGAGAAGCCAGTCTTGGTTTCCAGGTTATTGTTAGTGGGAAGCTTAGGGCGCAGCGTGCTAAATCCATGAAGTTCAAGGAAGGATACATGATTTCTTCTGGTCATCCTGTCAGCTTGTATACTAACTCAGCTGTGAGGCATGTTCTTCTGAGACAGGTTCAATGCTTGTCACTTCATCAAATATTGTGCTGTAGATTAATGTTTTTTTCTCTGATGTTCAATTTCATACTTGCCTTCAGGGTGTGCTGGGTATCAAGGTTAAGATTATGCTTGACTGGGATCCAAAGGGCAAGCAAGGGCCAACTACTACTTTACCTGATCTTGTTACCATCCACCCCCCCAAGGATGAGGATGAGCTCTTAAGGCCTCTTGCAGCAGAGATCCCAGTTGCTTGAAGTACCATGTTTAGGTGAACTGGTGTTTGTGCTCCGGTTTTTTAAGCTGTGTAATGTTTATTATTAGCATCGTCCCAGTAAAGAGTTTTACTCTTTTAAAGTTGCGAGCATCAGCAACCAATATAAGCGTTCATCTTTTTCCTAAATATGGCATTGGTAATGATTTCTTGCTTGGTGCTCTGTAAGATGTATGGTCATTCTCGTCATGTTCTAGATTAGGCATCTCATCTTAAGATGATGGGGGAAACTATAATATGCTTGCTTTTTTTTTGTTCTGTCTAGTTCTTGAAATATTCTTGACACCAATGGCGTATCATATTGTGATCCGTAATTCATAAGTAGCATAGTGGCCACGCATGTTGTTTTTCTCTGTTGCACATTAGCACATATAGAGTTTTCATTTTTCTTGTCTTATGTTATCCTGCAGGATTGTGTGTATCGGCTTTACGCTTCTCTTATGCATGCGTTTAATGCCGAAAGTATTTCCTGCTATACAAATCTGAGGAAAGTGGGCAGTTGGGTTAAGCTTTTCTGCTTTCTCCAACAATCATTTTCCTCTCATGTAACCTGAAACATATTTGTATATTGTTACGCTATCAATGTTTTTCCATGACGTGAAAATAATACTGTTGTTTTCTTATTCTTTGTGTTGCTGTCTATAGCTTTTACACAGATGCATGCTTATATAACAGAATTACAGTTAATTGGTAGCACAATGGCCAATACATGCAATTTTTTTTATCTATGTTGAAGAAAATTTTGGTCTTTGTTTTTCTGCCCTCCATTGTCCTGCAGGATTGTGTGTATCAGCTTTACGCCTCTCTTATGCATGCGTTTAATGCTGAAAGTGTTTCCTGCTATATCAATCTACCCTACTCTATAATACACCAAAATTTTCTTTACTAAATCCACCCCCTCAACCACCCCTACAGTCATGCCTAATCTAAGTCCACCCATGTTTGTGTACCAAAGTAATCCAATTTCATACGAATGAATGGCCTGGATCTCTCCTTAAACCTTCTTCTCTTACTCATTGAAGATTCTAAGGCCAAAATCATCTGGATCATGCACATCATTTAACCTAGAAAACCCACCACCTCCTGCTACGCAGAAACCGCTCCGCCTCCCCCGCGCCTCCTCCGCTCCCTCCGCCTCCCCCTCCTCCCCCCCATCCTCCCCCGCGCCTCCCCTCCCTCCGCCTCCCCCGCGCCTCCCCCTATCCTCCACCGTGCCACCCCCCATCCTCCCCCATCTCCGCCTCCCCCGCGCCTCCGCTCCCGCCGCTCCCCCGTTCTCCGCGCCGCCTCCTCCCCTCCCTCATCCGCCGCTCCGCCCTTCTCCTCGCGATTACCGCTCCTCCCCCCGTTCTCCGCGCCGCCTCCTCCCCTCCCTCCTCCGCCCGCGCCGCCTCCTCCCCTCCCCCCTCCGCCGCTCCGCCCTCGCCTACTCCTCCCCACCCCGCGCCACCGCCTCCTCCTCCTCCCCCCACTCCTCCGCTCTGCCCCGCCTCCTCCCCCGATCCGTGCTTTGTTAGATCCGCTGATCTTGGCGACAGAGATGGATTCCTCGGTCGAGAAGGTGAGCTCCGATCCGTGGGTTTTTCGTGCTCGATCTGTCGCTGGAATGGTAGACGGAGATGGAGCTCGGGTGGGGCGCCAAGGGCACGTTTCGCAGGAAGGAGGGGAACGACGACTACCGCCGCCAACGGGAGGTCGTCGACTGCGTCACCGCGCACCCCGCGTGGCGGCGGTCTGGTGGCCGCGACCACGTCTTCGTCCTGACAGGCAATTCGGTTGGGGAATCGCAGATTTCCCGTGAGTG
The DNA here is from genome assembly GCA_017311315.1 of Dendrocalamus latiflorus. Taxonomy (NCBI): domain Eukaryota; kingdom Viridiplantae; phylum Streptophyta; class Magnoliopsida; order Poales; family Poaceae; genus Dendrocalamus; species Dendrocalamus latiflorus. The sequence goes on along the minus strand of CM029671.1, from coordinate 24,471,421 downwards.
AGTTTTGGGTCGATCGAAGTGCCAGTAATGACAAGGGCCATTGTTTAGATTAGTCCTCCATTGCTGCCAATTCGTGTATATTTAACCAGTCTTATTACTTAGGTTGTGTTGTTCTTGTCGTTGTTGTTTATTATACTCAACACCAATTCTCATCAAGATAGGTTGTCAGATAGTTTTTCGAATTTGATCTAAATGAAACAGAGCCCTTGAATAATCAGGTCAAGGTTCAACTTAGATTTGCACGATTGGCCCAGCTAATCGATAAGTGTTGAAGCAGATATTTTTGCAGCTGCACTTTCTGACAATGATATTTAGAAGGGTTAGCTAATCGACTGCAACTGTGACTGGATGAAGGCTCCAAATCATCTTTTCTATTGTGTTGTTATCTGGATTTGATATCTTGCTCAGCATGAGACTTACTTAGCTTTGCATATTTAGAATTGAGGTCAGGATAGCCTATTTGGTTTCTTTGGTACCCTTGATAGTTGTCCCGACTGAGGAAGTGACTTACCTTTGAAATGTGATCACTTAAGAAACCATTTGTGGATCATGCGACTGTGTGTACATATGTCATCAAGGGTGCTAATCCATCTATTTGCATGCTTTAGAGTTGCGGGGAAAATTCTGTAACTTCTATGCAAGTAATGCAGCAATTTATGATGTATTGTTTATTTTTTTCGTGAAGATTGATCTGTGTAGCAGCTTATTGTTCTTTTGGATGCTCAGGTTATGTTAAATACTGAGGCATTCTTTGACAGACCCTCTGGCCATGTGGCACGTCCGGGCGGAGATTGCTTCTGCAATTCTTTTGGTGGTTGATTTTGGCGGATGGTACAAACTTGATTCAAAATCTGCAAGCAGCGACTCTTCCCATATGATACAACATACTCAAGTGTCATTGCTTAAGGATGTTATTGTACCTTACACACATATGCTCCCTACATTGCAACTGTCAGAGAATAAGGATCGTCCCACCCTTCTGTACTTCAAGGGAGCCAAGTATAGGCATCGGGTTTGTACTATTTATCTCACTATTGAGCATTTATTGTTTGCAGTCTCTATGCTATGGTTTATCTGCAATCTGGATTCCAAATTGTAGCCAACTATTCACTGCATGTAGCACTTGTAATTTCCACCTATAGACAAATATAACTTGCATTGTTTTTATTGCTTATCTGCTTTGTAATGTTTGAAGCTAAACCATTGGAAATGATAAGAAGAAACCTGTCCACATTCTACTTTTAACATTTTCTTGTAGATCCTTGCTGGCTCTATCAAAGCTTAATATCCGATTCAAACCTTGTTATATAATCAACCCAGAAAAGCATTATCATTTGATTCGTTCTGCTTTCAACAGGACTTCATCTCAATGACTTCATAGTATCGTACTTTAGCTAGGATAAATAATAATTCTTTACACAGCAGCTATGTGTTTGCTGCTTTCTCCATGGCATTCTACTTCAGAAATTCTGGCATTGAATATGAGATAGTTATGCACTGTACATTTGATGCTTCTAAAAAAAAGAACACAGTTTTGAACTTCTGATGCCTTATTAATTTCTAAAGATATCATTTGTTTTAAGTGGTTAGTGTTATGACCAGTAGGGACAAAATAAAAATGCACGATTGAGCAATCAGGCTAGCTTATCACTTTGATTTTGGTATTTGAATGAACTGGCTAAAATCAACACAGGAAGTTGGGGCTTTTACTGCTCCAGTACCAAAGAAAATCATTTATCTAAGTGAGTATATCTTTTGAAATTTTCTTTCAGGGTGGTTTGGTTCGGGAGAAAATATGGGACTTGATGGTTAATGAGCCTGATGTTGTCATGGAAGAAGGTTTTCCTAATGCCACAGGGCGTGAACAATCAATAAAAGGGATGCGGGTATCAGAGTTTTGCTTGCACCCAGCTGGTGACACCCCAACATCATGTCGCTTGTTTGACGATAGGGACCGTGTTGTTGAAGCCAAGGATGAGCTCCACAAGATGCTAAACGAGGTAAATTCTTGAGCTCAGTGACCTACATCATTCCAATCAACATAATTAGAAATTTATTGACGAATCACTAAATCACTGCTTTGACTTTATGGGAAGGTCGGTGCTGATGGTCTCATTGGAAACATTTATGAGGCTTTCTTGTAGTTTAATGAAAGTCTTATACTACTGTTTATTCCCTGTGTATTTTAATTGTTTACAATAGTTGATGGTTTACACACATGGCACTGATTGCAGGATGAGTTACGAGATGTTGTGTTGCTTGTGTTCGCTAACAAGCAAGATCTTCCAAATGCTATGAATGCTGCTGAGATTACTGATAAACTTGGACTGCACTCCCTTCGCCAGCGACACTAGTAGCTATTCATGGATTTGTAGTTCTTGCTTGTCCTTTCAGTATTTTAAGATGTCATTAGAATAATTTGGCCCTGTCGACCTAATTGGCTCCTTTTCCCCAATCTATTATATTGAAATGTGGTACGAACCCTAACCGCTCTCGCTGGCTCCGATCTGCGTCGCTCTTCGCGTCCTGAAAAATGGTGTCCATGTTTTCTTGCTTTATTCTTAATCGTAAGTGTGCCTTTTGCTTCCAAAAAGAGGTGATGCTTCTTGCTGCCAAGTGATGTTGGGATTATTGCGCAAGGGCTTTGAGCAATCCATGGCTTGTTTCTGCTGATGCGATGAGATCACAAATTATGTATTGTCCCTTTTGATGGCAGCAGTTCGTTTCTCCCTTGGATTTGTATCATATGCTGTGCGTCATATGCAACAAAGCAAGTAATTTGTGCTGCTAACTTTTGTTTCGAAGTTTTGCCTACGCGAGTTTGGGAATTTTAGGATTTGTGCAGAGATGCAATGTTTGTGCCCTGCTCTTTTAGTGGAGGGTGTAAATTTTTCATTGCCAAGTGATGCTGGGATTATTGCGCAAGGGCTTTGAGCAATTCATAGGCATGTTTGGCCTAATGCTGTGAGATAAACTGCATGACGTCCCTTCTGATGGCAATTTGCTCCAGATATAAACCTATCTGAACATATTTTTTCTGTTGTACAGTTAATATGTATTTTCCATTTGTTTTGTGTTGGGATACATAGGATGTTTGGCACTAAATGGGATTCTCAACTTAGTAATATCTATTCCCATGCTCTCTTCACGTCCTGTGCTGATCAGTATTGATGCACTAACAACATTGAGGTCACACATTGGGCTATGCAAGTAAGGTAAAGCCAAGGAGCTCCTGAAACCTCTGACCACTTGTTTTTGGACTTGGTACTAGGATATCTTTAGGGACTTTTGTTCACCACCCTGAGTAAATAAAAACGTAATACAAACAATTTTATAGTATAAAAATACCTGGTTGTCAGCATGAATCAGGTACTCATAGTATAGGAACTTGTGTTTTATACCTTAAGCGTTGTACGCGTGAATGCCTATTTTTATACTATAAACAAGTTCACGCTTACAATGCTACACTTACATATAAAAGTGTAACATCAGAAATGCCAATTGTACCATACTCTCTTGTAAGCTAAAGCCAAGGAGCTCCGGAAACCTTTAGACTACTTGTTTTTGGATTTGGTACATGGATATCTTTAGGGAGTAGGGAATTTTGTTCACCAACCTGGGTAAGTAAAAATGTAATGAAAACAAGTTTCATAAGTGTAGCGTTGTAAGCGTGAATACATGTACCTTTTTCTTTTGTTTGTATCTTATTATCGGGGCTATATTGTGCATGACTTGCTCAAACTTCAAAAGCATAAATAGTTAGCACTTACATATCATCAAGATACGCATTTTCTCTTGATATAAGTGCAGAAGGATCTTGGTTGTCCTCAAGATTTCCCATTTTAGCTTGAATTAGTGCAGCAGTTGGAAGTATACGAAATTGGAACAATTTGATTTGTGATAAATTTTCATTTTCACCCAATTCGTCATGGGTGTCAGATTGCAGGGTGCTGGAGGAAATATTGCTTTCTTGCATGTTGATTTATTTTGATTACTGACACACTGAAATGGGGAACATGTTACTGTATCGTATAAGCTCTTGTTTTGAACTACAAAACATTCCATAGAATGAGTTGCAATTTACAAATGTTGTTACATTGTAGTTTTTTTGGTGCCTTCTTCTTGTGCAGACTAGGATTTTGATTTGCTGAATACTGAGCTGATTAGAGATGCGTGACGTCAGGTCTGGAATCCTTATGAGTTTTACCGTTACGTCGGCTATTATATATTACTTGGAAGCCTTCAAGATGCTACCTTCGTTTGACAGAGATCCTGCCTTCTTGGTATGTGTCTGTCCTGGTATGTGTCATTCTGTTGGCTATTGCTGTGCCACTGTAAGATACCTTGCGGCTGCAATTGACTTTGCATTGTATGTGCCTGACAGCCTGAGTGTGAACTATTCATGCTCTTGATATATAGCTACTTTTTATTTCAAATTTAGCCCTTGAATACCTATTTTTGCCAAAATAACCATGTCCCCGAGCTCGGAAGACGTAGCAAGCAACACCTATCATCTGTCGTGCCTGGGGAGCTCGACAAGAACGCGCGCGCAACAGCAGGGCGGGCCTGAGGCGCTGCCGAGCTTGCCTTGCTCGGTAGCGCGCTGCCGCGCCACTGAACTAGCGTGGCAAGTGTCAGTGGCACTTGCGCAGGGGGTGCTTGATTGCTGCATCAGCTCGGCAGCGCCATGTGGTCAGTTTAGTTTTTTTTTGTAATTAGGTGAATAACCGAAAAAGAAGAAAACGCTTACTGTGTTTCATATTTCTTTATGTGACAAAAATGTTTGTTTTCTTTGTAGCCTCAAGTTTAAACAATGTGGGGATGGAGAAAGTCGTCGGTGGGTGAGTCCAATGATGTTGTCGTCTCCTCAAAGGATAAGTCGTTATGTGACATTCATTATGTGATAAAAATATTTGTTTATACAATATATGAGACGTGAATCTTAATGAATCTGATTGTTCGTTTTATTTTTTTACAAATTTTATCTTGTTTTATATTTTACCGTAGCGTTAGCACGGGCACACTACTAGTATGAGGAAAGTGGGCAATTGGGTTAAGCTTGATAATTTGCTTTCTCCAACAATCATTTTCCCCTCATGTAACTTGAAATGTATTTATTTGTTTCTTTTACTTTGTGTAAATGGTTTTCATGTATGGAAGTGTTTGTACTGCTGATGTGTAAATATCGGGAGGGAGCAAGGAAAATGGAATGTTGGATTAGTGTTGGGCTAGGTTGTATTACTTTTCTCAGCTGTCATTCCTGCACGCATATCAGTGATACCTATGCTTTTTGTCTCAGGTATGTTTAAGTTCACTTTATGAGGCATCGTTTGCAGTACTGGTGTTAATGGCCCTGCACTAATCATTTGGTGTTACTTGCCGCTTGAACTCGCTTCCTTCATCTTTTTTAGAAGAATGGGCAGTTGAGTTGTAACTGCCAATTGATATATGGTTTCTCAACAATCATTTTTCTCATATGTTATCCACCTATTTTATTAGTCAACCTAAGAGCATTTTGGTCTGTTCACAAAGTGTATATTCCTGTTTAGTTGATAGTTGGTACTCACGTCTGTTTGGGCAGTTGATTGTTGTTTCGTGCCTTTAGTTATCTACCTTTTTTTGAGTTTCTTGTGCATCCAGTGGTGTCGCTTTAAACCGCAGGATTTTGTATCGGCAGCGTGCTTTGCTATGTGCATTGTTTCCGAGCGATGCTGCAAAACTCATCCCAAGGAGGATGGATCCTTGTGGAATGCATTAATGCGTCCTCCATAAATAACTAAATTTTATATATTTATTTTTGGATTACAAGCTCTGCATTTGGTCTGTGTATTCGGGCGATACTCGGTACTTGTTCATGGTCAATTTAACTAGTCTGCCCATCTAGTCATTTTTTAAAACGTCACTTGCTGGTTAGGAATTTGGTCTGTGGAAACGTTAATCCTGTGTTAATGCGTCAATATTAGGCTGTCGTGAGACTGTTAATATATTTTACCGTAATGCATTAAACACAAAGATATCAAATTTCTGAAATAACAATTCAACACATGCCTACAGTACCAGTAGTAAGTGTATGACAGGGTAGGATCCCAGTCCAAGGACATCAAGTGCATTTTTATCCAATTGCTTCGACGCTTGAACAGCATCGTTCTGCAGAGTACCAGCTTAATCGGAGCTGTCATTTGGAGGCTAGAGGGTGATTAGCAGAATACTCTTTTCAACAGTGATTGTAAATACGAGAACTTGTAGTGTGGAAACTGTAATTTTCTCTTCTCGTCTGTACCCCTTCTGCGTACCTACATTTTCTAATGCAGGTTACGACTGTCTATCGCTCTATATCATAACCGAATATATTCTCGATCACAGCATACCTGCAAACCCCATAACTGAATTAAGAACAGCGCCATTCTGGTCAAGCAGAAGCGGTGACGAGCGGCCGCAGCTAAATTTCCATTGCAAATCCTTACATGTTCCAAGAGTACACACGAGCAAAGAGAATAACACGATCAGATCATAAACAACTGTCGCAATACAGACTGTGCGAATTCACTATAGAAAGATTCTAGGCAACTGAGGTCTATCTGACGATGGTCAATCAGCAGCATGCATCGGTGATCTGTGCACAGCAACCCAAACGCTCACCCAAATGGTAAAATAATACAAAGGCCAAATTCCTCATTAAACCCAGCTAAACAGGAACATCTACTCCAAATCCAGATGAAGTTAGGGATACATTGGACAGGCAGCCCAGCCTAGCCCCTAAGGGCACAACTACTTAACCAAGTTAACAACATCCTTACAAGTTACAGCCATTGCAATAAGAAGGATAACTGCTCTAGGCAGAGCTCTCTGCTCCTAGTACACGCGAGGTGAGGCGTCTCCTCTGCTCTCGCCACCTGACGAGCTCCTAGGACGGGCGTGCTCGCTTATTGCTGCTGCTGCCGTTGCTGCTGCTGCTGCACGACGGGCACTTGTACTGCTTGATGTGCTCCGCCTTGGCCGGCGTGATCTTGACGCACTTGCCGTGGAACCACTTCTCGCAGATGTCGCAGCAGATCCAGAACTCGTCCGCGCCGTAGTTCTCGCCGCACGCGCCGCAGAGCGTCTCCCCGTGCTCTTCTTCGCCACCGCCGTCCTCCTCCTCCGGGCCTTCGTCCTCGCGGTCTTCCTCCTTCGCCTGGGGCTTTGGCTGCTTCGCCCGAGGTTCAGACGATTTCTGCTTTCAAAGAAATGAACAGATCGGATGAAAAAAAACGAACAACACGAATTGAATGGGTGTCGAGATTAGTTACAGGACAAAATCACGGTATGGCGCATCTAGAGAAGAATGAGCCGTACCGTTTTATTGTTGGACTTGGATTTGCTATTGCTGTGGTTATTATTGCTTAGTGCCTTGGTTTTACTCTTCCCACTAACAACTTCAAAAATCGTGGGAAGATCATTAATCATACCAAACAGGCGCTTCCTGCGTAATAGCAACAGGGGTGTCAGCAACACATATTAGGTCAAACACTGGTAAAAACTAGTAAACATCCCAGAGTCAGCACTTCTCATGAAGATTGCCATTAACATTAACCAAAGAAGCATGTGCAGCATTTCCTTTAATGCCAAAACAACTCTCCAAAAACCTGACATTGCAAATACAACCAAAATTTTACCAACTAGAAAACATTTTTTAAACTTCAACGTCCATAAGGACCAGGCAGATCAGTTGGTTTCTTTTGATAACCCTAGGTCTTGCAAAACATGGCCTAATGTTGCAAAATGACAGGAAGCAATACAACCAAAATTTTACCAACTAGAAAACATTTTTTAAACTTCAACGTCCATAAGGACCAGGCAGATCAGTTGGTTTCTTTTGATAACCCTAGGTCTTGCAAAACATGGCCTAATGTTGCAAAATGACAGGAAGCAATTCACAGTACTACCGTACCAGGTTCTAAGTACATGTTTCCAAGCCAGATCTTCTATTGCTTTATGGAATATTCCGCTTCAGGTTTTTGTAATTTTTGTTGTCTGCAATGTACTACACTACACCTATCTTTCAGTGAGTCAAACGATTCCCAACAGACGACAGGCCTTAGGTAAGAACTACACAAATGGAAGAGCGAAAGTACCAAAACTGGGTAAAAACAACAGTAAAAATTCCAGAAAGATGGAATAGAAAGTAACCTGTCATTTTTATCAAATCCAAAACGAGCACCAAAGTAAAATGCAACAGAAAGTAACCATGCGTCACTGTGTACTGCAACCATGGACAGCCAATCTTTTTCCTGCATTCCATCTCGTGCAAAGTTAATGCCCAATGCTGGCTCCGGGAGCTCGGGTGGCACCTCTTCTGCAGGCAAATTTATTTCCCAATGCTCATTGGGAAACCCATAAAGGCACAAGTTTTCCTTTTCTGCAGAAGAGAACACATGGTCATGTCTGGCTGTACAAATATATTGGTCCACTTACGATGGCTCAGAAGAATCTCAAAAGGTTATCACAGCATATTAGTGTCTGCTGTTATTAATTGATCACCTGATCAGTAGACATGTAATTGAAAAAACAGAAACGAAGATGCTCAGAACTTAATTAACTCAGCTAAGCTAAAATATGCATAAAAGCCTTTTGAACTAAGTGAAGCCCCGCAGATAAGTTTCAAACATATTCAAAGAAACAACAGATGCAACAGATCATATATATTAAAAAAATTAAAAATGGGTTGTGTAAACACAATAATTTAACTAAGGCTCAAATCACTAACAAGCCCTAAAAGATATGAGCAGAGTATCAAAGCTTAAGTCATTTGCTACTATTTACTGCATGAAAAACTATTAGATCAAGCTGGTACGTAAACAAGTGCTATGCCTTAGGAAGAAAAGGATAGAAATTTGTTTTAAAAAAAAGGTAAAGCACAAATCTTTGAGACAATCAGTCAGCGGGGAATGAAAATGGTGACTTCCCCTATTATTGGGATATAGACCCCTGTATCACCATCCTGCAGTATTTTCTGATATATTTTCACACAGTATGCACGCCCAATGACACATAGTATTATTTGCGCCAATCACCAGTGGGGGACAAACTAAATGCACAACCCCCACCCCAAGTCCCCTTTTTGGGGAAAAAAAATTTATCTCCAGCATTTTACCAATGGACTTCAAAAACCCCGTCCAATTCTCCATTAGCCTTAGTTAAACTATTACTCACCAACAAGTGGAAACCACTTGTCAGTGAGTTTCTCCTTCCCTCCCTCCCTCCAAGGCATATACACAAGCTCAAATTAAGCATCTTTCGAGCTTACTGAAAGGCTATTGTTTCAGTGCACCATTTTCTAAGAACAGGCTCTGCTTCACAAGATCCTAATACCTAACCAAAATCTCCAACAATCACTATGCCTCCACTTGCCAATTCATGGACATTATCAATTAGGTGGACAACTTGTAATTTGATCTAATTCAACAAACAAGGATCTAATCCACAGAGACAACTTGAGGATCTTCATAGCAATTCCCTCCCTGGTCTCCTCCACATACCAAAGCAAGGTGTTCAGACTTCAAAGCATTGATAGGCAGTGCCAAGGTTCAAAAATCCGGAACCGGAGGGAATCCCGGTCGATGGGCAGTACCGGTAAGTGATCAGTTATTGAAAAATATGGAAAAAATGGTTCAAAATTCGTAAATCAAAATTTGAATTTAGGTAGTTTGAAAATGGTAACCGTTTCGGTAACCAGAAAAACTACTTAAAAACCCGAAAAACCACTAAAAATGAAAATAAAACAAGTTGAGAGTACAATAATTGAGACATATTTAGCTCATATAATAGATAATCTAGCACTAAAAAGGCTAAACAAACCTAGGAAATGCATTAGATCTAAACCCTAATCCAGCCGGTTTTTTGTTTACCGGTTCCCACAGGAAAATCCGGTTACTGGCGGTTACCAGGCAGCACACCGGATTGTGGAGAGGGCGGTGGTGGCATAAAAGAAGAAAGAGGAAAAAGGAGAGACTGACAATAAAGCCCATGTTGTCAGTAACACAATACTTGAACAGAGGCTAAATGGAGAATTGGATGGATTGGTCTGCTGTTGATTATGCCTAAAATGTTGGGGTGTTGGGGGGGGGGGGGGGGGGTTGGTATTTCCCCATCACGAAATCATCTTTTGATCAAATTACACCATCATCCAGTGGACCCCACCAGCACTGCTGTTACTGTACCCATGGGTAGCCAAGTTCAGTAACCACCATGGCCCATGGGGGTAACTACTCTACTCAGAACACAACCGCTACCTTCTGCTGCTGTATGCACCAAGCAGCAAAGTTGAGCTCCTATCATTGTAGCCATGTAGCCGGTTCTACCAAGTCAGAAGCTACACATCAATCATTACTAGGTCAGAAGAATCACACCCCACCGACCAAGCAGGACCCACTAATGCTGAACCCAACAACCCAAACTCCAATAGGCACCCCCAGTCGCAGCCTTACTACAATCCAGCTTAGAAGGGCATTTATGTAAGCATATCTCATCCGATCTGAGCAATCAATCTTGCCCTTGCTTATTAACTTCTAAAAGCTATTTTATATTAAATATTTTTTTCTACACTATCTTACTTTTAAAAAAAGTATTTTTTAAGTAAAATCTACTAGTCGATTGTAGTACACACTATAGATACTTCATTTATATCAGCTAAAATCATACATAAATATCTCTTTATAAATTTCTTTATAATAATTATTATTTATAAGTTAAAATTAAAAGACAAAACTAACATAAACAGCGCCAAGGCCCACCCATAAAGCAGTCGAGTTCCGAGGCAAGTCTTTGGATTGATCTGAACCGTCCATTTCTAGCCTTCCGACTACCGAGACCTACCACCCTTTCCGGTCGACAGACTCCTTATTAAATCCAACAATTAAGGCCCTCCACTTCAAAATTCTGAGCGCGTCACGTACGACGCATATTCTATTACGACTACTCCTACATGGTTGAACACTGCGAACTCGTAACCTTGAATCAATCGTTGGATTCAAAATAAATTAGAGATTAGTGTTCTTCAGTATATACAGCAACACTCAGTTGAGCATATACCTAGATGAAAACCCGAAAAAATTGGGCAGAAACTCTGGTAGAACACTCATCCCTAATGAAAAATGCATTACCTGTAAAAAATTCGAAGCACAAAACAGCAAAACCTGAAGAAAAAAACTACGAAAAAGAACGCAGCAACTAGAAGCAAGAATTCACTCACCCGGGTCGCATTGCCGGAAGAAATCCTCCACATCTGCAGCAAAGAACAAACGACAACCAGTCACGAGACCATCCGAGAACCCAGACAAAACAAAAAATCCCACAGACGGCAGGAGAAAAAACGCAACCCCGCATCTAACGCTTCCTTTCAATCTCTGGCTCGGGCAAAAAGAAAAAAATCCAATCTCTCTGCAACCGCGAGCGAATCGGTCACACCTACCGTGGGTGAGCGCGCGGATTAAGCCGGCGCGGCGGCCCTTGAAGTCCCGGAAGACCTCCTCCACCGTCCGGGGGTTGTACTGCGCGTCCATTTCCGGGGGTTCGAGGATTCGCTCGAGCGAGATGGGCTCTGTGCTTTATTTTGACATTTTTGGGGTATCTTTTGGAGCGGAGGGTTTAAAAGAGGAGAAGAGTGACAAGGCAGCGGCGGACGCGAGGGGAGGGAGTGCGACTTAACTGGTGGATTGGAGAGGTGGCAACGTGTCCGTGTTGGGTGGGGCCCACAGCCCATGAGACATCTACCAAGAGGGGCAGTTGCGTCAGGGTACATGTATTTTCTTTCCCTTTTCTTCCGCAGATTTTACGTTTTTTCCAAGAGGGATGCAGATTCTATTACACACTAGGAGGGCCTGATTGGTTGTCTGTATGAGCTGATGTAGCTGTATGAGCGTGACCAAGCTGAGTAGAGAAGGTCTTCAGCCGCGTTTCTCCTCAGCTTGGCTCTAGTTGATTTTTTGCATCCGCTCGTGCAGGCTCTCACCCCGATGCAGGCAACCAAACACCATCTCCCTGCATGCGCTGGTGCGAGCCACCCCGATGCAGGCAACCAAACAGCCCCAAAGCTTCTCTGTTTCCTTCTCGTATTCTCATGGCACGTGGCGTACATCCAGCTGCTTTCCACCCTCTCCTGTGGGCCCAGAAATACAATCCAACGGAGTGGAGAGATACACGTGTGTAGGGGACAGAAATGGGGACACAAAACGAAAATAGGGAAACCATTTTCCACTAGGAGTGCTTTTAGAGAGAGAGAGAGATGAATTGTATGTAACATAGGCTGACGTGTGTTAAAAATTTTCAATCTAACAATTTCTTTAGATGAAAGCTAATTTATTTCTTGTTCCAAAGGTTGGTAAAGACACGTCTATTATGGACTACGTCCCAAGAGCACCGGGGGCTTCGAGTTCCTTTTCATGGCTATTAATATGTTCACGAAATAGATCAAAGCCAAACCAGTAACTGGGATAACAACGGAAGCTGCGGAAAGGTTTATGATGAGAAGCGTAATTATTCAATTTGGAGTCATAAGTCGGATAATTACAGATAATAGTAAGCAATTTTCGAACGCGAAATTCCAAAAAATTTTGCGACGAATTAGGTACCAAACTTTGCTATATTTCGGTCACTCATACTCAAAGTAATAGGGCAGTCGAGCATGTGAATGGCCAAATAATGCAAGAAATCAAGACTCAAGTCTTCGACTAGCTTGTGAAGCGTTTGAGGGCTTAGATCCAAGAATTACCTTCTATGTTATGTGCTATTCATACGACTCCTAGTCTAGCGATAGTAGAAACTCTATTTTTCCTAGTTTTTAGGGCTGAAGCCATGCTTCCCCCAAAACTAAAGATCGGTCGACAATGGTCAAAAACTTCGGCGACTCCAACCAAGAACGACTTCGAGCAGATGACATCAACCTACTCGAAGAGAAGAGGAATTAAGCCTTAATCCGATCAGCAGTCTATCAGCAAGTCATACGTAAGTACTACGATCATAAGGTCCAACCTCACAGCCTTGTTGTAAAGTGACTTGATATTAAGAAAAATTCAATCCCAGTTTAATCGGAACAGGCTTTCCCACAAATGGAAAGGTCCTTACACTGTGGTCAAAGTCACTTGCCTAGGCTCTGTACGACTTGCTATGGAAGATGGCTAGATTCTCTCAAACTCTTGGAATATCAATCAATTGCGCAAGTTTTACGTGTTACATTTTTACTCTTTTCAATAAAGCTTTTAGTTTGTTCAAATCTTTATTGTCGTAATGTTCAGTAGAACTCCTTTTATGTTCGTTCGACCACTTCTAGTACTCCAATTTGTTTTACTAATCTGATAAGCGAACACCACTAGTCAGATCCTCTCCTCTCTGCATATGGTCCTGTCCAATAGAAGGATCTCCATAGTGACAAAACATTTTCTGACTCTTGCTATCAACATATAGCAATTATGTTGTCTAAAACGTTGAACAGATGTATAGGAAGGAACTATGAGTATTTATCCTCTCATTGTTTATGTCTTCGATATCATTAATCTAGTCAAGAAAAGATAACAACACCTAGTCGAAGTCTTTCCTCTCTGCGTATGGTTCTGCCTACTAGAAGGAACTTCCTAGCATTGCTTGTTCCTGACTTTTGCTGCCAGTACATGATAATCGAATTTGATAAAAACGGTCAGATGAACTACTCAGCTCTTTGCTCTTTGCATACTTCACACTGTACTATTTGCTTTGTTTATTCACATAAAATAAAATAAATAGTCGGGGGTAGGATAGAGTTGTCAGCATAACTTTATTTCTTAGTAGTAAATCCTTTTCTCTTTGTTTTCTTTTTGTCTTACGAGTACTAATTTCTCAACAAGATAAATTGCAGGAAAAGGAAGAAGTTCATTCATCATCTAAAGATAAGTCGTTATAAAGTTTTTATTTTATTTTACAAACTGCTCTGAGGAAGAAGGAGAGCTAAGTTGCATTTCTTTGGACACCTTTTATCCAATTGGCTCTACGTCGTCGATCAAGTGAGACACCTCTTCCAAAGAGCAGGTAAAGTTGTACTTGATCAGGCGCACTGGAGGAACCGAGGAAGCCGACAGCGCACGAGAGTTAGGAGGAAGCCGGCAGCGCACTGGAGGAACCGAAGAAGCCAACGACGCACGGGAGTCGGGAGGAAGTCAGCGAGGAGGCGCATGGAAGGCGACGAGATGCGGGGGAGGCGGCGACGGGAGGCAACGAGATGTGGGGGAGGCGACGAGATGAGGGTAGGCGGCTGGAGGGAGGAGATGCGGGGGAGGCAGCGAGATGCAGGGGAGGCGGTGAGATGCGGGCAGTGGTGGGCGGCGATGGGAGGCGGCGAGATGTGGGGAGGCAGCTAGAGGGAGGAGATGCGGGGAGGCGTCGAGATACGGGGGAGGCGGCGAGATGCGAGGAGGCGAGTGGAGGGAGGAGACGCGGAGGAGGCAACGAGATGCGGAGAGGCGGTGAGATGTGGGCAACAGCGAACGGCGATGGGTGACGGCGAGGAGCACACTGGAGGACGCCGGCTGGGAATGGGGGATATGGCGCATGGGAGGAAGCGAGAGCACGCGAGTAGGGTTAGGGCACGGTGTGAGCGGGCCTTTCCTGGGCCATTTCCTCGCCTGTGTCCTGAGCTGTATTGACTCGTGTAATTGCCGTGTTCAACATGTGTTGGTGGTTTAAAAAATTAAAATTTATTTGAAATTCAGTCGACACGGCACCGACTAGTGTCCGAGCCGTATTTGTATCCGATACGGTGTTGAATATGTATATGACAGTTTAGACACATGTTTGTGCATCAGTGCGTGTGACAGTGTGAGTAGCGGTGGGAAGGCCAAACATTTTTCTTTATTTTACCGGAACATGGTGGTGATTGGTTGGGCTTAAAAGCTCATGGCTGAAAACACTGTAGCTGACGGAGGCTTATTTAGCATAATTAAATTTAAAAAAATTTAAAAATATAAAAAATATGTTAGCCCATTACGTATAATACAAACAAATACGGGAAAAAAGAACCGGCAAAAAAGCTCAACAAAAAGCCAAAAGTTCAGAAAAAGACAAAATTTATAAATAGTGAAAAATAAGCTGGAAGTCAGAAGCTTAAGCCCAACCGATGGGAGCTAAACTGGAAAAAAAACCAGAAAAGAAGTTATTCAATAGGTCGCATATTTGGCAGCAAGAGGAAACAGTCCCCTCTTCTTCATGCTTCGTATTTCTTCTTCGCCCATGATTTTTCTCGGTCTCAGAAGGGTTCACTAGAGAGGACATAGGAAGAGGAATTTGAAGGGAAGATAAGGGAGAGGTATTGTTGTCCTGCCCCCTCCGAGAAATCCTCAATTATGTTCTTGCATGCACCATTCTGACTGGTAGCTGTCTCTTCTGTTTTCCTTTCCTGGAGTGGTTTCTTGGTTCTTGATTACGACATGCCATATTCTTACTCGGCTGCTGATTTGATTCAATTCTTATCCCTCATGATTTTCCTCATTCGTTTTCTTGGTCTGCTTCTCGGAAATTTGGAGTTCCTTTTTTTTTTGTGTCATTTTCTTGGTTGGTGCTGCATAATTTTGGTTCTTGACCATACGCTTGCTTGGGATGAGCTTTAGCCTGGTTCGGCGTCACAAGATGTGTGTGCTTTCTGGGAAGTCAAAGCTCCCCTGTTGGCCACTGTAATATGGCATGCGTGGGAATGGTGTTTTATGCCGTGGAGTGGATGAAATCTGACCTCCCTTTTGCAGGATTTGGTGGCTTGAAGCTAAAATTTTTGGTGAATTGTGACGGTTTCCGGTGATTCTGATTGATTTAGCTGTGTCATAATAGTCTCCTTCCTTGAGAATAAGAAAATAGATGCTAGTACATATGGATAGTGTCCAATTAAGCTTGTCAATGTGTGAAATTGTTGATGGGAGCTAAATGATTGCTGTGCTATCTTTGTTTTATCACTGTGATTTAACTTTCTCATCAATATTGTGCTTGTTAGGTTTGATTAGACCAAGTTAATAGGAAATTCCAAAAAGTTCTTCTGAGACTTCTGGGATTGAAAATTTGGACTCAGCGTATTCCACTGAAACTAGTCTAGGATTTCTCTTCGTGCTCTGCATGCAATAAATGTAAATCTGAGAGTGATATAGAAGTAGGACTGAGTTGCCCCGAGGGAAGAGAGCAATCATTATTTCGAGGTAGGAATTCTCAGGATCATGCGCAAGTCTGAAAGAAGCTAAAAGGAACCCCGCATGGGAAATAACATGCCTTTCTTGATTGTTAGAGGAATTATCGCTGTGGAAAATAACATTACTTGCATTTGGTTCTTGGTTAATTTTATTGAAAATGGAGGGCTGTAAGGCCTTGTTGATAGTATGCGTTATACATAAATTTGGAAACCACCAGTTGAGGGCATTGTGTCTGTCTTGTTAAATTGGCTCTAGGATGATGCTTGTTAGGCTAGATATGTTCGAATTGTAGATCTGCTGGGCACTTTTGCTCGTTCCCTTGGATCAGGTAGTTTCAGAATTGTATGCCTGTCTAGTTGTGGCAGGATGCTCTGCATGTTGTTTCTTCTTTGGAATGGTTATCTTTCTAGGTCTTTTATTTACTTTTATGATTCTGATATTTCCAATTATTTATCCCACATGGTTTCATACTTTCATATGTATGTCTGACTGTCTGGACTCTGGTGTGTTGTAATATCTTTTGTCTAGCACACTGTAAGTGACTATGCATAATCAAATTCTTTTTTATGACTGTACATCAAAGTAATAGGGGGTTGCCATCGATCAGTCTTGTTTGTTACCATGTCATTGTCAATTCGTCTGATTTAATGTTGGCAATTTGTCATGAAGATTGCTTGAGGTGCCAATTCATCTGGTTTCTTGGAAGTTCCTGAGGTAAAATGTTGCTTGGAGCTAAGTGATACCATCTTATAATGCTAACGCTTTTGCGAGATGGAGGATCACCCAGTCCATCCTATGTCCAACCATGTAAGAAGTTGCTATTTATGGTGGAACCCTGAGGGTTACTGGCTTGCTACACCACAAATAACAAACTTATCAGCTACCTTCTACATGCGTAGGATTTCCTGTCAGGGAATGGTTATCAGATGAAACAGGTAGGTCATAAAATCTACGACCAAGACTCCTCATCAACCAAGTCTGGCCGGTCTCACCAAGAAGCATCTGCAATGAGTGACAGCAGTCTAAATGAGCAACAGACCTCAACACAATCTGGTAATGCATTATCTTTAACCACATTGTCACACTAGTAATCCAGTTTCCCTGTAGTTTTAGCTCTTATGTCAGTAACATTTTCTTCTCTTCAACTCCCTCTCTTTTTCTTAAAACACATTTGGGATGCTGCTTCTAGGTCTGCCATTATTTCACTAGGGATGTGATGATAGCTCCAGGTTGAATGTATTGAGATTCCTTTAACAATTCTTTACAAGCTTAGGTATATTGTAGTGCTGGCAGCTCATGGTGGTTGACTGGTTGTAAGTGGTGTTAAGACCTTTTTCAGATTGTGTGAGTTCTTTGTTAGTGCTTTCATGAATAATCCTCATTGGGACTCAGAGAAGAATTGAGTGATAGTTCATATGAGTGAAAACACAATATTTTGTCACCTGTGTTGTATGTAATGCATTATGCATGTATTTTAATTTTTCCTCACTCCTGTTGCTTCTCACCAATGGCTTAACTCATCTTTTGTGAATTCTGAAATATCAAAAGTTTCAATGGGTCTTTCACTTTGTTAGTGACTTCTCTCTAATAATGTTCCCAGTGCAAGTCTTATTTATAGTGAGGTGAATTACTGCAACTAGACCTTCATACTAAAAGTTAGGTTGCTTTTTTCTTCAGACAATGATGATGGTCATGGGAAGCATAATCAGGACATGAGAAAGTCAGTATTATCCTTGGGGAACCCAGGAGCTGTTTTTTCCCGTCCAAAGCTCAACTACAATCAATCCTTTGTAAGTTCATGTCATCATGAGAATTTTTGCCCTCTTAAATTTTATATGCTGCTTTCAGTTGACCAGCTACATTGTGTTCTAGGCCTGTATTCCTTATACCGCTGATGCTTATTATGGTGGGGTATTGACAGGATATGCTCCACATGCCATTGTAAGTTCACTCTAGTTTTTTAGTTTTCACACCACATTCTGTAAAATCTTTCACAGTTCAAGGTGATAAGATCACACAATAATTTTCTCTTCGATTCATTTGCGGTTTGTTGAATTTTAGAGATCTCATTCATTCTGGTAGGTTGGCAGTTATGACTAATGATTTATGAAGCCCTGTTGTGAAGGATATTCTTTCTGCCTCCTTATTGTTGAACTCAATTATTGTTCAGAAGCAAGCAACACCAAATGTCAAAAAGAGTGCTTTCAAATGAAAGAGACGAATGTGCAAACAATTCTTTCGTCTTTTTTAGATTAAAGACTTCGGCATTACTGATTGGTTGAGAACTAAAAGTGGAAACCATTTATGAGCACATCTGATAAAAGACATTAAGGAATATGATTATGTGAAACCATATTTCCATCCTACAACAATTCTGTCTGCTTGCACATAATTATGGCACATTGTTTCATGCATGTCAGCAAACCCTTTCCATTTTTTTTAAAAAACTTTTGGCCCTGCATTAACAATTTTAAGTTTGTGTATTATTTACCCAGGTTCATGGCCAGCAAAATGGTACAACAAACTCTCGAGTGCCATTGCCTGTTGAGCCTGCAGCAGAAGAGCCAATATTTGTTAATGCAAAGCAATATCATGCAATTCTTAGGAGGAGGCACATACGTGCTAAATTGGAGGCCCAAAATAAGCTGGTGAAAGGTCGGAAGGTAATACTAAGGAAGTTTCATTTTTTCCTGGTACAGTTTTCGTAAAAGAGATGTTTCTGCTAGTCCTTTGGTACTTGCTTACTGCTGCACCCCCTACAACTACAAATTCATTATTCCGTCTTTGATCATATTCAGAGGGCTATCTGGACTCTGGAGGACATTCTAATGCTATTCATTGATCAAAACTTTGCCAGAGGCATTAAGTACAAAATTTCTGTTTACTTAACTTTCTTGAGCAAAATATCAGTTGAAACTTGTGCCGCAAACCACTCCCTTAAGAGTAACATGGGTGCACAATTATTCTTGTGCATTTTAATTTCTGAAGGCACTTACCCAGTTACTTAGCTATACGTTTTACCTGGCAAATACCTGTTATAACAATGTCCCTTTCATCTCAGCCATACCTTCATGAATCTCGGCATCGTCATGCCATGAAGCGAGCTCGTGGATCAGGAGGGCAGTTCCTCAACACAAAGCAGCTCGAGGAGCAGAAACAGCAGCCGCAGGCATCAGGTGGTGCAAGCTGCACAAAGGTTCTTGGCAAGAACACATGCCATCAAAGTGGCCCCACTTGCGCACCTTCAGCAGCAGGCAAAATGCTGCATAACCAGGAGCGCATCCGCTTTCCCTCGGCTGGCTTCCGTCCCGTAGTGAACTTCAGCGCGCAAAATGGAGGAGACGCAAACCTGGCTGCTAACGGCATGCACCAGTGTTTCCATAATGAGGTAAAGCATCATTCTGGTGCACTGCCGGTGGCAACTCATCCTTGGCTTATGAATACATAATGGAAATGTAGTTTCAGTCTCAGATGAACCAAGCATGTGTGACTACTTTTGAGTTCCCTGTAATTACAAGCACTAATGGACTGATGGCTTTGTTTGTGGACACTGTCACACTGGACACTGAAATCCTTACCTGGTGTATCTTGTACTGAATTCTCTGGTGAAAGCCTCGAACTATGCTGTTATGGTCCAGTGACTTGTGTCTTTTGCTTTATGCCTGCTAGGCTGGCTTTGCAAATTTGCATCATCTGATTTTAGTACCTGGCTGCCTGCCGGTTTCTATCAGCTTTTGCATTCGATGTGACAACGTACCACACTTCACGTTGGGACTCTAGAACATGGGCTTGCAACAAGAACTTGAAAATGATATCGATTAGTACATGATCAACACATTTCTGACCCCCGGAAAAAGGAAAACAAAGCGAGATCAGCAACATATATTTTGTTTGACTTAACCTATTCTACTAATTGAGGAGTTGCTGGGCTGGGAGTTAGGTTGAATGACTTGGGAGTCTTTCTTAGGTCACACTACACGTTCATTGGAAAAGTTTAGCTTCTGATACCAAGAGAGTAATAGTTTGGGCATTTAATCCCTCTTTACAGGCAGCAGTATAGACATGTTAGAACTGAACAGTAACGGTGACGTGTCAGGCAGAAGATAAAATCCAAGAATTAGTCACTTGAAAGTTGAAAATTAAGTGTGACGCCCTCAAAAAGGAAGGTCGGTAACGCGTAAGTACAGAACGAGTTCTTGAGCTCAAATTCCTAGAAAACCTGAGCAGATCTCGGGTTTTACAGGAAGTTCTTAGCCACACTGCATCGATTTACAGGCCCATTGGTGCACAATTTACAACTTGGGCAAAATGTCATAAGGTGAAGTGGAAAATGGGTCTTCAGATTTAAATGGAAGCACTCATCCTCAGCACCATTTCGAGCCTCTCGGCCTTGCGGTAGTCATTATCAGTAAGAGGTCCAGCAGGAAAAGCTGTAATCTCCAGAACTATGTGCGGAGTAGGAAGCTCATCGAACAAAGCTCTTACATTGTAGCAGCATACGCTCTCTCCATGCGCACTTTCCCTCCTTATTTGACAACCCTGATTAGAAGTTACAACATTCAGTTAAGAGGGCAACGATTTTGGAACAAGCACAAGAAACATTTCTAATATCTCTGTTTTTCATATGTGAATGTGAAGCAATATATTAGGAATCTATAAGACAATGGGGCCAGAGAAATGTATTTGCCCTCGCTCAAGAAATGAAATCACCTTGTGACTGGAAGCATCTACAAAGTGGTCATCTTCAGACAGAACTGAAGCAATTTCTTTGAGAATGCGTCGGCCTTCTTCCTTTGAACGAATTCGGTAAGTTCTCTTGAGTGTGCCTTTGGTTGTTGGTCTCCATTTACTAACTAGCTTCCTCTTATCCTGAGCTTCTTTGTCACCTGATCAACAAGAACAAGCACTAGATTCATTCACCTCCTTGTGTATGTAACCATAAAAAGTAGATATCAGCAGGATCCTTGTCCATGATATCACACAAAGTAGTGAACTAGATATGTTCCATCTACAATATTTCCATAAATTGTGTCCTCATCAAAATTCAAGACATCAAGCCATGAAAAACACTAGATATCAACGACACATATGTACAACTTTGGATCCAAAATTTTCCAATGTTTATCAAAAGCATTATACTTCTCATGTGAACTGATTTAGTCAT
This sequence comes from Dendrocalamus latiflorus, assembly GCA_017311315.1. Classification (NCBI taxonomy): domain Eukaryota; kingdom Viridiplantae; phylum Streptophyta; class Magnoliopsida; order Poales; family Poaceae; genus Dendrocalamus; species Dendrocalamus latiflorus. Next base: position 24,450,082 of record CM029671.1, on the reverse strand, counting down.
ACTACTTGGGTAGTTGGGTTATGTTCTGGCTCTTCTCATAGATAAAATATATATGAAAATCTAACACTAAAAGCACCACAAATGCACCTTGAAGTCTATTATATTTATATTGAAAAGAGAAACATTCTGATCCTGGTTTGGTAAGATTTGACACAAAAAAAATGGATTCTTCAACCTTTTTAATAAAACAAAGGTATTCCATTTCAGGAAAAATAGTCACACTCAGAACTTGGAATCAGAATTAACTTCAGTTTTGGAGAAGTACTTTAACAACAATATAAGCACTGACATTTACAATAGCTTAAAAGTGTTAGATGTGTACTATTAGCTATGTATTTTCCATTTTATATAAGGGGTTTTCTGCATATATATCATACCTGTACGTGTATATATTGGCTCATTGACCTCATGATGAATACAAAAACTATTCTTAATATGATATCAAAGCAAACCTAGGGTTTTCGTCAAGTTGTTGCCGCCGCTGGTTCATCTTCTCCAGCCGCCGCCGCCACTTGGTTTTGCCTCCATTGCGCTCGCCGTCAGGGTTGTGTTTGGTGATGCTTCTCTAAATTGTCAGGGTTATAAGCTTGGCAAACAGCTTCAACTCCCCTATCCTTCCAGTGAATCGGTGTCGCAGTGTCCTTTTGATCTTATTCATTCTGATGTCTGGAGTCCGGCTCCTTTTGTTTCAAAAGGAGGTTATCGATATTATATAATTTTTATTAATGATTTTTCTCCACACACATAGATGTATTTTATGTCATCTCGTAGAGAGGTTTTATCCATCTACAAGAATTTTGTCACCACGATCTGTGCTCAGTTTGACTCTCTTATTCGTGTTTGTCGTGTTGATTCTACTGGGAAGTACTTGTCAAAAGCCCTTCGTGGGTTTCTTGTCGAGCAGGGCACTCTCTCTCAGCTTTGTTGCCCTGGTGCTCATGCACAGAATGGTGTGACTGAACAAAAGCATCGTCATTTTCTTGAGACGGCACGTGCTCTTATGCTTGCTTATGTTGTTCCACCACACTTTTGGCCTGAGGTTATTTCTACTGACACTTTCTTGATCAATATTCAGCCTTCTTTTGCTCTTCAGGGTGGGAACCCAGTTGAGCGTCTCTATGGTAAGACTCCTAATTATTTTAGTCTTCGCTATTTGGGTGTGTATGCTATGTTCTTCTTGCACCTCGTGAGTGCACCAAGCTGACCACTCAGTCCGTGGAGTGCATTTTTTGGGCTATAGTACTGAGCATAAGAATATCGTTGTTGGGATCCTGTTGGCGGATGCAGATTTCTCGGGATGTTACTTTTGATGAATCTTGTCCTTTCTACCCTCGTCCTTCTTATTCCTCTACTCCAACATCTATCGTCAAGCCACTTTCTTTCCTGACTTTTCCTGCCACTCCCATAGTCACCACACCACCACTATGGCATTCGGCCTCTCTGGCGCTTCCTTCACTACCAGCACCTCCTTCGCTACCAGCACCTCCTCCAGAGGTTCCTCCTGACTTTGTTCCTTCTTACCCTCTCTACTACACTCATCATCCGTGAGTTGATGATTCTTCTTATGCGCTATCTTCTTCTGATGGGTTATCTTCTTCGGCTTGTCCTCGATATGCTCTTCGAGATCGTCAGTTTATTCGACCTCTTGAGTGTTTTAGTTTTGCTACCGCTGCTATTGCCAAACCAACTTCTTATCGTGATGCTGCTGTTCATCAGGAGTGGCAACATGCGATGGCGGAGGAGATCGCTGCCCTTGAGCGTACTGGCACATGGGATCTTGTCCCTCTTCCGCGCATGTTACTCCTATTATGTGCAAGTGGGTCTATAAGGCTTAGAGTCGCCCTGATGGTTCTCTTGAGTGCTACAAGGCTCGTCTCGTGGTACATGGTTTTCAGTAGGAGCATGGTTGTGGTTATGATGGGATTTTTACTCTTGTGGCTCACATGATCACTGTTTGCGCTCTTCTTGCTGTGGCGTCTATTCGAGCATGGTCCATCTCTTAGCTTAATGTCAAGAATGCCCTTCTCAATGGTGAACTACGTGAGGAGGTTTATATGCAGCCACCACCGGAGTATTCTATTCCTGAGGTATGGTTTGTCGCTTTCACCGATCTCTTTACGGCCTCAAGTAAGCTCATCGTGTTTGATTTGATCGTTTCTCTTCTGTTATCGCTACAGCTGGTTTCTCTGGCAGTGCTCATGATCCTACTCTTTTTATTCACACTTCACCTCATGGTCGGACACTTCTTTTATATGTTAATGATATGATCATTATTAGAGATGATTCTCAGTACATCGCTTTTGTCAAGGAGCGTCTCAATGCACAGTTTCTCATGTCTGATCTGGGTCCTCTTCGCTACTTCCTTGAGATTGAGGTTATCTCTACGTCTGCAAGTTTCTGTCTATCCTAAGAAAAGTATATTTAGGATCTTTTTTATTGTACTTCTCTTACTGATCAGCGCACATTTGAGACTCCCATGAAGCTTAATGTTCATCTTCGACCCACTGATGATGAGCCTCTTGCTAATCCTACTCGCTATCAACTTGTTGGGTGTCTTGTTTATCTTCGTGTCACTCGTTTTGACATTTCGTATCTTGTGCATATCTTGAATAAGTTTGTCTCTGCTTCCACTCAGCTTCACTATAGTCATTTTCTTCGTGTTTTATGATATTTTCGTGGAACCATCACTTGCCATCTCTTTTTCCCTCGCTCCAACTCTTTACAGCTCCATTCATATTCTCATGCCACAAAAAGGACCACTCGCTAAATGAAAAAACAATACATCAAGTCTTCCTCCACATCACAACACGGATGCTTAGAAAATGAAAACTTTATAGTGATACTTTTGTCAAAGTGAGAATTAACAAGGAAAGCCATTCAAAATGTTAGATTTTACAAATCCGTGTGTTTTTCCCCCAATGTGAGAAGTCAGCTCCTTTCACGGTGTTAAGTCTACAAAAAACCCCATGCACCTTCTGTTTAAAGCCTCCCAGAAGTTTTACCCTCTATCCGCAAACACGTCAAACATTCTGATTCTCATGCCAATAGTGAACAAATCCAATCGAACGTGTTCTGGTTTCCCTAAAAGTATCAACCCAGGTCCCAACACATGACCCCCATGACATTGTGCAACTTGTTACCTTTTTCTATACCTCAATGTTAACCGCCCTCTAATCTACGACAAGACCCTTTCTCGTACCCTCACAATGCGTCTTCCACATTTTCAGTCCCAAATTGACAAACCCCATCCAAAGATGGGAAAACTGATTATTGCCATATACTTTACTCATTCGTAGCTAGCAGAAAGCTCACTGTCCAACAGGTTCTGAAAAGGAATAATTTTTCTTACCCACATTCTCCTCATGCCAAACTGTATAATTCTTTCACAAAGTATGCACGTTATACTAAACTCAGCATAAACAATTAATGGGCTTTTTAATAAACAATTAATAGAGAATAATAGATAAATAAATTTGAATGGAACTATGCAAAACCTGAGGCGCCGCCACGGAGCTTCTCCGCCCACTTGGAGAACCCTAGGTCGCTGCCCCCGGCGCCGTCCTCACCGCCAATCTCTGCGCGTCACGCAAACATCAAAACCCCGCCTTTCCAAACCAAACAGCACGAATCGAACCAGTCGTGTTCGCGCCATTACCGCAGGAGAGGAAGGGGTTGCGCGGGGAGCCGGCGAGCCCGGCGTGGAGGAGCGCGTAGTAGAGGCAGAGCCGGCCGGCCCAGACCAGCACGGGGCCCTCGAGCAGCGACGCCGTGATGGGGCCCGCGGCGCCGGCGAGGGCGAACGCGGCGGCGCGCCTGGGCGGGCGAGGGCGGATGGGGGAGGGGAGGAAGGGGGTCTTCGCCGCCGCCGGCGCGCGGAGGAAGAGGGGGCTGGGCACGGCGGCGGCTGGGGCGTGGAGGATGTAGGCGAGCATGGCGATTGGCGGGCGATGTGGCTGACTGCTGCAGTGTGTGCGTGCGTGCGTTCAGTGCTTCAGTTCAGGTTCTTTTTTCGGTTTCGAAGTAGCAGGAGATGGATCCGGGCCTGTTCTTTTTTGCTGCAGCTTATGACTTTTGGCTGAAAATTTTGAATTTTGACTGTTTACGATACAGATTACGGAGAGATCGATACTCATTTGCAATTTTGGTTGGTACAGATGTTGGACTTTTAACGTGTACTACGTTTAACTTGTAGACCCCGTCTTGAGAAAATACTCTATTTGAAAGTTAGGTACTGTAGCGGCTGCGAAAAGCCGGCGGTCTGGAGGCCAGCCGAACAGGCCCGGAGCCACCGTGTCAGCGTTGGTGTAGAAGAAGAAAAGGAGAGGGGGGCAAAGAGGAAATATCTTGGTTATCTTGTTTTGTTCAAGGATTTTTGTGGTAGAAATTTTAGTATATCTTAATGCAAAATGTTAAGCTACGCTATTGTGAATCTAATATACTCTCATAGAACGCCAAAATGCCAAATCAACCGCACATATAAAGTTGATCCCATGTCTAGAATTGTCACTGAATTATCTTGGTTTGCTATCGCCTCCGGTTTCAAGTAAATACAAGCATGCACCATGTAACCAAAATGAACAATTTCGAACATTAGTATGCATAAAAAAGTATGTTCAAATTCATTGCAGCAAATTGGTGCTTGAGCATGGACTAAGAATGTTGTCAAACTTACCGAACTTTAGGGTGCTTCACTTGCATTGCATATGACGATTCCCACTTTCATTTTTATTGTTTTTGAACTTTTTTTGGGAAGAAAATTGTTTTTGGATGTTGGTGTATTCCAAATATCTAACAATTCGATTTTATTTCTGTTCTTCTCGCGGCGAGATTATGCATGTGGTCGTTTCAGATAATGGCAAAGGACTGAAGGAGATGGAGTCCGACAGGTAGGACTTCAGGATAATAATTTTCAGGCATCATAGCTTTCAGATGACATTGGCTGTTTCCTTGCAGTGGAAAATATGGTTTTCGATTGTAGCTGATTGAGAGAAACATTTCAAGAGAATCCAGGGCGGCCAGGCGCAGCCCAGCCCAGCGGGGCCCATATGGGCTTCACTTCAACAGCAAGACAGATATTTGCTGCTCATCAATCATGATATACTTTACATGACACCCAAAGAAAATGATGCTAGATTCAGCAGCTCAAATAGGATCATCAAAATTATCTGTAATATGAGCAGATGAGATTTACAGCTTTACAGATTCACAATTAGACATGAACATTGTATACGCAGAGCAACTTGTGTCCACATCACCTGGTGTGTATGTATTTGTTTTTGAGTGATGGCTACTCTGCACCCTCCCCCTCCCCCTCCTCTTCCTTCCAGACTGGAAGGATCCCTTGGCCAGCCAACCTCTTGTGAACCCAGAACACCACATGCTTGGGAGTAATCCTCTTCTCATCGATCAGGAAGGGCTCGATGGTGCTGACTTCTGTGCTGTATGACGACAACGAAAAGCCCTTAGGCCCTGCATTATTCATCTAGATGGGTTTGAATTCAGTATGCTAGTGATGAAGTACTGCAAACTGTGTTCTTGTTTACAGCAAAAGTAGCAGGAAATAGGACGTTTTTGTACCTAGGTATGTCACAATCTGTAACGCCCCCGTTTCCAGGGGTGCGTACGGACACGGCATTCCGCAACTATTCACGCATGAACAGTTATGGAATGTCGCGCAAGAGTATACCATTGCATGCTTACAACAAAAGTCCAGTATATATTTCACATAAGGATTAACATCCAGTTTTCAACAGCGGGGCGTGCAAGCCCAAGGTATAATTACATTACAAAAGACTTCCAGAATCCGCTTGAGCGTGGCGAAGACCTAAAGGCACGGATTCTCGTCGAAGAAGAGGTACTCAGGGACATCCTCGACGGGGAGACCTTCACCTTCGTCTTGATTCTCTAAAGAGTGGATTAAGCAAGCCGTGAGCCAAACAACCGGCTCAGCAAGTCCCAAAGGGACCCTAACTTACTATATGCACGGAACAACAAAGGAAGGGAATATATTTGGTTTATTACTTTGAGTGGATGCAGTTTTATGTGCAAACGTTTTGATAAAACGGACCCAAAACTACTCCTTAAGATCTCAGGGTTTTTTCATGAAGAGTTAATTAACCAACTAATCAAGTTAAAGCATGTACAAAACTACTTAAGCTTCGCTGCTGGAATCACCCAAGTGACACAGCTCCATTAACCGGGAGCACGACGTATTCGAATACCATTTATTTGACTATGCAGAGTTTGCTCAGCTTTACCCACACGATTCCTTAACCCTCATGACTGAGTTAAGAAAGCCAGGTCATTTCACTGCTCAACTCTTTATATAGGCTCTACCCGGTAGAATCCACTCGGGTCTGGCACACACACACCCACAGAAAGAGAAAACAAACGTCCGCTTCGAGTGAACTCTACCGTTGTTAGGCACCCGCAGCACGGCCTGCCTAACCTCACTGCTAATCCTCCTCCACACCTGTAGAGTTTCAATCGAGTTGAGCAGTTACTAGACCAGTATTGACAAGTCAACTCCTGTGGTTGAGCGATCACTATGACATTTGCTCAGCGTAAGGGTTTCAGTCCTTATATTTTCACATGGTCCGCAACCTCACCAGGCCCGCGACCCAACATAGGGTAAGCGATGGGCGAAAGAAACCGTCTTGCGGCGCACCACCACCCTACCTTCAATCCTAGGGTAAGAGATGTGCGAAAACTGTCTCGCGGCGCATCACAACCCCCTTACCCTAACTTGTGCACGACGGCACTCTCCGCTCTAGGGTACAGTGTCCCATACCACCCTACCCTAGAGTCGGGTTTGCAAAATTCTATTGGCCCGCAGCCACAACCTTATTAGTGTAAGACTTTGCATGATAATAATAACCTACAGTTATCTAGATTAACAAATAATTAATTCTAGGGTTACAAAGGCATGGCTACAAGCTTAACATGGCATTTGTCGGTGGTAGGTTTAACTACATATCAAGCCATTCTAAACATTTTATTTTATTTTCGAACTAACATTTCACAACTAGCATAATGCAAATAATATAATAACATAAATAAATGGCATGGGATACAACATGATCAAAGGATTTGAGACTTGCCGTCAATCCGGATGATCACAGCTAGCTCGAACGAAGAAACACCTGAATCCGGAGCCTGCGCCTGAACCTCTGGGATCTCCGACACTAGCGCAAACACATAAAATAAATTAAATCCAGCTTGAGACTAATCAAGCGAGGGAAAATAAACTATTTAAAAAGGAGTAAAATGCATAAACCCTTCAAATGGAATTTTAGGAATTCATCTGAGATGAATTTGTGGAAAAGGAGATCAACAATGGGTTCAGAACATGATTTGGAGTAAAGTGGTGAAATTTGGAAATTTTTGGGATTTTCTATGATTTTCTAGAATTTAATTGGATTTTCTGGCATTTTGGAAATTGGACAAAATCACTGGAAAATCAATGAACAGTAGCCGGCCCGGCCGGTTGCTACAGTGCGGCCCAACGCGCGCGTACGGGAGGGGAGTGGGCCGGGAGGCCGCGGCCCAGCTGCGCAGCGCCCGTGCGGTCCGGATGGCCGCCGCGTGGCGGAGCGTGCGGCAGCGGTGCGGCGAGCGCGGGCGGTCCCGATGCGATGAGGGGCTGATCGGATGGCGATGATATAAGCGGGAGGCCGGAGTGGTACGGGGGATCGGACGGGCGTGGCGAGCGGTGTTTAAGAAGATCGGACGGAGGCGGAGGAGCCACGTAACGGGGAGGGAGTCTTCTTCCTCCTCTCGCCGCTACAGTGCCCCCGGGGCGGTGTTACGGTGGCGACGGCGGCCCGGGCGCCAGGGGGCTCGCCGACGGCGACCAAGGGCACCGGCGGGTGCGGTTTGACAAGGGGATCCCATTTTTGGGGCTTGGGAGGTGCGGGGACCAGAGGGGACGGCAGGAAGCAAGGAGGGGAGGTTCGGGTCCCCGGCGGTGAAGGATGTCACCAGGGCCGTTAGGGTTAAATCGGTGGCGGCTACACGATCTGGGAGGTATGGGGCTCACATTGGTGGCGGTGGATTCAGCGGAGGAACTTCGGAGAGGGCTGGCCACGGAGAGGGTGATGCGGCCGGCGGTGGGAGACGACGGTGGAGTTCCTCAGCGATTCTCCTGCCCAAACAAGTTCACCAAAGGCATTAGCAAGTGGAGGAGATGCTCTGGTGAGGGGGGTAATTGAAGGATGAGGGAGGGGAGCGGGAGATCTGCTTTACGGTGCCGCCGGCGCAGGGGAGGATGGTGGCGGCGACTGGGACGACGGGGGTTCAATCGGCGGCTCAGGAAGCTTCTCTGGGGTGGCAGGAATGGAACGGAGGCAGTGGAGGCACTGGAGAAGCAAAGGAGAAGGAAGCCGGGAGGAGGCTTTTATGCCCCGGGCAGAGGGAGGAGTTCCTTCGGGGAGAAGGCAATGGGTGCGGCCGGGGAGTCAACAGGAGGGGACGGGGAGTTGGTGGAGCGTCTCCTCCGCGCAGTGGAGTGACGGGGGCGCTGCACAGAGTAATGGCGACGCGACGGGAGCAGGTGAGGTCGGGCACGGGCGAGGGAGCGTCCGCGCGCGGGAAAGGGAGGAGGCGGGGACTGCCAGGTGGGGCCGGAGCAGAGGCGGCGACACGGCGCGAGGGCGTCCACGACTTCGGACCAAGGCTGTCGGGACGGCGTGGGCGTGGGGAGCTCTGCCGGCTTCGGACCGGCTGACGTCAGGGCGGCGCGGTCGCGGGCGCAGCGCGCAGCGCACGCGCGTGCGCAGGGAGAAGGCGGGGAGTGGAGCGGCGCCTGCGGGGAGGAAACCGGGAGGCGCCAGGGGAGGAGAGAGGCGGAAGGGGGAGGCGGTGTCCACGGGCTGGCGCGGGCGCAGGGGCGCGCTAGGGAGAGCGAAGGCGGAAAGAGGGAGGGCGCCGACAGAGGGGAGCGGCGCCCAGCCGGAAAAGGAAAATAGGATTTCGGGCGACTTTCCGAAAAGGGAAAGTTTCCATATTTCACTCAAAAATTCAGCAAAAATCAAACAAAAATCTGGTTTGAAATTTTGGGGTTTTTCACAGTCTTCGGATTATGGAGTGATCTAGAATGGTAAATTTCAACGAGGAATCCAAAAGTTTGTAAGGAGTGATCTCTGGTCTCAGCTATGTCGGTTTCTTAACGCTGGTTGATGAAATAGCAAAACAAAGCAGAAATGTTGGTCATTATCATCCGTTATCGCCTTAAACTTTTGTGCAAAACTGACATCCTAAAGCCAATGTTGGCATCACATTGTCATTTGGACATGCTGTGTCATTCTTAAGGGGATTCCTAGATCATTGGCAATGCAAGTGTTCAGAATTGGGCCGAATCAGCTACTCAGGTAAATATGCAACAGCAAGCCTACTGAATGTAAATACACATTATTGGCAGCATTGACCATTACTTGCCTTGTGTCTCATTCATTGTGTTATTGACTTACTGTTCTGCTAAACTGCTGATGTTACTGTTATTTTGTGGGAGCTAACTACTGTAAGAATCACATCACTAATGTGATATCCAACGACATGCTTACTGCACGCAAGTAGAACGTGCCCACTACCACAGTATCATCTGTAACTTACACTCAGTGAATAATAATGACTTTAAATGTATGTATTTCTGAAACGATCATTTTTACTATTATAAAAGTGTGAGTTGATGGTTGGTCTATTCTCCCTCCTCTCTTCTCAACCATCCGATTTGATCTGAACCATTCGTCTTTCTCCTCCTCTCTCTCTTAGGATACAACCGCCTACTCCCTCCACTTTCTCCATCTCCTCGCGCATTCTGGCCATCCTTCTATCTCTATCGTTTGCTCTCCAATGTTTGATGTGTGAAATTAGTCAGGCAGTAAGTTTTATCTCACTATTTTTATGACTTCGTTGCAATGCACAGGTCCCTAACCAGTTACTCTCTAATTCTCAGCAGCGTAGTCAGTACTCACCCTGTTGTCTTGGAAGGATAGCTCGACTAGACACACGTCCTCCTCCGCCTCCAGAGCTGCCTTCAGCGGAGGGATAACCTCCTCCTGCATCATCTCCGGCAGCAGCTTTTGCAGGGGCCTTTTTCGGCTTCGCCGCCGGCTTTGCCTCTGCCGTGGCTTCATTCTTGCCACCATCTGCTTCTGTCTTCTCACTAACTGCATCAAAATAACCGAAAACTTTTAACACTAACTGCCGTGGCCCCTCTAATCACCGCAGAAAATCGCTGCAACTGCACGGTGAGCTAAACATTAGACCACTCAACACTGATAATTTCCTCTGCCAATGTGTGGGACATTAAGCTAGCTAATGATCGAATGGGGTTGGTACCAGTGGTGGCGGTGGGTGACTCCTGCACGCTGGAGCAGGAGGCGACGGCGCGAGAGAAGGCGACGACGAGGGGCAGCCGCTTCCCGAAGAGCGGGACGGTGGAGCACCTGAAGGCTGCATGTCTCGCGAGAGGGCTCAGCCTCAGCGAGTGTAGAGGCTGAGGCGCCACCAACTAACAGATACGGTTTTTCCCCGCCAAAAAAAGCCGATTGCGATCCACGGCTCGTGGAGGTTCGTACGCGAGATCGTTCGAAAGTGTTGGAAGGAAAGAGGAATCGAGGACAGAATGAGAGGGAGCCTGCAGTGGACGGCGCCACGGCAAGGAGCAGCACCGACGCAGCACGGCCGGCTGCCCCTGCGCCAGCCATTTCGTTCGCGATCCGACGGACCTGCTCGTGTGCCTTGGAAATCGCTCAGGCCGTCCGATCAAAATCGCAGGATTTTCGACATTAGCTTGGTAGTCAGGATGTATAAAATCAGGGGGCACGAAGATGACAAGTTGGGCGTAATAGAGCTTCTCGTAAGAGCAAGGCTAATAATACAGCTTTCAGCTGGTTGTATGGACACTTACAACCTATTTATCAGCACATTCATATAGTAGTTTACAGCCAGTAGGGCTGGGCATTCGGTCTTTTCGGTCTATTCGGTTCGGTCTATTCGGTCATTGGAAAATTCGGATTCTAAAAAATGAGGACCGAATTTCTCAGGAAAAAAACAAGGACCGGACTCAAATAGACCGAATTTTTTGTTCGGTCTATTCGGTCCACCGAATTGACCGAAATAAGATGGGGACCCTTGTCACCCCTCAAAATCTTTGTAAATTGTAATGAGCTAAACAAAACAAATAATATTCATGCATAAAGCAATGAGTAGACAGCCAGTAAATAGATGATAGACATATCAAATAAGTACATACATCACATATTAAGTTCATGAATTCAAGAGACAAGAGACATATCAAATAATTCGGGTTATTTGGTCTATTCGGGTTTTGTAGGCCAAAAACCAAACCCGAACCCGAAAACCGAATTAAATGAAAATATTGACCGAACCCGAATCCCGAAACCCGAATAGACCGAATTGTCGGTCTATTCGGGTCCGGTTCGGTTCGGTTTTCGGGTTTAAAGTGCCCACCCCTAACAGCCAGCTGAAGTCTGTATGACTCACCCCTTTCTCTCACAAAGTTTCTTGGTTCTTGTGCTTCAGCTGGCTGTAAACTTACAGCCCACCTCTCTTCTCTCTCCTCCTCTTTCTCCTCCACCTCAGCATACAGCCTACTAACAGCGTCTTAGAGCAAGTTTAATAAGGCTGACTGTGCTAGCTATAAGGGAATCTATGTCAGCATAGTCCTATGTGGAGGGGAGAGAAAAAGGAGAGAGAGAGCCAAGCCGACTCCCATGCAAGAGTCAAGCTATAGCACAGGAAAAGAGGCATTATCCATGCATGTACCCATAGAACTAATTGCTATACCCATGCATGTATTAAATTATCAAAACTCATGTATGTATTAAATGATTGAGAGCTCTTGTGGAGACAACTTAGAGCAAGTACAATAATGGTCTTATAGCCAAGCTAGTCAGCATTTTTGCTGATGTGGAGGAGAGAAGAGAGGAGAGAGAGGAGAGCTTGGCTCTCATGCAAGCAACAAGCTGCACACGGGAGCCTATGCAGTGGTGGACCCAGATAATAAATGTATGTGAGGAGGAGTAGGAAAGAAAATGTGAGACTTGGTACCATATAATAATAAAAAAAACTTTTGTAGACAAATAGAAGACAAACTATTGTATAACTTGGCTCTTATAACTTGACTTATAGTTAAGCACTTGGCTCTATTATTGGACTTGCTCTTATAGCCAGCTTATTGTATGAGTTGACTGCATCATTATCTTTTAATGACATGAAAATGTATTGGAGGTAGCAGCTATCTGTACTATTAAACTTGATCTTATTATACTTGCTCTAACTTGCATGATCTTTTTTATTGTTACTGATCCAATTTTTAAAAGGGAAAAAGAAATATGAAAATTGATCTTTTATATGCGTCTTTGCTTGTTTAGGACTAAGTATAACACGATATCTCAAATGCCATACCTTTTGGATAATTTTGCCGATGTCTTTTTCCGCCACTTCCTAGCGGCTCTCCTGTGCGCGCACCACCTCTCCTCTCCCCATGTTCGTCTCGAGCACCCTTCGGCTGAGGTCCCGCTCCCGCGACGTGTACTTGCGCAGCTCGGATATCTTGGGCTGGATCTGCTTGTGCAAGAACTCGATTATCGATTGGCTCATGAACCGTGTAACAAATAATCTATTACCGAGAACTCAGCCTTAAATGATCGAAACCACGTTTCATACGAGGAAAATGACTCATTTTCCCCAAACAAAATCCCCCACATCCCCCGAAAGTTACCCCAACATGACAACCGATTCTATTTCTATGATTAAATTCATTAAGTACACTACGTATACTAGTTCTTACAAAATTTCTGCGTTCCAAAAAACAAAAATAGATTCCGAGGATCTTTCCTTTTAAGAAGCTACCACTGCATCAGGCCTATCGGAGATAGCGAGACGGTTGCGGGCGAAAGGCGGAGAGGCAAGCCCGCCTCCGTCGTCGTCGGCGGAGGCGTCACGCAACCGTACCGCCGCGGGTCGCTTTCCTGCCCCTCTCCTCCCCCACGTCGATGGCAGTGGCCCCACGCACCACCAATCCCCCCGCCCCGGCCAAACCATTTTTGACTTCTCCGCCCGTTCCCTCCCTCTTGCGCTCCGCGTTCGGCCGCCCGTGGGCCCGGTCCACGTAGGCGCATGACACCCGCCCATGACGTGGGCCCACAGAGCCGGTTGCCCGAGGCGGACGGGCACAAAGCCCACACCACCACCTATGCTCGCGCCGTCCGATCCCTCTTCCCCCTCGAGTCCAGGCCGTCCGATCCTGCGGCTCCCTACCCACTCTGTCGATGTCACGGGCATAGCGTGCGCGCCTGCCTCCCTCGCCGATCTGTAGACTGTAGGCACGGACCACATGGTCAGACGAGCTTGGCCGTACCGAGCGCGGGCCACGCAACCCGGCCGCCGTACGTAGTATGGACCCGGTCCACGTGACTCCCCACGCTGCGCAGAGCAGTCACCAAGCACACAAGTGAAGAACTGACCCGAGGAAAAATTTCACAGTAACTTTCAAGTTTTTCTTTTAAATGCCCAGTAACTTTCAAGTTTGATGCATCCATCTGCGTAAAATTTTTGGCCCAAACGGGCCCTTTTTCCATTTGCTCGACGCCGTAGCGTAGCGGCGAGCAAAATTGATCTCCATAATTATCGGCCCCGGCGATAGGTCCAAGATACTCCACTCACCAGCACGACGATCACCATACCTGACTGACTTGCGGGCCCATAAAGCAGCGTGGCCCCACAAGCCGCAGGTGCGCAGAGTCCTCATCCAGGCGCATCAGACTTCTTTATTCATTTATTTCCGGCCCGGAGACGTGTCAAACCAGGGGAGCTGATTATTCAATTCGGTGGGGGACAGAGAGGAAGGGGGCAAAACCGTAAATAGACAGCCAACTAAATAAAGGACGAGAACGAGAAGCATCCAATGAGGATGGCATCCATCCAAATCCGCCCGAATCTCCTCGAGCCGCTCACCGACAACGCGCTCCCCTCCCCAAGCCTCCTCCCACGGGTCACACCACCACCGGTCACGTTACCCCCACCACCACGCCGCGCCACTTGCGCGTCGCGCCCGCCCTCCCCTCACGCCATCGCAACTTGCCAAAAAGCCAAAGCAGAAGCGGCACCTCACCACCCAACCAATTTGATTCTCGTCTTAAAAACGAACCTCTTTTACTCGCGCGTTCACCGCTAGCCCAGAGACGAACGGTACTAGCACTGCACGTGGGCCCTGCCAGCCAGTGAGACGGAGACCCAGCCTCGCGGTGGACCGAGAGAACACACGGCGCAACCGCCGTGAGCCGACACGCACGCACACAGCAGCTGCTCCGCCAGAAATTGCCAAACAACATTTTGTACTGGCATCACCACCGATTGACCAGTTGCCCACCAGCGGGATGCGCCCATCGCCGCAACCACAGCCATTTCACCTATCTCAAAGCACACAGCGCCCGCGCAGCACGCCGGGGGAGGGGCAGCACAGCGGTAAACAGTGGTGAGCGGCACAGCGCAGATCAACCGGTGCTTAGCATAAAATTTCAAATGGAGGCAACGGCTACTAGGGCATTTGAAAGGGGGTGTTTCCCGGGCTTTTCCTTTGGAGGGAAACTACAGTTTGAGCATTGCCGATCTCTACTGCCAATCTATAACAGAAATTTGAAAGGGTGGAGGGAAACCCTGGGGCTTGTAACTACCATTTGAAACTCAGGAGGGAAAAGGGAATCAAAAGAAACGGGGGAAGTAGAGTACTGAACTGAACTGGCTGGGTCTCATTTTTCCCTCCTAAAATCTGCTGTTTGAAGTGGATGGATGAAGAAGCGCGCTCTCAATTCATCGAAGTCAAGAAGCTCTCTCTCAATTCACCAAAGTCTTTACACGAAAAACGGCTAAGAAAAACAGGGGGAAACCCACCATTTCTGTTTGCTGCTGCTGCTGCTGCTCCTGCTTGCTTGCTTCTTTCTAGCTGAGAAGAGGGTGAGGGATCCATGTACATTGGCTGCTTGGTCAGTGGTGCTTGAAGGGCCTCAGGTCCTCAACACCATCGTCATTATCGTCGTCATCGCCGCTGCCTGATGGGTCATCATCCCTCTTCCTCTTGGTGCCCTGCCACGATGAAGGCTGGTCTGTGCCGCCATCATCATCGTCATCGACCTCCTCTCTGTCTTCATCGACATCATCTGCGTCAGCTGCATCGAAGTCGTTTCCGATGGCCATGGCTTGAGGTTGAGGCTGAGCAATTGGTTGGACAAGATATTCTGTGTCTTCATCCTGAGGAAATGAAAAATTGGACGAAATTATTAAGTAGAAATGAGTTTCTACTTTCAGATTTGCAATACCAGCTGGAAAGCAAGTAGTGCTACACAATACAACAAGAAAGAGAGATGCGTATCAAACAGTCCGCTAAATGTAAACGCCCAAACAGTCAAATAAATTACTCTACGAAGGACCAGGACCAATGTAGGATTTAACAGACATGCAAAAAAAATTCCAACCAGGAACGATAGCATGGAAAAAACAGCATACACGACATACAAATTAACAGAACGATAGCATTAAAAATACAGAGAGAATACAATTCAACAATGCTTTCAGACATTGGTAGCCATGGTATACATTATCAATCTTCAGGCATCAAAAATAAATTCACCAATAATTAATAAACACCATAACCAGAATAAACGGATGAAACAATATTAAATAAAAACAATACGATGATATATGCCTTTGAAGATGCTAGCATAACAGACTATATAAAATAACTTGAATGATAACTAGTTTACACTGTAAAGGAACATCTCATTCTATATCCAAATCTAACAACATTTTAAGGAGATCAAGAACGCAATGCAAAAAAGAACACAATTCATACTAAAAAACTAACAGAGCATCTAATGCCTAGACAAGAAATAGGCACTAAGTGAAGCTCATTTTCATGCGGAAAGGATAAAAGAACACAAATTTGCAGATAATTCCTTAATCAGGGGCATATAAAATGAAAATATGCATAAGCTATTACATCAATTTGAGCCCAAAAAGAAAGATCGCATGCATGCATAACATCTAGCAGACTAGCACTGCTAAAATAGAAATATCTACAGAAGATAAAACTAGAAACGGTAACGGTTTAAGAGCTAAGCAGGTAACGCACATGTAGACAACAAATAGGGTCCTAAAAACATATCATACTCTATAACAGATGCATCAAGTTTTGATAATAAATACTTCAAAAGCACAAGCTAGACAGGCACCAAGTTAATCCCTTCCGAAATATAGGGCTAAAAGATGAGAAATTAAAGCTTCTTTTTGACATAAATTAAACTCCCTAGGATTTCTATCTTACAATATCTACCTAATCATACCTGACAAACTTATTCCTCACATAATCATCTTTAGAGCATAAATAGAGTTTTCACATCCCTGAAGATTGTGGATGTAGCTGCAGTGACAGCAAACAAAGTACTGAAACACAACTAATCCCGGAGCACACAAGTCTATTGAGCATTCATATACAGCACGATTTGGTTAAACAATTATTCATGTTATACCAAAGTGTGAAACCTCCCCCCAAAATAGGTGGTTATCAGATGGCGAACCTAACATATGAAGTTCACTACTTCAGCGTGTTCACACAAACTGGAGTCTAAACAAACACCCACATAACTAATGTATGAAACCTCCGAGAAAATTGCTATAATGAGACTCCAAATAACGTGTTTCGCTATAATAGGACTTCTAACGTTGACATCGCTAAAATGACACCTGAAACATTGGCTTCTCGTTATACATGACATTTGGCTAATGTTTCGAAATACCCGAACATTGGAATTAAAAGAGCCAAATGTCATGTATTACGAGAAGCCAATGTTTCGGGTGTCATTTTAGCGATGTCAACGTTAGAAGTCCCATTATAGCGAAACACGTTGTTTGGAGTCCCATTATAGCAATTTTCTCGAAACCTCCTAATCGAAATAAATGACTAGAATAATCGCCAAGCCACCAATTCAACATGCAGAAATTGCAATAAACAGCAAAGTACTTGAAACGCTTGCGGGAAATCAATGTGTTATACCTCATCATCAGCATCAGCATCATCGTTCGCCTCCTCGTAAACCCTATCATCCTCCAATCTCTCTTCATCCTCCTCTCCAATCTCGCCGTTCTCATCCTCATCTTCCCCTTCTCCTTGCTCATGCCCATCAATTTCTTCTCCTCCAACGCCCCCCACCTCCATGGCAACCCTCCCACTGCTCTCTGGCTCAGCCTCCTCGCCATCATCCTCAACCTCTTCTTCATCGTCGTCCTCCTCGTCCTCCTCGATGCCATCTTCCTCCTCATCACTACTCGGTACATCATGCACCTCAACAACAGCGTCTTCATCGTCACCCTCCTCATCGATCTCCTCCCCCAAATCCTCCTCCTCCTCGTACTCCTCGTCTTCATCATCGTCATCATCCTCCACGTCCTCATCCTCCTCGTCCGGGGCTCCCCCGACCGCCGCGACCCGGAACCCGTTCGCTCCGTGGTGGTGGTCGGCTCCCCCGTTCGGGACGACTTCGTCGGCATCGCTCTCATCCTCGTCCACATCGATCACCCCGTTCACCTCCACCGGGTGCGCCGCCACGCCGCCGCGTGAGTGGGAGACGCCCCCGTTCGCCACCTCGCCGCTCCCGGGGTCCTCGTCCTCGTCGTCATCCTCGCCGTCGCCCTCACCGTCCCCCTCATCGTCGTCGTCGTCCGACTCCGGCCGCTCGTTCTCGTCGGCGTCCATCTTGTCGAGGTACTTGAGCGTCCGGATCATGCCGAACACCCTGGATCTGTAGTCTTTGACCCGGGTGACGGGGCACTCGTAGAGGTCGAGCGAGACGAGGCGGAGGCGGGCGAGCGGCGCGAGGTCGTCCACGTACTGGATGCGGTTGTTGCTGAGGTCGAGGTCGCGCAGCGAGCCGAGCCCCGCGTCGACGAGGTGCTCGAGCCCGCCGGCGATGCGGTTGTCGGACAGCGCCAGCCGCGTCAGGTTCCGCAGCCGGGGGAACCCCGCGAGCGACGCGACCCCGACGCCGGCGATCGAGAGATGCTCCAGGCTCTGGTGCCGCTCCAGTATCTCCGCCGCCGGAAGCCGCCCGTGCATGCACTTCACGGCGCCGTCCAGGGTCAGGCTCCTCGCCGGCGACGAGCTCCCCTCGCCGCCGGCCTGCAGCGCCGCCTCCACCGCCCTCTCCCACGCCTCGTCCATCCTTTTCCCCCCACTCTCTTAAATTAATATTTTTTTCTCACTGGGGTGTTTGGTTGCAGAGGGGATTTGAAATAGAGAGATTTATACGGGGAGGGTGACTACGTCGCCACTGGAGGAAGAAGGGGGCGGTTCACGGGGTGTACCGTGGACTCGGCGCAGGGGCGGTGGGGCGCGGGGTTGCCCGGCGGCCAATGGGAGCGCTCCGATCGGGGGGCGCGGATCGCTGACGTGGCGGGATCCCAGGGGTGTGTGTTTCTTTTGAGAGGAGCCGGGCAGCGGAGCGGAGAGGCGTGGTGGGCTGGATGATGCCAAAAGCATCTTTTTTTTCTCGGCTCTGTTTTTCCTTTTCTTTTTCTGGGTTTTTTACATCTTTTTCTTTTAAGAGCGAGATATTATTAGCTAATAATATATATGTGTGTGTCGAGTCGCGTTCTCACCTAGGGTTCTGGGGGGTGTGTCGCTGACATTGTGGGGGCCTAGGTGGAAGTGGGAGGGTGTGTTTGTGTGTCGTGGGGTGGAGGGAATTGACCGTCCGATTGCGGTGGGGCGATGTGGACCGTCGGATCGGCGGGGGTTGGCGTCTGGTTTTCTGCTGCCTACCTTTACCGAATGGAAGATGGCAGTGCAGACTGGCAGTGGGGCCGGGACGGCTGGGCGTAGCATCTGGCACGGGTTTGATTTGGACCCGGGTTTGCGTTGGACTGGTTTTGCAACGGCGACCGTTTGGGGAACACGGTCTCTTGTTGAGAAAGTTGGTGGCGGTTTTGATAGCTTTTTTTTTTAATCAAGGGAAAATTTCATTAAGTGAATGAAAAAGGTCTCAGCCTCTACAATCCGAAGATCGTACACAGCTTAAGGTTACAACCAAGAGCAATCAAGCACAAGAACTAACACAAAGCAAAAGACACAAGATACAGGAAAAAACAGACACAAAGCGGTTTTGATAGCTCGTGTTGGTTTTCCTCCCTTGCAGTACGTCTTAGCTCCTAAATCATTGTATTCATTCATTCTTGTCCAAGTGACTAATTGCATTTTTCATAGATTAGTTGACAGGCAACTCATCGTTTTTAAGTTTCTATTTGTGAATTAGAGCCTAGTAGTTGATTTTTTTTATGTATGTGTGTTTTTATGTATGTGTGTTTCCGGCCACCTTCTTGTATGGTAGTCTTTAGGGAGGAACGTGTTCTATGAGAGCATACACGAAATGTGTTCAAACGAATTCAACAACAAGGTTGTCAGCAATTTAATCGTAAAAGCCATGTAGAATCTTTTATCACCTCTTTATCTAGCTAACCGGGCAAGAGAGGCACCTCCACATAGTTGTGCCATATGTACAATGTTATAGATAAGTGTTGTCTATAATACTATCTATTTTATTTATAAATGTCATTAAAGATGGTTTCTACAATAAACTATCTTTTTACATGTTTCTATAGATAGATCATCCATAACATAATGTGTCATGTTTTCGTATTACAGTCGACCGTTGTATGAGAGACGACTCAATTCCCTATACTCCATCTCTCTCCATATCATTTTGTATCCTACGTGGTAAGGTTTTACAGACAACTAACGTCACACAATTGTACATGCTCTAATCTTACTGCAAGGCCTGGTAACAACAAGCTTTACTTTGCATTCTTGTATTATTATTGTGCATAAGTTTGTTGTGCTAGTTCGAAATCAGTTTATTATCTCTGAAATTTGTGAATAATACTAGCACTGGAAGGACTCTGCATGATAGATTGTGGGTATGGAGATTGCTCGATGAGGACAAATTGTTAAATTTAAGATCATTGTGACTATCTAGAAGTATTCTGCTAGTTTATTGCTTTGTCAATTGCTAGTTATATACATTTGTATAGTGTTGTTCACTGCTGTGTTATTCTGAATATTGCCAAAATTCTATTGATACCTACTTTTGGTTAGAATTGCAATTGTTTCTGTCATTATATTGAGGTAATTTAGATCGATAAACTAGTAGAATTTAGAAGGGATGGTCACTCTGATTACCACTTACTAATGCTTTCTACCATTTACCTTCATGGTCCATATGGCAACCGTCTGCAAGTTGGTACCGTCTAAAGTAGAAAAAATAATTTTACACAGCAAACACCAAATATATCTTACATAATAAGGAATGAATTTAATTCATTTCTTATTCTGCAAGATATATTTGGTGTGTGTTGTGTAAAGTTATTTTTTCTACTTTAGATATCACCAGCCTACACTAAGAAACTACATGTTACCATTACTAATCACTATCTTGGTTTTCATATCTTCCCCATGCACTGGAAGCAGTACATATATATTTCATGATAACACTAACATATGTAATCTTACACACCTCACAATTTAAATGAGGTAGACACAAAATCAGATCTTTTATCATACTTGTGCTTCAAATGGCATAAAATAAATTACACATGAATCTAGTATGTGATTTTACATCATGTCCTTTGAAGCCCAAGGGTGATACGAGGAGTTAGAGACAAAGTCATATCACATATTACACTTGGACTTCAAAAGGCATGAAGTAAATCATGCACTAGATCTAGTGTGTGATTTGCTTCATACCTTTTGAAGCCCAAGTATGATATGGGATCCGATTTTGTTTCTAACCCATTTAAATTGTAGGGTGTGCAAGATTACATATATTAGTGTTACCATAAAATATATATGTATTATTTCTAGTGAATGGGGAAGATATGGACAACCAAAAATGGTTATTAGTAATATCACAGATGGTTTTATTTATTAGCCGTATGTGATATGTAGATATCACAGACGGTTATATTTAAAAACCGTCTATAATACGTAAACATCACGGACGATTGTTTTTAAAAACTGTCTGTGATAAGTACATATCAGATACGGTTATTTTTAAAAATCATCTATATTGTTACTACTCACAGACGGTTTGAAAACCGTCTTTGATGACCACATATCATTACTGACATATAAATTCAGACGGCTCACGAAACCATCTGTGATGATGTTTTGAACCGTCTATGATGACATTTTCTGCAGTAGTGATAGGAAAAGAGGTTTTTAAAGAGAGGAATTGGTAGGGAAGTCAAGTTAAAAGAGGGCAAAAGCTATAATGAAAACCTAAATAAAAAAAAGTTGAAGCAAGAGTGCATGGCAATATGTAGGTTGACGGGACAAATCTCTTGGTGTGCAAATGAACATAGCGGTCGCAAAATTTATCTTGCACACCATCTACCCATTTACATTTTCATTATCTACCCACGTAGGTGTGTTCAGTGATTAAAGCGTATGCTCACGCTCTGTGAGGTGTAGACCTCCACTCTAGTTAGACATGTGATAGCAGTGGCGGAGCGAGGAAATAGGTATAGGGGCAGCTGGACAGTCGGTGGACCGTGGACATACACGATAATCATTTCATACTATACACTTAGAAAATATAGAGGTTAAATGAAATAGTACAAAATATCTCCCCATTCTTCAAAGTTTTGACAACATATAAATTTGCAATTACACATGAAAGCAAAATGTAGGCAATTAGAAGATAGAGGAACTAATATTTGTCATACTCATCGTGATTTCATTGTATGAAAATCATATATAACTGCATATGTTGAGAATTTTACTTCAATTTCCTTTTCTATGTAGGCTACCAAACTACCAAACAATCTCTTAGAAATCCATCTTCCATTTTATTTTGAAGCCTTAACAAGTTTCATTGCAGAAAATGCACGTTCGATCGTTGTAGTTGAGACCAGTAGAGTAAGCACAAGTCGGATCAACCTGACAGGTAAAAGTGGTCAATACTTACTGTAATGATCAAATCAACTAAGAAAAGAGTGAAAAAAATGTTATAGGATCATCCAATTTGCCGGTTCTCGCAAGATGATAGCAAAGATCAGCTTCAGTTGACAAATTCTAAAACTTTGGTTTTGTAGGTACATCAAGCTCATAATATTGTAACTGATATCTCAAGTTAATTCTTTTTTGTTCTAAAAAATCAGCAGGATAGAACTTTGAAGCTAGAGAACAAACATCATTAGTTTTGAATGAACCGAATGAATCCTTAGGACCCAAAGAAGTACAGAGAAGGAGAAGTTCTGTTGCTTGTTTGCTGAATCTACAATTCAACTCTTGTGATTGTTTATCAACCGCAAATGTGAAAATGTCATATCGGTAATGACGCTCGACTCTAGTCCCATTCTCTGCATGTGATCGAATGAAGTCCACATAGAAGCCATTCATATCTGGAACTGTAATATCATGGTTCTTACAAAACAACATTGCATTACTAATAAGGCTACTCCAACCATGATCTCTTAGTTTCTGAATCAACTTTTCTGTAGTGGTAACATCAACCATAGCATTCACAATATTATGAGATTTCTGCTGCAACTTTTTGCACAACATGTAAGTGATTCCCATGAGTTATTTCATAACATGCATAATAAATACAAAGTCAAATGACATAATCAATTTAACAGAACCAACAGCCTTTGCTCGTATTGAAGCTGATATACCCGGCCCTCTAGTATTATCAATATCTTTGAGCACAAAGTATGTAGCCTTGTAAAGCTTTAAAAGGCTGCAAACAGAATTATAGTGAGAGCTCCACCTAGTGTCACCAGGCTGCTGTAAAAGTTCCAATTTGGTTAGTTCCTCTCCCAGTTTCAAGCTCACTAAGCTCAATGAGATACTCCATTTCAGCTACTTGATTAGCATGCAACTCATCATTTCTCTTACTAGAAGACACAACCGTGTTGACAACAAATGCGATGTTCAAAAAAATTATGAACTTCAGGTACTGTTTTAGATGTAGCAACAATAACTAACTGCAATTGTGAGCAAAAAAAGTGAACATGATATGCATAAGGGTCACTCCTCCATGAACTTTGCCTGTAGTCCATTCCACTCTCCATACATGTTACAAACACTATAATATCCTTGTCCACGAATATTTTGAATATCCAGTTTATGATAAGATAAAACAGAACATAGTTTTGTTTCATGACATGTAGGATTTCTTTTTGGATTGTTGGTGAGGTATATTTAGCATTGAGTGAAGCATTGCATAGTACAACTGCACTAACCTTCTCATTATATGAAGCTAACAATTTTACCATTTCAAGAAAATTACCTTGTTTTTTTTAATCAAGACCTTCGTCATATCCTCGGAATGGGCACGCTTGGAATGCTAACCATCTTATGGCATCAATTGAGGCTTTAAGCTGTAGCCTATTCTGCTTGATTTGTTCATCTGTTTGTGTCTCCATTGTATGTTCAATATGGCATGATTGATTCTTCAAATTATTATAACATATGACAGAATAATTATAAGCTAAATTATTGTCCTTTCCCATGTGAGTTAAAAAGGCACATTGCTTTCTATTATTAATATTTCTTCAATTCCTGAACTCTTTCACTGTAAACACACCCCATCCAACTTTTTTGGTTTCTTAGACGATAGAAAGCATGAACTTTTGTAGGTGAATATTCTAGCCAAGGGAAAGCCTTGAACCAACGAGACTGAAACCTGCGTTGCTGGCTCTTTGGACTAGAAGGAGGGTATACACCCTTAAGAAATTGATACGGTCCATGCTTCATGTATGCTTTGCGAGCTTGGTCTTGATCATTAGGAGGATGATCCTGTTGGATTAATTGGGCTTGGTCCATTTTAATCCTAGGCTCACTATTAATGCTAGGTGTAAAAACTGTTTAGTCCCATATGGAGAATTGAATGGGAGTTACACCACTTTAAAAGGTGGAACGTGGTAACCCCCTTGTGGAATTGGAGAGAGCCAATACACACGCGCGCTCGCTCGCTCGCTCGCTCGCCGCGCCGCGCCGCGCCGTGCCGTGCCGTGCGTGTACGCGCAGGCGTGTCGGGTGCGAGCGCATTTTTCTTTATCTATTCGAAAAAACGAAATGCACTGGCTGGCAGTAACGGTGCAGTTACTAGTGGATTATGGCTGCGGTTACTTTCGAGTAATGGCTGCAGTTACTGGTCTCTTCATTTTTGCTGTTATAAAAGAAGGCTCTCCTCTCCATACCAAAGGGATACAAAAGAACAGTACTCTGTCTCTGTTTTGTTGCTGCTCTCTATCATCTCCGGTCCAGAGCCTTGTGCGCACAAGTTTCTGGGCGAGTAGGCCTCCGGAACTTCGTCCGTTTGTGTACCTGCACGGGTAGGCGGGCGATCAAGTTTTTGGGGAGCGCATCGGCGCGACTACTCAATCTGCGACGTCTACTTCCTGGTGGTGAACCGTTCGCGGGACTGCACTGCGAACATCTTCCTGCATCAAGCTTCATCCTGCATCACGCCTCGATCGACTACATCGAATAGGCCATCATGTCGACTGATGGTAACGGCGCCTCCGGTGTCTCTGGCACTGGCCCCGCCCGAGGGTATAAATTGAAAACTTTTCTGGTGTATTTGTTTCTGTGCGCTATGAATATGTTAATAGATGTTTCTGTTAGCTTGTTCGTTAGCGAATATGAATACATCGTTGATAGATCACTCATGCATGTTTACGTCATGTTTTATATGCTGAATTTCTGGATTAATATATACCGAAAATTGACTAGATTTTCAACAAATCCTAAATCTGGCAAGTATGCTTGGATCCCTCTCCACTACCAAAACACTAGTACCATCATTACCCTGTTGAACTTCAGACGGTAGTGGAATTTCTTCTTGTTCAACAATTTCTTCCAATTGAGGGCAAGGAAGAGTAAAATCGATTTGTCCCGAAACACCACAAGGTCTATCTTTCTTCTTGAAAAAAAGAATCAATTGTCTTCCTTTTTAGCCATGCTTATCCTTGAAAGATTAATACACCACAAAATTAAACAGATTTAGTACGAGCATCATATTCAATAATTTATTTTGTCAAGTTCTAAGTATGCTAGATCGGTGGTAGTACTTACCTTAATTAAAATTTTAATATTGTCCTATTTAGGGGAATGAACGTGCCAAACAAATAGAATTATCTGATGAAAAAAGGCCTGGTCTGTAGAGCAATAGGACAAATATTAGAATTAACTATGCAGTTTATGAGATTGAGGCAAAGTATCTTTCATTTAATCATTTTTGTACCTGTTCTTGGCTTCCCTCTATATGCCGAAGAGGAGAGAAAGAGGATAGAGAGATGGAGCTTCACTACTACAGCCTGGAAGAGGATAAGGAGACAGAGAGAGACGCTCTGGTGTGGCAGTGTGGTGAAGTAGTGGTGGTTGAATGGGATAGGTAGATAGCAAAAGGAAAAGCGAATAGTCTCTCTTGTCAAAAGTTAGTGAGATCTAGTGTAAAAGAATATACACACATTTCATATGCTACTTGTTAGTGCTTGGAGGAGGCCATACAATAGCATCACATCCTTTTAAGATAGAAAATCAAGGGGTTTTTTTTTCATGTTGGAGGAGCTGGATATATCTATGTGCGTGAATTAAAACGTATGTGTAAAGTGTGTGTATGAATGTGTTCTTTGTTTTACTTAGGGTATTTATAGTGTATAAAAATAGAGGATCTTAAGCCACCTTAAGGTCAACCTTATATATTATAGGGGTGACCTTAAGCAGACTATAAACAAAAAATACTTAAGGCTGGTTCTTAAGCTAAAGACTTGACCATAAGTATTAAAATACAATTTTTATTTATCTGCCGAGTGGGACCGTTTTAAGGACCATTGGGTTATATATACTATGGAGTCGGCCTTAAGGTTTAGATGGGACCCACCTTAAGATCTCTTAGGTTATATACACTATGGATGCCCTTAAGAAAACACGTGATAGTTCATGACTCTTTTACGGTGTCTTTTACCGTATAATTCTGCACAACTAAAATATGATGTGTAACTATTGCACATGCTTTTTTTATGAGTTGGAAAGTACTCAAACATTTTGATGCGGTGTTTTTTTCGTTACAAACTTACAATTGCTAATGGAAAACGACACCAGAGTAGGCACTTTTTTCTTTCAAGTCAAAGTTTCCACGTTGGTTCGGTGGATAAATGGAGACGTGGCTATGATTAATGGCAATTACCAGTGTCGTTTTGTTTCCTTTCCCTTTCTCTCTCGCAAAATTGGAAAATGGGCTACAGCTAAGGGTGTGTTTGGTTGAGCTGTGGCTTTTGAAAAAGCTGCTGTGAGCTGTAGGCTGTGGAAAAGCTGTTGTAGGTTGTGGGCTGTGGAAAGCTGTAAGCTATTTGGTTCAAACAAGTATAAAACTTACCTCCTATCTCTATTTTCCTTGAAACAACTGTGAAACAGCTCTCTATTTTCACCATTTCAAAAAGCAGAAAGCCAAAAGTCAAAAGCAGGGTCCAATGTGCTTTCAAAACTGTACTACCCAAAAGTAGCTGCTTCTGAAAAAGCAGCTTCTGGTTTCCACCCCTTTGGTTGGCTTTTGGCTTTTTAGAAGCAAAAGCAGCTCCCAAAAGCTCAACCAAAGGCACCCTAAGTGCCATAATGCTTGTTTTGCTGTGTTCGTGCCAACTATGATTAACCCTCATGACAACCAATGAGAACACTAATTATCCGATCTCATACCTGCATAAAGAAACGCATTGTATCAGCATGCTTCAATTCCGCCTTTTGTGATGTGTCATGTGTACTTGTAAGTTGGCGCGCATTGCACTTTTGACAACACGGACTCTCGTTTTTCTTTCGCTGTGTTGTATTTTGGCAGTTGGGGCTTGCCGTTGCAGAGTGCGTGCATGCATTCGCTGGCCTCCTACTAGGGCAAGCTGTCTTGTGCGGCCGGAGACACCAAAGCAACCAATGTGCCATCATCCAATTCGCATGCGCCATCTATTCGTCGAAGGCTCCAAGCCACCGGCCAATTCTGAGAACATGGGACAGTTTTTGAGCTGTGGTGCGGATTATGGTTTTTTTTTCCTATTACAAATACTCATGCGGACGAATCGAAAACTGATAAACCGCTTTAAAATGGTGGCGAAGAAATCATCCTGCTTATTTGTTCGAGAGAAACTATAAGCCATAAAATAAAAAGGATATATGGTACTTCCCATCTTTCGGATACTCATTGCTTATATGCTTCTCCTCAGACCACAATATAAATAGTCATGAAAATTCTAAAAAGAAAATAAATTCTTAGATAGGTTGCGATATAGTTAAGTGTACTTCATATTTTCAATTAAAAACGTGACTTACATTAGGAGAAATAGAAAACACAAAATTCAATAAACAGTAGTGTTGGGAGAGTGACACCTTATCTTGGCCCAAACAGCACACCATACGCAAACTCAGATATGTATGTAGCCAAAAGCAGGCCCATATAGGTCATGCCAAGTAAAAAGACATATATATCTATGTTAGTCAAGGCTCTAAGGAGGTATTTATATAAATATCCTCCCTATAGCTATAAATATGGTCTATAGGACGCTACAAGGAGAGGGTTTTTTGAGTGGAGATTGAGTATGGTCCATCGACTCTATACCTCTCATCCCTCTTGAGTTTTAGGCTTCGGGCACTTTTCTTAGGCATTTTGAAGCTCTGGTGTTTATTGTTTGGCGTGTAACCATAATAATGTTAGTGCTTTATCTTTTCCCTTTTTTTTTGATTTCCTTTTCAGCGGATTGGTTCTTTTTTGTTTCTCAACGTGTATATCAAATTTACATACGAAAATTTGTCGTATGAGAGATTGGCACATTGTCAATGCTATCACATTGTTTTCTCGTATGATAGTTGTGGGAGTTGGGTCGTGTTTTTTCGTGCTAGCCTGAGGCCTGATCGACACGGCACGTCAGGCACAATATGTGGTGGGCTAGGTCGGGCCAGGCTAGCAAGACATGAACTACCGGCCCGAGCCAGGCTTGAGAAGCAGGTTCATAGGGCGGTACGACACGACACGCTCTAATGGGTCATGTTTGGGCTGACATGGCTCAAAATTCTCGATGCGACCTCAAACTTTATGGAAATTATGGGGGTGATCGGTTCGGCTGAAAAGCTCGTGGCTTATGGCTGAAAACACTGTAGCTGGCTGAAAAAAGTACTGTAGCTGACAGAGGCTTATTTAGCATAATTAAATTTAAAAAAAATTAAAAATATTAAAAATATGTTAGCCCATTACGTATAATACAAACACATACGGGGAAAAAAAGAACCGGCAAAAAAGCTCAACAAAAAGCCAAAATTTCAGAAAAAGACGAAACTTATGAATAGTGCCAGATAAGCCCGCAGCACTGTAGCGCAGCCATGTTGATCGCGCCCTATAATTAGTCTCTTCCGCATATGTTTTCTTTTGATTTAGAAATAGAGCCGGCATGACAGCACGGCGGCGGCCGTCATGCCTAGGCCTCCTCTTACACGACTCATGCCGGCACGGCAGGGTATCCATGCTGAGCCCTGATGCGGCCCGCCCGCTGGGCCCATGGCCCAACTCCTAGGGACCCGAAGGATGAAAAGCGCAGGATATGTTCTCGGCCAGTTATCTGTTTTACCATTTACCACGTAAGATCAAACCACATAGACGGAGGCATAGAGCCACGCCCGCCCGCTCGAGCCCAACCACCCGCCGAAACGACTCATTTGGGCTAAAAACCACACGAGCCCAACCTTGCAGCCACATGCCGCACGCGCATCCACCTCGACCTACCAGTCCCACACCGTCTTCCCACGCGTGGCGCGCCCCGCCTCCACCTCCGAGGGCTTGCCCATGGCCACTCCCGCCGGCCGCCGGCCTCCTCTGCCCCAACAAGTGAGCTCCCACAACCTCACTACTGCCCGCTACCACAGCTTTACTCTCGCGCATTTTGCCCTTCTCGTCTCGGCGTTAAATTTCGTCTGCTTTGATCGATTGGATCATTGCTTGTTTATAACTTCAGTTCCTACTATCTCCTTTCCCTGCCGTAATATTTCAGCTATCTGCGGACTGTAAGAGAGGAATGAGTAGATGAGAAAAGTTGTGAAAACTGAACAGGGTGGACTTGGTATTTGGGGATGGCTTACAAAGGCATCCCGCCGGGAATGACACGGACTCACCCAGCCACCTTGACAAATAATATAATGAAGTCAACACATCTGCACTTGGCCCATTTCTGAATATACTGTAAAGAACTCAACAGTACTGCTTGCTTTTGTTGTAGATTTATATGTAATCTGCTAGAGGTGAACTTCTTTGTTCAATATTTATTTGATAGGTGCTTGTTAAGTGTCGGCATGACAATGTTCAAGAAGGCGCTAAGCGCTAGGCGGGCGGTGAGGTAGGGCCTAGCGCCTAAAAAGTCTAGGCGGCTGAATTAAAAATGAAGACAGCAAGCTAAAGATAAGCTATCATGCATAAAATTGAGGATAGCAGGCCGTCATATATACAATGTTGTCTAATTAACAATACTGTGCTCGTTTTCCTAACTAATATATGCAATCTTATTCCGACCTATAGTTGTGTAGATGAGAGAACAGTTGCCAAAGGTTTATGCATCATGTATGCAGTCAGATGAATGATCAACGGTCCAGATCACCTCACCCAGCCCATATAAAAATCACGACCCACTCTAACCCTAACTCATCCGGTCATCCCTCATTCCCAGCCGACGCCACCACCATCCCTTCCCTCCCCACTTTCCACGCCCGGCGGCCCTACTTCCCGTGCTCGGCGCCTCAGCCACCAGCTGCCGGTCCCTCCCCTCCCCTGTCAGTCTCCTCAGTGTCCTTGGCTTTGCGCCACTCACCTGCATGCCTGCTCGGGATCTTGCCTCCACCTCCGCTGGTAGAAGAGAGGACAACGGGGATGGAATAGATTGACAAGGGGAGGGGAGGCAGAGGGGATAACACACCTGTGTTGTGTTGCGGTGGCCAAATTTGATGAGGTGGAGGGTGAATGGCGGCATTGGCGGCTCGATGGTGCGTGAGAACTTCTGGAGGCGGAGAAGGCGTGAGGACGCAAGGTAAACGTTTCCCCTTTTATCTCGCCACTTTCGCTTGCCTAGATCTCCTTGGAGTTTGCCTAGCCACCGCACCGCCGCCTTGGATGCCTACCTAGCCACCGTGTCGAGCTTGCCTCCTCCGCCCTGGACCACCTTCTTCCTGCCTTTGACCGCCTAGCCGACTAGCCGCCTAGTAGCCCGCCGAGGGACCAAGACGCGACAGCAAGTGGCTGCCCGCCGCGTACGTGCCGCCTCGGCGGGCGCCCAGGCCGATTTCTGGAACACTACAGCATGATTATAGGAACCAGGCCTACCATTTTGCTATCTGTGTTAATTAACCAGATCATAGATGGTGTGTGCCACCTGTACCAGTTGGTTAGTGGTGTCACTAGCTGGTGTGTCTATTGGGTAGTGAAACTAACCGATTAAGGCAAATTGTATCACCATATGTGCCCAATGCCAACCATGGGGGAAAATACAAATAAGAAATATTCTTCATGCAATCTGCAGGCTTGATTTCATTGATGGCATAGCATTCAACTTCTTCTGGTGCAATTTAGTAAAAACAACTCATATACTGATACCAGATTTTGAGGTAGCAAACAGTCGATATTCAAAAAAGGTAATGATGTGACATACTGCAATAAGGCAATCAAACAGCGGGTAGCTTGCAAACGGCACCACCTAGTTCAATCAAGCAAAGATGCCCTTAATCATATCGAACAACAAAATACTGACAAGGAATGGTTGGTTCTGGGTAGTAGTATTGAAGTTTTTTTCTGGTAAAACATCTTGATTTGATGGAGGAATTATATATAGGCTTAAGAAGCTAAGTTTTTAGTCAATGCTTTACTGTTTTCTCTCAATATCTTTTGGATTATATTTTGTGAAATGCATACAGTTGATTAGAAACAAATATTACCTACTTCCAAGATTTCCACTGGGGCTGTATTTTGGGATTTCAAGTGTTCTTTTGTAACATTAACTATTGTACTACTACTTCATGAATTTCTTCCAGAATGATGTGGCTATCTTCTTCATAGGTATAATAGCTTGGCGCGATTCTTAGTGCCGGTTGTCGTGATTCTGGATGCCAACCCTTCAATCTAAATACTATATGGGAATTGCATGATCTTCATTGGTTAATTTATTATCTTGAGGGGCAGAATGTGCAACACTACAATTTCTCACAATTCCTGCTGTTGATGAAGAGAGATATTCTAGCTAGCATATATCTTTCTCTCGTTGGAAATTCACGACATTACTTCAGGGAATACCATTTTTATCTGGCTGTTAGTAAACTATGGAAGAAGTTCACCAATCCAGCAGGATCAAAAACGCAGATTTCACGAACCATTTCATTGGATTGTTGCACTTTGGGGTTATGTTGTGCTCATGGCACGCTGCTTTAAGAATTTTTTTTATGAATAATCTATTTTTATTCGAAATAATAGAAATATATTCGCGTGAATTTTTTTTTACAGAAATAGGCTCCAGTCGCCGAGCTGTCGGGCGATTGGAACCTATCGTCCAACGGCCACGCGACACATAAACAATCCGCTGGTTGTTTGGTGAATTGATTACAGTCACTGAAGGGTTGGGCGACTGGAAACACATATAAAAGGACTGTGCGGCCGAGCGGGTGCCCGCTCTGCCGCAGTGAACAGAGGCAACAGAAAGAAAAGAAGCGGAGAGGAGAGGAAAGAAAAGGAGAGGAGAGGAGAGAAAAGGAGAGGGAGGAGAAGAGGAAGAAGGAGAGGTTTTGCGACTTTTGTGAGGTAAATTTTTTATGTTGTAGTTTAAATTTTGCATATGAAGTAAATAATTTATTTAGTGTTAGCATCCTTAGAAAATTGGAGATGTAGTAAAGAATATTACAACTTTAGTATAGAAAATTTAGTCAATATAGTTTTAGAAAATTAACAGCCGTAGTAACCTATAGTTGTAGAAAATTTAGTGAACATTGTTGTAGAAAATTATCATTCTTAACAAATTAGCATGCATATAAAATTGTAGTTGTAGAAAATTTAGTCAACGTTACGTAGAAATTAATCCTCCATAGAAATTTGTAGTTATTCAAAATTCAGTCAATATTTTGTAAGAATTTAATAATTTGCTTTATATAAAACAATAATATGTAACATTTATGATTAATTATGAATGAATGTAATGTTGTTAGTACATTGAAAAACACGTGTATAGTTATAACTGGTATATAGACATTTAAATCGATATGTCATGTAAATTGTCGAAACCCGTTAGGAATTATTTGCAGTAGGGGATAGCTCGAGTAGCAAGACAAGAACGGCGTCGGTGCGTGGTCTACCGATAGGTAGTTGGTGCTATGAGGGTAGTGTAGTTGGTTACGATAGGCGAATGGTCGTTGAAATGTAAATTACAGTACATCAATACTTCCGTAATGTGCGATGCGATTTGACTAGTTGCAAAATTGAAAATATATGCAGGCAAACATCAGTAATGCCGATACCCTCTAAATTGAAAGTGCATTATGGTGATGGCACCGTTCGTGAAGGTTCGAACGATGTTTACTTGAGCGGTTTTGCGCAAGCCACTTTGTTACACCTGGACGGTAAAAATACTCAAATCACATATGTGATGCACTGGTTCACTCGCAGTTTGTCCTTGGACCCCGAGGTGTACAACGTCGTCATACAAGGATTTTGGAGACAGTCTCCCACATACATCAAATGAGAGTTGAGAGCATGCGTCCCTAACTCTAATAACCGCATGACGATTCGACTCCATGCCCCTGACAATAAGCATCTCACGGTTACTGCTATCATATTCTCCCACTGGTAAGTAACTAATCAGCAATTATTTGTCAGATCTCTCTCGTTGACAGCAACCGCTTGCTTGCCCAGGCATGAGGAATCGACAAGACTCCTACTCTAGTAGGACAACCGACACCTCTTCGACGCTATTTAAAGCCTTACAAGAGAAGATGAAGAGACATAAAAGAATAAGAAGATATGCAAGATCAAGTGCTAGACAACGTAGGAAAAAAAAGCAAAATTAGGGCTAGTAACATCCCCTTTGTAATTGCTCTATAGCCCTGTTCCAAATAGCCTATGTTTTTTTGACTATTAAAAGCCGGCTTTTCAATGGAGTGGCTTCTCAAAATGGTTTCTATAAGCTATTTTGTAGGATTTACTGCATGAATCATTTTGAATGGAGTGTTTTCTCAATGTGAGTGTCTCTTACTATTTCAATCTCTCTCGCAATCAGTCAAAAGATAAAAGTCATAACACTTTTGAATAAGACCTATGAGAGTATACTAGAATCCTAATATAACAATAAAAATAGTCTATTTACTCTTTTTAAATCCTTCTGAGACTCGATTTTTTCCTATAATTCGTAAAATCGACGATGCAATCGTCCTTACTTTGAATTTCGAAAGACGTGTAGGTTAGCGGACATCTACCTTGATGGTTGGTTGACGGCCGCTTCTTTTCAGTTTTTAAAAGCTGCTTTTCGGTTTTACTATAGTAACTAGCTTTCACACGGAGTGTCATTTTAAGGCGGGGGTCTACAAGTTGACTGTAGTACACACTGTAACGACTTCATTTATATCGGCTAAAACCACACACGAGTTTCTGTTACTCTGTACTGTCTCATGAGTAGATCAAAAGTCATAAACCGCAGTCATAACCTATAAACTGAAGCCAAAAAATAACAGGCCTGATACCCAACCTATTAAACCCGGGCCCACACTGCCAGCCTCACCAGCCGGCTACCTCCTAAGGGCATCTGTAGTGTATGAAAATAGAGGGTCTTAAGCCACCTTAAGGTCAACCTTATACATTACAGGGGTGATCTTAAGCAGGCTATAAGCAAAAAAAGTTTAAGGCTGGTCCTCAAGCTAAAGACCTGGCCACAAGCATTAAAATACAATTGTTCTTTATCTGCCGAGTGGGACCGTCATAAGGCCCCTTGGGTTATATACACTATGGAGTCGGCCTTAAGGTTTAGATGAGACTTATCTTAAGACCCCTTGGGGTATATACACTATGGATGCCCTAACGGACACGCGTCACTCTCTCCCCTCCGCTCCCTGTGCCACACTGCCACCCTCGAGACCGGCCGAAGCGGGGAGCCATGAAGGCCGTCGCCGACCACCACCACCACCATGGCTTCCACTCCTCCCCGCCGCCGCCAGCGACCAAGATCTCCATTCCCGTATCCGCCGGCGGGGGCGCGGAGGCGGCGCTGCTCGGGAAGGGGCGGTACAAGGCGTGGGCCCTCGCCGCCATCGCGCTCCTCGCTCTCTGGTCCATGTTCGCCGCCTCCGTCTCCCTCCGCTGGTCATCCGGCGACCTCACCACCTCCTTCGGGGACGTGGACGGACCTCTCCTCGACGACCTCGACCCCCTCGTACGGATCCCCTACCCCCTCCCTCTCAGATCTTGCAGCTACTCGGTGCTTGATCTGTTCCTAACTTACATTGTGTAATAAAAATGTGTGCTAAAAACGGTCTGAGGTAGTGAAGAAAGGAGATGCATTGGTTGGTTGCTCCTGGATTTCAAAGTGGGGATGAAATGGGTGATTGTTTGAACAAACAGATGTTTTGAATTTTAACTGTAACCGTGAAAGCAGATCAAGCAATGGGCAACGAAACGATTTCCTGGATACGTAGGAAGTTCATCTGGCCATACATTTACATCTTCTCAATTTCTAAAAGGATTAGTTGTGTGCTAAGAAAGTTCTATACGCTATGCTGAAACCATGGCAGAAAGTTCTATACGCTATGCTGAAACCATGGCAGCTTCTGACTTCTAGAATCCACTTAAAACACGTCGGCTTCTTAATTTTGTTTTTTTCTATTTTTTTTTCTTATTTCTTTGCATTGTTCTAAAAATTATAGTGGTATTTTTTTATTTTTCCATTTTTTCTTCTTATTTTTGATTTAGAAAGAGCTAATATTACAGTGCAATTGCAGTCAAAAGGCTACGGCAGAAATCAAAAGCTATGGCTTTTGATGCTGATTGGAGCACTACTATGAACAAACAAAAGTGGATACATTTTTGAGTTGTGAATGAAATACTGAAGTTTGGCTAATGATGAATTGAGTAGGAAATGGAGGAAAGGGAGAAACTAGTGCGCAGGATGTGGGATGTGTACACGCGCACCGGTGATCGGGTACGGCTTCCACGGTTCTGGCAAGAAGCATTTGAGGCTGCGTATGAGGAGCTTGCTGGTGATGATACGCAGGCAAGTGATGCGGCCGTATCCGAGATTGCTCGCATGTCCATCCACAGGCCTGAGCTTGAGCAATCAGGGAATAAGAATTAGGTATGAACGAATTGATCCTTTCGCTAATTTGGTTGTTGCATGGGAATATTGTTTCCTTTTGTTTGAGATATGCGATGAAACTTTTATGTTTGATTTGCCCTGCGAGCAGTCTGTTTGTCGTAAGTGTGATTATCAGCTCTGCAGTGGCTATCAATTATCATACAGTACATGTTTATATGCTGATGGAGAAAAGCAAATCACAGTAGCTGGCTTCTGCAACTTTGTCTAACTTTTCTGAATTTCATTGCTTCGAGTAAGACCAAATTTGAGATAGATTATAGTGTTGATGCCACACAGTCACGGCTGAGTCATCTCTCATCCGAATATGGATTCCATTTCTGTCCCCATTGGTAAGGTTCTTGATTGCAATCTGCAACTTCTCAACTCTGGCAATTGATTCAATATTAGATCAACTATAGGAAGCTCCTATAACAAATGTTGTGCCAGTAATTATGCATACATGGGACGTTAAGATAGATGCCATATGCTAATTTCTATAAATAAATTGGAACACAATGCAAGGTATCTGTGATACCCCGGTCTAATCTCTGAGCCCAGAGCGCTACCACTACTCTATAACACTACCATTTACATACATCGCTACTAAATTTCGGCAGCATTTCCTCTATTTATATCGTAATGAA
Source organism: Dendrocalamus latiflorus (assembly GCA_017311315.1). Lineage (NCBI taxonomy): Eukaryota > Viridiplantae > Streptophyta > Magnoliopsida > Poales > Poaceae > Dendrocalamus > Dendrocalamus latiflorus. The sequence continues at coordinate 24,414,017 of CM029671.1, read as the reverse complement.
GAGGTAAACAACATACATTTAACAATGAGCATTAAAACAATAGTACTTTAAACAAGATATAACTTGGTGATCAAAGTAAGAATAAATAATTCACAAAATAAAATTTAGGTCACTCGTGCCCAAAAACGCTCAAGATCTCACGCCCCAGAACGCTTAAACTTGTAAATAGAGCGTTACTGAGAAAATATACATTACCAGAAAACTTTCTAAAGTTCATCATCAATTTATGAGGGATATATTATAGCTATTTAATATGAGGGATTATATTCTTTTCTTGTATATTTAGACTAAAACTTGAATCTATATGTTAGAATATATATTTTGAAAAAACATATCTAAATAATTATAAATAAATAAATAAAATAAAATAGTTATTATTTCAAAATAGTTTACCCTATTTTTTAATCCTACGGGATCTCCGTTGGGGTCGGGTCCCCGTGAGGACCGGGGGCGGGGGGCCGAGTCGCCTCGATAAGGCTGGCGGGGCTAGGCGGGATGCGCTAGCAGGGATTGGGGCGAGTGGGGGACCTCTCTTGGGACCCCCCATCCCCGTTGCCGCCCCTATGCTTGAGAAAACGATTTAAATTAAGGAGAAGCTGAAAAAATCAAGTTGGATCAAAGGGTAATAACTTAGCGGATTTGGACTCATGTGTCTTGAAAAGCATGCATGAGCGCAATGTGTAAGTAAACCCATGTTATGTGGGGTTAATATGTTTTTCCCATATGTGTTAGTGGATAATATCATTAGGGTTAGATATGTACTGGTTATCTTATCTATTTAACGGCTTGGAACGGAGACTTGCTAGTTAATTATCTAACCATCCAGTATTTTCTTATTCTAGCCAAGTGTTTCTAAGGATAGGGTGTGAGAAGTGTGAGTGATGTGGTGTGTTCTCTTGTCTTTCAGGTTGAGTAGCCGTAAAACCTGCATAGTAATACTTATTCATCTCTCATGATACCTATTGTTTTGGTTGATTTGCTTTTGACCTTATTGGTTTTGATCTTCTATCTCATTCTTGACCTTACTAGATACGAAGGACAAGTAAGTGATGGACATATCTCATGAAAATCAATTTCATTCATCTAGGTATCAGGTTTAGCAAGTTCTTAAATATGTCCGATTTTGTTTGGATTTGATCTTCTCAAAAAATTTCTTGATCCGAGTATTTTTGTCTCAAATCTTCGAGAGTTCTTATTTGTTGTGACATGTGGGAATACATCTAAATCTATATTATCTATTCTCCACCCACGAACAAGTCATATTCTTCGTTCTCGGTTTTTGCCCGATTTTAATGCAACCTTACTTGTTCTTGGGAAAGGTCTTAATTTTGACATAAATTCTTATGATACTTAGATGGAATAGATTCCTAAGATCTTAAGTAATGTGTGTACAAAATTTCATATCATTTGAACTTGGATTTTTTAAATTGCACCAAAAGTTGGATTGGCTCGGGCTGATTTTGCAGTTCTGAAACAGGGGAGCAGTCAGATTGGCTCCCTTTGATCAGACCGCTAGAGACCGGTCAGACCAGTGTCTAGCCGACGGTCAGACCGTCAAAGGCCTATCATACCACCCCCGGTAGCCAGTCTGATCGCCAGTGCTTTGAGGTTCTATGGTATTTCGGTTTCTTGAGTTGCTTGCTTTGATTTTGTCTTTTAATCCTAACCTTCATAGTTCGATAACTACTGGAGTGAAAGATTAACGAATAATTGGAGAAAAATTTCGAAGGCACTATTTATCCTCTCTGTTGCCATACTGGTTCTACACACTCTCTCTCTCTTTCGTGCACAAGTCATGACCAACCTTTCCATTTCACCTCTTGAGATAAATAAAATAGCAACCATTAAGCCATACACTACTAATTGATGGCAATAGTTGATCTGTAATAACTATCAATCACCCTTACAAATACCGTGGTCACAAAAGAAAATGACTCTGTACACAACACAACATCATCCTAGTGCTACGCATACCAAGCGGCAAGCGCCACCAACAACCCACGCCACGAAATCGTTACAAACTGTCGCTGGCAAGAAGGTTCCGTTACCATGCTCCACACATGTATGCGCACTTTAAGCAACGTTGCACGATGATTTCGACCCGTTTCAACTGGTTATGTCTTAAGTTTTTTATTGTGTCGTTTGATTTATGGTTAAAATTACATTATAATAACTGTTATTTTTTTTAAAAAAAGAAAAAACTCTTATATCGTCATAGACAATACAAAAGAATAAAGGTAAAAAAAAGATAAAAACCAAAATTACTCAATATTAGAAGCCAATATATTTCCAATAGTTTCTAGTTTAAATTAATAAAAAGCTACTGTTTGAAACAGGCCTCCGTAAACGATGTCGTCTTCAAAAAGGATTCCGTAAACGAAATCGTGTACACAACTCCGTAGCACCACCTTTTTTTGCCCTCATTTTCTCTCGTATGGCACACCAAACAAACATGGTTTGTGCAGGGAGGGAGAGAGGCGAAAGGGGAGCCCGGACCGGCCGGCCGGGCGCTTCCCATATTTAATGGCATCACTTCCTCACGCCTCCAACGTCGTCTTGCATTCTATCATCATCATCGCTCTCTCATGCTGCCGTGCGATGTGTAACCCTCGCACTCTGTACATTCCCGGCTAAGCTCCTCCGTCGAAAACTACCCACTAATCTTATTGTAGCTAACAGAAAAACTAGGCTAAGATTAATACTTTTTAGTAGACTGGGCCCGAGACGTGGGCCTCCACTGGCTCCGCCCCTAGACACCGGCGGAGGAGGAGGCGGCAAGGCAGGTGCCGGCGCCGGAGAGCACCGGACGATCGTCGTGTCGCCGGACGGGACGGGGCACTCCCGGACCGTGCAGGGCTCCGTCGACAGGGTGCCTGACGGCAACAAGAGGAGGATCAAGATCCTCGTCAGGCCAGGCGAGCACAGGTGATCGATCGATCGCTCGCCGTGTACACAATCCCCACCATTGTTCTTGCTTCTAATTGCCTTACGAGTTAGTGGCCATTAAGTCACAATGTGTTCTTCCTCCTAGCTTTGAACAATTAACCAGTTCTTTGTGTTTGTTGCCTACTAGTAGCAATTTTCCTTTTTTTCTCTGTGTTTGCAAACTGGAAGCAGCTGGTGAAACTGGTATATGCAGGCTTAACAGGCAGAGTATGCTAAATTAGTACGTTGCCTGTAAGTAGGTATGACATCATATATTCATACTATGTAGAAATTCAGACAGGATTGAAACTAGTATAGTTGCTTCTGCATTTTGTTCAGCAGAGATTTGAAGAGAGAGAATTGTAATGTGTAACAAGCTAGGTGCTTAGGAATCACAAACCCGCGGACGTACACTACATGAAAAAGACGATGAATAGTAGAGTATTTTTTTGACGCAAATTCAACTTGTGTTATTTTTCACTTTTCTCTATTATTCATCACCCTTTTAATAGACTAATTACAAAAATATAAATAGACATTCTGTGATCCGATTTTACTAATCACAACTTACACATACTGCGCACTACTCGAAAGACTCGCTCAACTTATTGACTCAGTCGTTACTCGGACGTCCAACCTCAACCACGGTTTCTCGACTATGCTTCTCCGACCACGGCTTCCGAGTACTCTTCCAATACGACAGAATCACTCGACTGCTACAGTACTTTTGGCCACGGTTACTCTGACCATAGTCATTTTGACCACGGCCACTTCGATCACGGTCACGATTGCTGTTTTGACTGCAGCTTAGTTTCGATCACACCTTCGACTATAGCTTCGGTCACGACTTCGACTATAGTTTCAAACACGCTCAACACAATTAGCGTAAGTTAAGACTAGCTCCAACAGCTGCTGTGCATGCAATGGGGGATGGATGCAGGGAGAAGGTCACGGTGCCGATCACGAAGCCGTTCGTGTCGCTCATCGGCATGGGGACCGGCCGCACGGTGATCATGTGGCATGCGAGGGCGTCGGACGTCGACTCGTCGGGGCACCAGGTCGGCAGTCGGAATGTTCTACTCCGCTTCCGTCCCCGTAGAGGCCGACTACTTCTGCGCAAGCCACATCACCTTCGAGGTGCGTAGCGTGGCTCGCTCCCTGCAAAAACGCCACATCAATCCAGCTGCTCGATCTTGATCTTCCACCGTGGTAGACGGCGTGATCCTTTGTTTCACATGGATAAACACATTGTGATATGCAGAACTCTGCGCCGCCGGCGCCACCGGGAGTGGTGGGCCAGCAGGCGGTGGCGCTGCGGCTTTCCGGCGACAAGACCATGCTGTACAGGTGCAGGATACTGGGGACTCAGGACACGCTGTTCGACAACTGCGATATCCAAGGCTCGATTGATTTCATATTTGGGAATGCAAGGTCCTTGTGCCAGGTAAAATCACACTAAACGATGGACTCGGGCTTCTCCGTCGTCGGCTGCGGGCTCACCGGCTCCGGCATGCTCTACCTGGGGGGAGGTACGCCAGTGGTCTACTCCTACTGCGACCTCGTCCCCCAGGGATGGAGCGACTGGGGCGATCAATCAAGAACAAAGTGCGTGAATTTTCTGGCATTTGTTCGCCCATGGAATTGCAATTACAATTACTAAACCTGATCAGCAAATTGCATGGAAAGGTGATGGATGGTGGGCTGGCTGGTTCACCAAGCAATCCTGTTAAGGAAAAACCATAGCATGTGACTAGCTTGCTACGGCCGGTTTTCCCAACCATACAAAGGATACAACATAGTCCGTCAAAAACTAACATTTGGTTGAATTGATTTTCTGATAGGACGATGCTGTTCGAAGAATACAGCTGCAAAGGGGCCTGGCGCGAGCTCCAGACAGAGAGTACCGTGGTCGCGAGCGCTCACCTACGCCGAGGCGCGGCCATTCCTCGGCCGGAACTTCATCAACGGCGAGCAGTGGCATAGACTGTTGATCCGCACGATTCTTCATATGGCGTTCTCCTCACTGTTGCAGACAATGTACCTAGTAGCTAGTTGGCAACTTGACATGTACGATGCACCATGTAACAAACTTGACACGTCCATATCTGTTAAGATGAGATCTGTTATAGCCCTGTCAATCATAGCAGCCGAGAGTTTGCACGGATGAAGGAACAAGGCAAATAGGCAATGCGACATGCCCATGTCAAGGACATCAGGCCTAACATAACAGAAAATGATGAGATCATGGGTGGCATTGGCACCCGGTACAATTTTTGACTTCAGATCCACGATGCCATAAATAGATGATACAGAATCTGGGAGAGATCCACTCATTTTGCAACTTCTACAGATCAACATGCGTAACTGCAGTTCATACGAGTGCTCACGATAGCAATCGGAGTGAATCATATCAGTGAACTGCTTAGATCATTGCAGAGATTAAATGCAGACACACACTTCTAGCAAAAGCAAACTAGGACAACAATGTTATTCCCAAACAGATGAACAACTTCTGCACTGTAGTTGGGGGGAACACCATAACAGAAGCAAAGATCAATCAGATTGCTATACAATGTGACTGGGAAGGGTAATATTTAGTTTGCAATCCGTGCATCTGGTGAGAAATAAGACAACTAGCAACGAAATATAGATACTAGGGGGGAAATACACGTATGAAAAGAGACGAAAATACTCTGATATCAGCAAACTAATAAAACCCCTCCACTGGGGTCTCATTACCATATCTATAGCTATGTACATAAGTCTAGTCAGGTTGAGCTTCCCAAACTTCATGACTTGCCAAATCTACGCTACTTCCCCATTGCAGTCCTGTTCAGCATCATCGTCCCTAGGCCGCTTTCCTAGAATTGTTTGCTTGTCATCCTCTTCAAAAGCAGATGCCTTATCAGTACTAACCTCCGTTTGCTTATCAGCTCCTGTTTGTTTATCCCCACTGGAGTTCACTTGCGCAGCTGCAAGCTCTTGGTCAGACATTGCAGAACTGCCAGTATCTAGTCCCCCAGCAGATGTCACGTTATCAGGTTGCCTTGTTCCGTCACCAACTGAAGGTATTCTCGACAACACATCTGGCTTCGTTTCAATATCTACCCAGCAGTTCTTGACCCAATCTTTTGAAATTCTTAAATTCTTTAGCTGGCATACCCGAATAAAGTTTTCACCTGGAAAAATAATATTAGTGTCAGCATCTTCCTTTTGTTACAACTTACAATAGTAACTTGAAGCAGAAATACAAGGGAAAAAACTAGGGTCATTGGTAGAAGATGAGGTACATATAGTTGCTAGTTTCTATAACAACGGGTACCAAGATATCCCTCTTTCTCCATGTAATGGATTGCTTCCACATATTTTCAAGCAATTCTATGAAAACAATATACGACAGATGATGATGTATCGACATATGACTTCTAGGAAGTCAATTTTTTTACATATTTATTTACACTTTATCTAAAGCAAAAGTCTTATACAGTTAAATTCTATGATGTGCCTCAAATTTTTTTTATAGCTATCCGATGCAGAACAGACAAGAGTATCCGCAGAATACTGTTATGTATCTATCCCACATTTCGCGAGAACTTGAATCAATAAAATCCATCCCAATGAAAATTTCAGCACTATGACATAAGATACCCATAACATGATCATTAGCACTCCGCCATGCAACAGCCTCCTTTGCATCAATTTTCTCCATCGGAGGCTCCAACGTGATATATGAGAGCAGGCCAATAGACTGAAGAAGCATGCATACCGATGACCACCACTCACGATAATTCTGGTCATCCAGCTTGATATCTAAGGCCAGAAGAGCACCTCCCATACCGAGAGAACGAGAAGAAGCGGAAACATTGGAGATGGAAGCCATTACATCCGCAAACAATCAGACGGGCATGGGCAGATTATAAAGTCCCTCGGTGCAAACAATCAAACACCCCCACCAAATTGCTTGGCACAACAAGGGCAGTAGGCACCACCAGGCCGAGGCGAGAGCACAGTCTCAAGTGATAGTTGGCGACGAACGATCTTCTACTGGCGATGGGGAAAGAAATCCAGATCGGCTCTGGCGACGGTGAAGGGAGACCAATCGGCGCTGGCGACTGTGAAGGGGGACTGAGTCTAGAGGCAATGCAAGCAAAGACCCGACCGACGACACAAGAGGGCGACACGATGGGGATCAACGGCACAAGAAGAGAGCACGATGGGTGGGCTTTGGCGCTGGCGATAGGAAGGGAATCCTGATTCGGTGACGTAGGAAGGCGGCATGATAGGGATGGCCATGGCGCGCAAAGCCACAACAGTCGAGCGGCAACGGGTGGCGGCTTGCAAGCCAGTGGCGGTGGAGATGGCTAAGGTTAGGGCTAGCCATTTGGCTCTGATACCACGATAGAAATTGGGCATCTCAACTCTATTAGATGGATACCAACGGTATATATAGTACAATACAACTCTAGGCCTAATGGGTTCAGTCACCCATCAGGGCACTCTCTCCAATACATGCCCTCTAAGATTCAAGTTGCTGATTTCTTCACCAAATCTCAAACTCGTGAGTAACATCACTTCTATCTCTCCAAACACCATGTTTTGGATCCTCCTGACCCATGTTGAGTTTGAAGGGGGGGTGTTAGGTACATAACTACATATGTATATATGGCCCATTAGTCCTAGAATTGTATTGTACTATATATACTATTGTATTCATCTAATAAAGTTGAGATGCTCAATTTCTATCAAATGCCACGCAATCTTCATATGCAGCCAAACAAGGTATGATGATAACATAACAGAGAGGGATTATACTTTTCTAGAATATTCACAATTCAACAGTCTTAGATTCACAACAAATAACGTATCAAAATATTCTAGAAGATTCACAACTTGGGGATTTAGCCATAGCAGAAAACGGCACCTGGTACATGAACCATCTAGATTCTAGATTTTACTCTCTTATCTTGCGCATTACAATTCATTTTATCAAGAGAACTTTTCGTTTTCCATAAGGACGGAGAACAGAAAGGGAAAACATCATCTCAGCAAGGAAAAAAACCTGGAAAGTATATTTGCAGGCTATCAGCTAAAAAGTTGTTGTCTGCGCTGACTACAACTCCTTCCCACCAGCCGCTAAATTGCCAGGCATCAACGGCAGTTCCAGGTAAAAGAGCAGTACCATCAACCAAGCTATTTTGTTGAGGACGTGGTCTAATTCTGAGCCGGTCTGGGCATCTCAGTCCCAGTTTATCAGGAAGAGCCAATGTAGAGGCAGGTACCCGCTCCTACACAGAAGCATACAAAAGGTTTGATTGACACAGCAAGAAATAACCTCATCCTTCTATTAAAGAATATGTTTTATGAGGGCACAATAGCATATATAATGATTAATGACATTAGGCAAAATAAAAGGAGTAACAAAATGCCAAATATTATTATGTATTTTCCCCTTCTTAGCTTAAATTTCATACCAAGATCAGTTGTCATACCTCCAATCTCCCACAATCATCAGCATTTTGGAGATCATCATATTGAACCTTCAGTTTGTTATGATTAGTACATGACTTCAGAACTGTACACCTGAACCAGCAGCCTACAATGCCGCTGTCCTGAGACAAGACCTCTATTCTGTCACCAACATTGTAGGATGGCATTGGCTGATTCTGTGGCCCTATAAACTTGACTGAGAGAAGTTTTCCAGGAGATTGCTTATTACTTAGCTTCTGATAAGATGGTATGGAGTCTGCTTGTGGGCCTCGACAGATTTTGGTACCCAAACATTTTGAATAAAGCCTCTCAAACTGCTTCAAAAACTTAGTCTTCCCAGGTGTCCAATGTTCGACTACGTTTATGATATCAGAACCATCCTTTTCTTGCTCAGGTGAAACTTTTTCTTGCTCAGGTGAAACTTTTAACGACAAAACAGCAGCTTGACTAAAATATCCATGCAATGCTCTCAGATCAAAATGCTTAAACTTATTTTTACTGTACTGGCGAAAGCAGAAATGTATCCCCACCAAAGAAGAATTTGGCAATGCATTGGCACATTTTTCATAATGATCAGGAGTTAAAACAGTTGCAATATCATCGACACACTCCACACTGATTACTTGAGAATAAGGAGTGATAAAAACTTCGCAAGGATGAGGAGGAGGAGGAGGTATAGCACAGGCAAATTCCTGGTTTTGATGAAACCATCGCACTTTAACCTTCTTCTGTCCCTTCTTATCTTCATACATATCTTCCAAGTATGCAAGATAGCGATTTTCCTCCTCAGACATGACAAGCACAAAAGAGTGTGTCTGCACAATAAGATGCCATATAACATTCCAAAAACGATTATAGGTAACAAGGTATGTACACATTATCATGATAAAACTTACAGAAATTGTGGTTCCATTACGACAAAAAGCTTGATAGTGGCGAAGCTGCTTGCCACAAGTCCAGAAAGAACCAGACCACATAATGTCTGAGCTGCAGGCTTTCCCCTAACAACATAATTGAAAATTTTATAAATATGCTCACAAAAGATGAAGAGAAAATATGCAAATTTATAGGTGATGCTTTACCAGATTGTGACACATAAAGTTACCAGTTTCACCATATCCATCTAATCCAATGTCATTACCCATACGAGGTCCAAATTTTGAAAATTCTGAAATGAACAATAAGCTATTATTAATTACTAATTTAAAAATGCCGCCAATTAAAACAAAATAATTCAGATGTTGATCATACAAGTTATATGCTGAACGGGAATGACCTGACAGGTAGTCAACATTATGCAGTAAAAAAGGCAACCAAGAAAATAATAATTGCAAAGGATATTTATCACTCAAAAGTCATTACTTGAACATGTAATTGGCCCTGTTTAAAAAAGCTTCATATTGAACTTGAAGCAAACTTAAGCCCTTTTTGTAGTGAAAAGCTGAAGCACCTCTGCAGCAGCATCTCTCAAAAGCCGTCAATATGAAAAAGCTAAGCAGCCCATAAAGGTCCACTGTTGTTCCAATGAGATTGCAGTCTACCAAATGGAAATTAAATGCAAACAAGAGATTATCTTTGATTACATCCTGGCATACTTATCAAATGTTGAGCTTGTTTTGCCAAAACTGAGGGCACCCAGTTTGCTCTCAAGAAAGACATTTGTCAAAGCAAGGCCTACGCGTAAACAGCCAGTCATGCATCCAAGATTCCCAGAAGAATAGAGTTGATTACAGCTTGAACTTGGCGTGACTCGGCTTTCACCTGTTTAACTTGCCAGCCTAGTCCAATGTAACATTTTATCGCTGGGCCAGGCAGGACCAGCCCAATACCGGTATCCAACTCAGCAAAAAGGGGCTTTTCTTGGGCCTCTTACCCAACTTTTGCTTAAGTTTAGTCGGAACTAGAGGCGTGTAACTTTTACTTTGAAATTATGACACTAATACGCCTTTTTATCTAACCAAAATTTTTCATTTTTTTGTACTAAGTTTTTGCTTTAGTAGTTAGTATTATGAGTATTGTGTGTATATTCATGAGGCCCAAATGGCAATATATAGGGAGTACAAGAGGATATACAGAGGAATATGCCATACACATATAAGGAAACTAAGGTATATAAAGAAACAAATAACAATCCTATTCTATTCTTAACACCCCTTTCAAACTCATAGTGGATCACATATACTGAGTTTGGAAAGAAAATACAAATGTTGTTAAGTATAGAATAGGATTGTTATTCTATCCTTAACAGTTACAGCCCCTAAGCATCTAAATTTCAGTTTTCCTGAAACAGAAGTGATTACAACTTACAAGTGTGAAGTGGCACATACCAAGGTTTTATGCCCATCATTTGTAATACAAAAGAAAACAGGCAAAAATACCACATCCTTATACACATTTTCTCCTAAGTTAACTATCTGAACGCACATTTGTTTAGCTAACTAAATTCGAAACATATCCAAATTCAGTTGGATCCTCAGATGGCATTTTCATATAAAGATGGGGAAGGATGCATAATTGATTTTATCCGACCTATCTTCACTGCTATCACTGGCAAGTGAGATAATGGTTGATAACAAGCATTGGTGGTTTATATCTTTTGCAGTAAATGAATCAAGATATTTGATGGAGTATAACTGAGTCATAACTAGTATGAAGAAATATTTTTAATGAATGGACTGGAACTGACCAAATGTGAATGCTTTTGTTCTATGTTCCTTCGAAGGAAATTTAAATTAGATGAGCTTGGTACGTTTGACTTTAGCGTTGTTTAAAAGTTGTTTCCGGTGGCTGGTAGTATTTATATATAAATAAAGAGGACGGTTATGGTACAAACACATGTTAGCTACAAAAAGTGTCTCAACCTTCATCTCCTTTCACAATTTTGAATTTTGTACTTCTCCCCACTCCCACATGTAAAATGATGGTGGGAAGGAGTGAACGTAAAGTGCATAAAAAAACATGCTACCACATATCACATGTTACAACAGTCACTTGACAGATAAAATACATAAGCTAACACATCAACAAGGCGCGGACATCCAAATTTATACGCTACAACATGGTTGTCATGGTGTTGCCAAGTCGTCGCCTTGGCGTCGCGGCGATCCAGGGGGACGCCGCAAAGGCTCACCTCGCTTGGTCATCTAGGCGTGTGCCTAGGAATTCACGGCATCCACGACAAGCGGCTGGGCAGGCGCCTTGGCCAGCTGGCAGGGGACGTCTAGGCGGGATAAGTGGCGCTGCAGGGGGTGTCCAGGCGGGAGAAGTGGCGTCTCGCTCGGTTGAAAATGTGTGTGTGTGTGTGTGTGTGTGAGAGAGAGAGAGAGAGAGAGGCGACAACATGGAACCCTAGCTGCCACCCCTCATGCGCGGGCTGCCGACGAGCTTCCCTCCCTCCTCCACTCCCTCTAACGCCAGATATTCTTCTTCTTCCTCTACCTCTACTTCTCTTTTCTATTCCTCTGTTCCTTTGCTCACAATGTGCTCATCCTTCGTTCTTCTTTCTTCCTCTGCTACGACAGGTTGCTGGCAAGGCCTCTCTAGTCTCCACCGCCTCCAAGTTCCCTCCCTCCAGGCCTCAATGAATCTCTCCAGTCTCCACTCTCCAGATCTGCAGGTGTGCTTCTCTCTGCTATGCATTCCTGATCTGTTGCATTGCATGCCTCTGCCCTTTTATTTGATCCCGATCTATGCCCTCGCCATATCTCACCTTGCAGACGCCATGGCGCCCACCTGAGCACCATGGCGTCCTAGCGCCTCTCAGGCACCGTGGTCGCCAAGTACGCCGTGACAACCATGCGCTAAAGAATATTAGCAGTTAGAGTATATGCATGTAAACATATTTTAATCTGAGACAAAAGTTGAACTGAAGGTCCTCAGCCTTGTCTCACTGTGCCATTTAGGTCTTTCAACTTGCATTTTAGTCTGACAGGCCCTTGAAGGCTTGAACTTGTCTGATTGTGCCTGTCACAAAACATGCTTCTATACTAAGGATGGATGTGGTAAGCTATCTAGACAGAATTTTCTAGAAATTCAAAATATTGTTGCTAAGTTACATTCTAAGTGCCTAAGATGAACTCACTCCAAATCATCATTAGGTCCCAAAAAACACTACACAGCATAACATGTTAAATTAAAGAAACAATAACAGAAGGTATACTTAGTGTCAGCCGAATTCATGTAATGAACGATCAAAATAGATGAGGCGACAATTACTTGAGGCGAGGGTCTTCGCTGGAAGGAAGGACGCAAGCCAATCCACCACCTCACGGCGCGACCGCCACTTGCGTGTGAACAGCCCCGGCCCACCGTCAACACCACCGTATCCTTGCGCCCCGCGGAAGTCCTCTGACACGACGTAGAGCATGTGGCGAAGGCTCCGCTCCGTGCCAACAACCGCGAGGTGCGAGGCGCCCTCCGCGTCCTCCAGGTAGTAATGCACAACGCGGCTGCCCCTCTCCTGCGACACGAACTCCTCCCTCCACCTCACAAACTCCGGGCCGTCCTCCCTCGCCATCCTTGCAGCACCACCAACAAGGACGCCCAGCCCGGAGCACTACACAAAAGAAGGGGCGTTTCGCAACAAGCTCATTCCCTTTCAGGGGATTCTTGGAAAAAGAAGATGACTTTAGGGTTCTCGGGGGAAGGAGGGGAAGCGGGTCTCTCACAGAAACCCCGGAGGACACAAGAATTAAACGGGAAGCTTCAGATTAACCAAGAAAATGAGGGGTTGGGGAACGGCGGCCAGGAATTTCTTGCAATCCCCGGACAGAACGAGAATTTCTAGGGCTTTAGAGGAATTTGGGGGCAGTCCTTGCCGGCCAAATCGGCTTGAACCGGAAGGGGTTCAGGCTGAGCAAGAAACCCTCCATGGAACCAAAGGTAGCAACACCAAGCGGGTTCTTGGGCTGATTTGCGCCAAAGAAAAACCAGAAAATTTTCGAAAATTGCTCCAAGAACAGGCGGCGGCGGCGGTGGCGTTTCTTGGAAACCAGCAGCAGGACAAGCGAACGGAGGGAACAGACGAAAGATTTCTCTCTGGGCGCCTGTGCGCGCGCCTCCCTCTCCGAGAATACGAGGAGAGGAGGGCGCCGGAGGAGGAGAGAGCAGGTGTTGGGAGAGAGGCGGACAGGTGGGAAGGCGAGGAGGGGAGGGGGGACGAAGCCTTTTTTGGAAAAATTGTAGATTTGCCCCACAGTTGAGTGGCTTTGTAGATTTGCCCCACTGATGTCTCAATGACATGTGGGTCCAGGACCCACATGTCATCGAGACAACTGGGGCAAATCTACAAAGTGCACATTTTTAAGTGGGGCAAATCTACAAATCCCCCAGCCTTTTTTTTCCCTTCCAAATTCCCTCCCTCCCTTGCGGTGGTGAGGGAGCGTAGGAGAGATGGTTGCCTTGTGTGCGCCAAATTTGGGCTTAAGCTTTTAGTTTTTTAATTTTATTTTTATGATATTTTAGCTTTTTTATTTTTTATTTCTTTGTATTATTTATAATGATATAATTTTTTATTTTTTAAAAAATTAATTATTTCTTTTAAATAAATAAATAAGATGATTTTTTGTTACCATTTTAAAACAGTTTATCGGATAGTAGGTTAGAAGTAGTCTATCAACTTTCAATTCGTTTGTATAAATACTTATATTAAGACGGAAAATCATAAGCTATAGTCAAAAAAATGTAAATAGAAGGTGGATGAACGTAAAATCAAATGTCTCTGGTTATCGTCTTGTAAAATTGATGGAAGAAAGTCGAAAACAGCAGTGAGCTGATGAATGAGTTATGAGTTCATAGTTTTACTCGGGGTGAACAGCATTTAGGTTATCACTGCGTTTCTTTCGGTTTTAGCCTTAGATATAGAAAATTGTAGAAATTCAAGTATGGATAAGTACAACACCTGAAGCGTGAAAATACACCAAATTACAACCACCCCTTCATGGGACTATTAAGCGTGGTAAGAATGAGGCTATGCTTCAAACAGCTTTTGGTTTTTAGAAATTAGAAGTTAAACGGGGTAACTTTTTAAGATGGTTTCTATAAAACATTTGTAGAAATCATTGTATGAACTGTTTTGAATGGAGTAGCTTCTCAACATGAGTATTTTTTACTCGCTCAATCTCTCTTGTAATTAGCCAAAAACCATAACAATTTTAAATGGGACCTAAGTATGTGGGGGTGACATCGTGACCTAGATCAAACACAAGATATATGAAATAAAAAGAGCCAAATTTCAAAGTTGTCTTGTGTGGGTGAACAAAAATGGATTATCCTATAGGGTAAATATCAGCTAAAAATGCTTTTTTAACATGAAAATGGGCTACAATCTATTTGGCACAGGAAAAGCTCCTTGTGACTTGTGAGCAAAGGTAGCATTGCTATATGTATAATTTTAGTACCAACATGACAACAATAAATGTACGTAATAACTGTATGTAACATGTGTGCAACACGTGTAGGCTTTGTTCTTTCTGATTTTTCAATCAATTTTTAGCTTTGCCTTCTATCAGTCGGTATTACTCATTAAACCTATCAATCATAGTTAAAAGATATTAGCCAGCCTAAAAGAATGGGAATATATATGTCACGAACTAGAGCACCCTCCTTAAAAAAGCGAGCATGAACATCACAATTATATGCTGATGTAGCTTAATGTTTTTCAGAATTGAAAAAAACTAACCAAATTCACTATTTTTTTAATGAATAAGCTTAATGTCACAGAGCTTAGCCAAATCATATCAGTAGGTTATTTACAGAAAACAACATACAGTAAGGACACGAATGTAATTTTACATTTTAACTTACATGAATTGTGTCATATGACAAATATTTTGTTTCTAAATTTTATAGGGATTGTTATGCCACCACAAATAAGGCAAATAATTATATCTTTTCTGTAAGAAAACTTCTAACTGAATTGGGACTTATGAATTGATCATGGCATTGCCTCAAGCATATTGTCATATCAAGCATATGTCAAAGAACGGAGAATGCAAAGATACATGCCGAGTGCATTTCTGTAGCAACGAGAAGACGATTAGAACTTAGAAGGGAGTTGAATAGGTGTCACACAAACAATGGCCGCTTATAAAACTTTTCTTTTAAAAAATTTATGATTATTTCACTTCAATAGCTATGAAGAGTTATGAAGATCAGAGACTAGACCATCACAATAAAATCTCTATGAAAAGCAGAGCAAAACAAGATTTTACCCCTTAGTATGGTCCTACCGTCAACTATAAGTGCGGCCATACCACAGAGGTGTGGTCATATCGCAATTACAATAGCGGTCATACCACATCTTCATATCAACACTGAAAAATTAGTCCGAGCAAAACTAAGATCGACACAACTTTCACATGAAGCTCCAAATGATTTAAAATTTTGGACCAAAGCTATACCATAATCTTAGAAACCTAAAACACAAAGAGCTCGTACAAGAACATAAGAAAGTTGATAACTTGCCAAAGTTAAGACATTTTCTCTTTTGAGCACAAGAGACACCAAAATCAGGTGAAATCAAGAAATGGTAATTGGGAGGAGCTTATGAGAGGAATCAAAACCAAGATGGCTAAGGATGATTTCCCACATGTCCTAGCATCCTCAAACGATAGCAAGAACCAAGCCAAAATTCCTCAGGAATAAAACCATCAAAATCGCCATTTCTTCCACCTAAACCAAACAAACTCAAGAATTTACAGCAGGAAGTGTCTAGATAGATGAGATCTGATCTCTAAGAGATATATCCATTACTTACACATCTTTAGCACCAAGCAAAATCAAGAGGAGAAAAAAATCAAAACTAAGTCAAATCAAGAAATCAACACTTGAGCACATGAGAGGAAGACTTGAACAAATTTGGATATTTGATTTCTACTTGGAGATAAATGTTTACAGTCACTTCCTTGGGAGGACAAAGCCACCAGGGCAACACACACAACTGCTCTCACCTATCTCAACATATTTCACTCAAGCTCTCCCTCTACATCATCCATACTATCTCAAATCCTAGCTCCTCCTTATATAGTGCACGCTCACATAAAACCCTAGAATTAGCCCCTTAATAGATACTATCTAATAAGGAATCGGGAAAACCCGTAAACCCAACAATATAACGGATTTTTTCAACTCAACACACACACATATTTCAAAGCATCGTCTTCATTTTTGGCCCCATTAGCCTAAGTCCATGCTTTGCCCTACATGATGAAGATCCGGAAGAGTCTTACTTCATCGATGACCAGTGATTTTAGGTCTTAGTCTCACTGAAGTATGTCTGTGGAGAACTTTTTTGTATTATAAGATAACTTTTGGTTTGCATGTCCACTGCATCTAAACTTGGCTATTAAGTCGTACTTATGTAATAAAGTTTGGTTCTTTTGTTGTAAGTATGTGTTAATTGGTGCTCACTCATGTACAACTTAGGATATTATTTATTGTATCTCTGTTGCATTTTTCTCGTTGAGTGAGAAGAGCAAAAAGGATATTATTTATCGTATCTCTGTTGCGTTTTTCTGGTTGAATGAGAAGAGCAAAAAAATACACTAGGTGCGTGATGTATGTGCTGACGGTGAGCACGGGGGCGGCGTACACGGTGCTGCAGCCCATCGTGGAGCTGCTCAAGAACCTCGTCACGGCGTTGCTCATCCTGGCGGTCGTCGCCGGCAGCGGGTTCCTCGTGTCGCAGGTGCTCAACGCCATGGTCGGCAACTCTGACTACATCTACACATACAGGCAGCAGTAGTACGCCTGTGCCAGCGGATGGAATGGATGTGTGCATCGGTTGAAGTGCAACTCGTGTTGAAAGTTCAAGGTCGCGAGCATGCAGTCGTGTAACTAGAGAGCACTTTTTTAGCTAGCACAGGTGATCTATAACTAAAGGCAACTATTTGGTGTTAATATCGAGCAACTTGGCAACTAGCGTCTACTTGCCTGCTTGGTGTTAAATTGTTAATATCGAGCAACTTGAATTGGCAACTTGCGCCTACTCGTTGCTTCGATTTGCTGTCCGCCTTGCTGTAATTTACCCAGGCACAAAGATGAACTAGCTGCGTAAGCACGGCGACACATCGCGCTAGCTACCATGTGAACCAAAACAAAAGAGACGATAATTCACGGAGAGTTTCTTAAAAAAATCGAGGGCACATGCGTAATTTCAGAAAAACCAAAGGTCTTTTTGCAAAAAAAAAACCGAGGACGGTAAGGATCTATACGTAACTAAACGATGACCCATACATAATTTTGGAAAATCGCGGGGTGCTATCCAACAAAGAATACGCAATTTCGGTGAAGTGGAGGAGGGTTTTGAAAAAAACCCGACAGGGATTTTTTTTGCAGGAAACGAAGACCTTTATGCTATTTTAGAAAATACAGAGAATTTTTTATAAAAACGTTGGTATGGACACGTTCAGCGGCCGGGAACTCCCCGGCTATAATATAGTTATGATGTATGTGTACTTGTGTAGACTGTAGAGAATGGTTGTCACATACACGGTGCTTAAAACGTTTGATCGATGCTGCGCTCACGACTTTTTGTTTGTGGCGAGCGGGCGGGACGCCTGGCAAGGATTGTGTATGGAGTTCCATACCT
Source organism: Dendrocalamus latiflorus (assembly GCA_017311315.1). Lineage (NCBI taxonomy): Eukaryota > Viridiplantae > Streptophyta > Magnoliopsida > Poales > Poaceae > Dendrocalamus > Dendrocalamus latiflorus. The sequence goes on along the minus strand of CM029671.1, from coordinate 24,396,016 downwards.
GCATCGAATATTTAGGGTGTGTTTGGTTGAGCTGTGGCTTCTGAAAAAGCTGCTGTGAGCTGTAGGCTGTGGAAAAGCTGCTGTAGGTTGTGGGCTGTGGAAAAGCTGTAAGCTGTTTGGTTTAAACAAGTATAAAACTTACCTCCTATCTCTATTTTCCTTGAAACAATTGTGAAACAGTTCTCTATTTTCACCATTTCAAAAAGCAGAAAGCCAAAAGCCAAAAGCAGAGTCCAAGGTACTTTCAAAACTGTACTACCCAAAAGTAGCTGCTTCTGAAAAAGCAGCTTCTGATTTCCACCCGTTTAGTTGGCTTTTGTCTTTTTGGAAGCAAAAGTAGCTCCCAAAAGCTCAACCAAAAGCACCCTTATAATAGTTTTACTTTATGTCACCATAGACACTCTAATCATGTACTCTGCACCACTTTATGTATTACAATGTTGCACTTTGCCCCCAGCCAGTCCATTTCAAGGTTCAACGGTTCAACCCCACTCATTGCTGGCAATACTTGGGCCACATCACTACGGCCACACGGGCAATCCCCATGCTGACGTGGCACCAGAGCTAATTTGTTTGGTTATATTTTGTGACAGATGGATACATGTTGAAGGATAGTGGGATGTTATATATTGGACAAATGGAGATGGTCTTAGGTTTCTCTTTTGGGTAGATGAAGGATAGTCTCAGGTTTCTCTTTTAGACAAACCGTGGCACCATATAAGCATGGGGCTTGCTTGCGTGGCTGTCTGGCCGTAGCGAAGTGGCCATATATTGTCATGAACAAGTCTAGTTGGATCTTAAAATAAATCGGTTAGGGCAAAGTACAGCAATATAGTGTCTAGGGTGGTGTACAGTGCAGCATTAGCGTGTCTACGATGGTGCAAAATAAAACTATTGCAAAAAAACAGGTGTAAAGCGAAACTTCATACATAGTACTCGGTGCAAAATGCAATTTGCTAAAAAATATGTCCTTTTTTAAAAAAAGTTTCTCAACTTCTATAGTGCCCATTTGTCAGCAGATAGTGATGCACATAATCTAGATGGGATGAGACATGCAGAATCATACATTTTTGAACTTATCGTAGGTCGGAGGAATGCATTACCTCATGTTAAAGGTAAATTAAGGCTGGGTTTGATACTGTTTATGACTTATGCTTATTTATTGTAACTACAATAGATTTTTTAAATACGGTGCATTTTTCAGGTCAATTGTAATAAAAAGTGTACTGAATTCAATTATAGCAGCTAAAATTATATGCGACTGTTTTTCTGTGCGTAATGCCTCTCATGAGTAGAACAAAATTCAAAAACCACAATCATAAGCCTTAAGCATAGGAAAATAGTAGCCATAGTGTCTATTGCTGCAGCCAAAACCTATGACAGTGCGGAAACCCGCCTCTGATCCGTGTGAAACCACGCATAATTGGGAGAGTGAACTTCTGCAGGCCATGGGCGAACAATATTCAGCGTTTTGTTGCTACTCTATTAGTTGTTTCATGTTGGTATCGAGAAGAGGCATGATAGTATTTCAACATTGTACGAATAATGTTCCATACTCAGTTTGTTTGGTTGGTTTAGTTATTTATGACTAGAAGCCCGTAGCCCTTTTTTTACAGTGAACCACACCTGATGCAACTATTGGAAGTCTGTAGCCTTTGTTCTACGGTGACATTTGTAAACCACTCAAATGAAAGCAAAGTAACACATTTGGTTTTCACATTCTGCTCACCATTCTCAAAGGTGTCCTTGATGGCATCTACTTTAGCTGCGAGCTTCAAAAGAGGACACCCTCCCACGGGAAACCTTCTTATTTTAGGTGTGTAAATTAGCTCTAGGTTTCCTTGTTAGTAATATTTGCGTTAGGCAAAAACTAACCTCACTCAACTGACGTTAAGTACATATATTTGGAGATGATTACTATCACAACTCGGTGCAGGAACTTTAGTACATCATGATGTAAGCATGAAGGTGGGCTGCGAAATGGGAAGGGGATGCGAGCTGGGTGAGTGGGCCGGGGGCACATGGAAGTGGACTTAGCTACCCTCTTGCAGGTTTCAACCAAACAGTTGACCTTCGCCAATTTCGTTGGGTTGGATTCAAGAGCCGTGAGCTGATGACTGATGTACAGAGCTCGAGTATTGAGTAACAAAGGCCCAGATATGAACTGCTGCATTAGAGCAACTCCAGCAGGAGCCCTCAAATCAAAGCCCCTACTTTTGATTTGAGGGCTTCCCCTACTTTTGAGGGCTCTGTTTTTTGAGTTGAACTCCAGCAGAAGCCCTCAAATCAGGGCTCTCAAATTTAATCCAACTGAGAATGACATGTAGGACCCACTCGTCATTCTCAAATTTCTCTACCCCTCTCCTCCACCCGTGCGCTCCTCCTCTCCTCTCAGCCGCTGCGCCTCCTCCTCTCCTCCATCCGTGCCTCCTCATCTCCTCCATCGGCACCGGCGGAGACGGCGTGGTCGCGCGCGCTACGCAAGCTGCTTCCTCGGGTGCGCCGCTCCCCGACGAGGACCACATCGACTACTCCTTCTCCGTCGACCTCCCAGCCGCCGCCCTCCCGCTCCTCCGCCGATGTACCGCCGCTCCCCCTCGCGCGCCACCGCCGCCGCATCTCCCGCCTCCTCCCCCGCGCGCGCCCTCGGCGAGGGAGGCGGGCGGGGAGGGAGGCGCGCGGGAAGGGAGGCGGCGGGGAAAGAGGCGCGCGGGGGTGAGCGGAAGCGGCGGCGAGGGAGGCGGGCGAGGCGGGGGTGAGCGGAACCGGCGGATTTTGGCGGCGATGGGCGAGGCGTCGGCGAGGGAGGCGGGCGGGCGGGGAAGCGGAGGAGGCACGCGGGGAGGGAGGCGCGCGGGAAGGGAGGCGGGCGGGGAGGGAGGCGGCGGGGAAAGAGGCGCGAGGGGGTGAGCGGAAGCGGCGGCGAGGGAGGCGGGCGGGGAAGCGGAGGAGGCGGGCGGGGAGGGAGGCGGCGGGGAAAGAGGCAGACGGGGAGGGAGGCGATGGGGAAAGAGGCGGCGGGGAAAGAGGCGCTCAGGAGGGGAAGGCGCGACTCCAACAGAAATTTGAGGGCTTGGTCTAGAGCCCCAGGAATGAGGGCTGAAGGGGGGATTTGAGGGGCTTCTCAAATTTGAGGGCTCTAGTAGAGGCCCTGCTGGACCTCTATTTTTACTTCAAGCCCTCAAATATGAGGTTTGAGAGCTCAAGTAGGGGCCCTGGAGTTGCTCTTAGTGCCAAGCCTACCAAGGATGCATGGAATGCAACTTAGTCCCTGTTAAGGTTCAATCCTCCTTCATCAGCACTTTCGCGTTGGTAAGTACGAGTGGCCGAATCATGCGTGGCAACTCTGCATCACTCTATCAGGTTCACTTCTGTGTGTGCTTCGATGCTCTCTAGTTCAGACCTGATGCGCAGGTCTGGTCCATATCCCTCACAGTTCCATTAACTTGCTCACGAGTCACTTCAGCAGTGCTCAGCCTCTTCCGTTCTACGTGATACTTTTTTTCTGACTGTTCTTCGTGATGCCTAATAGTGCCATGGACCACCAATGCATGATTGGTTAAGCTAGCATTGAACATTTGAGCTCCATCGCTCTGGAATCAATGCAGGGTCGATTTGAGTGTGTCCTTGATGAGGTCTAGTTCATTAGTTTATCCGAAACCCTCAGCTTTGTACTATTTTCCGGGATCCTGCTTCTTCTTGGTTGATGATACTTATGGTGCATGCATCGAAATTGTCCAGTAAATGTACAGAAGCACAGTTTATTGAAAGTTGCTGCTTGCTTTGAGTCGACCAACTCGTAGTACAGTACAGCTACCTGCTCTACATCTACTCGTTCCATTTAATGAATCAGGTAAAATGTTAGTGGGTAATGACCTCATTGTTCATCTGAAAGGGAAGTTTCGTCTTCCCTGCTTCTTCTTGGTTGATGATACTTATGGTGCATGCATTGAGATTGTGCAGTGCATGTACAGATGCACAGTTTATTGAAAGTTGCTGCTTGCTTTGAGACGACCAACTGGTAGTACAGTACAGCTACCTGCTCTACATCTATTTGTTTCTGTCTAGCGAATCAGGTAAATTGTTAGTGAGTAATGACCTCATTGTTCATCTGAAAGGGAAGTTTCGTCTTCCCTGTTTCTTTTTCCTCTCATTTGTACTCTTTCGATATTGTTTGGATATTGATCAAACCACTAATTCTTTGTCTGTTCGTTCACAGGAGAAGCAGTGCTCATTCCCCAGTCCCCAAATTTCTCTTTCCTATTCGATTGGTTACAACCAATCGGAATTTTCCCGGTTGTTTAATCAAGCAGAGCCAATCATCGCCCAGTATTATGCTTGCTGGTGCTATAACCAATCCTATAGAAACAAGCATTCCAGAAGAGTGAGATGTAGACAGCAACCAAGCCACCTTTGTGAAACCATGATGCCCTTTTGTTTCAGCATGAATCGTGCTCTAAAATTCCCCTAAAGCGCGACAAGCTGATCGCACCATATGCATTAAACACACAAAAAACGAAGGTGATAAGATAATTTAAACTCACGATGGTGGAGAAATATTTTGCGTGCAGAAAGAGATATGTTCAGCGGATGGGACAAACGGACGGCATGTATGTATATATATATATATATATATATATATATATATATATATATATATATATATATATATATATATATATATATATCTCATTTTGTAGACATGGACGGGCACGGGCCTGTGTTGCTCCTGAGAACGAAAGCGCAACAACACATTGCACGTCAGAGTTGAAAAACTAGCAATTTGCAAGTGGACGGAGGGGTATGGTATTCATTGGAACTGTGCTCTCAAACGTTCACATTAGCAGTGTGATAGCTGAAGCTGGAAGCACCGACACCGACTCACAGGTAAGAGCAATGTGATAGCTGAAGCCGGAAGCACCGACACCAACTCACAAGTAGGAGAAGAAAAATTTTCGCAAGGAACATGTTAGGTAATAGGACGCATATGCCGTAAGAACGAGCGCAAACGTGCGCGGCGCCGCCACCTTCGCGATCCAGATCTCGCGGCTCCGTGATTTGCCCGGCACAGTGTTTTTCTCGCGTGCTGACGATGTTCGTCGTAACTGTGTTGCGTTTTTGGGCTTATGCTTGTTCGAGATTCTTCATGCGAGGGGAACAGAGCCGATCAGCAGAGGAAGCTGCCTGCGAGTTCTGACCGCCTTGCTTAGAGCTAGCAGGACGTAGGAAGGCTCCAACATTTTTCTGGCGAGCCCAATGCGACGAATCGCAGACGAGTAGTCTAGAACTTTGGAGAAAAGGCCTTTTTCCCTGTCCCAGATTGCTACGCAAGGGATTTAAAAGGCGCTACAAATGTATTATAAGCTTAGTAGTCTTATTTATTCTGGTTGGTGGCCTAATCCGATCACGTTTGTCTTCATCCCGCTAAGGAAATGTGTTCAAAAAGGAACAAACTTAACCCAACTCAGTAAGAAATAACGGCTGTGATCGTTTTGGCTTCAGCTTTTAGCTTTCGGTTTATTTTTCGCTATTCATAAATTTTATCTTTTTCTGAACTTTTGGCTTTTTGTTGAGTCTTTTTGCCAGTTCTTTGTTTTCTCGTATTTGTTTGTATTATACGTAATGGACTAACATATTTTTTTTTATATTTTTTAATTTTTTAAAATTTAATTATACTAAATAAGTCTTTGTTAGTTACAGTGTTTTTCAGCCAGCTACAGTGCTTTTCAGCCATAAGTCACAAAAAAACCCAAATGATCACCAGTGCACTCGAGTGTTTTTTTGGTTCATACATGAAGGAGGAGGATTTGAGTATTTTTTTTATGGTTCAGAGTATTCATATTTTTTAAAGTGTGTATATATAAGAAAAATCTTAGTGATCCGAGTCCACAAACACTAAATACTGTTCAGCACTTTCCTATAAAAGTCTTTTCGGAGTCACAGAACAAGAACAAGAAACATGAAAACTGCATGTATGCCTATGTTCTGTTCTGTACTTCTGTTGGTGTAGAGCACTAGAGCTCAAGCACACACAGTCTGGCGAAGTACAAGACGTCCCTAAAAATTTCTTTCTTCTGAAATGTTGCTTTCGAGTCATCCCCAATTAGATCCTATTCAAAAGTTTTGTTTTTAGCTGTATCTTTTGGCTAATTACAAGAGATTAAAAAAAATAAAAAAATACTTATATTAAGAAGCTATTCTATTTAAAGCAGTTTCTATCATAATTCTTATAACAACTTGTGGGGAAAAAAAATCTACTTTTAAAAGCCAAAAGCCCCGAAGGCGTTTGGAACACATCGTCGTTCCGTCGCCGTTTCGACAGTTGATCGGAGCGGCACGCTCCCAGTGTTCGCCGTGGCTGCAGGAGCGCGTCGCTGCTGCTGCGTCTTCGTTTCCTGCGTGCCGGTCGCTACCGCCCACGGCAAAACCCCATCAGAAGTCCAACTCGGCCACGGTGGAGACGCCGCCAAGCGAGATGTCAATTTCGGTGGCTGCCTTGGCTGGGCTGCCTGCCTGCCTTTGCTGTCTGCATTGCACAGAAACACTTGGTACAGTTGGCCCTCCTTTCCAAGACAAAACAACACGGACCGGCACACATCACTACTGCTAACATTACTTCACCTGCTTGAAGCCATACTACTACTCCCTGAGTATGACGTTTCTTTTTTCGAAGAGTATGAAGTTTCTTTTTTTTTTTGCTTTTGCTATCTTTTTTCACCGTTTCAGCTCTATGAATTGTACGTTTCATATGACTGCGAAAAAACGTAGGCGGAGCTAAAAAAATTTATATGGAATATACATCATTGCTTTCTAAAGATAGGGTAAAATAACGGCTATTAAGTGATTATTAGCTCAAACGTCAACACTGAGGAAATCACATATGATCAAACATGTTAATACTTATTTATGTTACATATACCTTTAGAGTTTTATAAATAAATATTTTATATTAGCTTTAAATTATTGTACTTATCATGATAGTCATAATGTAACAAGTAGATAGAAAATCAGACACTTAATTTTTAACTTAAAAACTAAAAAGTTCATAACAACTAAATAGAATAAAATACTTTCGTACATTCATAGTGTCACATAGGTAGAGAAAAAAGATATCTAGTCTACAAGATCTAAACAGAGGATATATAATATAATTTGCATCTAATTTAATAAAGTATTATAAAACTACATAAAAGTCTAAATTAAAAATATATATAACTACTAAGTATTAAGAACACATACATAACTTTTTTTAAAAAATAGGGTGCGAAAGAATACCTGGCACCCTAGATATAGCTAGCTCTGCCCTAGAGAGCCGTGTCCATCGTTTCCACATGTAGCAGTAACATATTGCTTCATTTCTTGATTCTAGAAGTGAATTTGTAGTACCCTTATTTTCTGTGAAACGTGTGTCCCCAACCCAGAGGTCCACCGACTGACAATACTTGCACATGCTGCACAGCTAACAAGGGTCAAAAGGTCCGCGAGGACCGAGGGTCCACCCGTCGGTCGCCCGGCCGGGGTTGCTGCTTAGATTAATTGAACGTGCGTGCGCGTCTGTGTGCGAGAGGTCATCAAGTTAAAACGCGGCAGCCACCGCCACCACCCCCTCTTCTCTCCTTGTCTCTCTCTCTCTCGTTCTCTCGGCCACCTCTCCATTCCAGAGTCCAGACTGCGAAGGTGAGGACGGCCCAAGCGCCGCTCATATGGCAGACAAGGTAAGAACGCCGATCAGTCATGGTGCCTGCTGCTACTTGTTTTTTCTTCTCGATTTGCCGCATGCCTGTTCTTGATCTTTCATGCGCTATTTTTAAGTTCTATTTGGTAGAAGAAATGACATGTCTTGTTGTGTTGGAGAGTCCTCTTCAGTGGTGCTGATCTATGCTTTCTTTTTCAGTACCAGCTCTTTCCTTACTTCGTTCTGTCAGTATTAGCTCCTCTTCATTTGTGTTTATGGTCAGAACAGAGTTTAAGGGTAAAAAAAAATTGAAAGAAAACATTTTGTTTTTACAAACAAGTGTCATGTTTGATAGACAACCTTACAGGTTTGTTAGAGATTATAGCTTGATGCACGACGTTTTTCCGTCTAAACTTGGATAACTATGAAGTGCCAAGCACTCAAACCAGGAGGTATGACAAGTAGCAAGCAAATATCTCTGACCTCCTTTTCCCCAACCACTTTCATGCGAAGATCAGGGCACACGTTCTTTTCTTTGTCTGAGTTTTCGCATCATCTTTTGAACAAAACTACAGCAGGATCACCACCAAACATCCTTTTCACATTTCTATGTACACTATTTCAAGACGTTGAATCTTTCCTAGCTCAATTTCGTCCACTTGTTTTTTTTTTCAGAAGTGGTTTTTCTCTGACCCTCCCAAGGCAAAAACATCCCCTCATTTTTGTTTCACATCAGGACAAGGGTTATACCAGTAGGGAGGCCCTCACGGCTCCGCCCTGATCCCCACTAGCCCGGTCCGTTAGGCTAGACGTGGAGAGATCGTACCCTGTTCCCGTTAGGCTCGTCCCCGGTCCCCACGGGACCCGACCCATGATCCCTACGGATTAAAAATGCTAAATTATTTTTTAAATAATAATAATATGATTTGATTTATTAATTTACAAGCATCTAGTTATATTTTTTAAAATATATATATATATATCTTTAAAATATATATTTTAATATATAGATTCAAATTTTAGTTAAATATACCAAAAAAACGATCTGCTATATAAAAAAATAAGCTAGCGTAGCGGGGCTGCCCTGGTTCCTCTGTCCCCGCTTGCTAGCGCAGCGGGGCTGCCCTGGTTTCCCTGTGGAGGGATCCATCCTGCCTCTGACGGGAAATCCAGGCCTCACGGGGAAATTGACACCTCTAACTAGTAGTAGCCAACATTAAGTATCTTCAAAAAAGTAACCAACATTAAGTGGATTTGTAACTTATTTGCATTTTAATCTTAACTGATGCAAAATGATCAGCCAAGGATTGCTACCCTTAACCTCTAATGTTTATATGTTGCTGAATCTCAAGCTAGACACACACTTATGACCACCAGGGGCTAATCTCAAGTGGGCCGGCATGTCACAAAGGGCTAGCTAATTCATTCATTCTGTCAGGCAATTTCCCCCCCAAACGCACTAGTTAAGAATTAGCTAATTCATCCATCCATTCATTCATTCATTCTATTAGGCACAATATTAAATCTTTTCCAAACGCACTGGTTGAAGGATTAGTCAATTCATTCTATTAAGAATTGTCAAGTACCACATCCTGGATCTACTTTTATATTGTACTGCATTTACCATCATTTAATCCCCCCGATCTCATCGTAGATCTCCACGGTTGTCCTCAAAGTTGACCTTGGATGCGAGCGATGCTACAGGAAGATCAGAAAGGCTATTTGCAAGATCCAAGGTACAGTACAGTATTGTAGTAACTATCATCACTCTCATCACCAATCACCAATGCACAGTTTTGCACACGCCAGTCGTTTTGTCACGGAACCCGGTAACCCTCACTGACATGTGGGCCTAGCCCCCAGTGTCGTTCACCCTCCCATGGTTGGGCCCACATGTCAGCGGATGTTTCTAACCTCGCAAGTTACTGTGCAATACTGCCCTGTGGACTGAAAAACTTGTACTCCGGTAACTTGAGTTGACGACGACCATCCATGCATGAGTGATCGTCTGATTGGCTTGTACAGACAAGGCGAACATCAAGACCATCTCCTTCGACGAGAAGAGCAATGCCGTGACGGTTTCCGGGCCGTTCGACCCCGAGAAGGTCTGCAGGAAGCTCTGCTGCAAGGCCGGCCGGGTCATCAAGGAGATGAAGATCAAGGGCAAGGAGGAGGAGCCCAAAGACGGCGGCGATAAGCCGAAGGCCGGGAAACCGGGCGGCAAGCCGGAGAATAAAGACGGCGGCAAGCCGGAGAAGGAGGCCAAGGCAGACAAGGACGCTGCGAAGCCGGACAAGGAGAAAGCCAAGGACGCGACGGCGGACAAGGAGAAAGCCAAGGACGCGAAGCCGGAGAAGAAGGTCAGGTTCGAGCTCGACGACGCGCCGGCCAAGGACGCGAAGCCCGAGAAGGCCAAGCAGGCCCCCGAGCCGATAGCGCCGCCGATGATGATGCCGCCTGTGGCAATGGCGCCGGGCGTGGCCGTGCCGTCCATCTGGCCGGCGCCGGCAGGGTCGGTGCCCTACTACAGCTACAACCCGGCGTACGATCAGTCATCATACTACGGCGTGCCGGTGTACGACCACCAGGGATGGTACTACGGCAACCGGCACCCGTACTACCAGCAGCAGCAGCCGTGCTGCGAGGACCCCAACGCCGGGTGTGGCGTCATGTGATGGCGATCGATGCCATGGACAGAGAGAAACAGCAATCAGCGTGTGTGGTCACTCATGCATGGCCTGTGTTAAAAACCCTTTCTTTTCTTTTTCTTTTCTTTTTTTGTGTCGCCTTCTTCCTGTTTATGCCTATGCCTTTTGGTTTATTTAGGCGTTGAGTTGTGCATGTGAACAGTTGTGATGTTCTTGGTGTCTAGCTTCGTTTCTTTTAGCCTTTTGTGATAAAAGATAGTGAAATATAGTAAGTAGTATATTTAGATGGAGCTTGTTGACTACTCTTAAAAGTTGATCTTGAACATGAACATGCCACTGAATCATTGATCGTTAGATTTGAGCGTTGGCATATGATCTTCCGAGGAGGAAGCTAGTGCTGCAAAAATCCAAAAGCGTCCAAGAGTCGAGAAGTTTGCTCATCAATTCTCAGCTAAGTACTGAAGAAGTCTTGCATTATTATGTTCTGAATAATGAGTGGTGGCCTGATGTGTGGTACGGGATGTGATGGGTTGGAATTTGGAATTGGAAGTATGGACCCTCTCTTTTAATTTGGTCTTGTGTACGAAGAGAGACGCCTATGACTATTAAATACTTTAAAGAACATGTTTGTGCAGTGTGTTTTGGTTGGTCAGATTTGTTTGTCTGGTCTAATCAAACAACTAATCAGTCAAGCAGTCATATGAGTGGAGAGGAATTGCAAATGCTACCTCCCGGGAACAAGAACTCATGCCCATTATTCATCCATCAACTTAATCGACTCAACAGTCTGGTACAGCCAGAAAGCAGAGAATCAAAGGCCGGGTTCTTTTGAGTTTTTATTTGGTTTATATTTGTACTATCTATAATAACTAGTTTTTAAACGATATACTTTTTTAAGATGAGATGAATAGAAAAATTGTAGTAAAAAGTGTACTGAGTTAGCTGTACTAGCTAAATTCATATACGATTATTTTTTCTACGTACTGTCTCTCATAAACAGCTATAATTTAAATATTTAAGTTATAAGGCATCAACCCAAAAGAACACATCTAAAATCTTTTTGCAAAACACTAGTAGCTTAAGGGTGCCTATGGTTGAGCTTTTGAGAGCTGTTTTTGCTTCTAAAAAGCCAAAAGCCAACCAAAGGGGTGGAAACCAGAAGCTGCTTTTTCAGAAGCAACTACTTTTGGGTAGTACAGTTTTGAAAGCACATTAGACCCTGCTTTTGGCTTTCTGCTTTTTGAAATGGTGAAAATAGATAGTTGTTTCACAGTTGTTTCAAGGAAAATAGAGATAGGAGGTAAGTTTATACTTGTTTGAACCAACCAGCTTACAGCTTTTCCATAGCCCACGACCTACAGCAGCTTTTCCATAACCCACAGCTCACAGTTGCTTTTTCAGAAGCCACAGCTCAACCAAACACACCCTTAGGATGAGTGTGAGGCTTCATGGAAACTACTGCCTTCTCTTGTTCTTTTGGAAGCGTAAAGCTACACTCTCGTAGGGAAAGGAGAAAAAATGTTGCTGTGTTTTTGGGTCCCTGGCTTAGCTACGCTCAAGAGCTAAAAGAGGCTTTCTGTTGTGAATAAATGTGGCCTTCTTTTCTGGTGTTCAATGCTGCAAGCTACTGTTGCCAGAAACTGATTCCCTACGACAGACAATTAAAGAGAGATTTTGCATGTCCTATATGCTAAAAAGCCTGGACCGCAATGCATGAACAGGAAGAGGATCACCCAGCAGCAATCTAGGACATGGTTTGGGAATAACTTAACTAGTTCAAGAGGTCAATTAGGTAGGCAGACTGAGTTAATAGCCATGTCCACAACTGTAGGTTCAGTGAGAAGTATCTCATGTTGTTTTTGCCCATTAGAAGCCTGGCAATTGGACAAGGCGGCGCGCGGACGTCGGCGCCGCGCGGCGGTGCTCGTCGTTCGTCCGGGGCTGGATGGTTGATCTGGAGCGTGCGATTCTTGAGAAATCCGGCAGAGAGGAGTGGCTCAGCCCATGCTGATCTTCTGCAGATCGTGGACCTTCCTACAGTGGACCTCGCTACGTGGTTGTCCAAACACTAACTCGTGTGTCCTGTTCCCATGGGCTCTCATCTCATGCCTGTCCAGTAACAGGATACATACGCCAAACGCAAACCTGTTGTCCTGTCCCCACGAATAGTATTATTCATTGAATGGTAGCATGGGCTCTCATCTTTTTTGAAAAATAATACTACTAGCATAGTTGTGTGTGTGTGTATAGGAGGTACTTTTATGCTTTTTTTAATAATAATTCATATAATTTTTTTAAAGTATGATGAATGGTAAAGAAATGTTACTTATATCATCATTTACTTTGAGATTAGTACTACTCTTGTTAAAAAAAAAGCATAAAAGCACAGCTCTTGAATTGTCGCGTACAGCTCCATTGCCGTTAATGGCATATTACTACGCTATGCTTATTTTTTTTCAAAAATAACTCGTTCACAAGCTTCACATTGTGGAGCACAAACATCCAATGCATTCAGTCATCTCCTGCTCAACGTACTGCAAGTCACTGTGGAACCAAGCTTTTTCTTCACATCCACACATGGCCCATGAACTCGTGTCTTTCCCACAAGCAGAGTTCTGAATTTCCGATCACCAACAGCACAACACGATGAATCGACCACTCAGCAAATTTATTAACCAAACACACAGACATCAAGCTACTAACTGATGAAGAGCATTAGAAGTGGCCACGACGATAATATTAACTAACACTACTGGACTAGAACAGAAGAAAAGAAAAGATGAATAAGTTCAGCGGTAAGCTAGTGGTATGCACGTCCATGTAACCGTGTTTTCCACCACGAGCCTACGAGAGTACGAACTACTCGCGGTTAGAGCGCGCGTTTCTGAGGTGTTCGGCTCGCCGGTTCACGAACTCGGCCACGTCGGCCACCAGCTTCTTGCTGTCCGCGAGGTCCTCGAACATGTAGAACGCGTGGATGGCGTCCGGGAACTCCGCGACGCGGACCTCCTCCGCGCCGGCGGCGCGGAGCGCGTCCGCGTACTCCCGCTGCCTGTCCTGGTGCACGTCCCACCCGCCGACGCACACCATGGTCGGCGGGAATGCGCGCCACTCCCCGGCGCGGCGCCGGATCGCGGCCGGCACGTTGGCCGCCTCGTGGTCCCGCGTGGCTCCCGGCGGCAGGAACGCGCTCCACAGCCACGCCAGCCGCTCCGGCGCCCCGAACGGCGCGTCGCGTAGCCGCTGCTCGGACGAGGTCGGCGCCTGGCCGCCGAAGAACGGCTGCACGGCGACCAGCCCGGCCACGCCGCCTGGCAGGCGGGCGGCGACGTGGTGGGCGACGTTGCCTCCCGCGCTGTCGCCAGCGACGAAGACGGCGGCGGGGGGAGACGGGAGCGCGCCCCCGGCGCCGGTTAGGGCCCAGCGGAGGGCCGCCTCGCCGTCATCGTAGGGGCCCGGGAAGCGGTGCTCGGGCGCGAGGCGGTAGTCGACGGAGGCGAAGACCGCCGGGACGGCCGAGGCGAGGCGGCGGCACAGGGCGTCGTACTGCGCCGACGCCGCGGAGTGGAAGACGAAGCCGCCGCCGTGGAAGTACACGACCACCGGCAGCTGGTTACTGCCGTCAACGGCCGTTGGAACGAACATGCGGACGCGTAGGTTGTCGGAGATGGCGTGGTCGGAGGACGACACGCCGGCGATGTCGGGGGCGGGGGCGGGCGGGACGACGCGATCAAAGAGGGAGAGGAGGAAGCGGTTGACGGTGCCGTCACGGCGGAGGGACGCGGAGTGCAGGGTGGAGACGGCGCGCGCGAGCAGGCGCGCGCGCCACGGCAGCGGGGGCTTCCCCGGCGCCGGCGCAAGCGGCGGGGGATCTGACGACGCCATATCTCTGTCGCCTTCCCGGCGCGCCCCCGCGAGGTGAGGCGCTCGTCTGGCTAGTGATAGGAGGTTACCGAGCGGATGCTGTCATGCTTTACTGTCTGAATAAGACGTTTAAGCGTATAGACGGCCGCCCTAGTATTTTCGGCCTTAGCTTTCGCCTTTTTACTTCTCCGAAAATCAAGATAAAAAAAATGATTTTGTGAACTATATTTTTTAAACGGTTTTTGAGGTTAAAATCATATGTACCATTCATATCGGTATCTTTGTCGTCCACTATTACATTAAAAAACACAAACAAAGTCATTAGGCACAGTAAAAAAACATTAGCCAGCCATAGCCAAAAAAGAGCCGACATGTGTGCGCTGGAAATTTGGAGACTTCACCGGTTGCAACAACAGTCAGTTGTGTCGTGTATGTCACGGTCCGTTTGAGTTGGCTTAGCTCATTCGCAAGCTTGGCTGACAAATGGAACTGAACGATCTGTCTAGGTGGGGAGACGAGAACACCCACATAGCTCTTGTAGCGTATGAGCACTTGCACTCACCTAAATCAGATCTAGGGGCCGTTTGGGCAGACCTGTCCACTGGACCATGCCAGGCCAACATGGCACGGTCTCAGGCTCAGCACGGCCCGTTTAGGCACGACCCGTTAAGGCCCGTGTAATAAATGGGCCGTGGTGCTATCCCAGGCACGGCCCGATGCCGTGTTGTGCCGGCCCGGCTAGCCCGTTTAGCCGAAAAAGAGAAAAAAATAAGAAAAATTGTAGAAAATTAAGAAAAATTGTAAAAAAAAATTTGTAGAAAATTCAGAAAAATATAGAAAATTGTAGACATTGTTAATCATAAAAATAAATATTTGCAATGACATAATGAGTTTTATTAACTTATTAAATTACATGGGATGGCTGCCTCATTAAAAACTTTACCAAGTAAAAACTCAATTTGAGAAAACCTTGGTAAATAAAAAAGAGTACATTCTATAAAGCTCATTAGTGACTACATGTGAAGAAAAATATTGAAAATCCTATTTATTGCTATCTAAATACAAATTCTCAAAAGATTCTTCTAAATCTTTATTATCTGCAGTATGTTGGAGTCTTGATTCAGCTTGTTCCCAGTCTTTGACGGTCAGAAGTACTTCGACCATCTCGTTGGAGAGACTTGTTCGTCGCTCCTCGATTATTCTTCCGGAAAGACTGAATGCTGACTCCGAGGAGACTGTAGAGACAGGAACAGTCAACACATCCCGCGCTAATATGGATAGCACTGGATATGATACCTTCTGGGTTTGCCACCATGAGAGGATGTTCAACTCCTGCTCGAAGCTGACGCTATCACTGTTGAGATAGCTTGATAGGTCTCCAGTGCTTTGTCGCCTTCCTCCTCCTAACTGCTGTGTACCTGCACCTGCACGAGAACTAGACGAAGAACAAAAAATCTTGCCCCATTGCATAGCCCCCCTAGAGGTGCTAGGGACTACCGATGGGTCTTTCCAAACGCACAGACCCAAACTTATTTTTATATTTATCATATACCTCATATAATTTATTCTTAACTAATGTAAAGTATGAATAATAGTCTAAATCGGCAGCCTCACTTAAAACTTGTAAACCATTTATAAATCCTTGGAGTTTGGCCCTAGGATCCAAAATAAAAGCGAATGCATATAAAATAGGAATTTCTTTCCAATATTTTAAAAACTTAGTTTTCATGGCAACTACAGCATCCCGTAGTATAGGATCATTTTCAAAAGCCTTTAGGTGAGTGTCAATTTCAACAATATTATGAACAATTATAGGAGATGTAGGGTAATATACTCCAGAAAGACAGTGTAGCTTTATGAAAAATTTCTAAAAAGGAAAATATTTTTTCACCAACAACCCAATCATCCTCAGTAAGTTCAGAGTCTCTAACTTGGGTTCTACTAGAGGAGCTACGAGATTGATGACTTTGGGTGTGTAAGAAAACATATAAGGTGCTCTTATATGGCAATATATGTTTAAGCATAAGGTAAATAGAGTTTCATCTAACAGGCATGTCTAAACCAAATTTTCTAGGACGAACATTCATTGCTACGCAAAAACTCTTATATGCGGCTATTCGTTGGTTAGAACAATTAATAAATGAAATTGCATCTCTAAAAGAATCAATACAAGCATTTAATCTTTTTAAACCGGATTTAACAATAAGATTAATAATATGACAAGCACAACGTTGATGCAATAAGAAAGAGTGTGCATAAGTAATAAACAAATGAGTAAGAATTTCCATAGCTTTAGTGTTTGTAGCTGCATTATCTAAAGTTATAGATAAAATTTTATCCGTGAGGCTAAAATCTTCTACAACTTTAATAATACTTTCTGCAATATTTTTAGCACTATGTGAAATATTAATTAATTTAAATCCTATAATTCTTTTTTCCATTATCCAGTCATCATTAACATATTGAGCAACAACACTAATATAATCCTCTCTAGCCCTACCACTCCATATGTCAGAAGTAAAAGCAAATAGAGAATGTACAGGTATGAAACATTTCTTTCAATTTATCACGACAATTGTTATAATATTAAATTAAATCTCTAGTTGTTGTTTGCCTAGATACAGAATTAAATCGAGGGTTATGAGCAGTCCTAATATATTTTTGGAAAGCATCAGACTCACCAAAATTTAAAGGTAAATCTTGAGAAGCAATTAATCTACAAAGAGATTCCCGAGCACCTCTAGGTTGTACTCCCACGTACGTACCGAACCATCGGGGTTATATTGCAGCTGTGTCTGGCGCATTTGTATTCCTTGCCTTTTCTTGCAGCTTGCAGCATGTCGTTGTAGATGACTCGTCTCACCTGAAGATTTTGCAGTCAATTCATTACCACAAATTTTACAAATAGCATACCTCACCGAAGTCCCATCATCGTCGGTCTTGAACTTCTTGTCGAAATCATTCCAAACTGCTGATGTACTAGCTCTTGTTCTTTTTGCACCCGTGCTTTGAGTCATGGATGCACTTATTAAGTTAGCAGAAGATGGATCGATTGGACCTTGCGCTACTGGGGCCGTCGTTTCTTCGGCATCTCCAGTTTGTACATGTGGACCTTCTGCGGATGGATATGCTTGTTGAAACGATTGCATATCCTCCGTCGAGAGGCCGAATTCGGAGAGTTGAAAATCATAGTTCTCCATTAAATCAACTACAAATTGAAATAATAAAGAACGATTAACTTACTATTAAACCAACAAATAATAGCAAAAAATTAAACCAACAAATAATACCAAAAAATTAAAATAAGATAGCATTATTACCTCCTTTGCAGCTCTCACAAAAAAATTGAAGATTTTTGAATTTTCGGAATTTTCCCCGAATTTTCACCAAATTTGCGCAAACACTTTCGAATTTTTCACAGCTAAACCGAGAGAGAAGAGTGGGGTTTGAGGTGTGGAAAATGGTGGCCGGCTGCCCCCTATTTATAGAATTTTTTTTAGAGTTTTCCCGAATTTTTTGCTATTTTTTTCGAATTTTTTACCCCCCAACGGTAAAAAACGGCTATTTTTTGAATTAGGCTGACCGGGCGTGCTGTGTCGGGCCGGCACGGCCCGTTTAGAGCCGTTGGGCGGGCCGTGCCGGGCCGGCACGGCCCGATTTCTTAATGGGCCGTGTCGTGCCAGCTCGCCGTGCCGCGCCCTCGATCCAATTAGCCTCCGTGCCGTGCCGTTCGCAGGCCAGGTCTACAGTACCGGGCCGCGGTGCGGCCCGTCACGGCCCAGCCCATTGGACGGCACTACGTTTGGGAGAGCTTATCCCATAGCTTATGGTTTAGGGTTCATGCCCCGTAAGCCGTGAGGTCCGTCAAACGGGTCGCTTATTTGGACGTAGGCCAACTGCACAAGCGACACTCTCCGTGTTAGACAAAACCGCCCTCCAAGTGTGTCCTCGCTAGGGTTCTCTCCTGCCATGCCGCACGCCTTCCTCCCCCAGATCCAACCTGCTCGCCTGTCGTCGCCCTCATTGCGAACGCGTTCGACCTCGGTGGATCCCTGCGCACCTCCTTTCCCCTAAGCCACTCACTCACCCTTGTCTCCCCCTCCATGTAGGATCAAGGATAACTGACTAGAGGGAGATGAATAGGAGGTTCCAAAAATTCTTGCCTTCTAAAAACAATTACCACAACTTAGTCTAGCACGATTTTAAAGCAATTCAAACCTACACAATACTAGTATGTCTAAGACACTACAAGTCTCTACAAGTATATCTCTAACACAAATAAATATGACAATCACAATATGGTAGAAATAAAAGTGCGAAAAGAAGAGAAAGAAATAACCAATTGATACATAATATCTTACCGTGATGTTCGAAAACTTATCGGTTTTACCTAATCCATGTTGACGAAAGCCCAAGTGACTTAGACCGGCTCCATGAATTAAGTCTCAGCTCCTCAATCCACTAGTTGTTGTCCTTCCTCCACTCTGGAGATGGTGGACACCAAATCACTTACAAGTCGGCGCCGGATTTCTTCATAACCTTCTTGAAGAAGTCACCAGAAAAAGAATTACAACAGAGAATCATGCGAATGGCTCCTCCCTCTCCCTTTGACATTAACCTTTATATAGCCAGTGAAGCGAAGGCCATTTTCCCGCGCCAGAAGACACCTTAACGCTTCGGATGATAACCGCCTGACGGAAGTTACTGTCAGAGAGATGTAAAAGGTCGTTCACTGTGTAGTGGTTGTTATCAGAGAGAGATCGTGTGCGGTTAGTAGATAAACACGTGTTTTAACCACCTTGTCAGATGAACCGACAATGTAGTTCATCCTCGTAGATAGGTTGGTTGGAGATAGACTTGTCACAGGAATCCCCACGACCAAAGAGTGATCACAGCAAGACTTACGACTGCGTAGTCTTAGAAGGACTTACAACCAAAGGAGTAATCATAGTAGGACTTATGACTATTTAGTCGTAAAAGGACTTACGATCAAGGGGGTAGTCGCAGTAAGATTTACAACTATATGTGCTACCACCTCCCCCTGTGGAACTAGCTCTACTGCAGAGCCTACGGATGTAGATAGAGGCCATGAAGTCATGACGCCCTCCGCGGGTGCCCGTACAGACTGGGCAGGAGTGGGTGGACAAGCAACTTGTAGCGTCCAACCCGTGTTATCAGATGTTCAGGATGGAGACATTGTGCTTCTTGTCATTGCACGACTGCCTCACCACTCACCACACTGAAGGCATCAGCAAAGGAAGCCTTGGTGATCTTCCTTTGGGCTATGGTGGCTCCACAAACCTGCATGCAAGTGAGCAATCGTTTCACAAGATCACAATCCACTATCAGTCTTAAATCCAGGGAAGTCCTTGCATGCATGTATGACATGGCTAGCTGAACAGTGAGGCTCATTGACCCTATATTTAGCATGATGCACCCATCGTTGAGGTCGCACGGGTTTTACCCGCATTTGCTAGTGCAATAGATGGAACCCTCATCCCAGTGACTATTCCGAATGAGTCTAGAACTATCTACACCAACAACCATGGCCCCATAAGCTAGAACATGCTAGCCGTGTGTGACTTCGACATGTGGTTCATGTTCATGAAGGCTTGATGGCCAGGATCGATGCATGACACGTGGATTCTACTGGACAGCCTTGCTGGCTACGCTCACTTGTTTCCACACCCATCACTAGGTGTCATTGCAACTACCTTGTCTTATGTTGGGTGTGCCCTGATTTATTTGGGTCGATTGATGTATGTGTTTTGCCCACGTTGTAGATAAGTACTACCTAGTAGGCTCTGGCTATCCCAATATAATGTTCTATCTTGCGTCGTACAAGAACACCTGTTACCACGTATCTGAGTTTACAATGGGTATGGACCCACAGTGCCAAAAGGAGATATTCAACTACCACCATCCGTTGTTGCGCAATGTTATCGAATGAGTCTTTGGCATTGGAAGATGAAGTGGCACATAGTAAACAACATCACCGCATACCCACCGCGGAGGCAGACACCAATCATATCCGCAACAATGGCTCTTCATAATTCATAGTCGATGATGCGGCAAGTAACCACGATTTCAAGGATGCTATTCTAGGCCATGGGTTTTCGAGTGATGAGCCAAACAGTGTGGATGTGGACGGCCCAATGGAGGCAAAGCAAAATGAGGACGCAAACATGGATTATGTTCACGACGTCATTTTATACGGCTTGGTTGTCCTACTATTGACTTGCTCATGTGCATGTCTGTGTGTATCTGTATGAGGTTTGCTAGTAGCTATGTGTATGTCTGGCTACATGCCCTGCGCATGTATGTACGTTTGATGCGTGCTTTTCCATAATGACCTTTAAGTAGCTACAAATCGATCAAAAAGCTGGTGTCGTCCACTTGCCCGTGTGGCTGTGTATGTTCTCATGGTATTTGTAATGTGTGTGTGTGTGTGTATATATATATATAGTAAAAATAACGAGTGCTCGTTGGTGTCTGGACACCATAGTCTAAAATAGGTATATATAATGCGTGTTGTCAGCGTGTTTTCACCGAAGAGAAAAATACATATGCATGGTATTAGCCGGTTGTTAATTTGGTTGGCCAAATGCAACAAAAGATAACAAAATGATGGAAACAAACATATAGACGGTTTTATTCGGCTGCTAATTCGGTTGGCCTATTCCCAACAAAAGAAAATGACACCTTCAACCATAAGCCATTAGACAAAAAAAAACACAATAACTTCAGCTATAAACCGTAGCTATAAACCACAACATAAAAGAACGCCCTCAAGGCTCAAGTATTAAGTAACCTCTCCACAATTTCACTGTCATTTTTGGTGTCAAATGAGCACACTCACCTGAAGAAAAAGTCATTGTTGTTCTGAGGTGCAAGCCAAGGGCTTCAGATTTCAGAACTTATCGTTGTGGGGCGGCAGGGCGTGGATGCCGTGGAAGGCTTGGCTATTAACTTGGAACTAGACCTAAAAAATATGATCGTAGGGCTTGGTTCTGATTGGATAAGCTATGTTAGCCTCGGCCTGTATCCGGCCCAAACCGGGCGGGAACAAATCTGATCCACATCGAATTGTTGGGCTTCGACCGCAGATAAATTGGTTTTAGCCCAATCCTCCTGGCAAGGCTAACTTCAACGTCGCGAGTTCCACATTGGTTTTTTTTCTTCGAATCACAAAGCACGAAACAAGACAGCATTTTTTTTAGGTCTACAAGGTCATTTATACTTCCATCAATAAAAAAGGAAAATCTCTTGCATTCCAAAAAGAAACAAAATCTCTCAGGTATGATGTATTCTACCTTTTGATGAAAGAGAAGAGGCCACTGGCCACATCCTCCACTTGATGACCTGACAGCTGACTAGGAATGACGATTTCTTCGACATCATAGCTAGCTATCTAAGCCTAAGCTCCAGGAATGAACAAATAGTCCTCCCAACCAAGCTTGGTGGTGTGCAAGTGCAAAGATCTATTGCAAGTCAACCATCACCTTTGTAGCTAGGTAGCCGACAGGGCGCCATTTGAAGCACTAGCGACGACATATTCTATGGCCGAACCCATGCATGCATGATGCACGATGATTTTTCCTTCTTTTTCATGTCCCCTCCAACACGCCAATACACCAAAGCATGCAATGATGAGCTGCACCTCTCCGATGGGGAGCAATGTTTGCACACAGCGAGCAGATGAGATGGCGGTGTCCGTGTGCCACTGTTGAGATGACGATGCTGATGGCAACCGGCCGTGTGTGCATCAATCCGCTATTTGGTCGGTTCAGTGCCCGTTGGGCTCCAATACATGTGATCATATAGCTAGGGTTGGGCTGGATCCGAGCTAGGACAGTTCGATCGATCGGGCGTGAATGTGACGTAATAAGATGACATGACAGGCACGGTACAAGTTCTGACAAGATGGAAGGTAATGCGGCAAGATTGATAGAGTAGTTCGACGTTGGAAAAGCTTTTGTGAGTTGGTCGTCGCTGTGGATCCGATGATCCTCGCGAAAGTTTGTTCTGTATGGTATAGGTGTGCCTGTCAGAATGTTGAACAAGGGAGCTAGGGCTAATGCTCCAAAAAAAAAAAACTCATAGCAAAGATGATTCGTAAAGCTAGTTCACCCCAGCCCTTTGAAACTGAAAGAGGCTATGTTTGGAACGGAGAAATCTGAAGAGATCCCATATAAATTATAGGGAGTATCTGGACATTATCTGGATATTTTCTTCCTAACTATCATCCAAATTTATGACTAGATCAAGGGGTCCCTTGTTTTTGAAGGGGGGTGATTTTTTTTCAAAAGGAAGGGGTAGAATTCAAGGGGGAGAGGGAGAATTCATGGCCATTGGATCTCTAATTCAACGGTCCTAAATTTGGATGATAGTTAGAAAGAAAACATCCAAATGATATTTAACAAAACCCTAAATTATATTATTTCCTGTGAGATAATACGTTTGAAACAAGCACTAAAACAGACCCACCCACAGGGCTGTGGCGTCTTGTCCAACAACGCTGAGTTGTACAGGGCTGAATTCTTTTTTGAGAGGTGTAAGGTTGAAGTTATTGTCAACTCAGCCACTCAGCCAAAAAGGATCATAGATAGTGGCATAGACAGCCAGGTCAACTCTACTAGAAACCCTAAATCATTGTTCCGACGCAAGACAAACGAAGACTAGTTGCATGGCTGCGATTACCGGTTGGACCGGGCAACCCGGCCGGCCGGCTTCGTCGACCTCAACCGCATTAATCCGCCGGCGCCGCCCACGCATGCACGACCTCACACCGGACGCCAGCCGCCCCGTCACTCGTCGGTTGCCATATACATCTCAAATCCACAGTGACTTCACACAACCAGTCAAAACACAATAAACTCACCGGCTAATCAATCAGTCCGATTAATCAATCGTCTAGTTGCTGTGGAAATTAAGCTGGGACACCACAACCTTGTGTGGCAACGAGGTTGTATGTATGGCAACGCAATGAGCCTGCAGCGGATTAGGATCCTCTGCCACCCTAAGGCTCCATTTGAAAAGCGGGATTTTTTCCCCTTAATTCTGGTGGTAATTAAACAGTTTCCGATGAAATTGCCACACACGGGCTCTCTACAAAAGTATAAAGTACACAAGACATATTAGGAGACCGATTTGCAACCCCCTGCTACTGAAGTACTAAGAATATTGTTTTAGGACTGGTACAATTTAGTCCTTACGAGATCATAGTTTAGGGCAGTGGGTTCTTTTAGACTGTGACTTTTAGTTTATAACTTTTAAATTTTGTTTGTGCGCGAGAAAGAATACGAAAAGAGAGATAGTGGGTCTGTTCTTTTATAGTTGCGGCTTATGGCTGCGGCTTGTGACTTTTGGCTATTCATGTGAGTGATTACAGAGTAACTAAAATTCACGTGCGGTTTTACCGATATAAATGAAGTCGGTACAGTATGTACGAAAATTAACTAGTGTACACCATCTTGAAAAGACATTCCGTTTAACAAAAATCAAAAATCATAAACAACAAGCCTAAAAGAATTCAACCGCAAACTTATGGGCAACCGATAGTCCAAACAATCCAGATCAAATATTATACAGTGTCTGTTCGTGGAGCTACTCTGCAGTGAATAGACTGAGATCTCACCTATTTGGAACCATCAAAACTAGAGCTTAAAACCTATTAGCATTCTGTTTGTCGTCCCATCAAGGCAGGAGATTCCTAACGCATGCCAGGCACCGACACGTCACTTTGGACACGCAGCTACTGGCCAGTGGGCCCATTAACTCGCATCCATCTGCAGCTCGAGTGCTTTGTAGCAACAGAGAACAGATTCTTGTTTGGTGCCTACTGCTTCTCCGTTGACTAGATACGGCTAAGCATGATTGATTCGCTGGGTTTGGAGAGCCGACAAGCCAACTGCATGCGCGTGAGCTCTCTCAGTTCAGGGAGAGGAGCATCTTGGCCGTCCGTATTGACATGATCGGAATAAGATCAAGTTGCCGGAGAACAACAAGATACACGCGTTGAGACCGGCCGTTGGTATAGACGCCGGAGTTCGACTCCGCCGCCCAGGGATCGATCTCTGGATGCATGCGTGGTCATGCGTATGGTACATTCACCGTCGTGATTGAAAAAAAAAACTAAACACGCCTTAGATTCCTGGAGTACAACGTTTTCAAGTAAGGATGGCGACAAATAACGAACAGAACACTGTCTGTTTCATCTCACAATCAGCCCCTGTCAGAGTAATGCATACGCTACAATTTGCCAGCTAAAATCTCACATAGGCGTGTAGCCAAACTTTTTTCTCCTTAACTAGGAGATCATGCCCATCAACATCGCTATAATGCCACTTTGCTTCGTGATACATGCTAAACCGCAAATTTCGGCAACCCATCCATGTTCTACGAGTAAAAAAAAAAACTTATGCAGAGGATCCGGTCACCAACAAAATAACCAATTGTCACCATCTAAACGGTCATACGGCTAAATGCGTCTCAAGTTCTACAAATCTACAAAATATCATAGCTAGAAATGCAACGTATCTAGATGCAGTGGAACATTCGTTACAAAAAGAGAGAGAGGAACAATTAGGGAGGGGGGGATGAATTTTCTTTTGACAAAAGGGATTTTTGTTAAAGAGGGATTACGAGCACTTGTTACAGAATATATAACATAGAAAATGTGCGAAAGGGGAGGACACTTGACCCATGCCACTTGTCAATAGTTATGTAGGTTTGACCTGCTAGCTTTTGGCCTATTTATTTTTAGTTTATGACTTGTTATTTCTTTAAATAATAAATGAAATACTTTTTTATTATCTTTTTAAAATAATTTATTAACTTATCAGTATTCAATATATTTATATAAACACTCACAGTAGGGTCGAAAGCTATCAGCTACACTGTAAAAAAAGAGCCCACTTGCACCACTGTAAAAAAAAGCCCACTTACATCACTCCTAAGCGCTCTTCTTTCCAGAGTGGTTGGATCTACGCTTGCTTAGTGGTGGCCCTGGCCCGGGTGACGTGGTATGATTTTCGATGGGGACAAGTCGAATTCGCCAATATTTGGAGACAGTGAGCCTCAGTGTACAACTGCACTATGTAATTTTTTTGTTACATTTCGTGCGGTAAAATATACTAGAGCTAATGGATATGGTTATGTACGTAAAAGTATTGTTGATTCATTAATCTGACCATCTCAGAGACAAAGTGGACTATACACAAGTCTAGCACTCCAGATCGTTCTTGCAAATAGAATAAGCAGACAGAGCTTTGGTAATACAAAAGGTTTAGCACTTTTTTTCACCGTGGAACAAATGTAGCTATTCCAAAAGAAAAACATGAGACCATTGTATCGATAAATTCGTCTCTGACAGGATATTTCCTGACGAAAGATATTGAATATTACGCCACTTAATTACATTACATACATCTTGTCCTCATTAACATTGATTGAGATGCGACTAAAAAGTTGAGCAGGTATCAAAATAATAGAGAAGTGACAGCGATCTTCTTTTCACGGAGTATGAAAAAGCGTCGGAGGAGTACGTTACACTCCTTTGCTACCGCAGCGCTCCGCTCCGAGCGGTCCACGGGCTAAGGCCACGTCAGACGCGCCTGCTCCACGTCTGCACCCTACGTGGCAGACCTCCCACGGTGGTACACTGGTATGAATCACCCGCGCGGACCGCGGCACTGGATCTCGCCTCCCCTGGTCCACCCGGACGGCCCGGATTCCTCCAGCGTGGCGCCGACGGACGGCATCACGCGCGCCCGCTGGCCCATACTTATCGACAAACAAACGGTCCATCACACGCCACGTCGTCCCCTCGATGCGTTCTTATCCCCACGATTCATCCGACGGATCCTGCCATCCTCCACCCCCCCCCCTCTCAAGTCTCAAACCCCCCTCCTCTCCCTCCCACCTCACTCCTTCCTCCTCCTCCAGCTTCTTCCCCCCGACCCTACAAATCCTCTCGTCTCTCTCGTTCGTTTGTTTCATCTGCGTTTGATACGTTTCTGCTGGTGTTCTTGGGGTTGTTGATTTGGAACGCAGTGAGTCTAGTTTAGGTTAGGATCGTTTGATCAGCCTCGGAGTTAATTTGACCGGAGAAGGGAGGGGGGAGAGGTTGGTTGCTCTGTTTCTTGGCTCGGTTGGCGGGGATGCCGGACTCCGACAACGAGTCCGGAGGGCCGAGCAACGCGGAGTTCTCGTCGCCGAGGGAGCAGGACAGGTTCCTGCCGATCGCGAACGTGAGCCGGATCATGAAGAAGGCGCTGCCTGCCAACGCCAAGATCTCCAAGGACGCCAAGGAGACGGTGCAGGAGTGCGTGTCCGAGTTCATCTCCTTCATCACCGGCGAGGCCTCCGACAAGTGCCAGCGCGAGAAGCGCAAGACCATCAACGGCGACGACCTCCTCTGGGCCATGACCACCCTCGGCTTCGAGGACTACATCGAGCCGCTCAAGCTCTACCTCCACAAGTTCCGCGAGCTCGAAGGCGAGAAGGCGGGCGCTGCCGGGGCCGTCGGCGCAGCCTCCTCCGGCTCCGGCTCGCAGCAGCAGGAGCCGTCCAGGAACAATGGCGGCGGCGGCGATGCCGGCGGCTACGGCATGTACGGCGGCGGTGGCGGCATGATCATGATGATGGGACAGCCGATGTACGGGTCGCCGCCTGGCGCGTCCACGGCAGGGTACCCGCAGCCGCCGCACCACCAGATGGTGATGGGAGGGAAAGGCGGGTACGGCCACGGCGGCGCCGGCACCGGCGGCGGGTCCTCCTCGTCGTCAGGGTTCGGCAGGCAAGACAGGGTATGACTGTTCCTGGCATCCTGCTGCACGAAGAGGAAGGCTTCGCTTCTTGGTTGGTTGGTGTCGTCGGTAATTGGAGGTGGTGCCGGGTTAATTAATCTTTTTTGTGCTTTTTAATGTGCTGAAATGAGTTAAGGATATGCTGAATACTACTACTAGTTTCCTTAACCTCTTGATGATCCCATCATCTGCACCATTAAAATGAGCTTTGGGTGACTTGTACTCAATGGTGCAATTTGGCAAGGTGCTAAATTGCTAATGAGGTATCTATCCCTAATGTTCTGTGGTGGCCAACTGGCTATGCATGTTTTTTTCATTCCTTTTCTGGCTGGATTATAGTACTACGTGATTGGTGCTTTGCTGTGGAGATAATTTGGAATCTAGGGTGTCGGCTGTGTGATCTCAGGTGTCGGCATGGATAATCCTTTGAAGAAAAATTATGTATCTGAAATGTAATACCGAGTCTTCGAAGTTCTAGTATCTTCTACTGCCGATAGACTAGTCAAGAGAGACTGGTTTGTTGAAGGACAAGGAACTTCGTCCGGTCAGGCGTAGGATTTAGGAGCAGCTTATGACTGTTGCCTAAAATTGTATCATAACGGTTATTAGCTTTTTTATTCGTTCAATTAAAAAAATAAAGATATATAAGAAAAAATGGAAAGAACATTATATCTCCACGGACAATGTAAAAAATACAAAAAAAACGAAATTAGAAACCGGCACATTTCAAATGACTTCTACTTAAAAAAACTTAGAAGCCGAAGAAGCAGGACCTAAGGGTGTGTTTAGTTGAGCTATGACTTCTGAAAAAGCTGCTGTGAGCTGTGGGCTGTGGAAAAGTTGCTGTAGGTTGTGAGCTGTGGAAAAGTTGTAAGCTGTTTGGTTCAAACAAGTATAAAACTTACCTCCTATCTCTATTTTCCTTGAAACAACTGTGAAACAAATGTCTATTTTCGCCATTTCAAAAAGCAGAAAGCCAAAAGCCAAAAGCAGGGTCCAAGGTGCTTTCAAAACTGTACTACACAAAAGTAGCTGCTTCTGAAAAAGCAGCTTCTGGTTTCCACCCCTTTGGTTGACTTTTGGCTTTTTGAAAGCAAAAGCAGCTCCCAAAAGCTCAACCAAAGGCACCCTAAATGGGCCGCTCCAACCGGCTTTCTTGGTTGTTGGTTTCTGACTTTGGGTTGAAATTGCACTGTAGTGGCTGTTACCTTTTTACGAGTCATTCAATAAAAAATAAAAAAATAAAAAAAACGTCGTTATATCTTCTCGGACAATATAAAGGAACAAAAAAAAGCAAAAAGCCAAAAGAAAGCTAAAAGACTAAAAAAACCTGATTTAAGAAATTGGTGTATTTCAAATAGCTTCTAACTTTCGAAGTAGAAAATCAGAGACCAAAGCTAAAAAAGCCGGTTGGAGCAGGTCTATATGATTCCCTTGTATTCTTTCCCCTATCATCTCAAAGTTTGACACATGGATGCTAGCCAAAACATAAAATAAACTATCCAGTGGCTGCGTATTCCTTAATGTGCAAGCAATGACATGCAAACTGCTGATCTCATATGTGATCTGTCACCACCTCACCCCCTTTTCTATGCAATCTAACATAAGGCTACAGTCGCAGATCAAGCACATACATCTGCTCAAGCTGTTCCCAAACCAAATGTTTTTGTTATCCTTGATGGCATGGATGAGCAAGCGGTTAGTTGCACTTAGCTTTCACTCACAGGCAGCAGGAAAGGGCCAAGGCAGGAAAGGGCGGGGAGGATAAGGATGGATAGCTCAATGGAGCATTGGGTGGAAGTTTCCACTGCCCTTTTGGGGGCAGGGCAAGTGAGCCTGGATTCCATTGGCCAGGGAAAGATCTCCCCGGCTAATTGGATGACAGGTGCTTGCCTGCCTTGGCACCATCTGGGGCTTCTCGCCTTCTTGTGTGTGACTGCGTGAGTGTTTCTGTGCAGGGAGGACCACCTCAATTTTGCCCAGAAGAAGCAGAGTCCCTTCATTGCATGGGAGTAATGTACTTTCTTCATCCCGCGTGCTATATACATGGATCAAGAAAACATTAAATCTAAGAAAATACTAATATCATTGGACCATGCATGCCTCTATTAAATAGCATATTACAACAATTCATCTATATTTCAGATTTAAAGGATAAGTATATGATGGAAATATTATAATAATTACACAATTAATCTCCGCAACGGATTTATATTATAGAACAATGCTTCCTAAGAATAAATACTTATAGGGAGCATATCTAGTGCAAATAGACTATTCAGTGGTAACGTGCAAACGCGAACATTGGTCGTCCGATCTGTCCCGAACAGCTCAGATCTGGGCAGTGGGATGTACTGCTCACTTATGCATTTTGCACTCCACCCTCCGCCTCCCTTTTAGTGTTTTGCGCCTCGCCCCTCCCCTTCGGCCTCTCCCCCTCGAGAGAGATCTGGCCACTGCCTAGCCTTTCCCTCTCTAATGGCGCCATCGCCCTCGAGCTTCTCTCTCCTTCCCAACCCCCTCGACGCCAGCTCCTCCCTCCCCACCCCACTCGGCACCAGATCCGACCACCCCGTAGCCCTCGAGCTCCTCTCTCACGCTCCCGAGCTCTTCCCTCCTCCCCGGCCCCCCTCGAACCTAGATCTGGCCTCCCTGCCGCCCTCGAGCTCCTCCCTCCTGCCCCTGAGATCCTCTCTCCTCCCTGTCCCCTCGGCACCAGATCCGACCTCCCTGCCACCCCCGAGCTCCTCCCTCCTCCCCGGCCCCCTCGGAGCCAGATCTGGCCTCCCCTGCCACCCCAAGCTCCTCCTCCAGCCCCCGAGATCCTCCCTCCTCCCCACCCCCTTAGCGCCAGATTCGACCACCCCGTCGCCCCCCGAGCTCCTCCCTTTTGCCCCGAGCTCCTCCCTCACGACCATGGCACTTTAACCATGGCGCCATGACCATGACTCTTCGACCACGGTGCCATGATCACGGCGCCACGACCATGGCGCCACAATCACGACACTTCGACCACAGTATTGGGCCAGTGGTGGAGGGGGGTGGTGCGATGATGCAGGGGCGGCGATAGGGGTGGATTGGAGAGGGGACTGTGGTTTGAGCTTGGAGAGTGGAGATTGAGGCAGCCGAGGAAAAGAGAGAGGGTTGAGGGAAAGTGAAAGCCACAGGCGAGGGGGTTTTCCAAAAACTGGCATAAGTGTGAGGGGACATCCCACCCGCCTGCATCCAATCCATCCACGTGAGATCCGACGGCTCACGACTGCGTTTGGATATACGCACTGAATAGTCTGTTTGCATTAGATATGCTCCCATATTTATATTGCGGGACACAAGGAGCAGTATAGCAGGGTTGGCTTACGTCTCTAATTAGGTTTGGGTCATTGTCCCTTTTATGTGAGAATCTAGTTGGAATGGCACTTGTGACTGCATATAGTGCACACCGTTATGATAAACATCTCAATTTGATGAGAGGATATGTGTCAGCAGGGGGGACCAACCGTTAAGGTCCGTTGGGTGCGTGAAGAGATTATGCGGGGTTTGAAGTGTTTCCTGCAATATTTTTGTAGAATTCTTGCGAAAACCCTGTATTCCAAATATGCCATAAAAATGCACGTCGTTGAACCACGACACTTTGGTTCACTAGTTAGCCCTTGTTGTCAGAACAAAAGCTTTGCGCGTTATATCATTAAAAGTATGTTTTGACAAAGAATTCCCAAAGATCAGCTGTTTGGCATGTAAGTGCAATTTCCTCATTCCCGTCAGAAAAAATACTAACAAAGTTTTTTTTTGTTGCACAATTGGGCTGTCTAAAGAGTCGCTCGACCTTCTCGAAAAAAAAGAGAAAAATCGCTTGGCTTGACCACACCCATGACCCAGCACAGCACGACGCTAATACCAATGGATCGTAGTGGTCAACGCCACCATAGCAAGGTAGCAGCCATTGCAGGCGTGGCTGGGCGACAACAGCTGGTTTCTCCTAGTAGCAGTGGTGGAGTCATATCATCCGAGGTCAGCGTTTGCATCTCTCCAAAAAGGAGCGCTTACGATGATAAGCGGCTGCTAAATGAATGGCGTATCACATGGTGGTCAACACCACACAAGCGCACAAAATGGCACTACGGCAGTGGTCGCTGCAGCCATTTGCACGAGGCGTCCGGAGCAAACGCATGCAGTGCCAACTTGGACGGCAACAGCCGGAGATATCCATCCATCTCTGGGTTTCGGCTTGTAGTGGTGGGTAGCACTGGGCCACTGGCGGATGAAATCATATCTCTTGAGTTACACACACGAGTTAGCTCGCTCAAAATACTAAGCTGATGAAAAAAGACAATCAATTTACTTATATTTTAATACTTTCCTCATACGTGGTCTCTTACAGACTTAAGACGTTGAATAGAAGTACGATGCGTCTAAGACGTAGAATAAAAATAAGCTATAATTATTTTTTAATTATGCTAGTCGGGTCTAGAGTTCAAGACATCTTGACTTTGATATCATATTGAGTTGCGTGTACTAGCTAGTTTACCCAAAAAAACTACTAGCTAGTTTACCCAAAAAAACTAAGTTGATGAAGAAAAACAGACAATTTATTTATACTCTAACAATATCACCCTCGCAACCAATCAAAGTCAACGTCTCTTGCCGTCTCCACCTCCAAAAGGGAGGAGCACATGCGAAAGAGATATGACAGTTTCGTGAAATCCAGGATCGCGATCGCATGAAAGAGTTGATCAGCAAGTACAGTGCGCGAGTGCACTCCGGCCGTCGGCCGAGGAGATCGAAGCAAAAGTCGTGTCTTGGTTTCGTGCGGTTGGAGCGGGGTGGCTGACCGGCTGGCGAGCCTAGAGCACCAATTAAGCACAGCAGCCGCACAGGACACGCATGGGCGCATGGCATGGGCGAAGCCGCCAGGCCAGTGAATGAGTTGCACTGCGCTCCCCTGCAGGAAGCCGCCCTGGAAAGGGAGGTCAACCCGGGCGTAGCATCGTGCTTGTGCATGACACCCGTCCTCAGAGACGAATCCAGGAAACTGAGTCATTAGGATCATTATACACTAATCTCACCTGAGTTTATAGAGTAACCTTTTGTATACAGAGTTTTACTCTAGTTATACAATAGCCGGTCACGTAACCCCGGCCACGCCCCTAGCGCATTGTATCATATCCACGGAGCGTGGGGAAAGGAAGGTGCCAAAAGGAGCGCGACGGCTCAACATGGATGCGAAGATGCGCGTTTTTTATACGCCGAGGCTCTGATATCATGCTATGTATATTGTGTATATATTCATAAGACCTAAAAGACAATATATATATATATATAGGGAGTACAAAGAGATATACAGAGGAATATATCATATACAAATAAGGAAACCAAGATATATAAGGAAACGAATAACAATCCTATTCTATTCATAACACTTCTCTCTTCTCTTCTCTCTTGTTGTGGGTGCTATGTGTTGCTCTTTCTCACACTCTCATGGCGGCAGCTATAGCTCTCTCTAAGGGAGGCAAGGTGTCACTATGGTTTCTATGTATTCTCTCGTCTCTCAAAGAGGTATATCAACCATTAATCAATAAGCAAATCAACGGATCACACAAGTGTCAAGCTTGTGGACTGCAGTTGACTCTTCTTCACCTCCACGTGAAGGGACAAAGCCCGGCAGTTTTAGACATGGACGCAGCATGTCGCCCGCCGCTTGGACGCCCGGAGCCGGTTGGCCGCGGGAGTGTGAGGAAACGCGCGGCGAGGAGATTTTGCGCCGTGCCGTCGTCATCTTGGCACGCGGGCAGCTGCACTACATGCGCTGTGGGCGTTGTCTCGCCGTGTTCTTACAGTGCTTACGCGCCGCTTGGACCTCGGCTAGTGGGCTGCCTGGCCCGTGGTGAGGGGCGCGGTGTGCCCTGGTCCATTACTTGGACTGTCCAATATATCTGGGCCGACAGACGGTAAAGCAACGGGTGACCATAGACATGCCCTTAAGCAATCTGACCCGGGCTGGCCCAATTTCCTTCAAGCTCTTCTTCTTTTTTTTAACCAATTCCCTCAAGCTCTTCCTCCGCTGGGATTTCGCACATTGTTTTTTTTAGTAAAGGAGCTTTAATTCATTAATCAACATCAGGATTACGATCAGCTTGTAGACAATAACTCAGGAAATTAGGAATCTAGTTCATTCACAAGCAATCCATCGATAATATAGTAGATAGTAATGCACTCTAAATTTTATATCTTTGAACTAACCATACTCAAGTCAACTACCATACTGATTAAATTGTGCAAGGTTAAATATTTTTTTCTTCCTACACATTATATATGAAAAATCACATGTGCAAGATTAGCAAAGCTTATTATCGAAGTACTTTCTTCTTACCACATCTTTCTGATTAGAGAAATAGATGTCTATTTTTTTTCTTGTCCCTGGATCAAACTGAATCTTCTCTTCCCAATTGATTTCTGGACTTTCTGTATTCGTAGCATTTGTACTTGAACCTGGTGTCTTTCTTTTTTGAAATAGCTCCATGACTACGAACTACCTGGCATCATGCATATCCCAGCTTTTGTTTCTTGAAATCATCATAGTATGAGTATCCCAGCTCTTGTTAGAAAAAAAGGTCGTGCAATCCATCCACGCACCAAGGTTGGCCTAACTAGCTACTATGAGCGACGATGTCATAGACAGTGATTACTTTCTGGTGATCGAGGCAGCGGCGACAGCCAGGTTCGTGGAGAGCGTGGCGTCGGCGAGCGTCGGCTTCCGCTCGTAGCACCACCAGCTGCAGTAGGTCCTGCACCACTGCATGGACAGTCAAGATCAATTAGGCTAGCTCACCAACGCGCTCCTCAATGTCACCGTGGGCTCGACGCCATGTGGGTGGAGGTGAAGGCCGCACTTGAGCTCACCTTCCACAGAGCCCAGAGCACGTTGCCAGAGCCGCTCATGCCCCACTAGATCCGGAGCGAGGTGCTCGGCGGCCGCCTCCATGACGCTTGCCTGCGCCTCATGCCGCCCATCTATGTGGTGCTTGTGATGTAGGTCCACCTCAGCGCTTGCATCGTCTCCATTTGCGTGCTTTGCCACCTCGCTCACCTTGGGTGATCTGCACCACCAGTTGCTCGTTCTGGATCTCGACCCCGGTGGCGGCTTCCAGCGGTGGGGGGGGGGGGGCTCGAGCCCCCCTACTGCTACTGGACCCTTGGAGCCCCCCCCTAAATTTTTAGCCATAGATGTATAATGTAGAAGGGGCTGAGGTCGAGCTGAAGGTACTTCAGCCCCTCCAAAAAATTTTCCTGGATCCGCCACTGGCGGCTTCAATGGGCACGACGCTGACGACGAGCATGGCGCACCGCGACGCGTCCTCGAAGAGCCTGACCTCCCTGTCAAGGTCTTCTGACCTCAGCAGTGCGCCGATGGCAACACTAGCGAGGTGGTCTAGGAGCTTGTTGACCAGCCACATCGCCGACGCCAATGAAAGGACGATGGGGCCGAACATCATGTGTTGCTTAGCCCATCTACAATTTTACTTCTTTAGAGATTCTATTACTAATAGTGTAAGTGGTAGTATAACTAAATCATAACTATATGAACCATTGGACTATAAAGATTAAACGGTCTATTTTAAGGTATCGTAAATGAAAGAATTTGCCAAACGTGTTGATCCTCATGGGATCATCTGACATTTATAGACTGAATAAGTTGTTACAGGTTTACAAGGATCCATGATCCGATAAACTAGGACCACTCTGCATGCAACCTAACAGATAGCGCTAATAGCTAACAGAAAGATTATTATCAGCTAACTACTGAAATGACAACTACTGGACTGAGACAAATGTTCACAACGTGATTTCTAACAGTCCCCCTCAATCACAACGTGAGGTACTGACGTTGAGATTGCGGCAATTGACAGTGAAGGGAGCCTTTGAGAGTGGCTTTGTCAGACCATCTGCTATTTGGTCTTTTGATGAGATGAACCGAACTTCCATAGCCTTGCGAGCTACTTGCTCACGAACAAAATGGAAATCGACTTCAATATGCTTCGTTCGCACATGGAACATGGGATTTGTTGTCAGATAGGTTGCTCCAAGGTTGTCGCACCAAAGTTGAGGCGGTTTACTCTGAAATATCCTCAGCTCCTTCAACAGTGACTGAATCCACACCATTTCTGCCGTAACGTTTGCAATCGCCTTGTACTCAGCTTCGGTACTGGACCTAGAAACCGTGGCCTGCTTTCTGGAGCTCCAAGACACCAAATTTGTGCCTAAAAATATTTCAAAGCCGCAGGTGGAGCGTCGGTCATCTGGGCAGCCGGCCCAATCGGCGTCAGAAAAACCTGAGAGAATAGTTGTTGCAGATTTCTGAATCTTCAGACCGTGATCAACAGTTCCTTTGACAAATCGGAGAATCCTCTTCACAGCTGCCCAATGTGCATCTGTCGGCGACTGAATGTACTGACAGACTCGGTTCACTGCAAAGGCAATATCAGGTCGAGTCATGGTTAGGTATTGTAACCCACCAACTATGCTTCTGTACCTAAATTCATCTTCTCCCGTCAGTGGTCTTCCGTGATCTCTGAACAGCTTCTCTGTTGCTGTCATGGGAGTGGAGATTGCTTTACATTTGTCCATGTTTGCCTTTCGGAGCAGATCAAGAGCATAACGCCTTTGGGACAGTAGAATTCCATTTCTTACTGGTTTTACTTCAATCCCCAGAAAGTACTCGAGAGGCCCCAAATCCTTGACTGCAAAGTCATCGGCCAACTGCTGAATCAGTCTGTTTGTGACTGTGTCAGATGAACTGACGATGATGATATCATCAACATAGATCAACATGTACACAGTTACTCCACCTTGTCTGAACACAAACAAAGAGGCATCAGCTACTGAGGAGTGGAATCCTAGCTGTTGCAGCTTACTGGTTAACCGAGAATGCCACGCCCGTGGAGCCTGTTTCAGCCCATATAGCGCCTTCTTCAGTCGACAGATGTAGTTGGGCGGCTTAGAGGAATCCACATAACCTGGAGGCTGCTGCATATACACTTCTTCCCGAAGTACACCGTGAAGGAAGGCATTTTGGACATCTATCTGTCTCATGCTCCATCCCTGAGAGACTGCTAATGATAATATGATCCGAACTGTAGCAGGTTTGACAACTGGACAATATGTGTCAAGATAATCCACTCCGTATCTCTGTTTGTACCCCTTCGCCACTAGCCGTGCTTTAAATCTATCGACAGAACCATCTGCCTTTCTCTTCACCTTAAAGACCCATCGACTGTCAATGAGATTGATCCCCTTTTTTGGTGGAACCAACTCCCATGTTTCATTCTTCAGCAATGCAGAATATTCATCATCCATAGCTTGTTTCCATTTTGAGCTAGCCATCGCTTCCTGCAAGCTGCGCGGTTCTGAAACTGCTGACTCGTCTGTTCCCGGATTTCCGTCAGGCAAACCTGCAGTGATTCCGGTTGTCGGATTTCCGTCAGACACCGAGCAAGCGAAGCCACGCACCTTTTCTGGATACCGCACAGTGACATCAGTGAACTCTTTTGGTCTCACAATGTTGTTACGGAGTCTTGTCTTCATTGGGTGTTGATTAACGCCTTCTGGTGGCAAAGACGGACTAGAGACTTCACCATTCACACCTGGACCCGAACCTGAATTACCAGACTCATCGACTGAAACTCCTGTAGGAGACAAACTGGCAGTGGGAGAGTCATAGTTAGCATTAGGATTAGATTGACTAGCACTCATGTCGACATCTTCTACTGCTGGTTCATTTGAGTATAAGTGTTCATTGATTTGAGGGAAAATGAGAGAACTTTCTGTGTATGTAGTGTTTTTGGCTAGCAGTGGCAACATAGCAGGGTGATGAGAGGTCTGAGGTGATGCAGAAACTTGAGATGGATGGTCTGCAAATGGAAAGACGGACTCATCAAACACTACGTCACGTGAAATATACACACGACCAGTAGTGCGATCAAAACACTTGTACCCCTTGTGCGTTGAGCTGTAACCCAAAAAGACGCACTGTTTTGTTCTGAAGCTTAGCTTCTTGTCGTTGTAAGCTCGCAGATTCGGCCAGCAAGCACAACCGAAAACGCGGAGCTTAGTGTAATCTGGTTGTGTGCCGAACAACTTATGTAAAGGAGTATCAAGTTTAATTGTACGGCTGGGCATTCTATTGATCAAGTAACAGGCTGTATTGAATGCCTCGTCCCAAAATCGGAGTGGCACTTGTGCCTGGGCAAGGAGAGCAAGTCCGGTTTCTACAAGATGCCGATGTTTTCTTTCAGCCAGTCCGTTCTGCTGGTGGGTATGTGGACAAGAAATACGATGATCAATGCCAGAGGTCTGGAAGTATCTGTGTAAGCGATGATACTCTCCTCCCCAATCAGACTGAATCGATCGAATCTTGGAATTAAGCAAGTGTTCGACGTGTTGTTGGAATTCAAGGAAAACCGGTTCAACATCAGACTTACATTTCAGAAAATAGATCCACACATGTCTACTATAATCATCAATGAATGAAACATAGTACTTTGAATTATTCACTGATGGGAGTGCTGGCCCCCAAACATCAGTGTGAATCAATTGCAAGGGAGCAGTAGATACATGTTGTGAAGAACTGAATGGAAGCTGATGTGCTTTTGCTAATTGACACGCATTACAAATCTGGGAAGAAGAGACTTTGCTGTCTACAACCAAATTATTATCTTGCAGAACTCTAAGAGTGACTGGTGAAGCTGGATGCCCAAGCCTTTGATGCCATTGTTCTTGAGAAACTCTGGCCGACAGTAAAGCTTGACATTTATTTGGCAAGATATAGAGACCATTCTTACATTTGCCTTTGAGGAGCAGACTCTTCGTGGCTCGATCCTTGACAAAGAAAGAATTGGGATGAAATTCAACAAAAGCATCGTTGTCAGAGGCTAACTTTCTAACTGAGATCAAGTGTTTGTTGATTTTAGGTGCATACAAAACATGATTTAAGTGGAGAGGGCGAATTGAACCAGCAATAGATGAATGACCGATATGAGAGATAGACAAACCTGCTCCATTTGCCACATGAACTTGATCTGTGCCTGTGTAGCGGTCCTTGGTGGTGAGTCGCTCGAGATCGTTGGTGATGTGATCTGTAGCTCCTGTATCTACATACCAGTTCGAGTCGACGGAGTAAGCATTGTTGGTTACTGCGGCCGCCTGCTTCACATGATCATCGGCCTGATATGACTGATCAAATCGATGCCAGCACTGAAGAGCATCGTGATTGGGCTTGGAACAGATCTGACAAAATGGACCAGCGCTGCTGAAGCTTGTGTTGTTCTGCCCCCTTTGAGCTGGTCTGTTGGACCGCCCATTTTGGCTGCGGCTGCCGCTACGCCCACGCCCACGGCTGGTTCTTCCACCACGTCCAAGAGTCCTGTTAACATTGTTAACTGAAGATACCTGGATCATCGTGCCGTTGTGTTCTTGCCTCATCTCGTAGTTCAGCATATGCGCGTAGACGTCGCTGATGGAGTAGGCGTCGGTGCGCGTTGTAATGCTTGTCACCAGTGAATCATAATCTGGACCGAGACCGCGCAGCATGTACGCGATAAGCTCTTCGTCTTCAAGTCGTTTCCCCACAGCAGCAAGGGTGTCGCCGAGGCGCTTGACTTTGCGGAAATACTCCGCAATGCTTAGATCCTTCTTTTGGATCCTGGCGAGCTGCATACGGATCTGCATGATGCGCGCGCGTGAAGTTGATGCGAACATCCTTTCCAGGGTGCTCCATGCCTCTCGTGCGGTGGTGACTCCCACCATGGTGCCAAGAACATCTTCGGTGACCGAAGACAGGATGGCACTGAGGACCAGTTGGTCCTGGTGATACCAATTGGTGTACTCTGGATTGACGGCGATTCGCCGTGCATTCTCCTCTGTTGGCTCAACAATGATCGTCTGGCTTGGCGCAGGCAAGGATCCATCAACATAACAAACGAGGCCTTGACTCCGAAGATACGGCAAGATTTGTGCCGACCAAAGCAAGTAATTCTCCTGCGTGAGCTTCACACTGATCATGTGATTGATCGAGGGTGTGGGCATGGAGTTGATTTGAGTGGAGGAGGACGGATGGCTAGTGGCTGAATGCTGTGAGTTGATTGACATGGCGAGCTTGCGATTGTGGATCTCGGCTCTGATACCATGAAAGAATTTGCCAAACATGTTGATCCTCATGGGATCATCTGACGTTTATAGACTGAATAAGTTGTTACAGGTTTACAAGGATCCATGATCCGATAAACTAGGACCACTCTGCATGCAACCTAACAGATAGCGCTAATAGCTAACAGAAAGATTATTATCAGCTAACTACTGAAATGACAACTACTGGACTGAGACAAATGTTCACAACGTGATTTCTAACAGTAAAAGAGATCTAAAATTATTCTCCGGAGGCGGCTTCCAGTATTGCTTCTTGTCGGACACCAGGTTCCCGGGTTGTCATTCGATTTCCTGAGCAAGATCAACTGC
Organism: Dendrocalamus latiflorus; assembly: GCA_017311315.1. NCBI lineage: Eukaryota > Viridiplantae > Streptophyta > Magnoliopsida > Poales > Poaceae > Dendrocalamus > Dendrocalamus latiflorus. The sequence goes on along the minus strand of CM029671.1, from coordinate 24,356,513 downwards.
AGTATCCCTCGGCCATTGAATCGCCTTCTTCATAGGAATTGGCGTCTCACCATGGCGACGAGCGTTCCTTGTAGTCCACAAAGACCACATACCACGAAGGATGACAGCAGCATCACGAGGATGACAAAACTTGTCGTCAACCAGGTCCTTCGTCCATGTAGCCGGATGCAAATTAGGTAATTTCACCTTACTGATGTTCTTCACGGCAGTCCAAAAAAACGTTTTCATAGGTGCATTCCTCTAGTGCATGATATAGTGTTTCTTCAGGCGCACCACACATCTCGCAGAAACTTAGGCGCTCAATATGACAATATGCCGCCTGTATAAACATAAAGTAGCTCGAGCAGGAAGGACTAGGCCTGGGCGTTCGGGTTACCCGAATTTTTCAGGTCGGGTAGTTCGGGTAATTCGAAATTCGGGTAATGAAAACTGCTACCCGATATTAGCCCCAAAAAAACACTACCCGCAATTTCGGGTACCCGATAATTCGGGTTCGGGTATACCCGATATACCCGAATTTACAGAAAACCAGCTAATTTTTCGACAATTCGGGTAATTTACAGACAATTCGGGTAATTTACAGACAATTTCCCGACAATTCGGGTAATTTACAGACAATTCGGGTAATTCGGGTAGTTCGGGTACCGGGGGATATTACCCGAACTACCCAAACTAATTTCGGGTAATCAGAATCGCTATCCGAATTTGGGATCGGGTACCTCGGGTTCGGGTATTTCGGGTTCGGATACGGGTAACGGATAGCGGGTATTTTGCCCAGGCCTAGGAAGGACATTGTTAATTGCTCGCCGCCAAACACTTCTTTAGGTGGCACCGGCAGCTTCCACGCTATCTCGCCACCAAACACACTAATTGTTAATTATACCTTTTTCAAGAGATGCTTAAAAAATGCTCGCCATTACTCCAGCTTAGCAGTCCAAAGTCTAAACCATTATTTAGGACATGTGATTGGAAGCCTACTTTAGTTCAAAGGCAGAGGTGCACCCACACTGTCATTGTCCTCTGCAATCCATACATGCTTTGGTGCATCCATGTTAGCTTTAACCTGTAAACGGTACTACAGTGGTATCAGAGGTATCCAAACTGAAACGTGAAGTATCAAAGTTTCAACATGTCTCAAATCCGAAACTTGTTTCATCATATGTTTTAAATAAAAAATTCAAAGTTTCAAAAAAGGAGCTTCGAGTTTCAAAACTTAAGTTTCAACGAGCTTTGACCACAAGAAGCGCTGCTTCTTGACGGGCACGCCAAGGTAGCACCCGGCCAAATTCGATCCGCCATCGAAGTCAAAAAAGCACATGCATGATTGCAACGCCCTTGCCATGTCGGCACATCCTACATATACGCGACCAGATGAATGAAACAATCAGTCTGTGATCGACCACTACACTGTCCACTTCTCTGCCAACGTGCGAGCTCTCTTTGTTCTCCCTTCCATGGCCGCCACCACCGACACGTCCGGTCTTTCCGGCCCTGTCCCGTTCAAGGACGTCGACGACGGCACGGTCCCGAAGCGCCCTCGCAAGGAGGAGTTCGGCGACCTCGTGGCCGCGCTGCCGCGCAGGCAGATGTCCATCCTGGAGCTGCGCCTGTACCAGGGCTTCTGGCTGCCGGAGCACTGGGTCCCGGGCACCGTCGTCTTCCAGCGCAGCTTCGCGCCGCGCCCGGAGGACGTGCTCCTCGCCAGTTACCCCAAGTGCGGCACCACGTGGATCAAGGCGCTGGCCTTCGCCACCATGACCCGCGCCAAGTACCCGGCCGCCGAGCACCCTCTCCTCCGCCTCAACCCTCACGATTGCATCCCGTTCCTGGACGAGATCTTCGCCGACGGGCAGGAGGCCAAGCTCGACGTGCTCCCGTCGCCGCGCCTCATGAACACGCACATGCCGTACACGTTACTACCCGAGTCGGTCACCGGCGTCGCCGGCGCCGGCTGCAAGGTCGTGTACATCTGCAGGGATCCCAAGGACATGGTGGTCTCCCTGTGGCACTTCCTTCGGCGCGCCCAGCCCGACCTGTCGTTCGCCGACACGTTCGAGTCCGTCTGCGACGGCACGGTGGGGGCCGGCCCGGTCTGGGACCATATCCTCACATATTGGCACGCGAGCGTCGCGCACCCGGACAGCGTGCTCTTCCTAAAGTACGAGGACCTACTGCGGGACACGGGCAAGAACGTGAGGAGGTTGGCGGAGTTCATGGGCCGGCCGTTCTCGGCCGCCGAGGAGGACGCCGGCGCCGTCGCGGCCGTCGTGGAGCTGTGCAGCTTCGACAATATGAAGGGCCTGGAGGTGAACAAGAGCGGATCCGCGGGGGCGTACTGCAGCATGCCGCGCAGCGCCTTCTTCAGGAAGGGGGTCGCCGGAGACTGGGCGAACCACATGACGCCGGAGATGGCGACGCGGCTGGACGAGATCGTCCGTGACAAGTTTCGCGGAACGGGGCTCACACTTCCTTGATTTGGAGATGTCGACGTGTGAGGATTCGTAAAGCAAGCCGATCTGTATGATTCGCTTGGACTTTTATGCTCGTACCTGTCCTGTTTTGAATAAGATGATGATGCTCCCGTGTGCCCATATTACGGGAACTCACAGTTTTTTATACTGCCATTTTCGATTATACAATGCAAATGCGTGGAATAAAGAAATCAGTGTGATTGGCACCTGCAATAGTATAACAAGAAAAGGACCATATATATTTTGATCCGTTCAGCCAGACTAGTGAGCATCGCACAATTATTGACTTGTTGCTTTGTTGAATTCAGTGACTTTGTGACCAAGCTGTGCCGAAAATCTTTTTTTTTTAAGTTAAGATGGCCCCGTAGGTCTAACCTCTGGTTTATTAAACCACAACCAGTACGGAGTTAACACTTTTACAGAAAAACCCAGAAGAGTGAAAATTATATAAATTCCCAACACAGGGAGTAGATACCGAAGCTTCTAGAATACGCCGTCGTCGTTTACTATCGCCGAGTACGGAGAATGAGGTCGACAACTATCGTAGACAAAGCTTCCTTAAACAAGGCCCTGTTTATTTCCACTTAAGATTATTATAATCTAGCTTATAGGTGAGAATTATATAAACTAGCTTATAATAAGCTGGTGGGAAATAAGCTGTCAGGTGTTTGGCAGCCTGGATTATCAGAGTTATGGATTGTTGTATTCGAATATTTAAAGACTACAATGCCCTGGGAGAGAGAGGCACATGAGTTGGGGGTTGGATAAATGGCAAAGGTGGGTAATATTCCTAAAGTTTTATGGTCATTAAGATAAAAGGTGGATCTATAAGCTGAAATAAGCTCCTTTTTTGAGCTTATTAGACTACAATAATTTGGGCTATTAGATTATAATAAGTTACCTTATAATCTGGGCTATTTGTTTCCACTTATAATTTATAAGTTAGATTATAATAATTTTAAGTGGAAACAAACAGGGCCTAAATGTTGCGGCCGGCATGAACCTTCTCTGTATATCGCTGGAGACGAGTGTGGCGGCCAGTACAACCTTTTCTGAGAAATATGTCGGGGCTGTATTATAACGGCCGGTCAAGAGGCAGTCCTCGGTTGAAAGGAACTATTCATGAAAAAAAAGTGTGAAATAATATAAATTTATATGTAATTTTAATCGATATAAATAAAGTCATCATAATATATATTACAATTAATTTATAGATATATGTTGAAAAGATACTTTATTTAAAAACTTATTAGTATAAAAAGTTAAAAAATAATTTTTACAAGCTGAAAAGAAAAACCACTGGCCGCCTTTTGCTGTTCCGCGTACGATAGGCAATATACAATCGAAGAAATGTGCTCCAAACATATCGCAAGATCGAAATAATACATGGACGGACCCGGCCGGAACCACCACGGCAGCCCGATGCTGGCTGGGTACATGCCACGTCGCGCTGGCTACCTGGCTAAAATTCGCTTGCTTGAACAGAGATCACGCACGAATGAGGAGTGCTCGGACGCCCGTACAAACAACCAACCAACAAGTCGTGGAGATGCAGAGCTACATCGAATCTGTTTCGACGAACTCAAGCAGACAAGGAGAAATGTGGCATATATTTATACCAGTTCGAGCTCACGCGAGCAGAGCCAAAGCACTAGCTAGTTAGGCAGTAAGTACACACTTCGTTTACGGTACACACATAGCTACACAGAAGGGACGCAAAACGGCTAAACAACAAAAGACTACCTCTAGTTAAGACGCTAACTTACATTAGTACTGCATATAGCCGCACGATCGACTGCACTAAGTAGCCGGTTAGAGTGGCGTACTTAGCTACAGACAACCCAAAGCGCGGCGCGGCAACGGGTGCGTGGCGTACCTAAGCCGCGGCAAATGCGGCCACCGCCACTTTGACCCCGGCGGTGCGGAGCAGCTGGAAGTAGAGCTGTGGATTGGCCAGGAACGCTGCCCGTGAGATGAGCAGGCCGCCGGCGCCCGGCGCCTTCATCATCAGGGCAGGCGCCGCCGCCGGCCACAGGAAGTAGGCGCACACGGCGGCCGCGGTCGCGACACCAGCAGCGGCTACGATCGCGGTGGGAACCATCGCCTAATTCGCTTCGCGCGTGCGCCCTAGCTCGGTTTGGGCTTCAGGGAGTGACGAAACGAGAGTCTCGTTGTATAGGACGCAGAGCGAACGATGCAGGCTGGCTGGGTTACCACCGCATTATCTACCGCGCGTACGGCCTCTCTGGCTTCCTCCCGAAGGGGGAGAGACGTGCAGAGTGGGCGTGGGACGTGCGATGCCACGTACACTTCGCGGACAGGTGTCGAGCTGGGAACCATCGATGAATCGACAAGCGTTCTCGCGATGGGAGGTGGTTTTTACTGTGCACAGAAGACACTCGTCATCCCCGGAGCTAAATGTTTTTTGTGTACGGTAAATGAAAACCTGCGGCCGACAGGTCTCGCTGCATTCTACTGGAAGAATGTAGAAGCGAGAAATCCGTAGCACGCTAGGTTTGCTTACTCTCCGGGATGCTCGTGAAGGCCAACGGTGGCCTTGTTCTATGACCGGTATTTTTTAGTTGGGATGGATGGTTCTTAGTTGTATTTTTTTTGAAATGGTAATCGATAATAGAAATATTAATGTAGTTGATGTATATGATTTTGGGTTTGAAAAGTTGTTTGAAGAAGTGGCTTTAATAAGCTACTTAGAGAAACCGTCTCATTTAGTTTGGGTTTCAAAGAAGACAAAATCAAAAACTAAAAAACTAAAAAAAAGATGCTTAGAGAAACGGTTTCTAGTTTCAAAATAGCTAAAGGCAAAAACTAAAAAAAGCCAGGACCTATATCTAGTTAATATGTTAAAGTACCTAGCATCATCATCTTCGCTTAGAAAAAAACATTCATTTTTTAAAAGCATTTTAATTAAGAGAAATGAAGAGGTGCCGCGTGATCCGTGAAAAGGAAAATGCATCCGGTGAAACATCGAAGGCTTCATATCCAATTTAGGGGTTTAGACGATTGACAAGTTTGTTAAGTAAACCATTCAGTGATCGCAATATTGCATTCGGTCAAGAGGTTTCGCATTCTATGTTGTACTACTAAGTAGTAAGTACTACTAGGCTGTAATGCCTTCGTCTCTAGTTCCTGAATACTGGGCCTCAGGCCTCAGCCGCGTCCAGCACGCTAGCTTAATTAACTGGCTCGGCCCAAGCACAAACTAAACCAAAAATAAGACGGGAATTTCGCTGGCCCGAATCGCTCGATCTAGCCACTGTTAAATATTTTTCATATACAGGATAATTTTCCCAAGGCTATTCATCTATACAAGATACGAGTAAATGGGAAAATTCGGCCCAGCCCAGCCCACTTGCGTCCCTACCGAAGAAGCCGGCGAAATTCGCGAGGCGGCCATTCTCGGCAGCTTTTTACCAAGGTTACGCACTTCACGCAGCGAATGCGGCAGCGTCACCGCAGGATGTCAGAAGGTCCCGCCACCCGGCGCCTTAATAATTACTAGCCACGTAGGCGTGGCGCCACCCACGCCAGCCACCGTGTGGATCGAAGCAAAAGAGACGACAATTCGCAGGTAGTTTCATAAAAAAATCGAGAAAAAAAATCGAGGACCCGTGTGCAATTTCGGAAAAACAAAAGGACTTTTTTGGAAAAAATCGAGGACTTGTAAGGACCTGTACGTAAGTAAATAAGGACCTATACGCAATTTCGGAAACCCGCCGGGCGCAATCCAAAAATTTTTCCAAAGAAAAAACCTGCAAGGACCTATCCGCGAGAAAAAAGGACCTTTACGCAATTTTCAGAAAACCGGAGGGAATTGCTTCCCCCGGTCGTACGCGAAAACGGGCGACACGCGCCGGCCGGGGGGAGCGAGGGGGCGACGTGGCCTCGCTGCGTGCCCCGGAATCCCACCGGCTTTACTTCGGTGACGATTAGAGTTGAATCTCACGACTTCTATCTTTTAAAAAATCACTCACCAATTTTCGCACACAATTAGAAGAAGCACTCGTTGCTTTTTTCTCACACACTACTTGTTTATGCCCCTCTCAGGCTCTCACATAGACAAATAAACACATATATGTACACGAGCAGAAAAGACAGCTCAAAACTGCTACTTCTCCTATTCAATAGCCATCAACAGCCTGCTCAGTTTGCCTTTTAAAAAATGTGGCTTATAATTGAAATTGCACTGTAGCTAGCTGAAATTACATTGTTGATGATGGTAGCTTATTTAGTGTAATTAAATTTAAAAATAGAAAAAATATGTTAGCCCATCACAGACAATACAAATGAATACGGGAAAAAAGAACTGGCAAAAAAGCTTTAAAAAGTCAAAAAGCCAGAAAAAGATAAAATTTATAAATAGTAAAAAATAAGCCAAAAGTCAGAAGTTTGAACCGAAATGAGTGGAGCCTAAATACATGAATGATGCATGCAACATACACAGCTAGCTAGTGTGATGGGCCACTAGAGACGTGCCACCTATTCTCATGACTCCACTCCTACTAAGGGGGTGTTTGGGACTGCTCCACAAACTCTGCTCCACAAATTCTACCGTAGAGCAGCTCCATAAAAAACCTAGAATTTGTGGAGCACCCCTTTAGGTGCTCTCACAACTCCACCTTTTTTTCCTCGAACAGAGTGCGTGGAGCTGAACCTGTTTGGTTAAAAAACATAGAGCGGAGCTGAAAAACGTGGAGTGGAGCAGTCCCAAACACCCCCTAATATGCAACTAATGCTGCCCTTTGGCTTTACAACTCACATGCAATACCGCTTCACAAGGTATGTCCGCTTTACATGGCACCTCGGCTAGAGGGTAAATAGACGGTGTAATTTTTTCATCAAAACTAAGTTTTATGCCAAATTTAAATACAAAGTATCAAGCAAACGATAGTGAGCGCCAAGTGGGGTCTAGCCAGACCCCCTAGGAGCTAGGGTTAAGGGACGGAGCATGCGGCGGCGACGGCAGCCAGCCTTCAGGGACACCAAGATGGGTAGCGCTCAACGATAGCACGACAAGTGCATTCCTATTTTCATGTTCCAAATCCCATGTTCCTCAACAATTTTCTTAATTATTTTGTAATTTCTCTAAATTATTTGAGATATTGTCTTTAAGACAAATAATTATACTTTGATTTTTGGTACTATAGATCGATTTTTTACTTTCTTTATTAAGGTAATATCTTATTAACTTTAAACACTCATCTCAAAAATACTGAGTCCACCATTGGCCACGCTGCATGTGTGCCTCTCGAGGCTTTCCTCCGGAAGGGAAATAGAGCTAGGAGGTGTGAGCATAAGACGGGAACTATCGTTATTGCATCGGTGGATTTTAATTTTACTCTAACGGTTTGAGAGACCATGTGAAGGGCACTCCATGGTTGTGATGAGTAATTGACTCTTGTTCTAGGAAGATTGAGTTTAGTTTTTGAGGTTTGTGCTAAGTTCTGCATTGTCGTAGCCCTGGCGAAGTGTTCTGCAGCTAACACGACCACATTGGTCGTGGTCGAAAGTCATGCGCACTGGTTACGACCACTGTGGGCGTGGTCGAAGGTCACCCGAGGGGTCTTCGTCCACTTTGGCCATGGTCGAAGGGCACCAGAAGGCAGTACGACCACGTTTGGCCGTGGTCGAGGGCCAGTACGACCACATTGGTCGTGGTCGAAGCAGGTTACGATCACGTGGGCCGTGGTCAAAGGCCAGCACGACCACGTTGGCCGTGGTCGAAGGCCAGCACGACCACGTTGGTCGTGGTCGAAATAGGTTACGACCACGTTTGGCCGTACTCGTAGGTCTCCAGGGAAGTTTAAGACTGTTTCTGCCCTAGTCGTATCTTGGTCATGCTCGAAATGCACTCTACGACTACGTTATTGAGAGCTGCGGTCGGAAGTCGATGCTTCGACCACTGTGGTCGGGGGCCGGCACTCGAGCTTGCGACCACGTGGGAAGTCGGTGGACTTCGACCATGTTGTGAAGCGATCGAATGAGATCGGGTCGGGGTCAGACTCAGTCGGTTGTGGTCGTAGCCGGTCGCTTGTAGTCGGTACCGGTCGGATTTGGTCGTACAGCAGTCTGGCGTGGTCGGACGTGCTCGCACGCAGTTGGAATCGGTCGTATGACCTGCAGACTTGACCATTTGAGCTGGAATTTGGTCGTAGGGCTTTGTGATGAAGTCAGGGACCTTGTGCATTTGTTGGTTTATCTTTTCGATCGGTCGTAACGACTTGGGTTGAAGTCGTAGACTTTGAGCGTTAAAGCCGTAGCGAGTTGTGGGTAGTCGTAGCAAGTTAGCGATGATCGTAGACTCTTTGTATCTGGTCGCATGGCTTGATTCTGTGGTCGTATGTCATGTGCATTCATTGTTCTCTATTTTCGTCTGGTCGTAGGTGGTATACGACTTGGTAAGAGTATGTTTTGAGCTCTGTTTTCTGGCTCAAGTGGTTGGATACTATTGTGAGCGGTGCTATGTAATGGCTTGCTTGTCTGTGATGGTTTGCAGGACCTTGAGACTAGTCGTGGTGAGGCACGATGGTCGAGACTAGGCACGGGGGTGCTGAGGTCGTGATCGGCTGGGAGATGCCAAAGACGACGAAGTCTGTGAGGTGGTTGCAAGCGTGATCGGCAAGGCAGGAGGAAGCTTCCGGGAAGGCAGCGAAGTGACATTTTGGAGAAATGCGGAAAACTGCAAAGGGAAGCTGTGTCTCTGCGAAAGCACTGGAGTTGTTGGCGCTAACGGGCAAAGCAGTGGAGCCGTTGGGAGTAACGGGTAAAGCACTGGAGCTCGTTGTCGCTGTTGGGTAAAGAGAGTGGTAAAACCCGGTGTTAGTTGGGGTTAACGGGTGCTCCCCTGGTAGCTTGAGGCTATAAATAGAGAGATAGAGCTCGGGTGATCGGTGAGGTTGTTCCTGAGTCACTCTGAGTATTTTCGTTTCTATTTTGTGTGAGTTGTCTCTGGGTAGAGCACGGTTGCTCTTGTACCTCCGATGGAGTGGCTGTAGAAACCTCCATGATCAATCGTGTCATCTCTCTTCCTCTATTTGTTTTCTGTCGTCTTGAGATGTTCTTGATTGTCTTGTTTGCGATCTGTTTTGAGAGCTTGTTTTTCATGTTATATTTTTCTCTCTTCTCTTCTGTGTAAGTCCGCATTTGCTTTGGTGTGCTTCTTGTTGCTCAGAACTGAGAATCTGTCTCGAGGCCACTTGGCCGGATCGTTCTCAAGAGCAAGAGTTGAATCAGAGAAGTTCTCTTTGTCAAATGATTGTGCGCCTCGAGTCCTTCTTCTGTTCTTGGTTCCTCTTCTCAGTTATCACTATTTGATTTCTTTTGTCGGCTCAGGCAAGTGTTCGACCACGTGGTGTTCGACCATCAGTTGGCTTACGACCACGTGTGTTCGATCGAAGAAGCTAGTTCTTTCGCCCGATTTGTCGTGTGAGTACTTGGGGGAGTTTTTGAAGGCACCATTCACCCCCCCTCTGTTGCCATTTCGGTCCTACACGGTTAGAGAATCCTATCCTCGTCAAGGGAGAATTTTGACATATACGAATGACTCGATGCCAAGTTTATGAGGATTAGGGTATGTACAATGGTGTAGATAGCAATTTTATATAATACATCTCCATGTCAACTATAGATATGACTAAAGATAGCTCATACAATGGGTTGTGTACATAATTATCTGTAGTGGCCTTATATAATTAATGATTTATCTATATAGTAAAAAATTCTATACACTAGGTTCTTTTTTTCTACACATTATATAAAATCCTATATAGTATAGATTTACAAACAGCTGACATATATTATTGCATATACTCTTACTCCACATGCCGCCACAAAGGACATGGTAAAGAAAAACTCGTAATCCATTACTTCGTGAAGAAAAACTCGTAGCGGAAAGGCCAGTAGAAGAATGTACACGAGGCAAAACTCAAGAGCCATACTACGTGCAGATATAGGGCCTGTTTGGGACTGCTCCACTCCAGATTTTGCAGCTCTGCTCTAGCTTTGTCTTGCCAAACACCTCCAGCTCCTAAAACTCCGCTCCGAGAAAAAAGTGGAGTTAGGGGCCAACTCCACGTTTTTTGTGGAGCACCTCAAGAGGTACTCCAGGATTTGGACTTTTGTACCTCCTCATGGAGTTGTGAAGAAATTACCCACCATTGCCATTACTGATTCGTACCGGTTCGCATCTTTCTGGCTCCCCCGCGCGTCCCCCATCCTCTCCGCTCCGCCCCCCGCCCCCCACTTCTCCGGCTCCCCCCACCCGCGCCCCCCATCGTCTCCGCCTTCGCCCCCCGCCCCCCATCTTCTCCGGCTCCCCCGACCCGCACGTCCCCCATCCTCTCCGCCTCCGCCCCCCGCCCCCACCCGCGCCGCTCCTCCCCTCCCGCGCCGCCCCTTCCTCTCCGCCCCCCGCCAGCGCCGCTCCTCCCCTCCGCCCCCACCAGCGCCACTCCTCCCCTCCGCCCCCCTCCCGCGTCGCTCCTCCTTCTCCGCCCCCCACTAGCGCCGCTCCTCCCCTCCGCCCCCACCAGCGCCGCTCCTCTTCCTCCGCCCTCACCCGCGCCGCTCCTCCTTCTCCGACCCCACCCGCGCGCCTCTTCTTCTCCGCCCCCCACCCGCCGTCCAGAAACCGATGAGCCGCGAGGCGGGCAGTGAAACGGCGAGCTCTGCCTTGGCTCCCGAGCCGCAGCGGCAAAAGGGGGAAGGGGATGAAGGGGCGGAGGCGGGGAGGACGCCGCTGGAGGGGACGGCGGACGCGGTGGAGGAGTTGTACCACCTCCGCGACACCTTCTTCCCCGCGACCCCTACTACTTCTCCACCCGAGCGCCGCCTTCTCTTCGCACCACCGCGTCGCCATAGCCGACTCGCCGACGTGCCTCCCTTCTCGGCCATCACCACCTGAGCGCCGGGCCGCCGATCTGCATCATCCTCGACATCGCCGACTTCATCCTCTACGGCGCTGACGCTGCTCGTCTGCTGCATCCACCGACGGCGCCCTCTCTACTTCTTCCACTTCACGAGCTCCACCACCTCATCTGCTCCATTGCCGGCCGACATCACCACATCCTCAGCTTCTCCTTCTTCGGTTCATCTCCAAATCCTCCTTCTTTCCTTTATTTTTCTTGTTTAGTTTTCTTGATTGCTATCTCTACCTGAACTGTGAATGTTACATTGTGAATTGAGGTGCATTGTTGAGCATTGCAATGGATCTGTTAAATTTGCACTGTGAAGTATGTGATCAGTGGTCATGTGATTGCGCTTTGCTAATGTGTTCCAGCATCATTATATATTCCTATTGCCAGTAGTTCAATTCTTCAATCAATTCCTGTGTTTTGTTATCTGTGTTGATGTTAGTGATGATTGTGTTAGTAATTTGCGTTAGTAATTGTCATTTATAAACCATGTTTAGCTCTGTCGGTTGTGTTATGTGTTAGATGTCAAAGTTAGCCACAGCACGGCGGAATTTATGTTTCAGAATGTCTTGTGCTCAATTGGCTTTGTATGTATCACTATAGAAGAAAATTTTATCACTATAGAAGAAATTTTTATAATGTGATCATGTGATGTTTGCTGCTACCGTCAATGACAATGACTCAACAAAAGGATGTTAATTAAGGTGGATGCATCGATAGGCTGTACCAAACGAAGTTGATCTGTGAGCTAGGTTGCGTGGACACTAGTAACTTACAATATTGATATTTTGGTTATATATAGAAAATGGAAACATTAACATCAGCTTATGACCCAGAATATTCAGTAAGGTTTCTTCCATTAGGTACACCCTTTAGTTATTTGCAAGTACATTTTGTGTTTACATGTATATGGAACATGGCCAGGTTGGCAAGTTCTCTATTAACCCCATCTTTTCTTGTTATTTGATGTTTTGGCCATTTTTCTCTTGTAGATAAAATTCCAGTAAATCACCAACAGTCATACAAAACTGAAATTTTGATGTTATGTGCTGTTTTGGCCATTAATACTTACAACATTTGCTATTGCATGGTGCCACAGGACCGTACTTCGACGAAGGTGCAAGCTGCTCCAGGCGGCGGTTCTCAACTTGACTATCTTTTCAGCGGCAGCAAGGATGGCAAGTGATGCTCATCCACTGTTGAATTCACCATGAGCTTGGATGAAAGGTTCCTGCTCCACAAAAAAAATGTATTCCCATGAGTGACTATCGAAAGACCTGCTCATGGTATGTTACAGGGATTGGTTGTATGTGTGCATGCGTGTGTTGTTTGTGTATCCGTGTTTGTTGATCAGCAGCAACGTATGCTAAGAGCTGACTTTTATCCCTATTTTCCATGGTTGTCTATGACTAGATGGGATTGGTATTTATGTTGACATTATTGTGGATGATGATTCAATGTGTAAATCTGTACAAGTTGTGTCGTACCCCCGAGGCCAGCGTGGACGTGATTGTTGTCTAATGCCCGTTGTTGTGGTAAGAACTAAGGACATCAAAACATACACCAAACATCATTCAGGGGTACATTGGACCTTTTTCAGGGAAACCTCACATTCCTGAAGCTGGAGCTAGCTGCGTGCCAAACAGGACCACCTGCTCCAGAAACTCCACAGTGGAGCTGCTCCATGGTGGATGATGAACCATGTGGAGATGACCACATGTGCGTGATGAGTAATTGACATTAGTTTGGGTAAGTCGAGTTTGGTTTGGGTGGTTCAGACCTAGTCGTTGCATGGTGCAACGGGCTCGGTCGAACTGTGGTCAAACTTGGTCATATGGGATTAGGACGCTGATTCTTTGATTTGACAGGTTTGGTCTTCGACATGGTAAGTATGATGTTGTTTATGCTTTCATATATCGAGCGGTGCTATTTGATGTGTTCTTTGTCTGTGTGGCTGCAGGACATCGGGTGGAGTCGTGGCGAGATACGTGGACCGGACTAGGCGCAGGTGGCGCTGAGGTCAGAACGGTCGGGATGTGTCGAAGACGACGTAGACTCGAGGTGGTTGCGAGGCGTGCGAGGCAAGGAGCGCGGAAGCTTCCCGGAAGGTGCAGGAGGGGCGAATCGGGAAATTCGCGTGGCTGCACAAGCGGGAGCGGGCGCCGTTGGATTTAGCAGGCGTAACGGGGGCGGAGACCCGTTAGCCAAGGCTATAAATAGGATTGAGGGGCTGCATGCCCACTTGAGCACTCCAAGGGTTTGATTGAGTCTAAAGAGTCTTTAGAGGGTTGTTTGGCTTTGGCTCTTTAGTTGTTGGGAGAGACAGAGTTTGTTAGCGTGCTCCCTCTGTCCACCTACGATGTGTTCTAGGTGAGAGTGTTGTGTTCATCCCCTCCAAGTATCCATGGGTGAGGATTGAGAGGTTGGAGAGGGATTGAGAGCTTGTAATCCTTTCTTTGTATCAAGTCGGGGTATCGGGACTCATCTGTATTCCCTGTGAATCAATGAATGAAATTCTGAAGTTTAAGTTTCCCTGTTCGTAGCTCTGTTCTTCATTTTTCCTCTTTTGCAAGATTTTTGGACTTTCGTTGTTTTGAGTTCTTTGTTGCTAAGGAGTGCCAAAATGGGTTGCTATGATATGGGTGATGCTCAAAAGCCATTTGGCTATTTAATCCCAAGAGCAAACTGAGTTTGATTCTCAGATTTCAGTTTTGGCTTCCTCTGTTCATGATTTTTGGGCTTCTAGGTTTTTGATGCCATTCTTGATTCCCTTGAAGAAATGGCATGAAATTTGATCTGGATTGTCCCATGGCTATTGCTTCCTTGTCTGCAAAATTTCATTAGCAAAGGATTAAGGGTTTAGGAGAAATTTGGCCTTTTTGGTTCAGCTCGTGCAAAATTTCAGAATTGTGTCTTTTCTAGGGTTTTGAGTTATTTTCTTGATTCCCTTTGCAAGATGACTTGAAACTTGGTATCCAGAGTCTTAAGACTATCTATGAGATATCTGGAAAGTCTCATTAGCAAAGGATTTGAGACCATGAAGAAATTTGGGTTTTTGAGTGCTCCTCTCTGAATATTTTCAGATTTCAGTCCTTTCTTCTTTTTGGGACTGTTCTTAATTCCCTTGTCGAAATTTGACGAAACTTGGCATGAAGATTCCTATGACTATTGAGTAGCTATCCTCAAAGTTTCGTGGCCAAAGATTCAAGGATTGAGTGGGAATTTAAGTTTTTGTAGCTGCTGCCAGTAACTTTCAGTTTCTTGTGCAAATCTGAAATTCCTCTTGTTGAGTTGGATTTTTGTGGTCTCTTAGGTTCCTTGGGCTGGTATAATCATTTCCTTGTTATACTGGACCAAGAGAACAAATGGAAGTCTCAATTCCTTTGGTTTTGTGAAGCTTCAAGCCTTATCTTCTGAAAAATCAGGTTTCTGGATTGTTTGCCCAAGGAACGGTCTGATTTGTGCTTGTCGGGGGTTGAGTTTTTCGAGAGTGTCGAGCGTCATTCACCCCCCCTCTGTCGCTATTTCGGTCCAACAATTGGTATCAGAGCCGGTTAGCTCTAATTCATAGATCTTAACCGGTCTCAAGAGCCATGGCGACGGACAAGTACTCGACCAAGCCGCCCGTGTTCGATGGCATCGATTACCCCTTCTAGAAGAGCCGAATGGAGACATACATCCAGGCCCAGGGGTATGCCATCTGGCGGAAGGTCAAGGTACGATTCGTTGTTCCTGCCGATGAGAACATCAATGCCGGGAACATGGCTGATGTTGAGGCGAATGCAAAGGCAAGGAACATCATCATCCAGGGGTTGAGTCGTAGCGAGTTTGACCGTATATCTCACCTGTCGTCCGCCTACGATATCTGGGTGACCCTCGACGCATACCATGAGGGCACCACCCAGATCAAGACGGTTCGACAGGACCAGTTCAAGCGCGAATACAACAAATTCGAGATGCTTGCTGGTGAGTCCCTGGACGAGTGCTTTTCGCGATTTCACAAAATCTTGAGCAACCTCCGAGCGGTCGGTCTCACATACCCCGACTCGGACAACGCTCGTCAGATGCTCGCGGCACTCGATCTGCGCGTGTGGGAGATGAAAGTGACCACCATCAAAGACACGACAGACCTCTCGACCCTGACTCTTGACGCGCTGTACTCACGCCTCAAGACTCACGAGATTGACGTTGTCTCTCGTCGGTCGAAGTCACAGTCGATGGCTTTGGTCACCGATCCCAGTTCTGCTTCTGGTCTCTCTTCTGATTCTTCTTGCGGTTTTTCCCTCGCTGCTCTCTGTGACATAACTGATGATCAGTTAGAGCAGCTTGCGGATGATCAGCTGGCCCTCCTAGCCCGAAGGTTTTCACATGCCTACAAGGGTAGGAGAGACAGAAAGAGAGGAGGACCCGTGATTTGCTTCGAGTGTGGTGGCCCCAACCACATTCGGGCAAACTGCCCCAAGCTGGAAAAGGGCAAGAACGACTACGGCGGTTCGAGCAAGATCGACTACACCGACAAGAACCGCAACAAGAAGCCTCCAGCTCCGACGCCGGGAAAGAAGAAGTTCCGCAACTTCGGGAAGGCCAAGAAGCTCTTCCACCGCGTCCTCACCGCCTTCGACGACCTCGACCTCAGCGAGGTGGAGGGATGGAGCGACGACGACGGGACGGGTGACCAAGAGCCCAAGGATGGCGGCAACGACTTCTCCGGCATGTGCTTCATGGCCCTCGAGGGCGAACTCAGCGACAGCGAGCTGTACTCCGACTCGGATGAGGTACTCCCTTCTTATGACCAGCTAAATGATGCTTTTCTTAAGCTAGGTGGATTTCATGCTAGAGCTAGGTCTAGGTGTACCGAGTTAGAGAAGGAAGTAGATAGACTGTCACGGGAGATTACTTCACTTACATCTGCTCCCTCCCGTGACGACTGTGATACATGTTGTGCCTTGCTTGATGACATGGAGAAATTAAGGACCTCTCATGATAGTGTGTCCTCCGAGCTTGATATTGTTAAGGTGGAGAATGTTAGTCTGCTTGCTGAGTTAGAGTTGAGTAGGATGGCTGTTACCCTACTTACTACTGATGAGACTACTTCTCCCACCTCATGTGAGGATAAGGACATTGCTGCTAGAGGACCTTATGCCATGCTCCTTGATCTGCCCGAGTCTTGTGAAAATTGCAATAACTTGAAGATGAACCTAAAACGGGCAGATCACAAGATTGCTGAGTTGAGTGCTTCTTTACTTGAGCCTATTGATTCATGTTTGAATTGTCCAAAGTTAACTGCTGAACTTGAATCTGTCTCAAAACAGTTTCAAGAAATGATTGACAACAACAAGAAAATAGCTCAGTATGCGACTAAGGATCCTGTTAGCTCACCATGCATTAGTTGTGATAAACTAAAACTTGAACTCGTTGCTTTGAATGACAAATGTGTGAAGCTAACTAAGGACTTACTAGAGAAGCCACAAGCTGGTTGTGATGTGATTGATGGTGTGGGGGAGAAGCCCCAGGGTAAGGATGAGACGCTTAGAGACGCGAACCAACCTGCTAGTAGTAGGACTGTCCCCTCAGAGTCGGCTGTGCGTGCACAAGCCATTCTTTCCTCTACTGTTGGTTCTTCTTCTGCTCCCTTACCACCTGCTGTTCCCTCTTCTCCCTGCTCTTCTTGCACCTCTCTCTTTCGGGAGTGTCAGTATCTTAAGAACACTCTCGAGAGATTTGTAGGAGGCAAGAAGAAGCTTAATCTTATTCTAGACCAATCCAAGATTTGTAAGTTCAATCAAGGTCTAGGATATGATTTCTATGAGGATATGAGGAAGCATCCTCCTGCTATTCTCAGACCCATAGTGGGAGGTGTGATCGAGGTCGAGCCTAGATCTGATGAGGTTAAATTCAAATCAGCGGGCTTTGTCCAAGGGATCTCTGACAGCAAGGTGAGTCCACCTGCAGCTTCGGCCTCTCAGAAGGCGAAGCCTCCCCGTGCTACTTCTACCTCTCAGAAGGTGAAGTACCACTGCACCTTCTGTCAGAAGGATGGACACACAGTCGATCGATGCTTCAGGCGCGCTAGGATTGCGCGTAGAGACCGTGCGGAGGCACTTAGGCGTATTCAGGGTCAGCCCCAGATCCTGAGTGCACCTAAGACTAGCACGATGTCCAGGTTTGCTTCTGACAGGTTTGGGCAGCATCGAGGACTTGGTTTTTCTGAGTCTTCTGGTTTTCGTCCTCATGCTGCTCCGGGTCGTGACTTCCGCCGTCCTGAGGGTACATCTCGTTTCCCCCATCGAGACAGTTACCCACGGCGTGTTCAGCGTGTTGCCGATGTTCCGACTCGCTCTCTCGTAGCAGTCGGACCCCGCAACAGCTTCAGGTCTGCTCACAGACCTTCTGCTTTGAGTGACAGAGAGCGTAGGGTAGATAGAGGTCAGTCGTGCTTGACTACTTCATCTGCTCGACGTGTTGTTCAGTATTGGGTGCCAAAATCTCTCTTGATTTACCCCAGTACTGAGACTTTACTCTCTGTTTGACTCAGGTTCGCCGGGCAGGGAAGGGAAAGGTTTGGCTCGTAAACTCCGGGTGTTCACGACACATGACCGGAGATTCCCGTTGGTTTTCTTCCCTTGCCCGTGCTCCAGGTGATGAGACGATCACTTTCGGAGATGCTTCATCTGGGCGCGTCATCGCCAAAGGTACAGTGCGCATTAATGACTCTTTCATTTTGAAAGATGTAGCCTTGGTTAGTAAGCTGCAGTACAATTTGCTTTCCGTTTCTCAGCTTACCGATGACGGCTTTGAGGTGAGCTTTAAGAAAAACAATTGCAAAATTCTTGATTCTTCGGGTAGTCTGGTTTGCGGGATTTCTCGTTTTGGGAGGATCTTTCGTGCTGATTTTTCTGAGTCTTCTGGTGATCCTCTCAGGTGTTTAGTTGCCTCAGAGTCCCGTGATTTGACCTTCTGGCATAGGAGACTTGGTCATATTGGATTTGATCATTTGACCCGAGTTAGCGGCCACGACCTCATTCGTGGTCTGCCGAAGCTCAAAATGGTCAAAGATCTTGTTTGCACTCCATGCCAGCACGGCAAGATGGTTGCCGCTTCACATCCTCCGGTCACTGTGACTATGACCGATGCACCAGGACAGCTGCTCCACATGGATACAGTGGGACCAGCTCGAGTGCAGTCAGCAGGAGGGAAGTGGTATGTTCTTGTCGTGGTCGATGACTTCTCGAGGTATTCTTGGGTGTTTTTCTTAGCCTCGAAGGATGAGACATTTTCACATTTCCGAGGTCTTTTCGGTAGGCTTTCTGTTGAGCTCCCGGGTGCCTTACGAGCGATCCGCAGCGACAATGGCACGGAGTTCAAGAATTCCTACTTCGAGAGTTTCTGTGGTGAGACAGGTATAGAGCACCAGTTCTCTTCTCCGCACGTCCCACAACAAAATGGCGTTGTGGAGAGGAAGAACCGTACCTTGGTCGAGATGGCCAGGACGATGCTTGATGAGTACTCTACACCGCGGAAGTTTTGGGCTGAGGCTATAGCTACCGCGTGCCATGTCTCAAATCGAGTATTTCTTAGGGCACACTTGCACCGCACTTCTTATGAGTTGAGATACGGGCGAAAGCCCAGCGTCTCTCATTTTCGTGTTTTTGGTTGCAAGTGCTTTATTCTGAAGTCCGGGAACCTAGATAAGTTCGAGTCACGTTCTTGTGATGGGATCTTTCTAGGTTACTCGCCTTCTTCGCGGGCTTATAGGGTCTGGAACTGCGAGTCTAGCAAAATGGTAGAGACCTATGAGGTGACCTTTGACGAGGCCAGTCCGGGGACTAGGCCTGATATCTCAGGTTCTTTAGAGCAGTCCGAGACCATCTTCGTGGATGACGAGGACGATGGAGATGAGGGTTGTCTACCCGATCAAGTCCCTTGTCCACCCCTTGAGGTGTCGTCTTCCACCGCACCTCCAGGTGATCAGCCCATGCCTTCTGCTTCCTCTGGAGCTAGTGGCTCTGTTCCTATCTCGTCAGCTCACGAGGTAGAGGCCACTTCTTCATCTCATCCTGGACCTCCCCGACATATCCAGAAAAGACATCCTTCTGAGCAGATGATTGGAGACCTGTTCGAGCGTGTTACCCGCTCAAAATCTGGCTTATCTCAATTCTGTCTCCATTCTGCTTTCATTGCCTCCTTTGAGCCCAAGGATGTTTCTCATGCTCTTTCTGACGAGTCTTGGGTCAATGCCATGCATGAGGAGCTAGAAAATTTCGAGAGGAACAAGGTCTGGTCGCTTGTCGAGCCCCCGCGAGGTCACAATATTATTGGGACTAAGTGGGTGTTCAAGAACAAGCAGAGCGAGGATGGAGTGGTTATTCGAAACAAGGCTAGACTGGTAGCTCAGGGGTTTTCCCAGGTTGAGGGTTTAGACTTCGAGGAGACCTTTGCCCCTGTAGCTCGACTTGAGGCCATTAGAATCCTACTTGCCTTTGCAGCTTCTAAGGGTTTCAAGCTCTACCAGATGGACGTCAAGAGTGCCTTCCTTAATGGCGTTATTGAGGAAGAAGTTTACGTCAGACAGCCTCCAGGTTTCGAGAACCCCAAATACCCACACCATGTCTTCAAGCTTTCCAAAGCGTTGTATGGACTTAAGCAGGCCCCCAGAGCTTGGTATGAGAGGCTTAAGTCCTACTTGTTGAGTCATGGGTTTGAGATGGGTAAAGTAGACAAGACTTTGTTTATCCGTAGGCTTGGTAGTGACCTTCTGCTCGTCCAAATCTATGTCGATGACATCATCTTTGGCGGCTCTTCCCATGCTCTGGTTTCTCAGTTCTCGGATGTCATGAGCACCGAGTTTGAGATGAGCATGATGGGTGAGTTGACTTTCTTCCTTGGCTTCCAAATCAAGCAGTCTCGGGAGGGTACTTTTCTACATCAGGGCAAGTACACTCGTGACCTCCTGAGACGCTTCGATATGAGTGATGGGAAGCCGGTGTCAACTCCGATGGCTTCTACGGCCTATCTTGACCCAGATGAGGATGGCGAGCCAGTTGATCAGAAAGAATACAGAAGTATGATCGGCTCCCTTCTTTACCTCACTGCCTCGAGACCAGATATACACTTCTCTGTGTGTTTGTGTGCTCGTTTTCAGGCTTCTCCTCGCGTATCTCACCGCCAGGCGGTGAAGCGCATCTTTCGGTACCTTCGAGCTACCATTGACTATGGTATCTGGTACTCTTCCTCATCCTGTCTTTCCTTGAGAGCCTTCTCGGATGCAGACTTTGCCGGCTGTAGGATAGATAGGAAGAGCACCTCTGGCACCTGCCAATTCATTGGCACTTCTCTCGTTTCCTGGTCTTCGAGGAAGCAGTCCGGTGTTGCACAGTCCACTGCAGAGGCCGAGTACGTTGCTGCTGCCAGTTGCTGCAGCCAGGTACTTTGGATGGTTTCGACCCTGCGGGACTTTGGGTTAGCCTTAGACAGTGTTCCACTCTTTTGTGATAACACGTCTGCTATCAACATTGCTAAAAACCCAGTGCAGCACTCTCGGACCAAGCACATTGATATCCGATACCACTTCCTTAGAGACCATGTAGAGAAGGGTGATATAGTGCTCCAGTTTGTGGATAGTGACCACCAGTTGGCTGACATCTTCACCAAGCCTTTGGATAGTTCGAGGTTTTCAGCTCTGCGGGGAGAGCTTGGGGTGGTGTGTCCTTACGGATTGTAGTGAGGGGGAGTTTTGGGCTTTACTGCTTTACTATATTGATTATGCTTCTGTCTCATTTCTGTTGCATTGCACTTGGGGTGCATTTGGGTTTAGTCCTTCCAGCATAGGTTAGAGTGCTTCTCTTGCCAAGATGCTTAGACTTCTAACTCTTATCTTGTGCTTCCAGGATTAGCTGCTTCTTATCTCACTAGGTCGAGCTCACTCACTTCTTGTAGGTTCTAGCGAGGGTTGGGCCACCCTCGGGTAGACAGGGTACGTGTTTGCTCTCTAGTGTGTGATTTACTGTCAGCTGATTGTCCTGGAGTCATATGGGGTAGATGAGAGTCAGTCTGAGCCATAGTTGTCTCTATATCTTATCTATGCTTTAAGGACTGCCTGTTTTGGTTTTATTTGCCAGCTTCTCGATTTATTGCTTTGGTTCAGGGAGAGTTCTTTTGGGAGCTTCTGGAGCTTAATTGTGACTTAACTCAACTTGAACTAAAAGTTGCATGTCATGTTGAGGGGGAGCTGGATTTTTCTGCATTTTAGCATTTAGCATTGTAATATATAACTACATTGAGCCTTGATTATTATCCTACTATGACATGTTTACAATGCTTTACACCTTGCCGTGACTTGTGCTTAGCTTGCTAGATTTATCATGACTTCATATGTGTAAACTAGCTTTATGCCATGATAAGTTAATTAAAATTGCTCAACTTAAATTAAAACTTGTCATGCTAGCATTTGAGTTTAGTCTATCTTTAGCTATCCTTGTATGATTCATGCCATGTCAAATAGGCTGAGTAGAGCGTTGAATCTATATTGAGCCTTAGATTGAGCTATTTTAGTCTCTTGATAATGCATAAGTTAGTACAACTTGTTAAAATGCAAAAGATCTCTTTTTATGTGCGAAAAAACTGATCTCACCAATTCTCTCCTATGAGACGGCTTGCCATTGCACTTGGCATGAACTTAGGGGGAGTTTTGGATGACCTAGACTATCTTCTTAAGCTTATCGCTTGGAGTAGTCGCATAAGGCTTGAGACCTAGCACATGACAAAAAAAAAATCTGGTTGGCAAACAACCATGAATTCCAAAAGAAAAAATATCATTTGTGCTCAAATTGTTTAAGCTTCAAAAAGAATCAAGTACTTTAACAAATGCTTTAATCTTGAGCTTCTAGCACTCTATTTGGTCTCAATAGTAGTTCCTTGTTGCGCTTAGCTTATTGACATGGCCTGCATCATCCTTGGATATCTCTAGTTAGACTTTGCTCATTGATGACTTGACTTGCTCATAAAATGCATTACAATTCAGTTTGTCATCTATGTGCTCTAGCTAGCTTATATATATGTTGTCATGATCTAGATAGCCTTTATTGAGTTATGGCTTGGTGTATTACATGTTGGTCATTATGGATAATTCTCATGGCTCCAAATGCATAATAAAAACAAACTTCAGCCATATTCTTCCATAAACATGTCATATTCTCTCTATTGCATCTTGATGTGTTTATTGCCAAAAGGGGGAGAATAGAGAAGAAAGAGTCTGTTGGGAACAATTTAGAGCTTTGGAGATCAATTTGCTCTTTCAGTTGTTGCTCTAGTGTTCCTTCTGTCAACATGGTCATTAGCTTCATTTTCCTTCTTATGGACCATGTTGGATTCTTCAAACTCAAACTCAACTTTGTGCTCTTTCGGGGTTTGTCAATATACTCATCAAGGGGGAGATTGATGAACCATGTGGAGATGACCACATGTGCGTGATGAGTAATTGACATTAGTTTGGTTAAGTCGAGTTTGGTTTGGGTGGTTCAGACCTAGTCGTTGCATGGTGCAACGGGCTCGGTCGAACTGTGGTCAAACTTGGTCATATGGGATTAGGACGCTGATTCTTTGATTTGACAGGTTTGGTCTTCGACATGGTAAGTATGATGTTGTTTATGCTTTCATATATCGAGCGGTGCTATTTGATGTGTTCTTTGTCTGTGTGGCTGCAGGACATCGGGTGGAGTCGTGGCGAGATACGTGGACCGGACTAGGCGCAGGTGGCGCTGAGGTCAGAACGGTCGGGATGTGTCGAAGACGACGTAGACTCGAGGTGGTTGCGAGGCGTGCGAGGCAAGGAGCGCGGAAGCTTCCCGGAAGGTGCAGGAGGGGCGAATCGGGAAATTCGCGTGGCTGCACAAGCGGGAGCGGGCGCCGTTGGATTTAGCAGGCGTAACGGGGGCGGAGACCCGTTAGCCAAGGCTATAAATAGGATTGAGGGGCTGCATGCCCACTTGAGCACTCCAAGGGTTTGATTGAGTCTAAAGAGTCTTTAGAGGGTTGTTTGGCTTTGGCTCTTTAGTTGTTGGGAGAGACAGAATTTGTTAGCGTGCTCCCTCTGTCCACCTACGATGTGTTCTAGGTGAGAGTGTTGTGTTCATCCCCTCCAAGTATCCATGGGTGAGGATTGAGAGGTTGGAGAGGGATTGAGAGCTTGTAATCCTTTCTTTGTATCAAGTCGGGGTATCGGGACTCATCTGTATTCCCTGTGAATCAATGAATGAAATTCTGAAGTTTAAGTTTCCCTGTTCGTAGCTCTGTTCTTCATTTTTCCTCTTTTGCAAGATTTTTGGACTTTCGTTGTTTTGAGTTCTTTGTTGCTAAGGAGTGCCAAAATGGGTTGCTATGATATGGGTGATGCTCAAAAGCCATTTGACTATTTAATCCCAAGAGCAAACTGAGTTTGATTCTCAGATTTCAGTTTTGGCTTCCTCTGTTCATGATTTTTGGGCTTCTAGGTTTTTGATGCCATTCTTGATTCCCTTGAAGAAATGGCATGAAATTTGATCTGGATTGTCCCATGGCTATTGCTTCCTTGTCTGCAAAATTTCATTAGCAAAGGATTAAGGGTTTAGGAGAAATTTGGCCTTTTTGGTTCAGCTCGTGCAAAATTTCAGAATTGTGTCTTTTCTAGGGTTTTGAGTTATTTTCTTGATTCCTTTTGCAAGATGACTTGAAACTTGGTATCCAGAGTCTTAAGACTATCTATGAGATATCTGGAAAGTCTCATTAGCAAAGGATTTGAGACCATGAAGAAATTTGGGTTTTTGAGTGCTCCTCTCTGAATATTTTCAGATTTCAGTCCTTTCTTCTTTTTGGGACTGTTCTTAATTCCCTTGTCGAAATTTGACGAAACTTGGCATGAAGATTCCTATGGCTATTGAGTAGCTATCCTCAAAGTTTCGTGGCCAAAGATTCAAGGATTGAGTGGGAATTTAAGTTTTTGTAGCTGCTGCCAGTAACTTTCAGTTTCTTGTGCAAATCTGAAATTTCTCTTGTTGAGTTGGATTTATGTGGTCTCTTAGGTTCCTTGGGCTGGTATAATCATTTCCTTGTTATACTGGACCAAGAGAACAAATGGAAGTCTCAATTCCTTTGGTTTTGTGAAGCTTCAAGCCTTATCTTCTGAAAAATCAGGTTTCTGGATTGTTTGCCCAAGGAACGGTCTGATTTGTGCTTGTCGGGGGTTGAGTTTTTCGAGAGTGTCGAGCGTCATTCACCCCCCCCTCTGTCGCTATTTCGGTCCAACAGTGGAGTTGGTGGAACAGAGTTGGAAAAACTGGAGCAGAGCAGTCCCAAACAGGCATATAAGTTGCAAACTCGATAAGCCACGATACAAAACTAAAATCGCAGAAGCTAGATTTGATTTATGGGCAGGCAGCAGCAACGATTAACACTGGTGGAGCCGAAAAAAACCCACTAGGTGGTAAGAGACAATCAGACGAACCATTTAGGGGATCGACCGAAAATTCCTCGCTACAACGCACGGCAGAATCTTTGTGTAGCAAACTAGCAATGGTTGGTGCACTAACCATGGGTGGGTAGAGGCAAGGCCCCTATGTTATGTACTTCTCCTCCCTGTCACCGACAGCGCGGTCGCTACCACCACGGGAATCAGTCACCGCGGAAGGCTTTGGAGATGGCAGCGGCGGGGCTAAGTTGGTAGGGCGGCGTGAATAAGCTATTAATGGTGAAGAAAAAAAATGCGATGACAGTAGGAATGTAAGGCACCCATTTGTATTTCTAGAGACGCGATAATTCTCTCGTAACTATTTAGAACTATTTAGCTATAAGATACTATATTCGAGTATACATCATTATCATCATATATTTAAATACAAAAACCAACTTTATTATAAGGTAGCGGCTTAACAGCTAGGTCTTACAGCGGGGTATGTGGCCCTTAGATATATTACAACACAAAATAACATCACATGCATGCTTGAGTGAAGAACAACCCTAATTCTAAATATCATCTACTTCGCAGTATTCTTCCACGTCGTCCTCGTAGACTTCCTCATTTTCTTGCCATGCACTCTCTATTAATGTTTTTAGTAAGTATGAGTACAAATCACCGTACTCAACACTTCACATGAGGAAATACTATTTAATTACATGCAAAGATTTCCAAGGGATGTGGATATAGTTGTTTTATTAAAGTATTTATGGATGCAATTTTATTTGTAAAACATATTTAAACACAAAAAACAATAACTTATTAAGAAATTGAGGTTTTCAAAACTTGATTACCAGACTTCAACATTTCCAAATCTACTTATACTTTGTTTTTAAAGTCATCCATTAAACACAGCTTTATTTACTGCAAGCACTGTATATTTGAATACCATTTAATTTTGACTCTGTAGAGCTATCACCTACAAGATTCCTTAACCTTCATGACCGAGTTAAGAAAATAAGGCTTTTTACTGGTCAATCATTTATATAGCCTCTACCCAGTAGGTATTGTTTCCCAACAAACTCGGGTGGTCCACGGCCTCGCCCGATTCGAAGCGGATCTACTATAGTTCTACACAGTAAAAGACCAGGGTAATAGGGGGCTTGGGAAGCTGGGGCTTTGCTTCGGGTGTGATACTAGGGATGTGAGGAAGCTATGGGCAAAAGCAACCGGAAAGTAATAGACCAAAAGAGTATAATTGAATTCGAGACTTACTTTGGGGTTTCGAGTGGTCGCCCACGAAACTCTGGTCAAGGGTTCAATTGGGGTGTGGAGGTGGCTCACTAGGCACCAGTGCATCCAAATGGAGGGGCTCGGGGGGTTTAAATAGGATGAGGATGGCGGTTCGGCACAGGGGCAAGGCTAAGGTGACGGTGGCACGTGGCAGGGGTCGGGAAGGCACATGAGGGCATGGCGCGGCTGGCAGAGGGGAGGTATGGGCTGCCTCAAGCGTGGTATTGCGGCGGTCAAAAATGGTCAGGTCAGCTACGAGGGGGAGGTACAGTGAGAGGGCAGTGAGGTGGTGGGGAGTGAGGCGGCGACGGTGTTTTGTCCATGTACGGGCCGCTGTATTTATGAGGGGTATACGACGGCTTGTGTTGGTAGCAGTGAGCTCAGGGGCGCAAGATTTTTGCAACGCAGGGTTGTCAGCCGTGAGAGAGTAGAGGAGGCGGGAAAGCAGAGGCGGTGACGATCTTTGATGTTTGCTCTAATGGGCGGCCAGGGCAATTAAGAGGGGGTCAGGGCGAGGTGGTACGGTCTTTGACCAATTTGCAGTGGTGTGGCAGCGGCGGGAAGAGACAGGAAGGCACAGGAGCAGAAAGATTGGGACGGCGGCTAGGTCGGCAGCGATTTTTTGGGTGATGAACATTGCTTACGCGCCACACTATACACAGAGGGAAAAAGGGTAGATGCAAAGGCGGGACAGAGGGGTTTGAACGGTGGTGATTTGAGAGGAAAAGGAAGAAGAACCAAATAAAATCAAAACTCAAAAGCAATTTTAGGTCTTTTTTTTAATTTTGGTTTTGTTTCAAGGAATACTAGAGATTTAAGTGGCGGCATAATCATGCAAGAACATCACACAAAGTCACGAACAGTATGGTAGGAAGAGCGGTAGTTGCTTCAAATAAAATAACATAGAAAACCAAATGCATTAAACAACCGGATCAGTACAATGCAAATTACGGGCATCAGGCAACGGCTATGACTAGCACACTCCGGCTGGGTTTGCATTGGTGACTGTAGCAATACCCCTTACAAGGCAACGGTAGCATTGATGATTTATGGCATTTGGTTTATATTATAATACCAAGCTTTTAAACGGTGTATTTTTTAAAGTGGGGTCTATAGCTAGATTGTAGCACAAACTGTACTGAGTTCAGATATACTAGCTAAAATCATATACGACTATTTTTCTGTGCATATTGCCGGTTGCAAACAATCCAGAATTAAAAAAATTCCAGCCATAAGCCATAGTCTAAAAGAACCTCATCTTGTACTATTGGATAGATACACACTCAGTAAATACAGTAGGAAACACACTATAGTACTCCATTAGCAAGCAACGCAAACAACAGGCGTGCATGCGTCTCTTGCCTACATGAAAGCAGCGGTTGCCGCCGCAGCGCCGATCATGCGGAGGATCTAGAAGTAGAGCTGCGGGTTCTCCAGGAATGCCACGTGGGAGATGAGGAAGGTGTCGCTAGCGTCGGGGCCCTTTTATCGTGGCGTGGCGGCGGCCCAGGCGGCCGCCGTGGGTCAGAGGAAGTAGGCGCCCATGGCGCCTCCAAGAAACAACGCTGCCATCGCGCTTGGAATGCTTGCGTGAGACGAAGTGAGAGGAATGAAATGTATGATGTGCACGTGGTTTACTGTCTTATCCTTAGAACGAAATGGGAGCTAGAGAAGTGACGAAACCATTTTGAAAAGTCATATGTTTATATTGACTTTTGATTTCTCTAAACAAAAAATGATATGAATAGGCATACTATGTGCATGTGCAGATATGAGTTGCTAACTCGAGAAGCCACCATACAAAACTAAAGGCAAAGCCGTTTAGAACGTGTTGGTTTTTTAACGTAGTTTTTTCTTTGCATTATATATAGAGATATAATATTATTTTCTACTTTTATTTATTTAAATATCTTACAAAAACTAATAAATGTTATTGTGCTATTTCAGTAAAAAGCTACATAATTTTTTAACGTACCTAAAGTCGCAAAAACTATATTTGATTTATCAATTGTACTTCGGTCACTGCATGCGCACTAGGGCATCTCCATTCTCCACCATCCATACATCGTGTACTGGAATCCGGAAAGGGGCAAAGCTTGACTAGACCGAGCAAAAGGAGATTCCTTCAGCTCCTTCCAGGAAGGAACGAAATGTGATGCTTTAGCACTAGTGGCAGCGTATAATACCCTAAACAAAGCCGGGGGGGGGGGGGGGGGGGGGTTCCGGCGCTCGCACCCCCTCCACGTCGCCCCCCCACGCGCGGCCGGCCGACGGGTGTCCCCCGGTTTTTGGTACGGCCGGGGGAGGCAAATCCCTCCGGTTTTTCCGAAATTACGTAAAGGTCTTTTTTCCTCACGAAAAGGTCCCTGCGCCCAGTTTTTTCCGAAAAATTTTTTTGATGGCGCCCCGCGGGTTTCCAAAATTATGTATATGTCCTTATTTACTTACGTACAGGTCCTTGCAGGTCCTCGTTTTTTTGCAAAAAAACCTTTTGTTTTCCCGAAATTACGCACGGGTCCTGGATTTTTTTTTATGAAACTCCCTGCGAATCGCCGTCTCTTTTGCTTCGGTCCACACGGTGGCTGGCGTGGCGTGGCGCCACGCCTACGTGGCTAGTTATCACCAAAACGCTATCAGATCACCCATGACTTTTCCGGCGACATCTGTGTTTCAAAAAAATCTAGTAAGGGGTAAGACACGAACCATGAAGGGCGTGTTTGGAAAAGGGGTTTTTTAATCTAAAATCGGTGTAAAATTTTAGCCCCTAAATTTGTTCAGACCGAGCTGATAAAGATTGCTTGAATAGACTGGTAATACAAATTATTTATACCCGGATTGTACCAATTCAACTGGGAAAAAATCTGATGGAGAGGCCACAATTTCTTTCTGAGAAGTATTGGGTCCGTCGCCTCCTCACTCTGTCCCTCTCATCTCATAGTTCTTCTCACCCCCAATTCAGTCTCTCTCTCTCTCTCTCTCTCTCTCTCTCTCTCTCTCTGCCATGCCGGTGGCACTCGACCATCGATGCCACCTCGAACCGATGCTCGCTGCCTCCCCCTCACGGTCACAACCTCCACCGACGTTGCTTCCATACGCTACAACCCCGTGAGCCTCGCTCGGGCTACGCTTGTCGCTGCTAGGCCACATTGCCGGCCCTGTGCCTCCGTCGACCACGCCATGGCGAACCCCCAAGGTCTCACACCAGCCATACCTCTCTCTCATGACGAACAACGACCTGGAGGAACTCAAACCTCAAGGGGTGTATGGATCTAAGGCGTGTTTCTCTCCTTGCTTGGTTGATTTGTTCTGCTGCTCCAGCGTCTATCACTTGATTGTTGATCTGAGGAGCTCAAGGGGTGCGTGGATCAAGTGATCGGTTCTTGATTTCTCTGGATTGTTGTAACTAAACTAGCTGTTGATTTGTTCTGCTGGTCACTTCATTCTTGGATTGCTATTGAGCATTTTTTATGTTTTGATCTGAAATCTTGATGCATGATGCAATGGGCACACTAATTCTAATGCAATGGGCACACCGTTGCTGACGATGGCGCGGCCTCGCGTGTGACACCATCCTCATGCTAGCCTCTCTGGGTACCTCCATATGAGTTGATGCTAATAAAAGACGGGGTAAATCATCAATTATCGTTTTCTTATTTCATGAATGTAATATTTTAATTTTATATGTGCAACATTGATATTTTTATTTTTATTTTGTATATATGACTGAAAAATGTTGTATAGATGATAAAAAATATTATGGCCGATGTACAAATCTAGCGTCTGCATCATACGTACGTTCGGCCACTAGCAACTCAAAAAAAAAACATACAAATGTGTACCATGTACGTAGCACGAGATGAAGGCATGCATACACTATAATTATCCCAAACTTACGTACGCGTAAGCTGAGACCTGACCACGACTTTTCAGCCACCCACCAAACATTACTTACTTCCGACCGGACCGATGCAAATAAACCCGACCATGCATGCATGCACATATACACATCAAAGCATGCACGTACGTACAGATACAAATCCGACACACAAGCATACTCGTATGCATGTACAGGCGTACGTACGCGTATACGTACGTAAATACATGAGTTAGTACACGAGGGGCTTCCCGGCGCGGAGGTCGCGGAAGTAGCGACTGGGGTCGCCCTCGAACGCCCCCCGCGGCATGCGCGCGCCGCCGCGGCCGGGGGCGACCATCATGGCGCGGCGGCGACCGCCGCCAGCGCAGCAGCAGCAGCGGGCGAGGCAGAGCAGCGCGAGGGCAGCGAGCGCGGCCGGGATCACTACCGTGACGGCGACGTGTAGCCACCGCTGGAGCGTCTCCGAGCGGGTCTCCTGCGGGAAGAGCTCGTCGGCCTTCTTGGCGAGCGCGGAGAGGAGGCCAGCGAAGAAGGCCGCGAGCTCGGCGGCCTTCGCCTTGATGAGCTCCCACAGGTCCGAGAAGAAGCGCCCGGCGCCGTCGAGGTCGAAGCCGAGGCCGGCGCCGGCCACGGTCTGCGCCATGGCAGCGCCGCCCGGTACGAGCTTCCTCGCCGGTGTCTTGGGGAAAGCCATGGCTTCTCTATGTGAGTAGTGCCTGGTAGAACTAATCTTTTTATAGGTTATACTTGTGTGTTCGAGTACCAGTAATCATGTGTCGAGTACTCGTGTGTTGAGTATTGTGTAGTCATGTCGAGTACTCATGTGTTGAATACTGTGTGATCTGTGTGAACGGTACTACCAGAGATGTTGGTCGACAAGCCGTGGTCGGTGAAGCGGTCGATGAAGCCGTGGTCGAAGATGTGGTCGACAAGCCATGGTCGGTGAAGCGGTTAAAGGCACCGTGGTTGAAGGCACTGCGGTCGAAGTAGCCGAGATTGTGAGGCATGGTTAAGGTACCGTGCTCGACAAGAGATGATCGAAGGACTCGATACAGGATTCAAAGGAGAATCCAAAGAAGGTCAAGTCTATGTACGGTCGTAGCCTTGATTCGATAATAGTTAGTTTGCATGAACCGATCGATTGTATCCACTAAACTGTGTGAGATAGTTGGTGGAACGAATCGTTCGGGTAATGCGAGTCGTGGAAATTGTACCGGAAGAGTCGGACACTTTGTTAACCTGTGTACCTATAACATGTATCTATAAATACGATGAGAAAATGGAAAAGCGGTGGACAGATGTGTCTTGAGTTAAGTAGAAGTGTTCGTGTGTTTTCCATCACTGTGTACGTCTGGTTCCATACCTGGGCCAACAGTGCATTTGTGTAACGACCAACAAGTCACACTTGCAAGACTTCAATTATTGCTCCGCTTCAGACAACTTCAGTGTATAGTTTTTTTTAAAATTTTTCTTAAAAAAAGCTAAAAGCAAGTTCTTTTCGGTTAAAATTTTTGGTCTAGATCTGGCTTCACAAACTAGATGGACGACAGGGGTCAAGTGTGCGGTTTATATTACAGAGATGGAGAGCCGCTCCAAATGGCTGTAAGGCTTCAACTTTAGACTTTTAATTAAAATTATATTGCAGTGATTTTTAATTTTTTTAAAAAATAAAATTTTTTAAAAGAAATTAAGAAAAAAATAAAAAATAGCTATATCATCATAGACAATAAAAAATAAAAAGAAAAAAGAAAAACAAAAAATCCAAAAAACAAAATTAGAAGTTGATACGTTTTAAATAACTTTTGATTTAAATAAATTAAATATTACAAAAGCTAAAACCTAAAACCGTCCAGAGCCAAACCGAAAATAAATGTACTCGCGAGTCCGTAGTCCCTCTTTGATTAGTGATTGCTCTGGGTCCCAAAGGCCGTTTCGTCCGACATTTTTAGCTCAAAAGTTGGGCACTAGGGAAAAAGAAATGAGAATGCACTACCGGAGTAACAGTACTAATCAAAAGAAAGAAAGAAAGAATAGCTGTACGTAAAATTACTTTTTTTATGCCAAGCGCTCCACTTCTACAGTGTAAGATCCCTGGTTTATCCTACACCTAACTAGAGGTTGTTCGTATTATTTTTAAAAATATTTTTTTATAGTAAATAATTTTTATATAACTTGGTCTAACAGTTGATTGTAGTATATATTATAGTGATTTTATTTATATCAGCTAAAAACACACGTTAGTGTCTCTCTATAGATTATTACTATTTATAAACTAAAACTAAAACCTAAAGGTAAAAATTAATATAAACAGACCCTAAAATTTCATGTCAACCAATAATCTAATCTGCCTTGCAAACCCTGATCTACGTCTAGACCAGCGACGACCTTGACTATTGCAGCACCAAGTTTGTCAACAACCACGCCACGTACTATCTAAACATCAGCAGAGTGATACTTTTATTTTCTCTAGAATTTCTAGTTTATTTATCTTTTTTTTCTTACCGGTGGTAAAACAACTACAATAAGGCCCTGTTTGACACGGCTCCACTTCATAAGTGGAGTTGTTTTTTTTTGACTTCACAAATGGAGCTGGGTGAAGCTACTTTTTTCAGCTCCACCCAAGGAGCTACTTTTGTCTCAGCAGGTTTTAAGGGACTCTTTGGGTGGAGCTATTTTGTTGTACCCCGTTTGGCATAAAACGGTTCCAAACAGCTTCAGGAGCCGGTGGTGGAGCTGTGCCAAACGGGGCCTAAGTGTTTATTACATAATGGATTAGTGTACTGCTACTCCTACACCCGGCTACTGGTAAAACAACTGTCATAAGATTAGTGTACTGCTACGAGTGCCTACTGATTAGTAGCTGGATTATCAAAAGAAATGAGAAGGCCGTACGGGAGTAGAAGTACTAATCAAAAGGAAATAATAATAATAGCACCACTATTCTCAAAGCTTAGCACTAACAGGAATGAGGCTTACCTGTCCCCTCTTGATGTTTCCCTCCGTGCCCCCTCAATTAAATGTCTAAGAAACGGCTATGTGGTAAAAATAACAGCTCCATAATTTTAAAATATAATTAATTACTATTTTAAAATATATAAATAAAACTTATTAACAGTAATAAAAAATCAAAACAAGATCACAAGAGTGAGAAGAAAAATCATGTGAGCTGTTATTTTTACCACGTGGTTGTTTCTTAGTCGCGCGTTTGATTAAGGGGACACTGAGGGAACACCGAGAGGGAGACAGGAAAGCCTCATTCCACTAACAATACCTTACTGACGAAGCACGCAGGAATCATCGAGTCAGGATTGAAAATGCAAAAGAAAAGAAAAGAAAAGAAAAGGAGGTACGAAAGCATGAAGGATTCAAGGGTGAGTGGAAGGTGACGCAACGTATATGATGCGATATATGGTGGTGATCGGTTTGGCTGAAAAGCTCATGGCTTATGGCTGAAAACACTGTAGCTGGCTGAAAAAAACACTGTAGCTGACAGAGGCTTATTTAGCATAATTAAATTTAAAAATTTAAAAATAAAAAATATGCTAGCCCATTACATATAATACAAACAAATACGGGAAAAAAGAACCGGAAAAAAAGCTTAACAAAAAGCCAAAAGTTCAGAAAAAGATGAAACTTATGAATAGTGAAAAATAAGTCAGAAGCCAGAAGCCGAAGCCGAGTTGATCAGGGAGTCCCGTGGTTGATGTCGCGCGTTGTCACCTGATGGAAGGAGGGCATGCAAAGAACACAAAACACCATCGACGTCAATGATGTGTCTTAATTTCTTAGCACTAGCATTACTGTACATGCCATTTGAAGAGCCATGGAATGTATATGACTCTATTTGTATTGATTTATGTTTTTAGATTTTATTTAGAGAAATATGAAGTTAATATAAATATTTGATATCTTAAAGCGGCTTCTGTATTTTTTTACTCTTGTCTCACTTCAAGGATAAGGCCATATAAATATACGCCACTCCAGTCTCATATATGTTCTTTTTTTTCTGAAACCTATATGTTATGTCTAAAAAAATTACCTTTTTGTGTGAAGCACACCACTTCTACAGTGTAAGATCCCCTGGTTTGCCCTTCACCTAACTAAAATTTCAAGTAGTCAAGCACAAGCGCGATGCGAAGCAGCGAAAAACGAAGGACTGAGGCGTGCACAGCGTAGCTTCATTGAAGGATCGTGCATGTTTACTCCGTCATGGCCTCTTGTCCCCATGGACCATGCCGCCTTGGGCTGGCTATGGCCACGCAACATGTATCTTTGGATCGCGCTTCCTTACTTCTGAGCCGTCTGCGTGAGGCTCGGTGGCCCCGAATGTTGTGGAGGCTTGGGGTCTCTCTATTCAGACTAGGGGTGCAACACATGGTATACATGGGATGGTTCTATAAAAAAAATCATTTGAATCCGGTGTTGATCATGGCGTGGCTGTGGCGGCCACCGGTGCAGCAGCTGGCGAGGCAGAGCAGCGCGAGAGCACGACCGTGATGGCGCCAGCCACGGTCAGCGACATGGCGGCGCCGCCCGGGTCGGGAGGAGCTTCCTCGCCGGTGTCTCCAGGAAAGTCATGGCTTCTCTGTATGAGTAGCGCGTGTGTAACGACTGACAAGTCACACTCGCAAGACTTCAATGAACAGAAGCGCTACTCAGAAAGAAAAGTTGCGGAAAGAAAGATTCAGCTAAAAAGATCCACTGTCCATCGGCCAAAATACATCCTTAAACATGTATAAGCACCATGGTATGACTCATAAAGTAATTGGTTTTCTTTACAGAAAAGAAAAAGAAAAGGATCCGGTCTGCACTCTGCAGTTAGCGGTCGTACTGTTGTAAGCTTACCATGTAAGCTATCCATTTATGCGATTCATTTTTTGCCCAGGACAACTCGATAATTAAATTGTCGTTGCTCCAAAGTATGTGAAATCTTATTCCATCGAGCCTCCCATTTTTACGAATTTAATATTTATTTAAATTTTCGTTGCCCGAAAGTATGCTTTGATGCATGCATGTTAGCCTTAACCAATAGACCGGTACTGGAGTACAACGATATCGGAGGTACCCAAACTGAAACGTGAAGTTTCAAAGCTTCCACATGTCTCAAATCCGAAACTCATTGTTTCATCATATGTTTCAAATTAAAAGCTTGAAGTTTCAAAAAAGGAGCTTTCAACGAGTTCCAAAACTAAAACTTGAACTTTCAAAATCTCAAACCTCCAAATTTCAAAGAGTTTAACATACTTTAAATTTAAAGCGAGTTTGAAGAAAGTTTCAGTCAAATTTTTATAAAACAAGAGATATGTTCCGCTCAAGTTTTTAAAATGAAATCAAATAGCACCTTCCACAAAAAGCCATCGGGGAGGGGAGGCCAACACTCCTGGAGTCTCGCCAATGGCAACCGACGGCAGTCGAAGGCATCGTTGCGTTCTGCCGCTCTTGACACCAAATAACAGGAGAAGAGGCGATCAAAGGCAGCTGGGACAAAAAAAATGGGAGGGACAGGGGAGAAAGAAGCGATCAAGAACTGTGATGACTGGATCTTGTAATATATCATGCTCCCTCGTTCTTTTTTAATCTCGTTCTAGGATACATATTTGTGAACATTTATGAACTTTAACCGTTAATATATACAAAAGTATTTAGATTTGTTATGTGAAAATGGTACAACTAGATGTGTTACAAAAATACTCTCATATTATTGTGCTTTTCTAATAATTTCACTAACATATAATTAAAAAAATAATAGCCAAAAGTGTGTGCTGAAGACTGCATCCATGTTTCAAACAATAAGTAAAAAAAAAAGAAAATAGTAAGATTTGCAAATCAACACAAGCACGATAATATATACATATAGCAGCTGCTTTAGACAGAGCAACTTGAAACTATTTTGCTACCGCATCCATGCTACGTTGTGTAATGTTTACGTAATTTTTTTTTGCACCATTTTGCTATCTCTAAAAATTATTTAAACAATACATAATTAAATAGGTGATTAAGAACTAATGGTGGAGAGCTAATGGCCTGCCTGTCGGCCACTGTGCGACAGGCCTGGTAAAAAGATACACTGTCCATCGGCCAAAATACATCCTTAAGCACGTATAAGCACCATTGTAAGTAATTGGTTTCTCTTTTCAGAAAAGAAAAAGAAAAGGATCCGGTCAGCAGTTAGCGGTCGACGTCATACTGTTGTATGCTTACCATGTAAGTTATCCATTTATGCGATTCAATTTTTGCCCAGGACACTCGATAATTAAATTGTCGTTGCCCGAAAGTATGCGAAATGTTATTCCATCATTGAACCTCCCATATTTACGAATTTAATATTTATTTAAATTGTCGTTGCCCAAAAGTATGCTTTGATGCATGCATGTTAGCCTTAACCAATAGACCGGTACTGGAGTACAACGATATCGGAGGTACCCAAACTGAAACGTGAAGTTTCAAAGCTTCCACATGTCTCAAATCCGAAACTCATTGTTTCATCATATGTTTCAAATTAAAAGCTTGAAGTTTCAAAAAAGGAGCTTTCAACTAGTTCCAAAACTAAAATTTGAACTTTCAACATTTCAAATCTCAAGCTTCGATTGAAAATAAGTTTCAGAAGAGTTTTACCAGAGTTTCAAAATCTCAAACCTCCAAATTTCAAAGAGGTTCAACAAAACTTAAATTTAGAGCGAGTTTGAAGAAAGTTTCAGTCAAGTTGTATAAAACAAGAGATAAGTTCCGTTCAAGTTTTAAAAATGAAAACAAATAGCACCTTCCACAAAAAGCCATCAGGGAGGCCAACACTCCTGGAATCTCGCCAATGGCAGCCGACGGCAGTCGAAGGCACCGTTTCGTTCTGCTGCTCTTGACACCAAATAATAGAAGAGACGATCAAAGGCAGTTGGGACAAAAACGCGCCGGGAGGGGGGAAGAAGCGAGCGATCAGGAACTATATTTGTGAACTTTTATGAACTTTAACCGTTAATATATACGAAAGTATTTAGATTTGTTACGTAAAAATGGTCCAACTAGATTTGTTACAAAATACTTTCATATTATTGTGCTTTTCTAATAATTTTACAAACATATAATTTTAAAAAATAATAGCCAAAAGTGTGTATTGAAGACCGCATCCATGTTTCAAACAATAAGTAAAAAAGAAAATAGTAAAATTTGCAAATCAACGCAAGCACGATAATATATACATATAACAACTGCTTTAGACAGAGCAACTTGAAACTCTTACGCACTCGATATTTAGGGATAACACTAACTTGGGCCTTTTATTGCACCATGCATATAGATCTCGGCCTCCCACACGTGCCCAAGTACAGAAGATGGGCCGATAAACCACTAGTGCTCCGTTGTCAAGCAACGAACGGCAGACGCACGTCCGTTGCCTCCCTACAGAGCCGCGAAAGCGGCGGCCGCCGCTGCAGCGCCGGCCTTGTGTAGGATCTGAAAGTAGAGCTGTGGGTTCGCCAGGAATGCCGCGCGGGAGATGAGGAAGCCGGCCGCGCCGGGCGCCTTCATCGTGGCGGCGGCGGCGGCCGGGGCTGCCGCCGCCGGCCAGAGGAAGTAGGCGCCCACGATGCCCCCGACGACCAGCGTCGCGGCTCCCACGGCGCCACCACTTGTGTTCACTTCGGTTAGCTTGCGGAGATCGGCTTGCTTGGCTAACGAGACGGTGGAAACCATGGCGGCTTTCGCCTGTTCCTTGGCTAGGCCGAGCCCCGAAACGATGCAGTCACGCAAGTTCATTTTCGGTGAAAATGTTTGGCCAAGGTCTGGCTTTGCTAACGAGATGGGACGACGGGGTTCAAGTGTGCGGTTTATATTACAGAGATGGAGGTGATGGTTGGGAAAGAATACATTTCGCTCGCGAGCCCGTAGTCGCTCTTGGTCCCAAAGGCAATAATTCGTTGAACATTTACCTCAAAAGTTGGGCACTAGGGGAAAAGAAATGAGAAGACAGTACCAGAATAGCAGTACTAATCAAAAG
Organism: Dendrocalamus latiflorus; assembly: GCA_017311315.1. Taxonomy (NCBI): domain Eukaryota; kingdom Viridiplantae; phylum Streptophyta; class Magnoliopsida; order Poales; family Poaceae; genus Dendrocalamus; species Dendrocalamus latiflorus. Next base: position 24,318,526 of record CM029671.1, on the reverse strand, counting down.
AAAAAAAAATAGCAGTACGTAAAGTTACTTTTTTTTGTGCCGAGCGCTCCACTTCTACAGTGTAAGATCTCCTGGTTGGCCTTTCACCGAACTAAAATTTCATATCAACCACTAATCTAATCTTCCTTGCAAACCCTGGTCTACATCTAGACCAACGACGACCTTAGACTATTGACAGCACTATGGCGCCATTGTTAGACTGAAATAAATTGGTTTATGGCTGAAATTATACTGTAACTGATGATAGCTTTTTTGATATAACTAAATTTAAAAATAGAAAAAACATGCTAGCTCATCATGAATAATACAAACGAATATCTGGCAAAGAAAAAACTAAAAAATTAAAAAAGATAAAACTTAGAAACAGTAAAAAATAAATAAAAAGATAAAAACTTAAATTAAAATAAGCAGGACCTAAGAATGTCACTACGTGGAAAAGACGCAAGGGACATCAGCATCATTCTTGACTGGACCCTACCTTCGGCGCAAGCACAGCCGCCCCGAAGCAACCTCCCCATTTCCCATGCCCTAACAGCTCCTTAGGGCTTGTTTGGGAGAGCTCCACCACTGAAAACGTGGATCTGGAGAAGCAGCTTCACCATGGAGCAACTCCACCGTGGTTCTGGGATCCCACCGTGGATCTGGGATTACACCATGGAGTGTTTGACTTGTACAGCAGCTCCAGATCCACGAAATTGATGTTTTGGTGGGAATGACCACTTTTGGTGGGATGATGTGTGTAACCAGTGGCATTGGTGGATAATTACCATCCAACTCCACGGTGGAGCACCCCTTGAGGAGCTCCATGAAATCCATGGATCTGGCCCTCAAATCCAGGATTTTGGTGGATCCAGATTTCGCGGAGCTAGAGCGTTTAGGTAAAATTTCGTGGAGTGAAGCTGATTTTCGTGGATCTGAAGCTGGTAGAGCTCTCCCAAACAGGCCCTAATTAAGGCCCGGTTAGGTTGTGATGTCCCTAACACGCATCATCAACAACCACGACACGTACTATCCAAACATCAGCACAGCGATACTTTTATTTTTTTAGAATATCTAGCTTATTTATCTTTTTTCTTACCGGCAGTAAAATAACTGCCATAAGTTTTTATTATATAATGGATTAGTGTACTGTTACTAGTACACCCGGCTACTAGTAAAACAACTGTCATAAGATTAGTGCACTGCTACGAGTGCCTACTGATTAGTAGCTGGATTGTAAAAGAAATGAGAAGGCCGTACCGGAGTAGCAATATTAATCAAAAGAAAAAAAACAATAGCAGTACTAACCTGTAACCTCGAAGCTTAGCACTAACAGTACCTTGACTGGCAATAGCACGCGGGAATCATCGCGTCAGGATGAAAATGGAAAAGAAAAGAAAAGCAGGTACGAAAGCATCAAGGATTCAAGGGTGAATGGAGACCTTTTGCCATATATGTGGTGATCGGTTCGGCTGAAAGCATCATGACTTATGGCTGAAAACACTGTAGCTGGATGAAAAAAACACTGTAGCTGACAGAGGCTTATTTACTATAATTAAATTTAAAAAAATTAAAAATAGAAAAAACATATTAGCCCATCACGTATAATGTAAACAAATACGAGGAAAAAAGAACCGGTAAAAAAACTCAAAAAAAGCCAAAAGTTCAGAAAAAAACGAAATTTATGAATAGTGCAAAAATAAGCTGAAGCCATATTAATCAGGGCGATAAGGCCTTTTACATAGGTATTTATAGAAATAGCTGTAGTATTGACAAAAGTAGCGCTGCTGCCATTCGGTCACCGAACAACAGGGCCCAATAGTCGACACGTGGCGTCTGCTATCCAGCCAGCAGACGGTAGGTGTTTGCCACCTAGCCAGCAAATGACAGGTGGCCTGCCGTCTGCCCACAAAATGGCAGGTGATTAAACTGGCTAATTAGCCGATTTAATTACCTGCCTAAATGTGTAATTTTACATTATAAGTTTTTGAATTTGTAAATATAGCAAATGAGCTTAAAAAATTACTATATTTTTGGTAGAACTTCGGGATGCATCGTGGTACGTTATGTAATTTTTTCACAATTTTTTGAGGCATTGCTACCTCTAAAAATTATTGAAACGTCACATAATTAACCAGACGATTAAACAGTTGTGTGCCGCTCCAAAATTTTTTAAAGGTATCAAATGATTGTGAAAAATTATGACATTTTTATGGAGTTTCGTTATGTGGTGTGCTACGTTGCGTAATGTTTACGTAATTTTTTTTGCACCACTTTGCTATCTTTAAAAATTATTTAAGCAACACATAATTAAATGGGTGATTAAGAACTAATGGCCGAGAGCTAATGGCCTACCTGCTGGCCACTGTGCGCCAGGTCCGGTGCCGTACAGTGGCCAGATGGTAGAGGAAAAGTGGAGGAGGGGGAGGACGGCGGAGATGGAGAAGATAGCCATGGTGACAACGGCAGCGATGCACACGATGAAGGAGTGAGGACAAGGGCCGTTGCGAGGAAGATTGGCCCTGATCAATATGGCTTCAGCTTCAGCTTATTTTTGCACTATTCATAAATTTCGTCTTTTTTCTGAACTTTTGGCTTTTTTTGAGTTTTTTTACCGATTCTTTTTTTCCTCGTATTTGTTTATATTATACGTGATGGGCTAATATGTTTTTTTCTATTTTTAATTTTTTTTAAATTTAATTATGGTAAATAAGCCTTTGTCTGCTACAGTGCTTTTTTCAGCCAGCTACAGTGTTTTCAGCCATAAGCCATGAGGCTTTCAGCCAAACCGATCACCACCAAAGAGGTGGAGCCGCTCCACCTTCGTGGAAAAGACGCAAGGGACAGAAAGCATCATTCACGACTGGACCCTCCCCTCGGCGCAAACACAGCTGCACCGAAGGAACCTCCCCTATTTCCCATGTCCTAACACCTCCTTAATTTTTTAAACATCAGCACAGCGATACTTTTATTTTTTTAAAAATATCTATCTTATTTATCTTTTTTCTTACCGGCAGTAAAATAACTGCCATAAGTTTTTATTATATAATGGATTAGTGTACTGCTACTAGTACACCCGGCTACTAGTAAAACAACTCTCATAAGATTAGTCACTGCTACGAGTGCCTCTACTGATTAGTAGCTGGATTGTAAAAGAAATGAGAAGGCCGTACCGGAGTAGCAATACTAATCAAAAGAAAAAAAGAATAGCAGTACTAATCTCGAAGCTTAGCACTAACAGTACCTTGACTGACAACAGCACGCAAGGAATCATCGCGTCAGGATTGAAAATGGGAAAGAAAAGAAAAGGAAAGGAAACGAAAGGAGGTACGAAAGCATCGAGGACTCAAGGGTGAATGGAAGGTGACGCAACGTACATGACGCGATATAGGATCCCGTGGTTGATGTCACGCGCGTTGTCACCTGGTGGAAGGAGGGCATGCAAAGGGCACAAAACACCATTGACGTCAATGCTGTGTCTTAATTTGTCTTAGCACTAGTATTGGGCTGTTTTTTTTTGGCTAGAGCTTATAGCTTTTGGCTATGGTTTGTGGCTTTCGGGTTATTTGTGCAAGCGATTACAGAGTAACAGAAATTCACGTGCGATTTTTGCTGATATAAATAAAGTCGGTACAGTATATACTACAATTAACTAGTAGACCTTATCTTGAAAAGATATTCCGTTTAAAAACTAGTTACTGTAGAACAGCTGAAAAGCAGCTTTTAGAAGCTGAAAAGAACATGGCCAATTATCTTGTTTGTATTGATTTTTGCTTCTAGATATTATTTAGAAAAGTTAGAAACCAATATAAATATCTGGTTTCTCCATTGCTCTTACTCTCGTCTCGCACCGATGATAAGTCAAATGATCATAGGCGCATCACGTATCCCAATTCTCTCGGTCCGTCTCATGTACGTATTTTTCACTCACTTTTTGCATTACTCGTATCCTCTTTCTAAAATCCACTTTTTCAACCGCTACTACTTATTTTCGGGAAAAAGTCATCACCCGCAGCAAAAAGCTATCAGCAGAAGCCAATACAAACACCCTCTATATACACTCGATACAAGTTTAGAGGCTACACACACACACACACAATGATCGTACCATGTAACGGCCGCTATCGTACGTCAAGCGGATTAATCTTGTTGTTACTGGATCATCTTTACATATTATTAAGTTCAAATTCAATATTTCGTCAAATGCAAGCACTTTGTTTTTAGCACATTATTTATTTTACTGTAAACTACCGTGCCAAATTTTATGTACTTCAAAGTATTACATACGAAAATTAATCTTAATTTGTTCCGTAAAAAATTCTATGTACTTGTAACTAATAATGTCAAAATAGTCCGCTTGCTTTAAAATTAATTTTAACACCCTACACATTGCGTTATATTTTTTTTCTAATCTAGTAATCGTAACAATTTTGTTTGCATGTAAATTAATTTAGCTATACATTAGGTTTCATGTGTGACCATCGTAAGCTCTTAAACCCATCTTCTGTTTTTGCAATGTCAACTGCATCGAAAACAAATATGTAGCTATCATTTATTGCCAATTAATATAATGTTTTTCGAACGTCAACTATATTTGTTCAGTTCAAATATTATGTGTTTTCATTCACCATGTAAACTCAGTTCTCTTTTTCACTCATTTCTATTTTTTTGGTGGCATCTCTACAATATTCTTACATACTGATATTTCAAAGTACATACACAGAAACAATATCATGCATGTAATTGTCGTGACTAATTACGAATTAACCACACTAACAGCACTAATTCTTCGAAGTGATGAACAAATAAACTATTGTTTATCTTATTACAATGCTACTTTTCTGTACTAAGAAGCTACCATTTAGCTTATTGCATGCTAATTATATTGCTAAAACTATAGTCACATGTGGAAGAAAATTAAATTTTCTTGAAGCTCACAAGCCGATCTATAACTTTTGCAATTGTGAAAACTTCAAATTCGAAATCATAACTACCAAAAATTCTGTGTTTGCATGCCTTTCCGCCCTCCCTTTTCTTCCTCTCTCGGTCTCTTGTGGATGCGGATAAACAAATGAAATGGGGGCTGTTCCCTAATGAAATCGGGAGATGAGGAAGGCGTTGTCGGCGCCGGGCGCCTTCATCGTGGCGGCGGCTTCAAATTTTTGCCTCCGTTTGCATCTGTGCTGTTATTCTAAAAACTCAATTTGAACCCTGAGTCATAATCTTATAATTTGATGAAAAAATAATCATCAAATTGAAAAATCCCTTTTCTTGAAAGAAATCCGAAGAATTGGGAGAAAATTAAAATAAAGAAGCAATACCCTAGGTCCATTTGCGACTCAACCCAATCCTTTCTTTCAGCCAGTGTTCCACTACTGTCGAGGTGATCAATAGGAGACGTGGACCAGGAGAAGTTGTGGTTTACCGCGGGTGCGGGCGTCAGATCGGCCTAGTGAGCGAGGCGTTGTCGTGGGCTTAGGCTCTGTCTTTTCAGTTTTTAGAAGCTGCTTTTTATCTTTTTTACAGTAACTAGCTTTTAAACAGAGTATTTTTTTCAAAATAATGTCTACTAGTTAATTATAATACATACTTTACTGACTTCATTTATATCGGCAAAAACCACACGTGAGTTTCTGTTACTCTATAATCTCTCATACAAACAGCCTAAAAGACACAAACCGCAGACAAAAAAATAGGCCCTCAGTGCACTGCATGCATCATAAATTTGGTCTTTCGAGTCGAGTAATGAAGCACAAGCGTGATGAACACGAAGGACTAAGATGTACACATCGTAGCTTCAGTGGAGGATCATGCATGTTTACTCCATCACGGCCTCTTGTCCCCATGGTCCATGCCGCCTTGGGCTGGTTGTAGCCACACCGCATATTTCTTTGGGTCGCGCTTGCTTACTGCTGGGCCATCCGTGAGAGGCTTGGTGGCCGACTGGGCCCTTGTGTGGAGGCTCGGTGTCACTCGATTTAAGATAGGTGTGTAACACGTGGTATATATATGAGATGGTCCTATGAAAAAAATCATTTGAATCCAGTGTCCTGTGCGTTCCCATGAACCTCTTTTAGCTGTGGCTTTGATCATGGCGTGGCTACGGCGGAGCAGCGTGAGGGCAACGACCGGGAGCACTAGCGTGACGGTGCCGGCCACAGTCAGCGCCATGGCCGCGCCGCCCGGTAGGAGCTTTCTCGCCGGTGTCTCCGGGAAAGCCAGGGCTTCTCTGTGTGAGTAGTGCGCGTGTGTAACGACTGACGAGTCACATTTGCAAGACTTCAATTATAGAAGCGCTATAGAAAGAAAAGTTGCGGAAAGAAAGAATCACTTGGAAAACAACCGTACACTCAGCTAAAAAGATCCACTGTCCATCGGCCAATATACATCCTTAAACATGTATACGCACCATTGTATGACTCATAAAGTAATTGGTTTCTCTTTTCAGAAAAGAAAAAGAAAAGGATCCGGTCTGCAGTTAGCGGTCGTACTGTTGTAAGCTTACCATGTAAGCTATCCATTTATGCGGTCGATAATTAAATTGTCGTTGCCCGAAAGCATGCGAAATGTTATTCCATCGTTGAGCCTCCCATTTTTACGAATTTAATATTTATTTAAATTGTCGTTTCCCGAAAGTATGCTTTGGTGCATGCATGTTAGCCTTAACCATTAGCCTTAACTTAAAAATCTATGCACTCGACATTTGGGGATAACACTAACTTGGGCCTTTATTGCACCATGCATAAGATCTCGGCCTCCCACACGCGCCTCAGTACAGAAGATGGGCCGATAAACCACTAGTGCTCCGTTGTCAAGCAACGAACGGCAGACGCACGTCCGTCGCCTCCCTATACGAAAGTGGCGGCTGCCACCACGGCGCCGGCTGTGCGGAGGATCTGAAAGTAGAGCTGCGGGTTCGCCAGGAACACCACACGGGAGATGAGGAAGCCGGGTGCGCCGGGCGCCTTCATCGTCGCGGCGGCGGCGGCGGGGGCTGCCGCCGTGGGCCAGAGGAAGTAGGTGCCTATGGCGCCCACGGTGACTACTGTTGCAGCTGCCACCACGTTGTAAACTTCTGCTACTTGAATCTGTGTCTTGCTTTCGGTTTTGTGAAGGCGAGTGAGATGGACGAGGTAGACGTAGCAGCGAGGAGGGTTAACTTATAGAGGTGGAGGTGCGTGACTGCATATTCGGGGAGACGAGTCGAGGAGTGCTCCGTCGGAAGGCCAAAAGCACCCGATGCCATATTCGTTGAGTACTATTGTTAGCTTACCTTGTACAACTCGATTAATTGGCACAATAGCACGGATTAGCTAGGTGTTTGTTATCCATAAGGATTGGCAAGGAACTGTCCAGTGCTCAAACTTGTAGACATAATACACCTTCTGATTTCTGAACATATGAATACAAATTACAACCAGACTGCACAACAGAGTATGCATGTGTGCATGTTACCACGTACTTTCTCCTTTTCAAAGTCAATAATACGCCTGCTTTGACCATTAAATTCTCTTCATATATTTGAGAAAAGTTGTGAAGGTGAAATATTTTTTGAATTATTTTTATGATAAATTCACTCATATCATTTTCATATATCTAAATCATATATTTTAAACAATATTGTTGATCAAAATTAACAAGGTTTAACTGCATGTATTCTAAGCGTCACTTTTTGGTGACTAGAGAGAGTATTAGTATATATGCTCCTGTAAATAGCTCGATTTTTAGGAGACAAAGTCAGATTTGACACTGTTGCGCATGGTATTTACAAAACTAGCCGTATACGTATTTGCAAAATGGCACTTCTGCCGTCCAGTGGGTGAGCGGCAGCGCCGGTGAATCGACACGTGGCGAGGCCACCGCGGCAGGCGCCTGCCGCCCCACTAGCAGACGATAGGCAGCCTGCTGTCTGCTGGCGGGGGGATGGCAGGTAGACCTGCCGTCCGGTGAGGGGGTGGTAAGTGATTAAGCCGGCTGATTAGCTGGCTTAATTACTTGCCCTAATTTTTTTGTATGTAGTGTTTATTTGAATTTTTAAATATATCAAATGAGCTCAAAAAATTATGAAAATTTATGTACAGCCTTCCGACACAGTGTACCTCATAGTGTAATTTTGGGTGATTTTATCCATTGTGAATGTTGTTCAAAAATTCATAAAATTTTGATATTTGTACGAGTTTTTACGTATAGCAAACGAGCTCTAAAAATTACAAAATTTTATATGAAATCTCCCGACATAGTTTCAAACAATAAGTAAGAAAGAAAATAGTAAGATTTGCAAATTAACACAAGCACGATAATATGTACATATAGCAGCTGTTTTAGACAGAGCAACTTGAAACTCTACGCACTCGATATTTGGGGATAACACTTACTTGGGCCTTTATTGCACCATGCATATAGATCTCGGCCTCCTACACGCGCCCAAGTACAGAAGATGGGCCGATAAACCACTAGTGCTCCGTTGTCAAGCTACGAACGACAGACGCGCATCCGTCGCCTCCCTACGGAGCCGCAAAAGCGGCGGCTGCCGCCGCAGCACCGTCCGTGTGGAGAATCTGGAAGTAGAACGTCGGGTTCGCTAGGAACGCCGCGCGCGAGAGATGTGGAAGCCGGCGGCGCCGGGCGCCTTCATCGTGACGGCGGCCGGCGCCGCCTTCATCGTGGCGGCGGCGGCGGCGGCAGCGGCCGACGCCGTCTTCATTGTGACGGCGGCGGCGACGGCCGCCGGAGCCCAAAGGAAGTAGGTGCCTATGGCGCCCACGGTGACTACGGCGCCCACGGTGACTACCGTTGCAGCTGCGACTACTTTGTAAACCATCTCCGCTTCTGCTACTTGAATATGTGTTGCTTTGATGCTTTCGGTTTTGTGAAGGCGAGTGAGATCGACGAGGCAGACGTAGCAGCGAGGATAGAGGTGGAGGTGCGTGACTGCATGTTCGGGGAGACGAGTCGGGAGTGCTCCGTCGGAAGGCCAAAAGCAGCCGATGCATATTCGTAAAGTAATTGTATGACTCATAAAGCACCATTGTATGACTCATAAATTAATTGGTTTCTCTTTTCAGAAAAGAAAAAGAAAATTGGATCCGGTCTGCAGTTAGCGGTCGTACTGTTGTAAGCTTAGCATGTAAGTTATCCATTTATGCGATTCATTTTTTGCCCAGGACAACTCGATAATTAAATTGTCGTTGCCCGAAAGTATGCGAAATGTTATTCCATCATCGAGCCTCCCATTTTTACGAATTTAATATTTATTTATTTTTCTAATTTATAATTTCGGATTAATACTTGTATGATAAACTGAAAAAGCAAGGAATTATATTTTTTCCATGACATGCATAGAACTGCTCTCCATTTCTCCAACTTAGCAGTCCAAAGTCTAAACCATGATTCAGGACATGTGACTGGAAGTCTACTTCAGTTCAAAGGCAGAGGTGCACCCACACTGCCATTGCCCACTGCAATCCATCCATGCTTTGGTGCATGCATGACGGCAGTCGAAGGCACCGTTGCGTCCTGCCGCTCTTGACACCAAATAACAGGAGAAGAGATGATCAAAGGCAGCTGGGACAAAAAAATGGGAGGGAGGGGGGAGAAAGAAGCGATCAGGAATTGAGATGACTAGATGACTGGATCTTGTAATATATCATGCTCCCTCGTTCTTTTCTAATCTCGTTCTAGGATACATATTTGTGAACTTTTATGAACTTTAACCGCTAATATATATACGAAAATATTTAGATTTGTTACGTGAAATGGTACAACTAGATTTGTTACAAAAAAAATACTTTCATATTATTGTGCTTTTCTAACAATTTTATTAACATATAATTAAAAATAATAATAGCCAAAAGTGTGTATTGAAGAATGAAGACCGTATCCATGTTTCAAACAATAAGTAAAAATGAAAATAGTAAGATTTGCAAATCAACACAGGCACGATAATATGTACATATAGCAGCTGTTTTAGACAGAGCAACTTGAAACTCTACGCACTCGATATTTGGGGATAACACTAACTTGGACCTTTATTGCACCACGCAAAGATCTCGGCCTCCCACACGCGCCCAAGTACAGATAATGGGCCGATAAACCACTAGTGCTGTGTTCCGTTGTCAAGCAACGAAGGGCTTGTTTGGTTGCCTGCATGAGCTGATGCAGGCTGCATGAGCGTGGCCAGGCTGAAGAGGGAAGCTCCTCAGCCACGTTCCTCCTCAATCTGGCTCCAATTGTTTTTTTGCATCCGCTCGTGCAGGCTCTCTCCTCTCAGCAGCCAACCAAACACCATCTCCCTGTATACGTTATTGCGAGCCATCCACATGCAGGCAACCAAACAGACCCTAAGTGAAAAAATAGAAACTTAAACTAAATTAAGCGGAACCTAAGAATGCCACTAAGTAGAAAAGACGCAAGGGACAGCAGCATCATTCACGACTGGACCCTACCCACGGCGCAAGCACAGCCGCCCCGAAGCAACCTCCCCATTTCCCATGTCCTAACAAAAAGGCCCGGTTCGGCTGTGATGTCCCCAACACGCATCATCAACAACCACGACACATACTATCTAAACATCAGCACAGTGATACTTTTGTTTTTTTAAAAAATATGTAGCTTATTTATCTTTTTTTTCTTACCGGTAGTAAAATAACTGCCATAAGTTTTTATTATATAATGGATTAGTGTACTGCTACTAGTACACCCGGCTACTAGTAAAACAACTGTCATAAGATTAGTGCACTGCTACGAGTGCCTACTGATTAGTAGCTGGATTGTCAAAAGAAATGAGAAGGCCGTACCGGAGTAGCAGTACTAATCAAAAGAAAAAAGAATAGCAGTACTAATCTCGAAGCTTAGCACTAACAGTACCTTGACTGACAATACCACGCGGGAATCATCGCGTCAGGTAGAGGTGGGACTTAGCCGGGCTTCTTTGGTTATGAATATTCTGATTTTGATTATGAAACCTGATGAATCTATTGATAATCTCTTTGCTTGTTTTGAAAAAAAAATATTATGTAATTTGCGTGATGTTAATGTTATTCCTACTTATGAAGATAATACAACTAAAATTTTGAGATCTTTAAGTTCTGAGTGGTTGATGATTGTCACAACTATTAATCAAACTGTTGATCTAAATACTTTAACCATGGATAATCTGTATTTTAGATTGAAAATCTATAAGATGGAAGTTTTGCCATCCAAGATTGATAAATCTTCACCTTTAGCACTTGTAACTAACCCCGTGCAGGCTACTTCGTCAAATGCCTTGTTTTGTGTTTCTTTGTATGCCTTGTCTTCTTTTTCAGAAGAACAGTTCGAGCAGCTCCCTAAAGAGGACTTGGTGTTGATCTCCTCACAAGCATACAAGGCACTCAACAATGTGAGGATGAGGAAGCGAGGTGGCGTGTTAGGTCCGATCAGATGCTATGAGTGTGGCGAGTCAGGCCACATTAAGATGGACTACCCCAAACTGAGGAGCAAGGAGGTTAAGAATGACAAGACTCCGACTCGTCGCACTCAATTCAAGATTGATTCAAGCAAAAAGCACAATTATCGCAAGCTTCTAACTGCTGTTCTGCATCCTCCAATGTGCTCTCTGCAACCCTAGGAACTTTCGCTACTGAACTTGGTCGTAGTGATCGATCAGGTCTGGGTAGTTTAGCAACTAAACCTGGTCATAAAGGTCAGTCGGCGGTCAAACCAGTTTGTACTGTGGTCGAGCGCTCTGTGGTCGGACGTCCCACGATCAAACCGGCCGGCCGTGTTGTTGGGCACTCCGTGGTCGGACATCCCACGATCAAACCAGGGCTTCGACCAGTCGCTCTTCGTGGTTGGACAAGCATGGTCGAATAGAGTTGTTGGTCAGTAGGTCACTATGGTCATAACAGAGTGATCAGACCAGACTTTATATCAACGTCTTCTCATGGTCGTTACGGCACGATCGAACCAGAGTTACGACCGCTGTACATGGTTGTTACAACGTGGTCGGACTAGAGTTTCGACTGGCTGTACATGGTCGTTACAACGTGGTCGGACCAGGGATTTGACTAGCTGTCTAGAGGCGCTTGGTTGGGTTTCAACCAGCTACACAGAGGCTTTATGATCAGAATTTGACAAAGGCAAAATCTTCACTTAAATTTTTATCATCGCCTGCTGCTGCCCCTTTTCATCGAGTATCATAGTATTGGATTCCTAAAGCTTACTTGACTAACTCCAGTACTATGAGACCAACATCTACAGTGATTTAAGACCAGGGAACAAGGGGTGGAGAACAGGCACTTGATTTAGTTCCAGTCTTTTGCTTCATTACTTGATTGAAATATTGGATGGTTCTTCACCTTTTCTGGAAGTTTCCATGAGACTTCACTTTCAGGTTAGACCATGTGGAAAGGTAATACTATTTTACAAGTGGTCTCTAAACTCCTTTCTCGTTTTTCTCAATTTCTCTCAAAGCTTCCTGCTTCTTTTCAACTTGATCTTTTTCTAAGTGAGATGGGATTGTTCTAAGGGGGAGTTTGTCATCTTAAAGTGATGTCAGGAGCTTTGGTCATTATACCTGTCATATAATTCAGTCATTGAAATCAAATGAGTAGTAGAGCTTACTTTATCATGTTTACTCGTATGTTGTGTAGCTTAGACCACAACTAGTTTTCATTAATCTGCTACTTGAATTAAAACATGACTTGGCATAAGTCTTTGACCAGAGTGATTATTGATAGTACTTTGTGATGTTCAGCTAAAAGGATTATCTTGATTATGAATTTTATTTTTAAATCTTGGCCTTGGGACTTGTATGTTTCATATCACAATCTTTCTATGCTCACTCAAGTTGGCATGTTATTCATATAAAAAGGAGAAATTATACAATTGGTATCATACAAGTGGTATCAAGTGAGAATTGAGAAAAAGAAGATTGAAAAGATGTATGCTTCAAGCATGCCATGGTTAAACAAAAGAAAAAGTACAAAAAGTGCTCTAATGAAAAGAAGTATGCTTCAAGTATGCAACCATTCAAATGATAACATTATGAAAAGAAGTATGCTACAAGCATGCCACATGCCTAAAAATCTAGTGTGAAGCAATAGATTGTTTATGAGACTGCTAGCCCGTCTAGATTTAGTCATTGATGAGATGCCTCTCATTGATCTAAATTGTCTAATTGTGCTAAAAGACCAGTTTTTGATCTAGCTATATGATATATGATTTAGAAAGTTCTACTCATACTGATAGTTTGATCAAAATATTAATATAAATTGACTTGTAAAGGCAACCGAGGAGACATCATGATCGAGCAGGGAGACTCTCGTTCTGGTGCTGCTCAGGGCCGTGCCGTGAAATTTGGAGGCCCTGTACAAAGGTCTAAGTGAGGCCTAAACCAAAGTACCAAATATAGCCAAAATAATGTATGTATTGCAGAGCAAATGCGATATATCAAGAATAGTACCTTTTGAACTCTTAGTTTGCATAATCTTTACTTGAATACGAACAGTTCTAGACTTTCATACGAAGGATTTAATTAGTACAATACAATTAGAATTGAAAAAAAACGAATACCTGCACTGGAGTACTGGAACTGGACGACGACGAATCACGAATGGATAATGGATTGGACGAGCCGGCCGGCCGGCGCTCGGTGGAGACGAGACAAAGTGACGAACACGAACTGACGAAGTCACGAAGACACGAATACAAGAGAATACAAAACGCCATGGGCCGATGGGGGCCTCGGGGCTCGGAGCCGAGAATACGAAGCGCCACCGCCACGCACGTGAAGTCGTCGCGCGGATACCATGAGTCATGAGAGCGGAAATAACTCACGCAATAATTCTTCTCTTCCATTGGCCATACAGGCAAATATAGAGTAATGTTACAACTGGAAGGAAACAGAATAAGAGATTGAGACTTTGAGAGAGAATCCTATTCGAAATTTCGAATCCTAGTTCTGGTTGTTGCCGTATGAAGGAAGACGTGAATCCGTTGTTGGAGTCTGTTGCCATGCATATCCCACGGACGACGTCGTATACAGCTACAGTGCCATGCATATGTACGTATACATGTGCAGTCCTATGCACGTATACGTCTAACAGCGCGCGCGGACTCGAGCTAGGCTCTGGCGCTCCGGCCTCACACGAATACATGGGCCTTCTCCTGCTAGGCTGATTTTTTGAGGCCCTGAAAATTTGGGGGCCCTGTACGGTCGCACGGGCTGCACGCCCATGGGCCCGGCCCTGGTGCTGCTTTTGCTGGGGAATTGTATGCGTTTTTCGGTTTAGCTCCTCTTAAATGTTTCTGTTCCTAGTTGATGCCCTGTAACTGGCGATCCCAACATCGTGTGGCTTGAAGTCAGTTTACTGGTTGTAAAAGGCTCTGTTACATGTTTTCAATATGAGCAGGGTAGATCCTTTATCAAAAGAAGCGGGAGAAGAGGTGGAGGAGCTGATCCCTCGCCATCATGCTCTCGCCTCCGGCGATCGCCGGAGTGCCCCCGCCGGCCACCGACGCCATGGCATCGTGTGGGCCGGGCCTCACAGAGCCCATTCAGTTTTGCCAATCGGGGCCTAATTTGGATGTCATCCTGGGCCTTTTGAGACTCGAGAGATGCAAAAGTTCCGTGGAATAAAATTAGAAAGTGACACGAGTTCATAAAAAAAATGAGTTCGCTGCATTAGTAGGACTAGGACTACCGGTGTACCAAATTGGCCCTAAAAATAATAGATTATACATAGGAAAAGACTAGCGGCTGGTTTGGAGCGCAATAATTTCATGTGTTTTTTGCACAAAACTGGAATGAGGACAATCCCATATAATTCATATCGGATTCATGGATCCCAAACAAAATCTAAGGGCAAGTTTAGGGCCTGTTTGGATGGACTAGGACTAGTTGTTAGCTAGGACTAGTTGTTAGCTGACTAGTAGTTAGCTGGCTAATGGATCCAAGAACTAATAAGTGCTACTATCTCAGTGCAAAGTCTGTTATACCCTTATGCATGGTGGTCTGGGAGGGTTGGCGTGGGTATCAACGTCTTTTTTCCATCCGGCTGGTCCTTTAGCCCTCATTAGCTGGGTTTGATGGACTAGTTGGCTAACAACTAGTTAGGGCTTTGGCTAAACTTTAGCCCACCCATTAGCCCTCCTGTTTGGATCCTCAAGGGCTAAAGTTTAGCAACTAGTTGTTAGCACAAGGGATCCAAACAGGGCCTTAGAAAGCATGAATTTCTCATCATTTTTGTAGGAAATGGAATGATTCCTCTGGGTTCTTCTCGATTTCCCTCCGTTGCCTAAGTGTTTATCCTACCAACCAATTAATATGGTGGGCGTCGGAGTGTCTCAATGGTCCACTACGTATGGACAGCCCATCATTCTGGCGATCCATATAGATGAGAGTTGCCACGCTAGCATGGATGGTGGCTTCAAAAGGCCAACTTTACTTAATTTGTGTTAGCCTGACTGCCCCGATTCCTTTCTGAGTGTACTGGAGAGAGTTGTCATAGCTTTGAGGGGTAAGTTCAGATCTCGTATGCTCATCCTAAAACTAATACTGAGCTTCCAAAAATATAGTTTAAATCTTCCATTTGCCAGATGGCCCAGATGCTAAAGCGGAACGAAGTGCCAGTCATGCCCATGAATTGGCCAAATGTTTAGTGCTGTGGTGGAAGGTCCCCGCACTACCTCAGGCTAACAACAACTTCAGTAAGACAAGGCATGCCAAAGTGTGCCATGACAACTTTGAACGGGGTCCGGGGACTAACCTCGACGAGGTGTAACACGTAGGGGGATCCACCTTGAACAAGGTCCGGGGACCAACTTCGGACAAGATCTGAGGACCAACCTCGGCAAGGTGAGACACGTCGGGATATTCATCTCGGACGAGGTCCGGAGACCAACCCTAGACCAAGTGCGAGGATCAACCTCGGTGAGCCGTGACACATCGGGGAATCCACCCCGGACCAACCCCGGACGAGATCCAGGGGGCCAATCTCGACGAGGCGTGACACATTGGGGGATCCACCTCGGATGAGGTCCAAGGACCAACCTTGGCAAGCCATGACATATCGGGGATCCACCCTAGACAAGGTTAGAGCCTTAGAGGTAGCCACACGCTAAGGTCCCATCGACACTCATGTAGAAGGAACACCACCGACGTTCCAAATCTCGAACGTGGTGGGACTTGCTTGATAGAATGGATGAAAGTACTCCTCGGCACGACCTAAGATCCAAGGGTAAAATTGTAGCTTCAGACATTTTTCCCTCCTCTTTATAAATAGGACTCTTTGTAAATAGGGTGGAGCAGGCCACTTGTAGCACTCACCACCCATATCCAATACATTCATACGGTCCCTAGTGTGTAACTCTCGTTGAGTCTCCCCCTTGTATCCTCGACGGTCGCCGACCCTGACCGGTGATGCCTAAAAGTTTACTATTCAATCTCATATCAACGACAGTTGACGCCATCCATGGTGAACTGAGCAAGAAGCCATACCACCTAAGAAGGCAAAGTCATGAAAGGTTGCCGATGTGGGAGGCACAAACCCTCCCCCGAGGCTGAAGTCAAGTCGGATCGCATCCCGCACCACTAAAGGCCCCGATTCTCCCCAAGACCCTTCTACCGAGGCACAAGTCACTAGGGAGACCATGGCCTCCAAGGACATCGGGCCTGTAGGGGCACGTGAGGAAGTCGAGAGGGAGTTGGAGGACCTCTAAAGACAATTGAGAGAATCACAAGCCGAAGCTCTATGCTCTGCGACCAAGGCTCTCCAAGCAAGGGAACTTTGAGCGCGGGTTGAAGAAAGATCCCCACCACCTTCGAAAACTAGGGAAGTCGAGGGATTGAGGAGTCAACTAGAGGAAGCATGAGTGATTGCATAAGCGTTGCTTCATCCTGAGATGTCTGAGGTTGAAACTCTCAAGGCTGAGTTGCTGAAGCCTTCGATCGGGCAGCTTTACCAACATTGACCAAAGTCCAAGGAGTTCTCGCCCTTAGGGCGCAACTAGACCAAGTCCAAAGGGACGCCCTCATCTTGACCAGGGTTGTGGGTGCAAACCTCAATGACTTAGGGGCCAGCCCGTCTCAGGCTGACAAAGGGCAAGAACGATGACCAAGCAAAAAGCCCATGAGCCCAGTCTCGATTCCATCCATGCCTTGTGGCCCTCCACCTCATGGTTGTTGTCGCTAGAGTTCACGGGCAAAGGCGATGAGCTTGCATTCTGAAGTGGAATGATGAGTCTATCTATGAGTTTCACAAAAGTAATGGTTGTTGCCTTGATTGGGGTGCCACCCACGATAGTTGGTAGCTTGCCTAACCCCCTAAGTAAAAACCCGCCTACGCACAATGGGAAATCACATTCACTGATTCGACCTAGCATGGTGTGGCTCAACCTCATTGACCTTTGCCTGGGTGAATCAAGCACCATGACATCTGTCTCGATATAGGACAACTTGGCCCTAATAGCTTTGCCTTGGTTGAACTTCGCTTCATCTCGATGGCATTTCCTCAACTAAGGGCTCCCCCAGCTCGATCCATTCACCTCGTTGAGCTCAACTCACCTCGATGGTTTCACCTCGGTGTGGTACAACTCAGTCTAGGTGGCTTTGCTTCAACCAAACTTTGCTTCCCCTCAATGGAATTTCCTTGACTAGGGGGCTCCCCCTAGCTCGATCGATTCACCTCAGTGAGCTCCAACGCACCTTGATGGCATTGCCTCAGTCGTACTTGGCTTTGCCCTGATGATGTCACCTCAACTAGGGGCTCCTCTTGTCTCGATGGATTCACCTTAGTGAGCTCCAATACATCTCAATAGCTTAGCCTTGGCATAGTTCATATTGGCCTCAACAGCTTTATCTTGGTTGAACTTCACCTCGATGATGTCTCCTCCACTAGGGCTTCCCCTAGCTTGGTGGATTCACCGAGACGAGCTCCAACATGCATTGATGGCTTGTTCTCGGTATGGTCCAACTCAACCTAGATGGTATTACCTCGGATGAACTTGGCTCCACCTCGACGATGTTTCCTTAAATTCGAGGCTCCCCCAACACGACTAATTCACCTCGCCGCATTGAGTTATTTGCTCCGGTGCATGCCTTCCCACCTTAAGGCCACACCTTAATGGGTTGCGCACTCCTCACTCCATAAGCTACGTCTTATGGGGTTGAGCGGCCACAACTTTGTCCCTGGGGCCAAGTGAACACGCACTCACCCTCCAGTGTTGAGTGAACAGATACTCACCCTTCAGGGCTGAGTGAATGGATACTCACCCTACGGGGCTAAGTGAACACGTGCTCACCCTCTAGGGCCGAGTGAATACTCACCCTCCGGGATCAAGTGAATGGATACTCACCCTTCGGGGTTGAGTGAACATGTACTCACACTTTGGGCCTAAGTGAATGCACAGTCACCCTCCAGGGTGGAGTGAACACATACTCACCATTCGGAGCATAATGGACTTACCTAATATGGACTTCTCCTTTCCTTCCAAGGTCGAGCAAGCACACACAAGAGCTATTGAGCCTCGTCTCGGGCGCTAAGTGTTTTTGATGGGAGACCGCAACATTCTAGCCTCTCCCTAACCGCCATGCGCTCTCAAGCCTTGTCTCAAGCACTAAGTTTTTTTGGTGGGAGACAACAAAGTTTTGACCTCTCCCTGACCATGAAACACTCTTGAGTCTTGCCTCGAGTGCTAAGTTTTTTCCAGTAGGAGACGGTAATGTTTTGGCCTCCCAACATGCAAAGCACTCTTAAGCCCTGTCTCATGTGCTAAGTATTTTCGATGGGAGACAATGATGTTCTGATCTCACCCTATCTGTGAAGCTCTCGCGAGCTTCGTCTCGAGTGCCAGGTTTTTCGGATGGGAGACGATGATGTTTTGGCCTCTCCACAACTACGAAGCACTCTCGAGTGCTGTGTTTTTCAATGGCACCATGCATAGTCATTCGGGCTCGATGTCAGCCACACGCTGCCATCTTGGCTCAGACCGACTCCACCACCTCCACTGCTATTTGGGCTCGACCAGACGAAGTCCGCCACACGTCAACTAATCGCTGACCACTATCACGAAAACCACGACTATCGAGTACTGAGTCCTTCCTACTACCGAGTACCGAGTTCTTTCAACTACCGAGTACCACGACCATCTGACCACCGAGTACTTCCGAGTACTAAATCCTTCGAGTACTATCCTCCGAGCACTGTTCACCGACCACCATGCACTAGCCAGTCATACCGCTGGCCTAACACGAGTACTCGAAGTACTCAAAGATAGCAAGAATTGAAGCACTCGCACCGACCAGGAAGTCTACGAGTACTGATCGTGAAGCCTATGGCAACCGATCGCATAGCCTTCGATTACTAATTGCGAGGTTCTACGACAACCGATCGAAAAGCCTAAGACAACGACAGCAAACTGCAAAGTCTACGAGTATCGAGTATCAACTAGAAAAATCTATGGCTATCGAGTATCGACCAGTAATGTTTATGACTATCGAGTACCAACTAGTAAAATCTACAACTATCGACCAGTTAACGTAGCTATGACCATAGACAAAGCAATATAACTACGACCATCAATAAAAATATTGTAACTACGACCATCGAAAGTATTGTAGCAATGACCGATTCATTGTAACTTGTCATCTTCGGCCAAGTATGGTCATTCTACCGTAGTCGATGTTCCGTAGTCGTAATGTCGTGATCAAAAAATGACAAGGTTGAAATACCATAGTCGGATTGCCGTTGTCGAAGCCGGACATGGACGAAATCAAACGTGATCGACATCTGTCGTGATCGAAACCGGACGTGGTCGAAGTCTGTCTTTTAGACCTATCGATCGGACCATCCATTATAAGACCGATCAGACTACCAAACGTGGTCATTCTTCCGTAGTCGTGGTGCTCGTAATGCCGTGATCGTAGTATACCGATTTCAATTCTGTAAAAGGTCACCAATCAAAACTTTTCTAAACATAAATTTCAATACAACCCAAAAATCAATTATTCATCATCAATAAATCCACGATCACCACATGATTACCACATACCATATCTCCGTTAATGCGTACACAGAACAGAGGAAACATACACAATGCTACGAAAGAAGACAACTAACGGTCCAACCACAAGACCGAGTTAATCGATCGGAGCAAAAAAGGGAACCGTGAACGCAGAAACAAGACGATATCTTGTAGTGCAGAAATGCTAAGACTTCATTCACCCTGTAAAAAGATTTGACAACAAAGACAACATGATCTTATTAGTGGCTACGCCGGTATCGATCGCTGGAGATGGATTGCACAGTGGTGGCTGCCTGCCTTGGTGGAAGTGTGTCGGCGCAGATATCGCCATCGACTGGAGTGACATGAGGGCATCGATCAGAAGCCTTCATGCGTTGTTATTGACACTGCGGAGCATCCATGGTGGCAGCTTGCCGCTGTTTACTTGTGCCGGGGACGGTTGAGGTTCTGCCTCCCCCCCTGCTCCTCTAGATTGATATGACCTGCAATTGTGAAGAGGAATGGTAGCATGACTAAAATAGACAGTGGCTTTCATGGAAGAGTAACGATGCTAGATCATTGCTAATGTAAGTGCATTGTCCAACCGCAGTATCATGACAAGTTTGGCTAGCAAGGTGAAACAAGCTTGCTCATGTAATTCGTACAGAAAGCCATTTACAGGAACGCATCACATCTAGCTAAGTTGCTTTCAGGCATGAATACATTATCTCAAGGGCCCCATTCAACAGACTAACAACGCTCGATTGGAATAATTCATCAAGTTTTTGAGTTAGCTAGGGTATAGTCAATATTTTTGCCAAGTCCTCAGAGAGCCTGTTCTACTTTATATTAGTGGCGCATGCAGTAGCAAAGTATAGTAGAAACAGTGGAAGCATAATACCCAATATTTAGAGTCGGCATGGAATCTGGAACCGTTACTGCTGTAGGTGAAGGTGAGCTTGTTGTTGCTCCATTTGGCTGCTCCCGGTGACGAGTATTTAATAAAGCATAACTTTTGTCTTTCTCTGTTTCCACGAGGTGCTTTGAAAAATACCAACAACAGAAGAGTTTAGCCTCCAGCGTACACCACACTTAGTCATCTTGCAGTAAACAAGAAAGGAAGTTTTACCTTTTGCATTTGGTCATTCTGATCTGTAAGTGACTTCTCCTGCAAAGTAGAAGACAGCTGATTGTAAGAACATGTTAGCATAAACCTATATCAACATTGTGCATTTCCTGACACAATGTTAGCACAGGTTGTTGCCGGACCAGGTACGGTAACTGCCAATAATCTTAACTGCTTTATTTTTCATTGTTTCATGGTAATGTGCTGTGTACCAGCTATTGAGACATTCCTTCGCATACGATGTGCGCCTGAACACAGTTTTACAGCCCTACTCTTGACTCCCCGTTCAATTTTGTCTCTCTTAACGCAATGGCTGGCGGTTCTCCTGCCATTCACTTAAAAACATGGTGCAGTTCCTGCAGTATATACCTGAGACTGATTGTGTCTCATTCACTAGGTTCAAATTGACCAGTAATTTGTTCTTTTCGTTTTGTAACTTAATTTTGTTTTAGAATATATTGTTGCCGCAGGGTAGCAGGTGTTGACATATTTGTAAATGTTTACAGCAGGGTAGCAGGTGTTGACATATTTGTAAATGTTGAAGAAATAGATGTTCAAATAAAATTTAAGCATAACAAAACATAACAGTGCTGCCAGCAGACCGTCCACGTTGAACTTCATTAAAAACACATTGGTCTCACTGCAAAATGCGCATGGTTTCTTCAAATTTTTTGGCAAGGGTGTATTTATGGTGGCTCAATTGCTTAGTGGTCCTTGTACACATGCAGCACGCAAACCGCAAGGGAATCTTAATGAGGGCATACCTTCTTCTGAAGCTCAGATATTGAATCAAGCAGAAGCTGATTCTGTAAAAAGGCAATGCTATTCTATAAGATTTGAATTAGAAATTGGTAAATGAAACAAACTAAGTCTGCACACCAACACAACTTGTTCACCTTTCTTGATCTTATGTGCTTCAAAGAACTGTCAAGTTGTTGTTCCAATTGTTGGAGTTCTTTTATTGTCAATGCGTCCAATTGTTCACCTAAGAGTTGCCTTGAGTTGAAATAGACCAAAACACCTGTTAGCAGTCATCATATATCCAGAATGAGGATGTCTTATCGAAGTACACAATACCTTTGACTCTTCCGAAGTGCTTCGAGTTTGGTCTTTAACCTTCCACATTCATCTCCCCGATTTGCCTAAGGATAAACGAATATCAAGTACAGATAATCAACAAGTTCAGCTGGAAGAAACTAATCTCTTAACTATCAAGGGTGTAGATAGTTTTCCAACAACTAAGAATGCTATTTACCTGGTCTCCAATATTTGGATCCAGTACAGCTCTTTCTTCAAATGAGTAACGTTGATAACGATCAAGAATCCCTTCCATATTACTGAAGAAATGACAAATAACAATGTCATGCATGCAGCCAAAAAAAAGGGATCTCATAGTGGAATATAACCAAACAAATACTCAGATATGATTTTTAATACTTTTGATATTATAGAATCCATGATGCACAAATTTGTACTAAAATCATGTCCTCTGACTGAAATTATTGAAAATGCCGAGGCTTAATTTTCTGCTTATTTAGAAAGTGCAATACACATTGGACTATTTTCTGCTGATAGCTTGGATAACATGCATAACCAAATGCAATACATGTGTTTTGGAGAAAACTGTCATGGTTAGATAAAGTTGTCGGGCAATTTGTAAGGCAAACACATGAACGTTTGCAGGTAATATCGTCATTGCATATTCGCATGCACTTGTACCTTACAGAGTTAAAGAGAACCAAGGAACTAAAGCAACCGAGGGTGCTACAGACGTGAATTCAGACATGGTGTTTTAGAATCGGACGACGTGTTACAAAGTAGTTTGCGATGTGCTCATAATTCTTATATGCAGAGTTACTTATACTCAGTTTGTGTTTTATATAAAAACTGTGCATTGCTCTGACCATAAATAGGGTGGCACTAATCTGTTCTTAGTCACACAATTAGCTAATGAACATCAACTTTTTGTAGGAAGCTCTACTATTTAAAAATACGAGTTGCTGGTCGTCATCCGTTCTCCCTTCACTCTGCAGTCATCCAATCTAACTATGAGATAGAATCTAAGCCATTCATCTCGCACCCATCCCACTCCTTGGAGTTAGTGCCTTCACCCCACCCAGTGCGCAGCCCCCTCATCTTTAACGCACAGTTACATGTGGGCCCCACGTCATCACCATCCCTCAGGATTCCCTCACCAACCAGCCAACTACCGCATGCAGCATGCTCACACCCTAATCCCAACCAACTCCCTTCCGCCGCTGCTCCTTCCCTCGCACTCGCAGCTGCGCCGCCTCAACCGCTACTCCCCTCACGCGTGCATCTGCATAGATGTCGCCGTCTCTCCCCTCGCATCGGCGCTGTCACCGCTGCCGTTGCTCCCCCCATGTTTGCATTTGCGCCGCCGCCACAGCTTCTCCCCTCACGCGTATCTGTTGCTGCCGCCGTCGTTTCCCTTGTGCTCGCATATGTGCCCTCTTCTTCCACTCGCATCTACGCCGCCGCCGCCGCTCCTCCCCACGCATCCCCTGCTCTGCCGCTCCTCCCATCACATCCGCGCCGAACCACGCTCCGCTTCACTTCCCTCTTCAGATCTATTTGCCATCACCGCCTCCTTAGAAATACAAGTTGGTGGTCATCGTCCATTCTCCCTTCTCTCCATAGTCGTTTGATCTAACCACGAAATAAAATCTGAGCCATCCATCTCGCGCCCCTCTCCTTGGAGTTTATTCCTTCACCCCACCCAGCGTGCAACCCCCTCCTCATCTTTTACGCGTGGTTAAGTGGGTCCCCACGTTGTCACCATCCCTTAGGATTCCCTCGCCAACCAGCCCACTACCACACGCCCACACCCTACTCCCAGCCAACTCTCTTCCGTCGCCGCTCCTTCCCTCGTGCTCGCATCTGCGCCACCTCAACCGCTACTCCCCTCACACGCACATCTATGTAGCCACCGCCGTCGTTCCCCTCGCATCTGCGCTTCTGCCGCTGTCGCTCCCCTCGTACTCGCATCTACACCGCCGCCACAGCTTCTCCCCTCGAGCGCATCTACACCATCGCCATCGTCGCTCCCCTTGTGCTCGCATCTACGCCCTCCCCTCGCACTCGCATCTACGCCGCCTTGCCGCTCCTCCCCTCACGCATCCCCTACTCGCCGCTCCTCCCATCACACCCACACCAAATCGTCCCTCCCCTCCACTCCCTCTTCAGATCTATTTGCCATCACCGCCTCCTTAGCCACAATGGCACGGGCTCCATTGGTGCTGCAATCTGGCCATCGAACCACCGTGGGCATTGAGCTCTGAACCCCTACCTCTTCCATTGCCAGCCAGATTTGGCGCCCCCGCATCTGGTTGCCTAGAACCATCCACCATCCGTCATCACCTAAGGCTCTCCTCTGTCATCGTCCCCATCCTCCGGCCGCCACCTGCAGATCCGTCCCAAGGGCCCGCAGCCTCCTCATATGTCATCACCTTCCCGTACCACCGGCCTCCCATCCCCAGCACCACCATCGCCGGTACGTCGCCCAACCCCCGTTCAGCTCGCCTCCTCGTGCTCCACATCTCCCTCATCCACGCACATGGAGCCCTACGCCGTCCTTTTCCCGTGATGAGGACATCCCTAAGGAGAAAACCAATTTGCATTCCTTTCATTGCACATGGATAAATCTGATTTGGATTTGACATTTCTATCTTGTTCCATAAGAAAACCAAGTAATATTTACAAATGATGGTAGCCGCCCTTGTTTAAATGTTGGTACTTACAAAGACAAAGAGTTATTAAAACGCTTACAAGATAATAGGGATACAAAACCCTAAAGCCAACATGGCATGCACTCAACTTATATTCATCAACATTACACCATTACAAGAGAGACATCCCCTCCTTATATAGAATTCCAAGTCGGTGCTACAGTAACTGACTGCTATAGTGCGGGGATTGCTACATTTCATCGGTTGTTGCAGTACCAGCATATACGAATATTACTTGGTTTTCTTGTGGAACAAGATAGAAATGTCAAATCCAAATTAGATTTGTCTGCGTGCAATGAAAGAAATGTAAGTTGGTTTTCTCCTTAGGAATGTCCTCATCATCCCATGTGCATATTCTTCTGTATCTACATGATCATAAATTCATCTTCCACTGCACCGCTGCTCTTCTCCTCGAACAGCTGCACCACCAGTGATGGTGCCAATTGCCACCGATTCTTCCTAGAACAGCTGCTGCTCCATCCACATTGATTCGTCTACCACTTCGTCTATTTTCTCGATGTCGTGGTTGGGATTCCAGCAACATCTCTGGAGGTGGCACAGTGAAGATCTATGGAGGCAGTGGCTCAAGGCCGGTGCAGGCGGTGCGTTGGTGACCGGAGTGGGTAGAGGCGCTGTGAGGATGGGGAGGCCGCACGCCTACCCTATTTCATTGTGCTCCTACATCTACATGTAGGTGAATCGATTTTTGATAGAGAAGGAATTAGATAAATATGTTGAGTCAGCGGGATTTGGTGATTTGGAACACGAGTGATGCTAACTTTTGCTTTTAGAGGAAACAAATCAAAAATTTATTTGAGCCTATCTTTTACATAGCTCGTCGTATAAGCTCTTGGTCCTTACTATGTTATCCTAAACATTGCTGTAAAAGAAGGAATATCACAAGACATTTACGATGATTCATTTCACTCCCATGTTGCTTTCCTGGTCCGTATTGTGGGTGCTAAATTTATTACTCTTGCATTGAAATCTCAAACTTTGAAGTTCAGAGAAGAAGTTCAAGTATGTTTGGAAATATTTCTTTGATGGGATGCATTTCAAAATATTATAGCTTTGATGGCAATCGGTTTTCTGCTGCATATGTTGTCTACCTTCAATGTTGAGTGCTGACTACTACAATGTGTATTATCAGGAGAAGGGTACAACAAGCAGCAAATACTTGTGAGGTGGTCAGTTATCAAGTCACCAGTCTACAAAGTTGATAACCAACTCAAGCACTCTCTTGTTCAGTGGCATGAATCAACTGGAGCCTGGAGGGACGACTAGGTTCAATGAACCTAATAGTGGCATTGCATGGTGTAGAATGACTTGGATCTGCACACTCCTTAAGAGAGGTGGCATGCCTATCAATATTATGATTTTTAATATTAACTGAAATGGTTGTCTTCATTTTTTTAGTGGACTAAATGCGATGACTTCGCTATTATGCTAGAGTGGCATCTCTGCTTTGGAGAAGCATGGTGCTATTATTGAAGTAGTGCTAGAATTCACATCAAGCAGAACAAGTTGCAGTGGGTGAGGAGTTTTGTGGAATGTAACAACTTTTTGTTGCGTCTGTAGTTTTGATTTGTTTGTGTGGAATTTGATTTGTGGAATACTCTTGTATTGTATAGAACATTATAGAAATAACTGCTTATTCTATGGAATATGGTCCTGCTGCCAAAAAGTAATACTATATGCCAGTGGATATATGTTTCGCCCTCTTTTGATTAGTTGATTTGCTTAATCGTTGTGTGAAAGAGTGCTATTTTGTGTAAGATTCGGTATCCCATTGCAACGCATGGGCACCTTACTAGTAAAACTGAAGGACCATATGAGAAAGCCCAAATTATATTGTGATGAACCATTGCAATCTGGAAGGTTGAAAATTTGAATTGCAATCTTTGTTGGAATTTTGAAATGGCTTCCAGACTCGATGGTCAAACTGGCAAAGGGGCGGTCAAACCAGCAAAGAGGGGGCAGTCAGGCCGGCCCCCACCCCCAGCGGTCCAACTGACGCTGATTTTCGATCAAACCGGGCACGGTTAGCAATCTGACCACTAAAGGCATGCGGTCAGACCAGCTTAGGTGTGTGTTCCTCTTGGCTAGTTTAGGTTTTGGGGATTTTGAGTATTGCGATGAGTTTTGAGTAACCTAGGTCAGTACAGCTAATATGGGTCAAGTTGTAAAGAATTTATGTCCGAAAATGATTTCTTTTGTCTTTGAATGTACATGGTCGCTTGAAGTTAAGCATAGTCAACGGTGAGGATCAGTTCTACGCTCATGGAGGAGCCGAGTTCTAGAATGATTAAGGATGCCGGGTGAGATAGCTAAGCTCAAGCATGGCAAAAAAAAGGCGAGAAATGTTGAAAGAAAGTTCAAGCAGCGGTTGCACCATGTGGCTTGGTCGGTAGAAGTGAGGCATGATCCGCTGAAACTGGAACAGAAGAGACTTGCCGACGTATGGCAAGCCAGTTGTGCACCCACACATGGCAAGTATGGCAATTGCTTGCAATAGAAGGAGAGCAAAACCACAGCGCTTGGGAGAGCAGTTTAGGTCAAAGAGAAGCTGAGAAGACTAAGATGGATCAAGGCTAAGGATTTAGTAGAGTCAAGCTTATGCACTTTGAAAAGTATGAATAAGTGTGGTGTCTTGAGTTAAAATTGGTGTGTGGGGGGTTATCAGGTTTTCCCCATATGTGTTAAGTGGATATTGTCCATTATGGTTAAATGGGCTAGCTAGTCCATCTACTTAACGATTTGGAATGGAGAATTATAGTTAACCATCCAACTATCCTCACATGAAGTTGAAATGTTCTAGGGTTAGGATTTAAGAGAAGTTAAGTGTTATGATATGCTCTCTTGTACTTTAGATGGAGTGGATGTAAAACCTTCATTCTCAAATAGCAATACATCAATTTTTGTTCATTTCCCATGTATTCATCATGTGTTAATTGATTTACTATTGATTTGGTTGGTTTTTGCTCTTCTCTCTCCCTTTCTTAATCTTATTGTATTAAGGACATGTAAGAGATGGAGATGATATCTGGAAATAAATCTCTATCCATCTAGCCACTTTATTGGTAAATTTATGAAGAAACCCGTTTTTGCTTGGATTTGACCCTCATTAGTGATTTCTTGATCTGAGTGTTTTTTCTTGAATTCTTTGGTGTTTTTACTTGCTGTGACATGTGAAAACACATCTAGAGTCATCTTGATCATCATCCGCCCACGAACAAGTCATATTCACCGTTTTTAGTTTTTGCCCTTTTATGCAACCTTCCTTCAAATTGAAAAGGTCACAACTTTAACAATGATTTTCTCGATCGTTGGTTAGAATAGGTTCATGACATCCTAGAGAAAATGCATGCCAAATTTCGTGTCATTCGAATCTACGGATCAAAAGTTTTATGATTTTTTTGTTTTGAAATAATGCTAAAATCGCTATTCCCATGATGAAAACACTATAGCGGTCTAATTAGCTACTGTTCATCCAGTCTAACTGCCAGGCACAGTGAAAGTTGTTTTGATTGATTTTCGCTTGGATTTTTTTGTGTGGTGTTTGGTTTCTGATCTTCATAGCTATTGGTGTGAGAATCGACGAATACTTGAGGAAAAACTCGAAGGCACCATTCACCCCCTCTATTGCCATACCAATCCTATAAAAACGTGATGTTTAAGCAATTACTTACTATAGTAGCTTAGTAAGTGCATGTGGCAATATTTGGATTTCTACAATCTAATAATGCAATTACTACAAAATTTGTCACAATACATGAGTTATGTTGCAACTGCATCATTAGATTAGAATGGCTTATCCATCATCAGACTAATTCTAATCAGTTTCTACAGACGGTATGCGTTATTGTGCAGTATATACATATATTATTAAAATGTGATTTTGGCACATTAAGATCTCAGTCATCTATATGTCTGTCCGTCCATCTATAAATCTAAATGAGTAAAGTCCATTACCGGTCCTTAAACTTTTTATGTTGTGTCATCCCGGTCCATAGACTTTTAAAGTATGCCATCCCGGTCCCTAAACTTTCAAAGTGTGCCATTACCACCTGTTACGGGTCCAGCTGTAATGGCACACTTTTGAAAGTCTATGGACCGGGATGACACAGCATAAAAAGTTTAAGGACTGGTAATGGCACATTTTGAAGTTTATGGACCGAGATGACATACTTTAAAAGTCTATGGACCGGGATGACACAGCATAAAAAGTTTAAGGACCGGTAATGGACTTTACTCAATCTAAATCATAAGCATTATATATTTATGCCTTAAAAATAGTACACTATACGCAATGTTCTTGACCTTCAGTAATATTAAATAATAATAATAATAATAATAATAATAATAATAATAATAATAATAATAATAATAATAATAATAATAATACATGTGGGGAATAAAATTATACATGTTGACTCGTCAACGATGAAAAATAGTTGTTTTCTCTTAACTATGACTCTACCTTTACAACCACACAATAATATGACAAAATACATCCTTCAGATCAGATCATCCACTTACAAATTTAATTATTAGATATTTCCAACAAAAAACACTGATATATACTGAAAAATCAATCATCAAATAACTAAAGACATTTTCCATTAACATCGAATAAATAAACATAGTCTTCCCTAAAATAAGATGGTTTTAGCTCAAACTTAATCATGCCATATCGTTATGTCAATTGGTCAGTTATACATACATTATGAATATAGCATGCTACAAGGTATCTCGGCATGCAATTATTCTCCTAGAATCTCCCTTTTATTTAACAATAAAATGTCATAATTTGCTAAAACAATCCAACATCACAATCAAAATTTTCAACCATGTAGAGTCTTGGTGTTCACTGAAGGAACTAAAAGCTTAAACTATATCAAACGGGGCAAGAGCCACACCCCGGGTAGGATAGGCTTTAGCCCGGGGTGTGGGGAAAAAATCTAGTGTATAGCCCGAATGAATTTAATTTAGCCTGAGTAACATTTTTTATGGTCCAGCCCAGATAACCTAGATTATTTCACCACTGAGTCCGGAACATAACCAAAATTTGGCTCCGCCAGATACAACATGGAACCATATGTCAGATAATCTGAGCACCATGCATACCTCTTAGAATTGATACGAAACAGTTTGGTATAGAACAGCATCCTACTATATGACACATAAATGCACAAAGGGAACCATGCATGTTGTGAGAAATGGTGCTTCTAAAATTCCGAAAATAATGAGACAAGTAATAACGGTTCTCCAGATCATAGAGACTTTGATAATAAATGGCTTCTACACAAAGCAAGGAGTTAGTTTCTATAGAATCTGAAACATTAACCATTAATTACATGACAAACCCAACTTCTTACTGCTTTGTTTAATTCGGGGATGACAGATATCATCTGAATTAAAATCACCGATATGCACGTACCGCTACATATTGAGAAGGAACAAGAAAACACAGAGGCAAAATAGCTAGCATTCCGCTATGGCCTATGCATTTACTAAGAAAAATGCCGGCTAACAATCACACGATACATGCTACATGCTACAGTTCTCCTATTTCGTACAGGAGCATAATCATATGATAAAACGACACTGATCAAGTACCGTCCACCGATCCATCTCAACTTCACAAATGATCTTACTTTTCGCCAGTACATAATAATTAGCCATGAATCACGACCTCTTGCTCCACTTCTAAGCTGAGACTTCACATACTAATTAACAAATCACCTTAAATGTTAAAACCTACTGTGCATGTACTAATCACCAGTACTACTTCTACTCGTACTCCAATACACACCAGCGTCATCGAGTTACATAATCCAGGAAATACCGAAATACTAATACTTGCAATCAAGTACGAGCCGAAATACTAATACTGGCAATCAAGTACGAGCAAATTCATCCCGAGCTACGCAGCAAGCGATTCCACGGTCGAAACAAGGCAAGCTCAGATCACCCATGCAAGCAGAAACCACGCGATATAGCACGAAATAATAACTGCACATGCATCCAGTAAAACATCTCCCGCAACTCAATTCCCCTCCCGAAGGATCGAACTTTCCGAACCAAAACCAGCCCAAATCAGTCATCCGGTTCCCCAAACCCAAAATAGAGCTCATAGGTAGCGGCGGGAAGGCGAAGGGGTCGGGAAGGAGGCTAGGTAGGTGGATTCAACGTGCGTACGTACCTTGCTTGGCTGGAGTACTCGTAGAGCTTGCCCTTGGTGGAGAAGACGATGAGCGCGACCTCGGCGTCGCAGAGCACGGAGATCTCGTGCGCCTTCTTGAGCAGCCCGTTCCGCCGCTTGGAGAAGGTCACCTGCCGGTTTATCTTGTTCTCGATCCGCCGCAGCTGCACCGGGCCGCGCCCCATCTCCGCCCTCCTCGTGGCACCCTCCGGGTCGCGTGCGTGCTCGCGGCGACGCCTCCCGGGCTAGCTGCAAATGGCTGTGGCGCCGGCGACGTGCGGAGGGAGGGATGTGGTGTGCTTTGGTGGAGCTCGGAGAAGAGGGGAGGCGAGGGGGCGGTTTTAGATGCGGGCGAGAGGCGGTGTGGCGAAACCGGGGTGGTTTTGCCCGCGCGCTGTCGTGTTTTGATTGGCCGGAGGGGGTCTCAGGGCGACGTCGAGGGCTCCGCGCCGTTGGATCGGGAGAGGGGTCGTTATCGCGACCCAGGTGGGTGTGGGCCCGCGGCACGAGCGCGCCCGCGCCCGTGTGCCCGTATTGGTCGCCGGCGAGGGTGGGGCCCAGCGGGGTGTGCCCGGGGTGGTGGTGATACGCGGTGCGAAAAGTTTTTTTCCCCTTAGCTTCCGGGGATCGTTGTGGTCCGAGGCTGTCGGGTACAGGGGAGCGAGACGGCGGCTGACACGTGGCATATCCGACGTGGACATCGGCTAAGAGCAAGGCTAATAATACAGCTTTCAGCTGGCTGTATGGACATTTACAGCCCACTTATCAATCTATTTATATAGTAGTTTACAGCCAGCTGAAGGCTGTATAACCCACCCCTTTTTCTCACAAAGTTTCTTGGTTCTTGTGCTTCAGCTGGCTGTAAACTTACAGCCCACCTCTCTTCTCTCTCCTCCTCTCTCTGCTCCACCTCAGCATACAGTCTACTAATAACCTCTTATTATACTTGCTCTAACGGGCTGTGGGCCTG
Organism: Dendrocalamus latiflorus; assembly: GCA_017311315.1. NCBI lineage: Eukaryota > Viridiplantae > Streptophyta > Magnoliopsida > Poales > Poaceae > Dendrocalamus > Dendrocalamus latiflorus. The sequence goes on along the minus strand of CM029671.1, from coordinate 24,286,514 downwards.
TGGCCATTGTTTTTAAGGTTGACAGCCCCTACGTCCGAAGGAGTATTTTTTTCCTGATGCTCTGCTCCTCCACGTGGTCTAATCATCATCACACAAACTTCATCCTACTTTTTGTTCCTGTGCATCCTCACAGAGGTAAGACAATTTCTCTTCAGCTCTTCTGTAGGTCCTAACCCTAACCACCGCTACTCATACTTCTCATCGGCGACTAGAAGCTTGCACCTGCGTCCTTTCCACCCTCTATCCACCGGTTAAATCTGCCACCACCTGCGCTCGACGAGATTATCCATCACAATTGGAGCCCGTGTGGAGGTCTCCCTAGCGAGGAGTGACTAGAGTTTGCCAAATTTGGGCGATGCCGGAGGAGGTGGGGCGAGCGACAGGGGAGTGAATGGCCAGCAGCAAGACGTCATCGTCAGCTGGAACGAGGCATCAGGTCAACTGCTGCCACCGTCACTTGCATGCCCTCTTCATCCAATAGGCTTTGTTGCACATATTTCTCCAAATTATTGTAACATTTTTCGTAATTATTGCGTGAAGTGTTTGATTTTTGTTGCAACATCTCTTTTCAAATTTTGTCGCAAGAGGTGTATTTGTTGCAGTGGGCATTTTATTTTGTTGCATGAAGTATTTTTATTTGTTACAATTTGTCTTTCTCAAATCTTTGTAGCAAGAGCCATTTGTTGTGGCTGGTTTACTTATTTGCGACTATTTTTTATTGCAAAAGGCTTGGTGGTTTATTATGTTGTTTTCTTTTTTTATGGCTTTGTTGCAAACCAAGCGAGATTTTGTTGCACGCTTAGACATGTGTTATTGTAATCGCTGCAATACTGTTGTGCCAATCTAAGGAGAGATCGAACAATTATGAGATGGGGTGTTAAGTGACATCAAACTACTATCCCAAGCATCCGATTGTAGCGCCTAGATCAGACGTCCAAGTGCTAGCCATCTAATTAAAATATCGCGCTATAGCGGTCAAGGTACCCTAAGCGCTATATATCTGTTGTTGTTGTTGTGGTTTGGTGCAATATCGCAAGTATATCGGACCGATACACGCGCTATCCGTTGCAAGCTATATCAGCACTACTACCCAAGAACGTTCAAACTACCACTGATATAAGGATACACCTCTTGGTTTGCTAAGTTACACTAATATCGGGCTTTCCTCTGAATGGGCTTCCATATCCCCCACCTAATCCAATTAACTAGCTTTCTATATTCCCACAATCCCCAATTTTGCTAGCTAATAATATTCCATCTTTTTCTTATCCATTGAAAATTTCTCTCTCATTAGAAGAGGAGGGAAGAGCACATACACACCTAAGGGCTCAAACAAGGTAAGCCTAATCATTGGTCCATTCCCTTTATGATTTACCAAACAAGGCAATCATGTGTTATCAAAGAATAATGAGAAGCCAAGCAACAAGCACAGGTTTTCCATGTGGACAAAAGAAGGAACAAAGCGGACATTGATTTTCCATTTTCTTCATTATAAGATGAAGATTAATCGACAAAACACCGCATGGCTTTTATGATTTTAATGTTATCTTTGATATAGACCTGTAGGATTTGATTTTTGGATATTTTATGTAAATTATGGTTGAAACTTATAGTTTAAAATTAAGTATCTTTATATTTAAGTGTTTTATAGCTTAGCATGTAGCGTCCAATGTATCTCTGGTATACGCTATCCACTATAAAAATAGTCCAGCACTATACTTCCGCTACCTGCTATTTAAAACCTTGGTTGTGGCAAATTAGGCCCACATGGTAGTAAGAGGGTGTTTGTATTGGTTTTTACTGATGGACTTTGGCTAAAAATGAATAGTAGTAGTTGAAAGAAATGTTATTAAGAAGAAGAGCGCAAGCGGTAGGCAAGTGAGGGAGAGATACGTGCGTGTGACGGGAGCGAGAGAAGTAGGGTGTGAATGCACCTGTGACCCTATGTCTTATCCTTGAAGTAAGATGATAGCGAGAGAAGTAGAGAAGCCGCTTCAAGAAGTCAGGTATTTATATTGGCTTTTAACTTTTGATGTTCATATTAACTTTTGATTTTTCTAATCAAAAACTAGAAATACAAATCAATATGAATAGGGCAAGGTCTCCTTGTAAGCTAGTCACTGAAGGAGAGTGTTTGGTGCAACCAGTGGCGGAGGACCCGATAGTGCAAGCTGTGGCATGGGCCAGACCTTGAGCGGCGACGGAACTGGGGGAGCAGCGGGCGCGGCGGCCGGCGGGCGGGCGGGACTCGGGAGGCGGGCGGGCGACGAGAGGCGGGCGATCCGTCCCACCTCATTTTTTTCCCATCCTCCGCCACTGGGTGCAACAATGGAGTGCGTGCGTGTTCGTGGCATCATTTGTAAAGGTCTAAAGGCTGCTGTCAATGTGCTTGGTTGCTGGTATGGAGTGGGATGGAATGGGATGGGGATGGGATGAGATGGTTCCACAAAAAAAGTGGAACCACATGGTCCAGCATCTAAGAAGAATATTCTCTAAATTTACAGGCTCATCCCACTTTGGACCATTCCATCCCACCCCATCCCTCAAACCAAACACATGGATGGGCTTGGTCAAAGGAACCATCTCATTCCATCCCACCTCATCCCAGCAACCAAACACACCCTAAATGACGGACGAGAAGATGTGCTGGTTGCATAAAGCAGTGTGTGACCAATTTGATAAAGAAGCATACGACATAAACGCCTATGCATAGCAAATAAGGCAGCCAGCCAGCCATGTGAGTCATAAAGGAGTTCCCGAGGATTTGCCCTATGCAAAGCCTCTATCTTCTAAGGCTCCATTTGGAAAGTATAAATGTTACAAGAAATATGTAAGATTTTTTGCAAAAACAATCTAATTTCCATATGAATTAAGAAAATCTTTCGTATTTCGAAACTTGGTCTACCAAGGTGCCATTTATTTGGACTGAAAAAAGTAGATTGTGGCTAAAATTGCACTATAACTGACTGAAATTGCACTATAACTAACGGTGATTTATTTGACATAATTAAATTTAGAAAAATTAAAAATAGAAAAAATATGTTAGCTCATCATAGATAATGCAAACTAATATAAAAAACCAGCAAAAAATTTAAAAAACTAAAAAAAGATAAAATTTAGAAATAAAAAAATAACCAGAGGTTAGAAATTTAAGACGAAATAGAAAAGATAAAATGCATGAGGTCATTGTGGCATATAAATCACGATCCTTCTCGAACGGTCCACCTCTAATTGCGTGCACTATACTCTATTACATGGATAAACGTTACGGCCTGTGGGGTCAAACGAGCCTACAGTTTTTTTTTGGAAATGACCCTATATTATTAATATTTACAGTAAATCATATAAAACTTTAAGGATTTTAAAGGCATTGATTTCGTGTAACTAGAGTTCTGAATCTTAGGATCTAATCCTCTCAAACTCTACGATCTATAGTTTATACCTGTCGCTTATGATTTTTGATACTAGAATATTTGTGTAAACGAACAGAACAGCGGTGGGGCGGGGGGGGGCCTCGAGCCTCCCAACCGCTACTGGACCCTTGGAGCCCCCCCTAAATTTTTAGCCATGGATGTATAATGTAGAAGGGGCTGAGGTCGAGCTGAAGGTACTTCAACCCCTTCAAAAAAAATTTCCTGGATCCGCCACTGGAACAGAATATCAATAAATCACTTTTAAAAAAGCTGTGCTGATTAACCACTTCAAAATAACGATAAAAACTATTTTATTTATTTATTTAAAAAAGACATAAATCATAAATTAAAAACAACCGAGCTAAGAAAGAAAGAGAAAAAAAATATCCCCGTGGGAACAGCATCTTCCTGGAGGCACGGCTTGGTCGCACCACACAGTGTCCAAGGCTAATCTTTTTTGGTATCCTCTGTCCATGCACATCCCCAGCGCAGGCGCAGGCAGGCAGAACACCAAAACCAATCCATCAGTCAGATATCAATCACCCATCAGCCGTCGAGGCCCCACCCATGCCGCCCGCTCCGTTCGGCGACCCCTCCACGCGCGCGAGCCACAGAAAAGCCGATGAGGATCCTAGGACGCAAACATCGTACTCCCGAACGTTGTTGCCTTACCTGCCACCACCATAATATCATATCGCCGTCGTCTCTGTCCCTGTCGTCGCCGTCCATGGCCATTGGCCAATCCAATCATTCTAAGGTGGTGATCGGTTCGGCTGAAATTCTCGTGGCTTATGGCTGAAAACACTGTAGCTGGCTGAAAAAAGCACTGTAGCTGACAGAGACTTATTTAGCATAATTAAATTTAAAAAAATTTAAAAATAAAAAAATATGTTAGCCCATCACGTATAATACAAACAAATACGGGAAAAAAAAGAATCGGCAAAAAAGCTCAACAAAAAGACAAAAGTTCAGAAAAAGACGAAACTTATGAATAGTGAAAAATAAGCCAGAAGCCGAAGCCGAGTTGATCAGGGCCTAAGGCCCGTTTAAAACAATTTTTGCTTAGGCTTTTGATTACGGGAAATTTAACTATTTGCCACTCTTATCAATGTCACATATCCAAATGCCACCCTCTTCATTGCAATTAATTTTTTGCCACTCTCGAGCCTACGTGGCGCTAGTCAGCGCCATGTCAGCGCCCGCGCGCCTCCCCGCCGGCGCCCGCGCCTCCCCGCCGCGCCCGCGCGCCTCCCCGCCGCACCCGCGCCCGTGCCTCCCCGCCGCGCCGCCACGACTCCCTCTCCATCCCACCGAAAGCAATCGACCTCTACTGCCCTCAATCGCCGGCGAGCCGAGCACCGCTCCAAACTCCGGCGACCATCCAATTCGCCACCCCGAGCCATTAAAATCTAATTCGTCGCCACCACACCACCTCCGGCTCACCACGAAGACAATCCCACCCTCGCCGGAACACCTCCTCGTCCGTAGCCCTCTGCCACCGTAGCTCCTCCCAGCGCCGCCGCCACTGCACGTTGCCGACCACCCTCCGGCGACCTTCAGCCCCGGCCGACTTCGCCATCAGCTTCACCGTCACACGGGGAGGCACGGGCGCGGGCGCGGCGGGGAGGCGCGGGCGCGGCGGGGAGGCGCGGCGGGGAGGCGCGGGCGCCGGCGGGGAGGCGCGCGGGCGCAGGCGGGGAGGGGGCGCGGGCGCTGACTAGGCGGTGATTAGGCGCCACGTAGGCTCGAGAGTGGCAAAAAATTAATTGCAATGAAGAGGGTGGCATTTGGATATGTGGCATTGATAAGAGTGGCAAATAGTTAAATTTCCCTTTGATTACTGCAGTTGAATTTTGATTGAAATAGTCACTATAGTAGTTACCAGCTTTTAGTTAAGATATTAAATTAAAGAGAAATAAATAAATAAATTATTATATCCCTCCAGACATACAAAAGAAAAATAGAAAACACATTAAAAATAACACGTTTAAAATGGCTTACATCTTCTTAAAACTAGTAGACAAAACAGGGTAGCTGCAAGAAAGTCATCAGCTACAGTGATCAATAGGTCGTCATGGAGCAGTAAGTTGGCTAGCACTGTGTGGAAAGCAGGGGGAACAGTGGTGTGGTTGCGCCACGGATGGATGCCCTAATGAGTAATGGTACAACGGGCTCGATTGCCTTTCCTGCAACTGTTGCAGCTTGGCCAGCTTTGTACAGACCATATATGCTCGATGCTTCAGACATAAACAAAGGTGTGATGAAAGCGGAAGGTTATGATAATTGAGGTCAAAGATATGCTTCAATTGGTAGGTGCTCCTTTCTTCGTCCCTGTAGCTTCAGAACTGATTGGCGGTTCAGTCGCTGTCCGAGTTACGTTGGCAGACAAACAAGGCACCCACTTGCTTACCCGGCCTTCGATTCTTCTTGGACGCCTCGTTACGTCGACAGCAACCTAAGAACTGTGCGTGCGCTGCTACTGATAGTGCGAAGCAGATGTCCACGTATGCAGATCTTATCTTCTAGTTCTATCACGACTGAAAATATTGATACAGGGGCAAGGCATTCTTTTGTTAAAGTATATTATCCATCTTTCGCAAAAAAAAAACACACACTCATTCTCTGGACTCTGGATACAGGAGTGATCATGTCCTTTTTTGTCATGTCGTTCAAGTGCATATGAAGAACGCCTCTTGTTCTTAGAAACAAAAGTTGAGTTTTGGTGAAAACTGAAGGACTTCCCCGTCAGGTTCGATGATAATGATGCATCTGAGTGCTCAAGGCACCATATCAGATCCCTGCTTCGCGAGCACCTATAACTCTGCATCGTCCCGAGCTAAATATCGTCCAGAGAAGGAGTAAAAGTGCAACTTGGAGAAACAAGATTCGATGTGTAGCAACGTGACGGTTTCTCCTTCCTTCCTCTGATCCGCTTCCTCCGTCTGTCTTTGAGCTCTCTTGTAGGTCAACCTATCCTTGTAAACGTTGGATACATAGGGCGTTTATGGCTGTTTGCCTCTATAAACCTTTTTCGATTGAATGAGAGCCTTTTCAGCTGAGCAAAAGAAAAAAGGGAATTCATGCTGTTTTTTTAAGACTACTTAATATTGATTCTGAGTATAGCAAGTTCAAGCTAGCAAGGCCAAGGCCCATACGGCCATACATTGCACTTTAATTGAAGGAGGGAAAACCGAAGCCTTTCGTGTGTTTGATGGACGGTGAAATATATACATGCATGGAGATTTGTCTGAACGCTGAATGCATGCCCATGAAGAAAACTCAGCAGCTACCAGGTAATCCATCCATTTGCTTGCCTTATTTATACAAATCAATTAAAATAACTATTTGTTGTCTACCAGAAAGGTCGTTGTAGTATAGTGGTGAGTATTCCCGCCTGTCACGCGGGTGACCCGGGTTCGATCCCCGGCAACGGCGCGCTTCTTTTTTTGGGGGTCTTTTTTGTAGACTTGTTTTTAAGGAATTGGGTTTTGAAAATATCACACGAGTTATTTTTTAAAAAAAAGTAACTCTTGAATATCGATTTTTGCAAATCTAACTTCTTTCTTTGAACCTACCACACACGGTAGCACTGTAGCTAACCTATCGTGCGGCAGCGGGCATGCAGCATACCCACTGCCATGCGCAGTAGGTTTACTTTTTTGAAAACTTGGTTTGGGAGTTGAGTTTGAAAATATCACACAAGTCATTTTTAAAAAAAATAGCTCTTAAACATCAGTTTTTGCATATCTAGCTCCCTCCTCTGGACCTATCGCACGCGGCAACACTGTAGCCAACCTATCGCATGGTAGCGGGTATGTGGCATGCCCGCTGCCGTGCGCGGTAGGTTAAGGGGAGGAGGCTAGATTTGTAAAAACAGACGCTAAAGGACCAAATTTGAAAAAAAAAAGATATAGTGATATTTATGTGATGGATTCTATTTTGGGTTAACATTGCTTCGTTTTTTTCTAAACGCAGATAGCTGCATACGAATTGGCCAACATTTCTCAAATTGATAAAAACAAAGCGTAGGACTGAAAATGGCAACAGAAAGGGGTAAATGGTGACTTAAAAAATTTCTCGCAATTATTCACTTATCCTTTGCTCCGATAGTTATAAAGCTGTGAAGATTTGGATATGAATCCTACTCAAAATTTGGAGAAACTCAGAGTTGTACCACTCTGGAAAAGTAGCAGGTGTGGTACTACCGCTGTTGGTACCGCGGTACTATCACGACTCGAAAGACAAAGTGATCGGATACGACTTGAATGATTGTCGACCAGTTAGTGATCAAAACCAACGTGGTCGTGGTCGTAAACCAATGTGGTCGACAAACAACGTGATCGGAATTCGACTCGAGTGGTCAATGACCAGAGAATGGTCGAAAACCAACGTGGTTGAAAATCAACGTAGTCGAAACCAACGTGGTTGAAAGTCGACATGGTCTGAATTCGACTTAAGTGATCAACGAACAAAGAGTAGTCGAAAACCAATGCAGTCAATGACAAGAAAGCAGTCAAACGACTAGCGTAGTCGAGGACCACGTGGGCGATCACCAGTGAGCCATCAAAAAACTAGCATGGTCGAAGACCAACGAGTGGTCAAAAGCCTACGCAGTCGAACACCAGTGAGCAGTCGAAAGACTAACGTGGTCGAGGACCAATGGGTGATCGAAAACCTACATGATCGAACACCAATGAGCAGCTGAAAGACCAGCGTGGTTGATGACCAACGAGTGATCAAAAACCAACGCGGTTGAACATCGATGTGATCGTAACCTACATGGTCGAAGACCAGCGAGTGGTCAAAAGCCAACGTTGTCGAAGACTAATGAATGGTCGAAAACTAGCGTGGTCCAATATCTGAGCACAAACCTGAGTGTTTTAGGCAAGTTAAAATCCGACCAGTGAGAACAACTACCAATAAGTGGTCAACCTGTAGACGGTCGAAACCAAAGTGGTCGAACCAAGTCGAAACACAACCAAAGAGGTCGATGACCAGTGAATGGTCGAAAACCAGAGTAGTCAAAGACCAGTGACTGCGGTGCTATCACTACAAGGCTTACGGAACTATCGTTTCCAACAGAAGAATAGGATTTTCAACCGACCGCGAGGACCAAAATCGATAGAACATTCAATCGACTAAACCAAAAGTCGTGAAACTTTGTGCGCATGCTTCTTAAGGTCTCAGAAAGCTATTCCATACCTGGATCGAAAAATCTATGACAAATTTGAGATATTTTTGCAATTTAATGCAGTGCACACCAACTAAGAACTAAAAACCAAACAAGTATCGTCAAACGAAGTAATTTCCAGGCAAAGCTCAAGAACATAAACAGTAACTTTATTCTAATTTGAAGGGAATCCAATTCCGACATTATAACTGTTCCATCACACCCCAAAAATGTAAATACCCTAAAAACGCCACATAAATTTAAGTTACAACAAAGTGATATCTCAGTTCATCAACACTAACCAAAACAACAGTATTTCAGTATGAAAGTTTCACATGAGCAAATGAAGTGTATACTACTGCCTCTCACTTGCTCTTGGGAGCAACACCATTTGTGGTGACAATTGTACCCTTTGGCGAGTTAAGTTCATCCCAAGCCTCGATCCATGTGACCATAGAGTCAGCTAGCTTGTTGAAGTAACCATCCACCTTGCCGAGCTTCGCCCTCACCTGCTTGGCCAGCTCAAGATAACACTTTTGGACAGTGATGGCCTCCTTTGGAAGCACCACAGACTGGAAGAAGGGGATCAGCTCCTCTTGCCAGAAGATGCCGTTGTATTCCTTCTTCAGGTTCACGAACGGGTTGCTTGCTTTGCTGTGCCAGATGTAGGGCAGGCCAGTCTTCACACCCAAGCCCAAATGATCCGTAATCACCTATGTGAACCGAGCAAAGATAACTCATTACAAAGATAACTGCACCAAGATAGAACTGAACCAAGCAAAGCACAGTATCAAGAAGCAAGGATTTGTAATGGTTATTAGCTTGCACAATGCACTGGATATAACCAATTGTGCACGGCCATCAAATTGTTCAATTGCATTCAGAGGCATAACAACAATGCAACTCTGAATAAAATAACAGGATATACCTTGGTGCACCATCCTGCCCACATATCATCGTAGCGACCAATAGGCTGGCCATCACCCATAAGACCGAAGTACATCGCAGGACCAATGAGCTCACGGTCAAACGCAAGGTTCATTCCACACATTGGGAACAAGGTGCCCTTCGGGATTGTAAGAATAGCATCCACATACCTGATTTCAAGGAAAACAACAGATTAGCAAGAAGAGATTGCCTAAACGATGAAATATGCTGAAATGTAACATCATTACCTAGTATTTCTCTCAAGGGGCTTCACAAGCTGAGTAGGGGCATCATAGTCTGGAATGTTAAGCCAAAGCCCATGAGAAACAGCAGTTGGGACACCCTCACGAAGGCTAAATGGGTACCCACGAACAAAATCAGCACCATCACGGTATGGGTCATACAAAGTATTGAAGAAAAATGGAGTAGAAGGGCTCAGAAGGTTCTTGATGTGCTGCTCAAGTGCATTGATGTCCTTTCCTGATGGATCCTTAGCAACCTGAGATTTTGCAAAAAGAATAGGTCAGCAATGAGCTAATGACAAACAATAGGGTGAGATCTGGCAGTATTAACGTTACCCAAGTGTATTTAACAAAACAGAATGGATGACTAAAATAATGGCATTACATTCCAAGGCTATAAATTTTTTAGTGCAAGGCATATGCTATGCATGTGCCAGCATCAGCTGTCAACTAATATAAGAAGAAAAAAAACTACTTTGTAGATCTTTCTTGAATGCAGGTAATGCCATGAAAGAGAACACAGCATACTGTTTTTTTTAACTGTAAACAAATGATCATTACAGAGCAGAGCTCAATGCTTACAGTTCAAAGTTTTCTTCTATTATCTCTGCATCACAAGCCAAGAATGATCCAATAAAAGTTACATTATTTAGCAATCAGGTGGGACCCTCGCCTAAATACACATCCTATTTGCTTTTCAGGGAAGAAACTGCAATGCAACCATTGAGCATGTTCGCCAGTAATTTTGCTGAGCATTAGCACGTATATACTAAAAAGTACTTTCAGTAGATGGAACACTGTTAAGATGTTAGGCCTCATGAGAATCTTTCTAATGCCTCTACTTTAACCCCTACAAGAATTTTTCCACAGCCTCTCGAGTATTGACTAATGATCAAGGCTTAATAATGGGGCGGTCCATCAGATGTGCTGACTTCAGATGGGTGGTTGCTCCAATCTATCTTTGCATTTACATTTCTTGTGTAAAGATAAATACAAAGAAAATGATGTGTAGTGATAAAAAAGACAGTATGATCCCAAGACAAAGTGGATATATCGTCCAGTCCAAATATTTTATAAGTTTAGGCTTCAGAATAATCCATGCAAGATGCAATCAAGGTACCTTTCTTTCCTTGTTTTCATCTCTACTCCTTAAAAGAAGGAGTTCAAGGTGATGGTGCATCCTACACCTTCTCCCTTTAAAAAATCCTCATGCTGACGTGTGGACCCCACCCCGCCTTAGAAACCGTGCGCTGCACCCAAACCCCCTGGAATCCCGTGCCGCCCTGCTCCGCGATCCTCCTCTCCCACTCCTTTGGGGCGACCTTCGGCCGGCCCCCTGTCACCGCCGCCTACGCGCCACCCGCCTTCCTCGCCGCCGCGCGCACCCGGGGCGGGTCGCTCGCGCTCGCCGTGCTCGAGTGGAGCGCCGACTGCCGCGGCCGCCAGTTCGACCGCATCTTCGGCGTCTGGCTCTCCGGCGCCGAGCTCCTCCGCAGCTGCACCGCCGAGCCGCGCGCCACCGGCATCGTCTGGTCCGTGTCCCGCGACATCACGAGGTACGCGGCCTTCCTCGCGGAGCCCGGGGATATCGCGGTGTACCTCGGCAATCTCGTCGACAGAACCTACACCGGCGTCTACCATGTCAACATCACGCTCCACCTCTACTTCCACACCGCTCCGCCGACGACGCCGCCGCAGGCCGATCTGATCGTGCCCATCTCGAGAAGCTTACCTTTGAACGACGGGCAGTGGTTCGCCATCCAGAATTCCACCGATGTGCAGTCCAAGAAGCTTGCCATTCCGTCGAACACCTACCGGGCGGTCCTTGAGGTGTTCGTCTCGTTCCACTCCAACGATGAGTTCTGGTACACCAACCCTCCGAACGAGTACATTGAGGCGAACAACTTATCCAGCGTCCTGGGCAAGCTCCTGGACGGCAAGGAGCACAATTTTGGGTTTGGCGTGACCAATGCGTTGGATGTATGGTACATTGATGCCAATTTGCATCTGTGGTTGGATCACAAGACTGAGAAGACAATTGGGAGCTTGATCAGCTATGATGCACCTGCACTGGTGCTGAACGTGGACTCAGGGTTCAGAGGACTGGATGGGCAGTTTGTGACGACCGCAAGCCGGCATGTATCTGCCACCGGGTGGGTGAAATCGTCATACGGGGAGGTCACCACAACTTTCTACCAGAGATTCAGCTACAAGAACAGCAATGTGTATAACAAGAATGGCACCGTGCAAGTGGTGAACCAAACAATTGATGCAAAATCTGGTGTTTTTGCCAAGGATGCTTTCGCTGTGCTTCTCTCAGAAGAAGTTTACCAGGTCTTCCCACTATATGTCTATACTAGAAACTCAGATCAAGTGGGTGATGAGTACTCATTGGTTTCGCTTGTCAAATTGGGCATCAAGGAGAAGATGATCTCTGGTGGGAAGTTGGGGTTCTCGTACAGCTCTCTGCAGAATGTGCAGTCGGCCTGCGGCAGTATGAAGGTGAAGAAGAATTTGCTGGTTGGCGGATTGGGGAAGACCCATCAGGAGTATAAATATGTGGGTACTGATGGATGCTACTTCAGGGATGTGAGTAGCAGGAATTACACTATAATTTTTGACCACTCTGGTGACTCCTGCTCAAAGAGATAGCCATATAGTGGGGCCAAATTCTCCTCCAGGAATGATCAACCAGCAAGAAGAAATTTGCTGGTGAACAAACTGTAAAGGTAGGGGACTGAATTTCCCATGGTTCACTTTACTTTTGTCTCTTCAGTAAAAATTGCTTAGGTTAGCTTATCCTTCATGTAGTTGGTAAGAAACTTGGAAATTTCTTTGTAAACACGCCGCTTTAAATATAGTCGTCTTGAGAACAACTTTCCCTTCTAGAGTGTGGAGATTAATGTAAGTAGTAGTACCTTCAAATCTTTCTATACTTAACGTTTAGAGGTGTTTAGATTTGTCATAAAATAATATTGGTCAAATGTCATCAAAAATAGTTATATATTTTTTATTAACATATTACTATAAAATTAATGGTAAAGAAATATATATGGAGAATATGTTTAAACTGATCTACTTTTGAAGCAGAGGATGGCTGCTCGGACCGGGACTGTACACGTGAGTTGCCATAAGCAATAGACTATTCAGATCTTTCCTTTTTTTTCCCTCTCTAAGGAGGCATCTTTCCTGGTGAGAAACATCATATACAAATTGCACGCTGCAATTGTTCTTCCACTGTGGCCTGTAGCGCTTCCGAGTCCATATGAAGTAGCTTTTACCTTTCCAAACCTTTTCCCCTTCACTTTTCGTGCTCCTAATGAACCAGGCCGGGGAAGCAAGCTTCTACACCCTAAAAATATACGCAGGAATTTCATAAGAAATAGCTCGACTCCTGCAATAATCGAAAAACAATCCCGTATTCCAGTCGGGACCTTAGACTAACCAATCGTTTCCTGCTGAAGTTGTACTGCAGTAAAAATTTAGAGCATTTTGCATGGTTATTAAGGTTGTAAGACGAGGCGAGGCGATCCACCCCCTCACATTTTTTAAGCGGTAAGGCGTGAGGCAAGGTGATGCCTTACACACATCGTAAGACGAAGAAAATGGAGCTTTTGATGTCTAAATTATAAGAAATTTAAAGAGTAAGAATGACTTAATTGCAATTTTATAGAAGTCTGAAGGCTAAATTGCAAAAATCTGGCTTCTCTTCAAAGAGGGAAGACTTAATTACAATTTCATGTAAGTTTGATGGCTGAATTGCAAAATTGTTGACCTCTCTGTTAAAACGCCGCCGATCCTGTTAACCCTAGCCGCAGCTGCAGATCAAATTGAGCCCGGCTTCTCTCTCGTTCCCTTTCTTCTCCCCCACAGGCGCTGACGAGGGCCGGGCCATACCTTGCCAGCAGCCACTCCACTGCTCCACCTCTCCTCTGCTGCTCCACCAACCAGCTACCATCTCTCCCCTGCTACTCCCTCTGCGCCGCCTTCCCCTATCGTGCCACCATGACGATAGGGAAGAAGAGGGGGAGGGAGAGGGGAGAGGACGGGGGGAGGGAGAGGAGGGGATATACCTTGCTGCTGGGTGACGGGGATGGGCTGAAGAGGATGCCGAGCCGAGACGCCGACGGGCGATGGGGATGACGCCGAGACCGGAGCGGGCAGCGGCGAGATGGAGGCGCCACCAAGACGGACGATGGGGATGATGCTTAGGCGGGAGCGGCCAGCGGCAAGATAGAGGCATTGTCGCCTAGGGTTCTAGGTGTGTTCACCCTTCTCTCTCTGCTTCAGCCGCCGCCCACTCGGGTCTGTTCTGGTTTAGTCAGTCGGCCTCTCGGGTCCTCCTCCGACCGCCTTGGAGATGCACGGCAAGGCGGGTCGATGCCTTGCCCCCCTCCGACCGCCTTATCGCTTAGGCAACGTGACACGTGACTTAATGTTTGCGAATGTGTTTTGCAACATGTCGAAGTCTATGTTGTTTTTCCTCTTTGAGGCATGACGCTAATATTTGAGATGTGTCTCTCAAATGATTGTAGCTTATGCAAATATTGTTGCCACATGTGACTTAAGTTTGAAAAGGCGATTTGAATTTGGTTTAAGTCCATGTCGTCTTCCTGGTGATGTGATTCCAAAAGATACGTGTTTTAAAATTTTATCATATTATATGTTCTAAAATTAACGAGTGGTAAAATTTGTTGGAACGTGCATATAAATATGTTCTAATTTTTCTAAATCCGTAGCATATCGCACGCGGCAACACTGTAGCCAACCTATCGCATGGTAGCGGGTATGTGGCATGCCCGCTGCCGTGCGCGGTAGGTTAAGGGGAGGAGGCTAGATTTGTAAAAACAGACGCTAAAGGACCAAATTTGAAAAAAAAAAGATATAGTGATATTTATGTGATGGATTCTATTTTGGGTTAACATTGCTTCGTTTTTTTCTAAACGCAGATAGCTGCATACGAATTGGCCAACATTTCTCAAATTGATAAAAACAAAGCGTAGGACTGAAAATGGCAACAGAAAGGGGTAAATGGTGACTTAAAAAATTTCTCGCAATTATTCACTTATCCTTTGCTCCGATAGTTATAAAGCTGTGAAGATTTGGATATGAATCCTACTCAAAATTTGGAGAAACTCAGAGTTGTACCACTCTGGAAAAGTAGCAGGTGTGGTACTACCGCTGTTGGTACCGCGGTACTATCACGACTCGAAAGACAAAGTGATCGGATACGACTTGAATGATTGTCGACCAGTTAGTGATCAAAACCAACGTGGTCGTGGTCGTAAACCAATGTGGTCGACAAACAACGTGATCGGAATTCGACTCGAGTGGTCAATGACCAGAGAATGGTCGAAAACCAACGTGGTTGAAAATCAACGTAGTCGAAACCAACGTGGTTGAAAGTCGACATGGTCTGAATTCGACTTAAGTGATCAACGAACAAAGAGTAGTCGAAAACCAATGCAGTCAATGACAAGAAAGCAGTCAAACGACTAGCGTAGTCGAGGACCACGTGGGCGATCACCAGTGAGCCATCAAAAAACTAGCATGGTCGAAGACCAACGAGTGGTCAAAAGCCTACGCAGTCGAACACCAGTGAGCAGTCGAAAGACTAACGTGGTCGAGGACCAATGGGTGATCGAAAACCTACATGATCGAACACCAATGAGCAGCTGAAAGACCAGCGTGGTTGATGACCAACGAGTGATCAAAAACCAACGCGGTTGAACATCGATGTGATCGTAACCTACATGGTCGAAGACCAGCGAGTGGTCAAAAGCCAACGTTGTCGAAGACTAATGAATGGTCGAAAACTAGCGTGGTCCAATATCTGAGCACAAACCTGAGTGTTTTAGGCAAGTTAAAATCCGACCAGTGAGAACAACTACCAATAAGTGGTCAACCTGTAGACGGTCGAAACCAAAGTGGTCGAACCAAGTCGAAACACAACCAAAGAGGTCGATGACCAGTGAATGGTCGAAAACCAGAGTAGTCAAAGACCAGTGACTGCGGTGCTATCACTACAAGGCTTACGGAACTATCGTTTCCAACAGAAGAATAGGATTTTCAACCGACCGCGAGGACCAAAATCGATAGAACATTCAATCGACTAAACCAAAAGTCGTGAAACTTTGTGCGCATGCTTCTTAAGGTCTCAGAAAGCTATTCCATACCTGGATCGAAAAATCTATGACAAATTTGAGATATTTTTGCAATTTAATGCAGTGCACACCAACTAAGAACTAAAAACCAAACAAGTATCGTCAAACGAAGTAATTTCCAGGCAAAGCTCAAGAACATAAACAGTAACTTTATTCTAATTTGAAGGGAATCCAATTCCGACATTATAACTGTTCCATCACACCCCAAAAATGTAAATACCCTAAAAACGCCACATAAATTTAAGTTACAACAAAGTGATATCTCAGTTCATCAACACTAACCAAAACAACAGTATTTCAGTATGAAAGTTTCACATGAGCAAATGAAGTGTATACTACTGCCTCTCACTTGCTCTTGGGAGCAACACCATTTGTGGTGACAATTGTACCCTTTGGCGAGTTAAGTTCATCCCAAGCCTCGATCCATGTGACCATAGAGTCAGCTAGCTTGTTGAAGTAACCATCCACCTTGCCGAGCTTCGCCCTCACCTGCTTGGCCAGCTCAAGATAACACTTTTGGACAGTGATGGCCTCCTTTGGAAGCACCACAGACTGGAAGAAGGGGATCAGCTCCTCTTGCCAGAAGATGCCGTTGTATTCCTTCTTCAGGTTCACGAACGGGTTGCTTGCTTTGCTGTGCCAGATGTAGGGCAGGCCAGTCTTCACACCCAAGCCCAAATGATCCGTAATCACCTATGTGAACCGAGCAAAGATAACTCATTACAAAGATAACTGCACCAAGATAGAACTGAACCAAGCAAAGCACAGTATCAAGAAGCAAGGATTTGTAATGGTTATTAGCTTGCACAATGCACTGGATATAACCAATTGTGCACGGCCATCAAATTGTTCAATTGCATTCAGAGGCATAACAACAATGCAACTCTGAATAAAATAACAGGATATACCTTGGTGCACCATCCTGCCCACATATCATCGTAGCGACCAATAGGCTGGCCATCACCCATAAGACCGAAGTACATCGCAGGACCAATGAGCTCACGGTCAAACGCAAGGTTCATTCCACACATTGGGAACAAGGTGCCCTTCGGGATTGTAAGAATAGCATCCACATACCTGATTTCAAGGAAAACAACAGATTAGCAAGAAGAGATTGCCTAAACGATGAAATATGCTGAAATGTAACATCATTACCTAGTATTTCTCTCAAGGGGCTTCACAAGCTGAGTAGGGGCATCATAGTCTGGAATGTTAAGCCAAAGCCCATGAGAAACAGCAGTTGGGACACCCTCACGAAGGCTAAATGGGTACCCACGAACAAAATCAGCACCATCACGGTATGGGTCATACAAAGTATTGAAGAAAAATGGAGTAGAAGGGCTCAGAAGGTTCTTGATGTGCTGCTCAAGTGCATTGATGTCCTTTCCTGATGGATCCTTAGCAACCTGAGATTTTGCAAAAAGAATAGGTCAGCAATGAGCTAATGACAAACAATAGGGTGAGATCTGGCAGTATTAACGTTACCCAAGTGTATTTAACAAAACAGAATGGATGACTAAAATAATGGCATTACATTCCAAGGCTATAAATTTTTTAGTGCAAGGCATATGCTATGCATGTGCCAGCATCAGCTGTCAACTAATATAAGAAGAAAAAAAACTACTTTGTAGATCTTTCTTGAATGCAGGTAATGCCATGAAAGAGAACACAGCATACTGTTTTTTTTAACTGTAAACAAATGATCATTACAGAGCAGAGCTCAATGCTTACAGTTCAAAGTTTTCTTCTATTATCTCTGCATCACAAGCCAAGAATGATCCAATAAAAGTTACATTATTTAGCAATCAGGTGGGACCCTCGCCTAAATACACATCCTATTTGCTTTTCAGGGAAGAAACTGCAATGCAACCATTGAGCATGTTCGCCAGTAATTTTGCTGAGCATTAGCACGTATATACTAAAAAGTACTTTCAGTAGATGGAACACTGTTAAGATGTTAGGCCTCATGAGAATCTTTCTAATGCCTCTACTTTAACCCCTACAAGAATTTTTCCACAGCCTCTCGAGTATTGACTAATGATCAAGGCTTAATAATGGGGCGGTCCATCAGATGTGCTGACTTCAGATGGGTGGTTGCTCCAATCTATCTTTGCATTTACATTTCTTGTGTAAAGATAAATACAAAGAAAATGATGTGTAGTGATAAAAAAGACAGTATGATCCCAAGACAAAGTGGATATATCGTCCAGTCCAAATATTTTATAAGTTTAGGCTTCAGAATAATCCATGCAAGATGCAATCAAGGTACCTTTCTTTCCTTGTTTTCATATTGTTAAACAAGCATTGTTTTGTTCCCTAGGTAAGACTACTGACCACGACCCTCAAACATAAAATAAATAAATACGGATCAGCACAACTGACAAAGTAAGGCGGCAAGGCGATATGTACAAGTTGCATTGTTGCATCGTTATATCTGAATCCTACAACCATTGTGGGGTACCACAGATCCAGCGCTTATTCCAGTTCATACCCCCTCGCTGCAAGCAATACAGAACCATAGTGTGGCTAGATCCAATGCTTGATAGTACTTCTTAGCGGTAGCACATAAGTTTAACCCCAAACTGAACTACATGATTAGATCTGATACCCACGACTATATGCGTGACTACACGAAGAAAAGAGGCAATATTCAACTTGGTGATCAATCAGTCATCTGGAACACGTGAAATTCACATTCTACCTACCCAGATCACAGGACTAAGCACCATGAGATTTTTACACAACAGTAAACTAAACGAACATAGCTAATAGGAGTAACAACAAAGACACCCCCAATCCTAATCTATGTAATGTAAACCTCACAATTCAAATCGTCCTACAAGACATCTCCACGAAGAAATTAAACCAGGGATTTCACATTTCCCCTCTACCTAACCAGATCCGAGCCCCACCCCACCAAATCACACCAAGACAGTAGATCAGCCGACCAAATTAGACCGGGATGTGCTTCTATGCTTTTCTCGATACCGATTTGCACGATTTTTAAAGCATGATAAATGAAGGATGATATGCTTTGCGATTAGTACTACTCTTATTGAAATGGAAAGCATAGAAGCAGTTAGACCAAGATCCAGCCTATCCGCACCAAATCACCAACACACACAGAGATCTGAGATCACATGGGGGCGGGGGGAGGGGGATGGGACGGGACGGGACGGGAGCACTCACGAAGCAGTCGTCGTCGATGGTGTAGATGTACTTCTTCTTGGAGACCATGTAGCCGAAGCAGCGGCACGCGGAGTCCTTGAAGGAGATGCAGGATGCCTTGGGGCCGAGGATGCGGTTGATGTCGTTGCGGTTGTAGAGCTCGTAGTCGAAGCCCTCGGGCACCCGGATGGTCTTGCTGGGGTCGCCGTCCTGGACGATGATGAGGTGGTAGGGCTGGAAGAAGGGCCGCCACATCTCGAGGAAGTCGAGGTTGCGGATCGTCGGGATGACGATGTCCAGCTCATCCTTGAGCAGCGGCGTCGACGGCGCGGCGGCGGCGGCCATTGCGGCAGGCGGGGTGGGGGGTCGAGGAGGCAGGGAAGGGGAGGGAAGGAGGTGGTCGGGGTGGAGACTGGGGAGGGAAACGGAAGGGGTATAAGGAGGGAGGAGAGGAGCGGGTGCGGGGGAGGGTTCCGGCACGCACGGGACCGGCCGGCAGGTCGGCTGGTGAAGCCGGTTTTCTTTTTTCGTTCTTTTGCTTGTCCAGCAAGGGAGCAGCCGCGTGGTCCATCCTTGCCTCCATTGGTTTGGTGTTTGTTTATGGTACGCACGACTAGTTATCGGAGTTGGGCCAGGCTATTCTAGAGCAGCATGAGGCCTGGCCAGCACGTCTAGGGCCATAGCATGGTATGAAACAATACAGGCTAAGTTGGCACGGCATGAATGCCCGAATTGGACTAGGACCAAAAATCAGGCACGTCGAGTGACACGACACGGCACATTGCATTGGGTCGTGTTTGGATCGGCACAATATGGCAGCACGTGGCCGCGATAGGGGGAGGGGAGTAGGGGAGGAAGAAAAAGGCACCTCGTCGTGGTTGTTGTCTGTTGTATTTGAGAGGGTATTTTGGGAATTTCCCAATTGAAAAAGAGTGGAAGGAGCCCTAAAGGTGAGGCCCACCTGTCGGCCACCTGGGCAAAAGAGCTAAGGGGGAGGAGACTTTGTCGCCCCCCCGCATCGGCCCCTATTGGCTGCGGCACCTCCCCCGTGCGGCGGTTTGGTTTCTCCTCGCCCAGATCCGAAATCCTCGGTGGCTCAGGGGGAGATGGCGAGTGGGAGGCCGTTGGCGGAGGCGGAGCTAGCCCGGGTTCCTCGGAGCCGGCCGCTCACGCCACCCCGCGGCATCTCGTCCTCTCTTCAAAAGGGGCAGGGTCCGACGGTAGGAAAAGACTCTTCTTCGATTTCCCGGTTGCCTCTCGTGATTGGTTCTCCCCTTTGTTCTTCGGTGAGCGGAGACTCATCTCCCGAGCCTTCTCTGATTGAGGCCTTGTTCAGTCCCGTGTAAACCCTAATTTGGGTTGGTGCATCTCGGGATCTTGAGGGGTCCAGCCGAGGAAGAATAAGGCGGTGGCTTTTCCCCTGTGGTGTTTGATTGCTCACGGCCAGGGCAGTCTGTGTTCTTGTGCGGCATCCCCGATCCTCGGCTTCTCCTTTTGGGTTTTCGGCTGAAAGGAGGAGTGAGGCATTGTATCTCCGTGAATCATCCACTCGCTTGCGACATCGGGTTGATAGATTTTCTGGGACAGCGAGTTCTTCGTGCCTTGCCATATTGATTGAGAACTTCGGCTTGAGTACTTCTGGACAGTTTAGAGTACTGTCTGCTCTGTGAGTTTTCATGATCTTTCTCATTTACAACAGTAATCCTTGATCTGTGAATCTGTTCAAGTATTAGAGAGTTGATGTGAATGTTTGTGGGCTTTGATGTTTGCTCTGTGATGATAATATCGAAATCTAAAAGTAATCTGATTATCTGCACTATGATTGAGCTCATTTGTTTGATCTACTGTTAAGTCTGTTAATTAGTTAATTTCGGCTGGTAAGATTAGTTTACATTCTATAATGTTTCTGTGATGCAGTAGGAGAATCTAGTCTTGTTAGAGCAGATTACTTATATTTTCTATTGATCTGTGATATCTGATAGATTCTCTAATTGTCCTTTGGAGACTGCATGTCATTTCTTTAATTGTAAACTTGTAAACCGAAAGTTACCTCTTGTTGTTCTCTGTTAATTAGTAGTCTGTCACAGTAGATATAATTCTTGTGAGCTCAATTTCTAGTCTCTAATAGTCAGATTAGTCATGATGAATGTCGATATTAGCATGAGAAGGCCAAAATCTCTGATTTTGCGCAACTCTGTTCTGAGAGCAATAATGGAACAATTAATTTGCCATATGCTAGATTTAGTTGTTTCATTGTTCTTAGGACTGTTCTGCACATTGTTATTTTCAGCAGTGATGATGTCATATTCTTCGAATATATATGTAGAGATGAATGACAAAGTAGAATTTCATGTTTATATGATGTTTATGTCATTCTTCTTATGCTGGAAATATACTGTTTATATGCTTGTTATGGCTGGAATTAAATGTGCAAATATGCTTATACCGCAATATTTACAACATTGTCTTCATGCCACCACCTTTGTCGCCGTTGAGGAGAGGGGAGAGAAACCGTACGGCCCCGTCGTAATGGCCGTCGCTGGCTCAAATCTAGGCTATGTCGTCGCCGGCATGGGATGATGAGAGGGGAGACGTGCAGGGGAGGGAGACAAAGGCATGTTGTCGTGGTGGTCGTCGTCGTGCCACCATCTTCGTTGCCGTCGAGGAGAGGGAAGGTAGATAGAGGTCATGTGCACCATTGTCATACTACATCACCCTTGACGTCGCCATCGTGGCGGTGGACAAGCATGGTAGCAACAGCATCCAATGATTCGAGGTGGGCAACGACGACGACGACAACAGACAAACAAATCATTGACGGTGGCTAAGATATGCATCTAGCTCTAACACAAACGCCATGTGATATGCCCGTACCGGCACGACCAACGACGCCCTGGTGTGCCATCGTGCCTTGGTGGGCCTCACCGGTGGCTATTGTGCCATCACTACCCAGCAACCTCGCCGTGCTATGCCGCCACAACCTCCAGCATGGCCCAGCAACCTGACCCAGGACTGTGTATGACGTATACCTTGGAGTTTTGTCTGGGCAAGGAGAACATGTGCATTGATGATACTGCGCAGCGGTACAAAAGGGGTTGTAAAGTGTGATGTGATTGCAACAAAGGCAGGGGATACTGTAGCGAAGGTGACGTTTGGCCAATCCTGGCGCGTTGGATCCAAGATGAACAGTCCAGATGAAGTGCTATAGCACAAACGGTTTTTGCCACCTTAACCTCCCGTCACGGTACTTTTTCCACTGCTTGCTACAATGTCCCCTGCTGCTCCTCCTCACACGCGTCCATTGCGCGCTACAGGGTTCCCTGCCTTTGCTACACAGGGTGCGCGCCCGCTTGTCTGATATTGAGAGTGGACGGTCTATATCAGATGACATTATCGGTTCAGTTTCTGAGTTAGATCTGTTTGCGATGCAAGAATTTCATAGGAACCGGCATAATTCTAGTAGAAATTCTACCGATATGCTCCTGCGCCATAAGAATCGAGGTGTTCAGCTTGTCTGATATTGAGTGTGGACAGTCTAGATCAGATGACATTATCGGTTCAATTTCTGAGTTGGATCTGTTTGCAATGCAAGAATTTCATAGGAACCGACATAATTCCAGTAGAAATTCTACCGATATGTTCCTGCGTCGTAAGAATCGAGGTGTTCAGCTTCCGAATTTGTCTCTAGTTTGTCCTGTTTAGAATGCAAGAATGACCCCATGTTCTAAGAATTGAGGTGTTCAAGACACGAAAATAAGGTCTGTTTAAGAAGAAAGATTTTTTTTGCAAGAACTAATGTAATGCCCGTAGAAAAGCTCCGACATGACTGGCTGATCTAAGGCGAGACGCAGCCTATATACGACAGTAAGGGCCTGTTTGGTAGAGCTCCACCAACTCCAGATCCACCAAAAATAGCTCCACTCCACGAATTTTTACCCAAACGCTCCAGCTCCACGAAATCTGGATCCACCAAAATACTGAATCTAGCTCCAGATTCATGAAATCCATGGAGCACCTCAAGGGGTGCTCCACGAAACTTTGTTTCGTATCTACTCGTGGAGTTGGGTGATAATTACCCACCTTTTGCCACTGGTTACACACCCCATCCCATACCACCATAAAACCCATGGGCAAAACAAGCTATTCCCACCAAAAACTCAGTTTCGTGGATCTGGAGCTGCTGTGCAAGCCAAACAGTTTTGTCTAGCTCCATGGTGGGATCCCAGATTCACGGTGGAGCTGTTTTTAGTGGATCTGCTGTTCCAGATTCATTTTTTCAGTGGTGGAGCTCTGCCAAACAGGCCCTAAGTACTAGTAGTAGCTAAAGTATATGGGTTATGTTAGGCACGTACTTTATTTTAGCTGGTCAAACGATGCGTGATTGATAGATCGAGCACAGTCAGATGGCGTTCGATCTCATAAAATAGCTTTGCCGCAAGCTTGGACGTACGTAGGTCATGAACATAAAAGATGCAATTGATTGACGAGGTGTACAAATAAGATGTATTAAAGGCGCCAATATTTGCATCCTTGATTCTTGAGGGCGAGCGCGATTACTTGAAGAATACACATCAGGGAAGGCGCCTTTCCGCGCTGTACGTTACTGCATGGAAATGAAGAGCCTTCAAATCAGGACGCGCGATACAGTACCATGCTTGGATTAAACCATGTTGGTGTGATCACCTGTCACGCATCGCAACTTCGCAAGGACGTTTTGCTTTTGGACCGCGGCGTCCATGTGATCTCTACGAAACAAAGTCAGTGCCCACTCACCATGCATGATTAACAGCAAGAGATGCCTGTATGGCTGCTCAAACGTACCGCAGTTTCCCTTTTCAAAAAGAAGGTAGACCTAGTACTCAAAGGGACACTGATTACATATACTCAGAGGTGTAAGTTATACTCTATGCATAATGCAGCAAGAGTTTTTTTTTTTTTTTGGAGTGGCGCCTTTTCTTCCATGCAAGGACTGGGGAGCTGGCACTGTCGGGCACCGCGCGTATTTGGACTTTTGAGCAATCCGAGGTACGCCGGAGACTTTGCGTAGTATGTTGCGTGCGAAGTGAATCACGCGTACACGTTGGCGAAACTACGTACGTGCGACCTTTTGTCCTTGGATCGGAAAGCTGTTCTCTTTGCCCACCTTACACGCTGGAGATTACCAGCGCGGGTAGCGTGCTGCGTATGCAAGCCTGGGCCGCGCGGCGACGGGCCTCACGGCCTGACCCGCGGACAGCCCGAGCGCAGCGCGACTCCGCAAGGCCCACAGGCGACGCCCGCCCGCGCACCTGGCGGAAGAACGGCACCGATCGCGCGCGGCCGAAGCCCGTGGCTCCATGCCTCGCCGGGCGGGGCACGCGCGGTGCGAGGCGAGCCCGTCCTCCCCCCGGCTTTCGGCCTTTTTTTTCTTCTTTTTCTTAGTTTTTTTGTCGGTTCTTTTTTCCCTGTATTCGTTCATGATATCTGTAATGAGCTAACATATCTTTTTCTATTTTAATTTTTTTAAATTTAATTACACTAAATAAGTCATCTTTAGCTACAGTAAAATTTCAGCAGCTACAGTACAATTTCAGCCATAAACCACAGCTTTTCAGCTCAACCGAACGGGGCCTTACACTACCCCACATGACGGCCTACATCCAGAGAAACAGCCGCTGTATATTGCGCCACTTGAATAACCTGTTTATATTGATTTTCGCTAATGACTTTTGGGTTTATTTTATAAATAGTAACAGTTTGTAAAGAGCTGTATGGAGAGAGAAAAACTCATGTGCAATTTTAATCAATATAAATAAAGTCACTACAATATGTATTACAATTGACTAATAGATCCTACCTTAAAAAGATTAGTTAGTGATTTTATAGTTGTTACAGTTATATACTAACAAATGCATATATATGTTCAATATTAGGCATGAAAGTTGTATAATAAATACAACTCTATTCTCAAATATAAATACATGTATTATATTATCTAGCCGCATAACTTGACGTACGGGCAATTCGTCTAGTTTGTCAAACAATGTATGTACTGTTTCTGTGCAGGTGGGAGTAACCCACTGTTGAGCCTTCAAAACTCTATGAACTGTTTCAAGCAATAAGTACAGTTGCTGTACTACACAGTCCACCAGCCGTAGCTCTGGCATGACATATTGACATGCGCGATTGCGCTAAGACTGTCCTCCCTGGCAACCAGCCCAATTTGTCAAACGTCGCTGCACAGCTGACATGCATGGTGCAAATTAACTAACAAGGCAATTAGCCACAAACTGAACTCTGAATGTTTTGGCCTTCCCTTTCCTCTGAACACCATGCCTTCCACATCTGTCCAAGTCTGCCAAGCAGCTCGTACAACGCGTCCTTCAGAGTTCGTTTCTGCAAACATGGAGGTCACATCTCAGCATTCATGATTCCCTTAGTGGTACTGAACACATTTCACTCAAATGTAAAAACCAAGGATAGGGATCATCTTACCCTGCAAGCATGTACATCATCGCGCCCGCAAATCAGCATCCCATTGAGCATATCCGTGGCTTCAAACACTCCCCCACCGTCACTCCTCTGCAATGGAACGGCCAAACATTTGTTGCATTACGCATTTCATGGTTCTAGTACGTACTCAGCTTATGTAACAGTCATGGCAAAGTACCTTGTAGTAATCTACCGCCAAGAAGTTAGCCCAACGGTTGCCGGCAGCGGTGTAGCATGTATGAAGCACGTCCAGAAGCCGCAAGGAGTGCTCCGTGCACGCCGTCAGCCGGAGCGGAATCGTGTGGAAATAGTTCACGAGAACCAGGGATCTCGTCCTGTCGCCGAGGGCCAGCGATTCAGAGCGGTTGTAGCACGCACGAGAGTCCATCCCACCGTCACCATCTATGTTCAGCAATTCATCCATGAACTTGTCACGATAAACCAATCTTGTGTTTGGAGAAATTGCCATTGTCAGAGCTTTACACTTACATTGGTTTTCAACCATGTAGTTCCACTGGTACGCGATTCCTTCAGTGGACTGCTTCGATCTGACGGAGGTGAACACGAGGAGGCGGTGGTTGAGCTTGATCATGTCGCGGACGCGAGGCCAGTCCTCGCCGTTCCGCGGCATGTTTGACACGGGGAACCAGTACTTCATCAGGCCTGCCTTCTTGAACAGCTTGGAAAGGCCATGGTGAGACCTGACATAGTCCTCCAGGATCAGTGTGACGATCTCTGACGTGTTTGATGACAGAAACGCCTCGATTTCCCTCATGGTGTCTAAGGCTGGCTCCTACAGAATTATGATTCTACTTGTTACAGTGTCAACACCGTCATACAGCTGATGAGCTGATCCAAGTATGGAGCAGATGGATTCATATCAGTTCACTCACGAATGCGGTGAAGTCGAAGCATTTCCCTCCCTTCGAGTGGCACAGCCATATGTCGTCACGGAAGTCATACACATCCAGCATCAGTGCTCGAACACCATTCTGCGAAAAGGCGGCTCGCACCACTAAGAATCAGAGTGCCAAGCGATCAGAAGGTACTGACTGAAAGAAGCTAATTTGAAGTGGTGGTAGGTACACTCAGTTGATCGGTGACTGAATCGTCTTGGTTGTACAATGTGATGCGTGGGACTCCGGTGTGGGACGGCTCTCCGCGGATTGAGAACGAGTTGTGCGTCGTCAGGAACGCATACTTGTTGAATGGCAATGACGTATCCTGAGGAATGAAAAAAGAGCAACACTGAACAGTTATAGCAATGGAGATGAATGAACTCAAATCCACTGCATTTGTCATTCCAAAAGGTTCGTGAATTAATAGGAACACTAAAATGGCAGAACATAAGTTCGATCACCACTATCTTGAATGGGTCGGCGACCATTGTCCGAACGCACTTTTTACCGGCAAACTCAATCCAACAATTGTAACAATATAGTTCAGACCCGCAGTCGGCCCCCGACGAGCATGGATCGCCGAGCTGCAAAACCGAACATCAGATTAAAGCCACTGTTCCAGCAGAAACTTCTGCGATCATTACAAGGTTGATGAGGACGGACAGAAACACGACCTTGCATTGCCCGCTTGAACAAGCTGCTGCAGCTTGAAAGATTACACAAAGTAACAAAAGTGTGCTTCTTGAGCTGTGCATAACTCCTTGCAACTCTGAAATATAGCAGCAAATATATTTAGACAGGTGAGTAAAGCAGCCAAATGAGAGGGATTCAAATTTCGGCCGAAATTTCGCCGAAATTCGGTTTTCTCGGGGTGGGCCTAGAAAAGCCCAAAATTTTCGCCCATGTTTGAATATCTCGGCCCATGCGGACTCCACACACACTCGGACTCGGAAAGGAAGAAAGCTACAGGCCAATAGCCTGAGTTGCGTAATACCAGCAGCAACCATGGCCGTGCTCAGAGCATCCCCCGACCCCTCCCCTGCTCCTCCTCCTCCTCCGCCGCCGCCGCCGCCGCCTCCCAATCCAAGAGACCCTCCAGAGGCAGAATCGCCACTGTCAGCACTCGCAAGAACCCCTCCCAAGACCAGCTACCATGGCGGCGCCAAGAAGAGCCTTCTTGCAAGAAGAGGGAGAAGAGGGCGGCCGCTGTCTTGCTTTTCCACGAAGGAGGAGGTTGGTGTGGCTGGCGGTGGGGAGGAGGAGGAGCTCTACCTGGTGAGGGAGTCCGGGTGGGGGGTGCGGCGGGTAGTGCTCGTCCAGGCCGAGGCGGACTTGGTGCCGGCCGCAACGGAGGAGAGGGAGGCGTCGTCTGCGGCAAGGGGGGAGTTGGAGGCGGCGGCGGCGGCAAAGGAGGAGGGGGAGGCGCCGCCTGAGGCAAGGGAGGAGGTGGGGGGTCGCCGGCGGCAAGGGAGGAGAGGGACTCGCTGCCGGCGGCGAAGGAGGAGGGGGAGGCGCCGCCTGCGGCAAATCCGAAAACAGTTCAATTTCCTGAATTCAAAGTGTTCAATCGAATTTTTCGACCGAAATCATTCCAAACCACCCCCCCCCCCCGGGCGAAATTTCCGAATTTCGGTTATGTCGCCGGGTACCGAATTTTTTCCCAGCCGAAATTTAAATCCCTGGCCAAATCTATCAGTACCACTATATCATCATGAGAGCCTGTAGTTACCAAGCAAGCTGATTTCTGGGAGAACCTACGACTTGGCCTGTAGGAATATGCTTTTCGAGCTTTCAAGGGCAGCAAAGCATTAGGTACCACGCATCAAAAAGTCTAACCCCCCTTCTTCGTATAGTTTTTTATGATTAGGTCCTGTTTATTGTATTTGTTGCGAAGTTTTAGCTTAAATGTTTTGCACAGTCTGCACACCATTTTGTGACTTATGACAAATTTTGCTCACCAATATGAAGCATTTTTTATTTTTTTAACATAGAATGGAAGTACCTCAGCTTGATAATTCGAAAAAAAAAGGATGACAGGCAGGGTGAACTTCATTGATTCGTTCACATCCCCGTCCCATTATTATGTTTTGAACAATTCAGCTTTATGTAGCAGACATGGCCAGAGAATATACCAGTATGCTTGGAACAGCATCTCCTTGTTCTGAGCTCTCAAGGAAGTTTGGAATATCCCTCTGAAATCTGAATCATACACTAGCCACTGCATTTTCTGCCGATTGCCCATTGACGTTGAGGGAAGAAATAACTTTCATCAGGATTGCTGGAAACGCCACCTAGATTATTATTATCTACGCCAAATGCCACACGAGTCATGACCGGTAAAAGCATATGAATAGGCTTCTTTCTTTTACACTTATAGTAACTAACTTTTAATCACTTTTATTCCAGGCATGATTTCAGACACGTCTCATGGCACGCAGGTATGTAACATATTCACAAGCGACACATCCGATCCAGCAGTACTCCTGCATACACATACGCATGATATGCATGCTCGACTGCTCATTGCCTAGCGGCCAATTAACCTCGCGCGTGCAGATCGCGTCGCGCATGCATATATATACGCATGCATGCGCCCCGTTTGATCGATAACTTCACTTGCCGGACTCGGAGAAGAAGCGGTTGATGGCGGGGAAGACCTCCGGGCGCTGCGTGCTGAGGAAGCGCCGGAACGCGTGCTGGTGGTACCTCTCGCCCTCCTCCGCGTTCTCCAGCACGGCGCTCTGCCGGTTGCTCTTGCTGACCCTGCGAAACAACAAAACCGATTCAGTTAAAAACCATCGTATGCGCAGCAGAAATGAACATACTGTAGTAAAGCTTCGTGCTATATGTATGCGAGCTCGTTGTCAGATGGTTGAACCGACCTGACGTCCGGGTTCATGAAGACGTTCCTGGTGAGCTGAAAGACGCACATGCCCGTCACGAACGACATCGCGGCGATCAGCGGGTAAACCTGCAGAAACGTAGCGCGAAGAAACCACAGGAATCAAGCCACAAACGCAGCGAAAAAGACACAAAAATTCTACTGCAAAAACACCACAAAATATATGTTCTTCGGTGCTGTATCTACAAACAGGGAAGATGCCATACATCCGGCTTCAACCAGCGCCCCATATGGATCTTTGCCTAACGATGCTCTTGCACTGACTAATTACTGAAACCGTCTTGTGCCTTTCCCTTTGTGTACACTTTGCTGACAATGCCATGCATATCTGCCTGTGCGTCTATATATACGTACCCGGTGCAAGACAGGAGAGCAGATTACTTCCATGTCTCGACCGATCGATTCGATTCCTGTGGGCTGATTTGGGATTCAAGGCAGAAATGCTCGAAAACCATGAGCTGCCTGCTGTTTTTGGAGCTTCTTTGTCGAAGTTTCTTCGGTGCTCCCGTTTCAGGTCAACCCGTTCCGCCCACGATCGCTAAGCCAGGTCAACCCTTGTACACTAGGATCGCTCTATCATGAGAGTTTGCGTCATCACATCCTGGAGATGTTGATGCTGTTTCATTCCAGAGATGCAGAGACTAGACTTTCTTTCTGGCGCGAGACTGGATAGCTTTCTAAATCTGTGGGAGTAAAACCGGTTTGGAACATTCTGATATGTCATGTTATGATGCTATTATACGAGCAAACCAAGCATGGCCTCAGCTCTCAGGCAAAAGAAAGGTCAATACTTTGTCCAACTTGCCACCGTTGGAATGGTCAATCCACTACGGCGGCGGCCATGTGTACGTGTGGGATACGCTGCTGACAACCTGAGAATGAGTAATTAAGGAACATCACACGTTTCCTGAACGGAAGAAAACGTAGTAGTCTAGCACAAGTGTATATCTCATGCACGCAAGGTTACGAAGATATAATAATCCTTCTTCTCCTGTGATTATTTTTAGTCATAAGTTTGTCTATAATCATATAGACATAAGTTCTACTGCGATTACTCCTTGGTCGTAACCACATAGTCGTAAGTCCAATTGTAACTACTCCTTGGTCGTAAGTCTCTTTACGACTACATAGTCGTAATTTCTACTGTGACTATTTCTTGGTCGTAAGTCTCTCTACGACTAGGGCTGTAAAAAAAGGTCGAGGCTCGCGAGCTGCTCGAGTTTGGCTTGCTCTAGACTCGATTCGAGCTTGGCTCAAGCTCCAAACGAGCCGAATTCGAGCTTCATCTTAAGCTCGCAAGCTTTAACGAGCCGAACTCGAATAGCTCGCGAGCTTAAGATTTTTTCACCTCTCTCCAATTCCCCACACCCCTCCCGCCCGGCTCCCGCCTCTCACTCTCAAAATCCCACCCCAGCCACGGCCCACCCCACTGCCCCACACCCCTCCCTCCTCTCCCCGACTCCCCCACCTGCCTCGGCGTGTCCGCCTGCCCCCCGCCGCCGCCCTGCCCCCCGGCCCCCGCCCCTCCTCGCCGCCCCCCGCGGCCCGTCCCTCCTCGCCGCCCCCCGCCCCTCCTCGCCGCCCCTCGTCGCCCCCGCCACTGGCCGCCCCCCACTCCTGTCCGGCTGTTCCCCTCGTCGCCCTCCTCCTCTCCCCCGCCGCCGCCCCTCCTCGCCCCCCCCCGCCGCCGACCCCTTACTCTCCGCCGCCCCTCCTCCCCCCGCCGTCCGCCGCCCCCCTCTCCCGCCCCCCGTCCCCTTCCCCCCCCCCCCCCCCCCCCGCCGCCCTCCCGCCCCCCTCCTCGCCCCCCGCCGCCGCCCCTCCTCTCCCCCGCCGCCCACGCCTCTCCTCCCCCGCCGGCGCTGCCCCTCCTCGACCGGGATCCGGCCACGCAGGTACGCACCGAGCCTACTCGAGCTGAGCTCGAGCTCAGTTTAAAGTTCGATGTTGATCTTAGGCTCGCTCGAGCTCGGCTCGAGTTTCTACCGAGCTCGAGCTTGCTAGGTCAAGCTCGCTCGAGCTCGGCTCATTTACAGCCCTATCTACGACCACATAGTCGCAAGTCCTACTGCGACTACTCCTTCGTCGTGCGTCTGTCTATGACTACATAGACGTAAATCATACTGTGACTACTTTTTGGTTGTATATCTCTCTACGACCTTAAGTCGTAGGTCTTACTGCGACTATTCCTTAGCCATATATCTTTTTATGACCATATAGTTGTAAGTCTTATTGCGACTACTTCTTGGTTGTAATTATTTCTACGACCATGTACTCGTAAGATGTCCTACGATCTAGTCAAAGATTTTCCTATAAATAGCTTATCTAGTGTCTCGTAAAGTCGCATGACAAGATGGTTATAATGTGCGCTTATCTCTAATAACCACACATGATCTCTCTCTGACAATAACCGTTGTATGACGAACCGCCTTCACATCTCTCTAATAATAACTTCCGTTCGGTGATTATCTCCCGAACTAATGAGACATCTTTTGGGGCAAGACAACTGCCGTCATTTGGTCAACTATATAAAAGATTATGTCGGAGAAGGAGGGAGGCAGATCCAAGCAAGAGATAGTGCATGGCATTTCTCATTACAAACTTTGTAATTTTCGTCTCTGAGCAATAGCAACACAGGACGTAGAGTTATTATTCTCCTAGGAAAGGCTCGAACATGTATAAAAATTCCCATACGTTCCTTTTACATTACCTAATCTTAGTGAAAAGAGTTTGCCCTAAATCCGAACAAATTGTACGTAAGATCGGTATTAAAACACTGGCACAAGATATTCAGGGTTGGGGTATTTTCGCTTATTTCTTATGGCTTTTGGCTTACCCTATGGTAATCAACTTTTAAATAATATGTCTTTTTATGGCAAGGTCTATAAGTCGATTGTAGTAGATATTGTACTGACTTCATCTATATCGTTCAAAATCACATGCAATTGTCTCTCTTTCCGTATTCTCTCTCGCGAACTGCCAAAATTAAAAAAATTAAGCTAAAAGCCGTAAGCCACAACCCAAAAGAACCCACCCCAGAGCTACTTACGTCAAACTATCGGCGGGTCCTGTGGTCTTACATGTGTCCCCACCTCGATCCCCGTTAAGAACCACGGCGCACATCCTCACTAGACCAAACGGAGCACAAATCTCCCTATTCTTCCTCTCGTTGGGATCCCTTCCCCTGTGGGGCCTTATGGGGATGGGAAATAGTTTAAATATAGATTTTTAAATTATCAAATGACTTATTAATTAATTTATAGGTATTTGGTATATTTTCCCCCTAAATATAGTTTCAAAAGTTATATCCTAATGTATATATTAACTTTTAATTCAAATATTTAAGAAAAAAAGATACATATCACATATTAAAGATTTGTAACATATAAACAAAATAATATATTTTTATTCTTACCGGATCCTCATAGGACCCCAAGGGGAGCCCAACCCCCGCCATGTTGGGGAGTATCCCCACCGTCCTTGCCCCACGGATGAAATTGCCATCTCTATATCCAAGTGCAAATGCTATGGACACGAGTCCTTGTCTTTTTTCTCTCTCTACGAGTATGGAGAGAGACGGATTACGGAATAGTACAATATACAACCTTGGAAAAATCCCAATGAGTTTTTAATGAGGAAATTATCCAGATATCGAATGAGTTGATATAAGAAAGAAGAAAGAAAGTTCCCTCAACGAAACAAAAAAATGAAATGAAAAAAGTCTAAGGCTAAGAATATGTTGAGGCCCAACAGTTTGATTTCGCTATAGGCCTCTATGCGGCCCAACGTATGTGATTTAAACGGGCCTACTTCCAGAGAAATCATTCAAGTTCCCGAGTTACGCCGAGCCTCCCCACGTCGGCAAGTCATGGTCGCCGGCGCGGGCCGGTCCTAGGATTTTAAGGGCCCGGGGCGAAACTAGAAATAGAGACCCTAACATAAATATCTAAATATAAATCTACATACATACGCGCGCGCGCACACACACACACACATACACACACACACATATATATATATATGTGTGTGTGTGTGTAATTTTACCAATAAACACTTAAAATGCGTTATGTATTAAAAAAATTCATATCAAAGAGTTCATAGATATTACCTTAAAATTTTCTTTTAACATTTCTAGATGCGAAGTCATTGATGATGGTATTGATATCAATTTCATCCAATAATTTCTTCTCAATACATAAAGTTGCCAAACCGTTTAACCTCTCTTGAGACATTGTTGACCTCAAATAATTCTTCAACAATTTCAACTTTGAAAAGCTTCTTTCAGCTGATGCCACAGTCACAGGCATAGTAAATAAAATCCGATAAGCAATAGAAATATTAGGATAACAATCCGCTTCTCTGACAATCTCAAAGATCTCCATAGCAGACATTGGTTTATCTGATAAAGTCAAATGCATAACACTTAACTCATAATTAGATCATTTAACTCAACATCAGACGAACCATCTAGAGAGAAAGTTTCTGCAAATTTTATACAACATTCTTTTAATTCAGTTCGATCCAATGACTTTAATGTTGTTGAACTCATTAAAAATTCAAATATACTTCCAAATGATTGGAGTTCTTGAAATCTACTTTTCAATCAATTGATTGCCATATCAACCATAACAAAAATAATAATTCGTATGTGGACCAACTACGGTGGCTAAAAGGTCCAAGATAAATCTTCAAAGCATGTATATACTTTACATAGTATATGGGGGACCCTTGGATTTTGGGGGCCCGGGGCGGCCGCCCCTCTCGCCCCCCTCCAGGGCCGGCCCGGCGCCGCCAAAAATATCTCCGCCGCCCACGGCTCGGCAAGCTGCACGAGCACGCAGGCTAACGAGCCAACGACGGTAGACCCCACCCACAAGTGGGACCACCTGCGCAGAGAGTGGCTCTGACACGAACCAAACGAGAACGCGTAGACCACTAGACCAGCGAGCGAAAACCACCACGCTTTGACGACGCGTCTCCCGTTTGTGTGTGTCTCTCTCTCTTCCTCGCCACGCCAGCGCCCGAGCTAGGGTTTCTCTGCCTCCGCCGCCGCCGAATCGCCGGAGGAGGGGGAGGAGGAGATGGGCACGCCGGAGACGTCGCGCGAGCCGTGCCCGGACCGCATCCTGGACGACGTGGGCGGCGCGTTCGGGATGGGTGCGGTGGGCGGCTCCGTCTTCCACTTCCTCAAGGGCACCTACAACTCCCCCAACGGCGAGCGCCTCGTCGGCGGCGCCCAGGCTGTGCGCATGAACGCGCCGCGCGTCGGGGGGAGCTTCGCTGTCTGGGGCGGCCTCTTCTCCGCCTTCGACTGCACCATGGTCTTCGTGCGCCAGAAGGAGGACCCGTGGAACTCCATCATCGCCGGTGCCGCCACCGGCGGGTTCCTCTCCATGCGCCAGGGCGCCCGCGCCGCCGGCCGCTCAGCCCTCGTGGGCGGCGCCCTTCTCGCGCTCATCGAGGGCGCCGGCCTCATGCTCAACCGCGTCCTCGCCACGCCGCAGAACCTCCCGCCGCTCCCCGCCGACGATCCCAACCTGGCCGCCGCCATGGCCGCTGGCGGCGGCGGCATCCCGGGCCTACCTCAGGCGCCCGTGTCCCCTACCGAGGCAGCGAGCTCGAACGGTGGGGGTGGCTGGTTCGGGGGTCTCTTCGGCAAGAAGGAGGAAGAGAAGAAGCCCAATGCGGGCGGGGGCAAGTCGGAGATCTTAGAGAGCTTCGACACGCCCAGCGCTCCGATACCATCGTTCGAGTACAAGTGAAAAAAGGTGCGATTTTTATTCGATCTGCTCTTCAATTCGTATCTGTTTCAGCAGAAAATTGCAATTATAGGACAGGAAACAATGCGCTTCGCAATTATAGGACTCCAAACACCGACTTCGTTAAAATGACCATTGAAACGTTGACTTCTTGTTTTTCATGACATTTGGTGTATTAAGTCTCTTTTCTCATCTAAATACATGTATTTTTACCCAAAGTGATCCTTTTGCCCTTCACAAAAATAAATATCCATTGATGGGTTGTTCTTATCATATGAAATGACCAAACGATACGTAATGGCTGAAGGGCAAAAGGGTCACTTTGGGTAACAAATACATGTATTTAGATGAGAAAAGAGACTTAATATACCAAATGTCATGAAAAACAAGAAGCCAACGTTTCAGGGGTCATTTTAACGAAGTCGATGTTTGGAGTCCTATAATTGCGAAGCGCATTGTTTGCTGTCCTATAATTGCAATTTTCTCCTGTTTCAGACTTTGAAAAGGCGCAGTCTTTAAATTCGATTCGGTCCATGTTTGTTGTTTCCTCTATTTTGCTTGATGTGGTGGGGATTAGGAGTTTGTGTTCTTGTGGGTTCGGCCGCTGATTTGTTTCTTGTACTATATACCGCGAGATTTCCGGTAGTAGTCCGTACCGTATCCAACAAGAAGCGTTTATAGTTTCCTATTCGAGGTCACGAATCACGATTGGTCATGCTATATATCTGCTCAGGTGTCTCGATTCGTAGCTCCCGGAGAGGTTTTCTTTGTTCGCGATCTTTCGCTGAGTTTACTATTGCTCCGTCGTCCACAACCAATCATCGATAGGGTTACGACGCAGCATCTATGACAGAGGGGATGGAGGGGCGGCCTTTTTTTCGAGAGGGACCCGTGCCCAGACCGCGTAAATCAAATTGTTTTTGCACAATTAAGGCATAAATCATCTAGTTTCACATAAATGCATCAACACCCTAAGTCTATGTCAAAATTTGCAATCCTAGGGTGACAAGTAATTAATTTAATTTTAGGAATGTAAATTACAAGAATGTAACGAGTACAAGGATGTAAACCACAATTGATGCACTATGTTTGGCGGTGTGGAAGCCATGTGCATGAATGTGCCACGCCTTGGTGGTGGCTTTGCCGTCTGGGGTGGCCTCTACTCAGCCTGTGATTGTGCCTTCGTGTATGTGTCAGAAGGAAGAACCCTATAATGCCATCCTTTCTGGTGCAGTCACTGACTCACTGGTGGCATCCTTTCTTTGCGTCAGGGCTTCCGCTCAGTTGTTCGGGCATCCCTGGTGGGTGCGGCTCTTTTTGCCCTTCTTAGTGGCACAGGGGTCATGTTCGAATGCCTTGCTGTACCTAATTCCGAATCAATGCCAGTTGACGACCCCTTCGTTCCCCGTGTTGAAACATCATCTGGTGGTGGGTGGTTTGGTGGATTATTTGGGAAGGTGGAAGAGGCAACCACAAACAGCAGTAGCAAGACTGAGACTTTAGAGACGTATGATGCGCCCAGCGCGCCGATACCATCGTTGGAGTACAAGTAGAGGCATGGGCATAGGATTTTCTCAGCTGATGCGGTTTATTTCTCTTTTATTGATGTTCCTTCGTTCAAGTGTATCTGGATTTTTATTGGAGTGTCTTTTGAATGACTGTTGCCAGTCATGAGATTAAAAACAGTGGCAGGAATGGCAGATGCAAAACAAATTGTTTATGTGGATTGCAATTGAGGTTTGTTTGGTGATGTAAAGGAACAAGGTCCAGGACAACTTTCATGCCTTTCTGGTTTTTCCAAGTGTAAGGGTTGGATAAATTGTTTGGTAATGCGATAGTTATTCTGGGCATTAGCTCATTGCTGATTTGTACTAATTTGGTTTCATTTGTGTTGACGTTTCACAAAGTTCTTAGGTATCATGAGGCTGAGTGGATTTAATGGGTCCCAATTTTTTGGGGAGCTGGGTAGTTGTAAATGGATGTTTATGTTTATGACCTACAAAAGCTACAACATTTGATATGTTCTGCTTCTATTGATTGTGTACAAAGTTCCATCAGTTGTGTAAAGCGAGAAAGATGTGTTGTAGGCTAGAAAAGCTGATGCTTTTAACAATTTGCTTGATCACAGAGTAGTTTGGTACTTCATTTCTTGGTTACTTGAAGGCAGTATGTGTTGTAGTCTTGTAGACTAAAAAACAGCTATTTTTCACCATTTACCTGATCGTAGAGTACTTTAGTATGTTTGTCGATTTCCTGAAGGCAATATGCGTTGCAGTCACGGGGCTTTCTATTTATAAGTTGATTGATTTTTTCCGTAAGTGTAGGTCACACTTTTGAGCCATTGGGCCAAATCAGAATCTCTCTCTCTCTCACACCCCCCCCCCCCCCCCCCCTCAAAGCTAATCCAATGGCCAGGAAAATCAACTTGTACATGACCAAAAAAAATCAGGCAACTAACCATTATTTTAGAGCCTGTTTTGATTTTATAGACATGAGAATATGAATCTGTTCAAGAATATTTGGCCTGGCTTACCTTTTCTTCTTGTTACAATCTTCAACTTACGTTTTCAGTGAGGCCATATTCTTACTCCGAATTTTTGGATGATTCCTATGTTTCATTGGGATAGAAGACACAGGAAACATGCATAATTTGGGAGTGCTGATTATGGATGGGCTGGATGACCATTTATTTTATTTTGATTATTTTTCCAGCTAATCCGTTCTTCAAATTACTTTTCAGTATATCTGACACATTGACAAACCAATGCAAGTTTGGTTTGGTTTTTGGTTTACAACTTCGAAATACATGTTAAGGTGTATGAAATTGTCTTAACCATCAAATATCTTGTGCTACATGCCAAGCATTTTTTATATTTTGTTTGGGATGATTACATTGACTCTCTAACAGCTTACCATCATCTGTCCACAACATGCCCCTTGGCTGCCTAATAGAAGATGTGACCAAGATATAAATTTCATATCTAATCTTATGATTCAATAACTTAAATCTTATGCGAAGATAGATGTGAAGGTATAAAGGCGTTGTTTGGTCTTCCTGTTGGTTCGCCAAACCCCAACCCAGTGTCACACGTTCTCCTGTTATTTCACAACTGAATTCAACTACGCCACATTGGAAACTATACCAGAAACAGCTAAGCTGCTGTAAGCACATGCTGTCCAAGGAAGTTATAAATTAAGCTTTGTGCTTGAAGCTATTCTCACAAGATCTGCCACTGAGACAATCCTGTTAGAATTAGTGTTTGTTGATTAGCAATGCTGAGCTATTATGCTTACTATGGATTAGAAGCTGCAATACTGCTGATATTTTCGACAAGTGGTTCTATATTACTTGTGAAGTCACAAGCGCTATGCATGGATTAGAATCTCAATTTTAAGGCCTTGAATCACCAATAATTTGGCCAGCATCTGACTGGGATTTTGATACTCAGAGAAGATTTCCAGTATTTTTTTCTGTGTTCTATCGAAATGTCTGTTGGACAAGATCAAACATATGGTTCATTTCTGTGCTGTCAGTTTGATCTGATGTAAATTATGTGTGCTTTTGTTGCACATGATCAGGTGTATGCCTCATTGATAAGGTTGTGACTTGTGCTCACAATTCCCCCCACAAACAATAGAGTAGCTGATGCTGTTCTTGTATGCTTTATCTTTATTTTTCATGCTTGGGTCTGTTAATCAACATGCCCAAATGATCTAGAGTTCATGAACTAGTGTGCTGTTTGTTTCTACTTCGCAGGTGGGCCGATGGCACTGATGCTTAGTGGTGGGCTCGAGATGTGGTAGTCTCGAAGAGATGGAATGCTTGTTTGATGAACTCATGCGTGCGCTGCTCTACTTCCACAGCTCATATCTATGTGCCAACTTGTCGTTGAGAAAGGTTTTGGCCACTGGCTCTTATGTATGCATGTGAGCCTTTTTAACGTGACAGGTTCGCAACTTTGCATACGTTGTAGTAGTAGCAGTAGCAGTAGTAATACCATAGCATTCGTATTGTCATATTGTGCAATGAGCTACACTTGAAAAGCCTAAACTTATGCATCAGCCTGGCTTCTGAAGTGACTCTTTTTGAGTGAGGTGATTGCATTGCATCCTTTCCACAGATCTTTTGTTCTGTTCGTATTTAAGAGCTAAATCAAAATAAGTGCTCTGTGCCAAGTTCTTGTTTTCGATGTGTCGTCCTGTTATTGTTTGGCCATTCATGTGATCATTGCGCGACGTACTTGTCACAGGACATGAATGTAACATGAAAATCGTGTCTGTACGCACGGTTTAGTGAAACTACTGGCTTGGCTGATGCTAAGTCTGGTATTGTTTACCCGTGGTCTGGTACCGACGTAGCGTTGAATTGTTGATTAGGTTGTAAAAATGCATTTGCTTTTTGCTGTTGTACGCTAGCGTCGTGCCGTGTAAGCGAACGCTTGGTTGTCCTGAACTGACAGCGTAGTGTGAACAAACCACAGTTCAAGATTCTAGAGTGCCCTATTTAAGTAGGATGGAATGGATGGCCAAGTTCACGACATATATCAACATGGAAATGAGAATTTGTATATAGCACAAATAAACTATGTAATTCTGACATGGACATGTTTTTGCAGAGAAATCAAAATCAGAATTTGTCATTGCGATGGCATGAAACGCCCCACATGCATGTCCCCGTCCCAGAACTGTCAGATAAAACGTCCTAGGCTGAGGCTCTGACCGAAAGAACATGGACCATTTGCCCATCAGCCAACGACTAACCTGAAAGTCCAACGATCGATTGATCAATTTGTTCATTGAGTCAACTAGTTGGTAGTCATTCAACCGGTAATACGTACACCTGGTAGTTGGGACGGAGGTTCACGAGTCAGGTACTGATTGGCCAGTTGGGACGGAGGATTTATCTTTTCTTTGCGTTCCATTCATTAGGGGAGAAGTAAATACAAATATGGCTTAGGAGCCACGAGCTACAATCCTAGTTCAGTATTACAAAAGTAAGACGACTGAGTGAGTGAAAAGTGCAACTACTACAAGACATTAAACTGGATGAGGGGGCGACCCAGAGAGGAGATCTCGCAGCTTGGATTTCATAGTGGACGACCAATCGAAGAACTCTTGTTTGATGCGGTTTGAGAACTCGGCAATGTTAAGATTTGCTTGATTATGCCGCAACATGTTCCTCTCCGTCCAGATCATCCAAACCATCAAGATTACTAGGCACTCTATTTCTTTTCGCTTAGAGATAGGCGCCATATTCCGGGTGACTGTCCAGTGTTCATGCAATGATTGTTTGGTGAGGGAAATGGACAGCGACAGCCAGGAATCTATGTAACATGGAACTATATATTTATGAATGTGTTTTACAAATAGTTGAAACTCATGTATTAAATCCATGTAACATGGAACTATATATTGCGAATATGTTTTGCAAGTGTTTGAAGTCCATATTTCCTATCTACAAATGTGTTAAGGCCCTGTTTGGATCCCATAGTCTAAAGTTTAGTTGTCTAAAGTTTTGGACTAAATTTTAGTTGGCTAAACTTTAGCCACTAAACTTTAGTCGAAGGTCTTGTTTGGATCCTGTACTAATGGATAGGACTAAAGTTTTAAAAAGACCATACTATCTCTCCTCGTTTCGTGCGTCAGCCATTAAATGGGAGGTGAGAGACCAACATGCATGGGTAAACACTTCTTTGTGCCTAAGAACCCAAAACTTTAGACCACTTTAGTTCACTTTGGTGGACTAATGGTCTAAAGTGTTTTTTAGGGGTTAGCTAAAGTTTAGATCTAACTTTAGATCACCTGTTTGGAGACTTTAGACCTAAACTTTAGTAACTAAACTTTAGATAGAGGGATCCAAACAGGGCCTAAGTCTATATACCTATACCTTATGTCATGATTTCAAAAGTGTGTAAATGTGTTTTGCAACTGGTTGAAAATCATGTTCAATTCTTGTGTGCATGATACTATAATTTGCAAATATATTTTATAAGTTTTGTTGAAGTATATATACTTGTCAGGATAATCGGAACTACCGGCTACATTGCATGGTACTACCGAAGATCGGAAGTACCGTCTGTGTTGCATGGTACTACTGGACGTCGGTACTATCGGCTCTGTGTGAGTGGTACTATCAGACTTTGGAAGTTTCAAAAATATCCAACGACAGAACCCGCTGAAAACACTTCATCTCCTGGAAATCGGAAGTACCAAGTTTTGAACGACGAAACTTCCGCATGAGTGATCGGAAGTACCAAAAAATAAACGGCAGAACTACCGATTTTGCTGATAATGGTTAGTTTTCTGACTGATGCGAGAGGGTGATAGTTCTGAGTTTATGACTGCGGTACTACCAGATTTCCTGATTCTTGTCCCCAATGGCTAGTTTCAAGGTGTGAGGTATAAATACCCTCTTGTGGCCGGTTGGAAAAGGTGTTGTTGGACTCCATTTTATTCTCTTGAGCTAGTGTGAGATCATACTCTTAATTGTTCATGTGTTGCACCTTGTGAGTAAGGAGGATGGCTTTAAATTGTATGTGTTGTATCTAGAGGTGAATTGAGTCTCCACTCGAGCTTGTGCATTCATTGCACGTGATGAGAGTCAAGCGAGAGGCTTGACTTATTACTTTTCGAGTTTGCCAACTATTAGATGGCGTTGGTGGTGTCATGCATGGTGATCTTCTCAAAGGAGGTTTAGAGAAGATTGAAGCTCACCTACCCGAAGCGGAAAAGAGTTTCCACTAGTGGATTGGAGTTCATCTACCCGAAGCGGAAAAGAGCTTCCACTAGTGGATTGTGGTGTTTTGGCTTAATTCGTGGAGCCGATCCAATTCACTTGAGCTAACCTCAACGTGAACTAGGGAGACTAGCAAGTCTCTGAACACCATGGTAAAAAGTAACCGTATCAATTGTGGTTTATTTTTCTTATACTCAATTTACATTCAAAGAATTTACTTTCATAGAATTAATTGATTGCTTGTTATCCTATTATTGCAAACCTTAACATAGTCTTAGGGTGTTGGTGTACTTAAATAAACTTAATTGATTTAGGCTTTATTTGTACTAAATCAATTTGATTTAAGCTTCTGCATTATATATTTGGTTTAGATAAATATAAATTGCTAATAATTAAAAGAGAATTTTTTGGACCGCCTATTCACCCTCCTCTAGTCGGCCTCCTTGACCTTACTGCTGCCTGTGGCCACCGTTACCATCGTCGACGCCACCGCCTTGGTCAACGCTGATCAGGTCCTTCTTCGTTTGGATCTAGAGCTGGCTCACTCCGCCACTCGTCTCTGTTGGCTCCAGTGTCGTGGAGCTCCACGCCGGGTCCGGATCTGACCAGATCCAAACTCCACGGCCCCAGATCTGGGCTCCCCGACGAGCGGCCCCTCCTCCCAGCCCTAGTCGTCGCCAACCCCTCTGCCTCCGGTGACGCTAGCTGTTCCGCCAACATCTTCCCCTCTATCGCCGATGACGCTAGCTATTCCATTGACATCTTCTTCTCTTCCTCAGTGGGTCGACCACGAAAGATCGACCACGCCGCCCTCCTTTCCTCATCTTCTCCCTCCACCGGTGTGTCTTCCCAACTCTGCTGCCTCTCTGCTCCTTTCTCTCATCTTCGAGGACGACCACGGCCAGTCGACCACGGTCGAACGACCACGGCAGGTCAACCATGGTAGCTATGACCGGTTCCCTATAGCTATGATCGGTTCCCTGTAGCTACAATCGGTTCCCTGATCGGTTCTTTGTAGCTACGACTGGTTCTCTGTAACTATGACCGGTTTATTGTACACCCATCGTAGTCAATGGTCGCATACACCTCGGCCATGACCTCCTCTGCATCAACTCCACTACCCTGACCATAGCGACGGCCTCGACACTAGCTACCTTGATATGGCTCGACATGGCTCCCTCCTCCACGGCTACGACCATGGTCACCTCGCTCTCGGTTACCTCAGCAACAAAGGGCTATCATTAACTTAAGAAAACTCATTAGTTCCCTCTACAGTCAGCGCATCTGCGATGCTATAGCAGTCCCCGACGCTCCCGCTGCAATTGCGGGGGATGTCAGTCCGATAGTTCCCCCACCTTCGACTTTCTCTCCAGTCTGACCGTCCGTGACGTTATCATTATGACTGGGGGAGGGGGTGTTACGGTATATTGGCATATCTTTATATTTGGTAGTTTAGGTTTTGTAATTCCGTGGTACCTGCCTTAATCTTTAGGAGAGGTTTCTTGCCCTTCAAATCTTGTACTCTATATAAACCGATCTCGAGCCTCAATACAATTATCTATTGTAGTATATTCATCTTCTCTCTATTGGCTGCAGTAACACACGTATAGTTGTAGTTTTCGACGAGCTTGCATATACACCGGCAATTCCTTGTTTAAAAACAAATGTTGCATCGGCAATTGTTAGAATTTTTTGTACGGATAATCCCTTTTTTATTCGAAAATACATAAATATACCCGCGAGAAAATTTTTTACAAAAATAGTCTCCAGTCGCCGCCCCATTGGGTGACTTTTGCCTTTCGCCCAACCGGGAAGCGACATTTAGGGAATGTGTGAACCGTTGGGCGACTTATACAGTCGCTCTACGGTTGAGCGACTGTAATTTCAGTCGTTGTACGGTTGAGCGACTGAAATTGCAGTCGCTCAACGGTAGGGCGACAGGGGTGGATGCCACTTATTCCACCGACTGCCGCCCACTAGCAACCACTTTTCCCTCATTTCCCCCATTCTGCGCAGAGAGCCAGAGAGAAGAAGAGAGGAGGAAGAGGAAGGGGAGAAAAGAGAGAGGAGGGGAAGAAAAGGAGGAGAGGGGAGAAGAGAAGGAGAGGAGGACAGGGTTGAAGGAGGAGGTGAGGGAGGAAGAAGGAGTCCAAGCTATTCCATCGATTTGGATCCAGGTATTTTTGTTAATTAGGTTGTATTTACACTATTGTTTAAATGAAATATTGGTGTTAGTAAAAATTGTAGATGTAGTATACATTTTGTAGTATGGAAATTTGACTACCCTTTTTAGTATGGAAAGTTTAGTTTAGTACACATGCCAGCTTTACGCAGTGATATGACAACACGGGGCAGCTTTGCTCAGTCAGATTACAACACATGCCAGCTAAACTGCCTACATAAAGGCTACGATCTGAAAAGCCTTCATAGGGACATTTATTGCTACCCTGGAATCCTGAGGATAATCCAGGCCTATCGCTACAGAAACCAACAAAATAGGGGCGTAGGTTGTAGCCTTTACAGTGAGTGTTCACGTCATAGACATGTATCCTTTCCAGTGAGTTTTCATGTCACCTTTGCTTGTTGTTTCAGAAATACAGGCTACACGCTCTGAAAAGCCTACATAGGGACATTTATTGCTACACTGGAATCCTGAAAAAGCGAAAAGATTCGTACGACCTCCTCTCCATGGACTATGCCCACTGCACCAGATAACCTGCCTACATAAAGGCCTCCTATGTCTTCCATACCACATCTCCTCCTCAAGCCTTCACAATACTACTACACAACAATGTCTTCCTGGAGGTCCGACCCATTTGGAGTGCCGGAATGGCATGAGCGCCCGAAGTGCCATTGCGGCTTTAGGACGATGTTGGGAGTCTGGACGGATCGAGTACAACGAGCCAAATACGGCCGT
The DNA here is from genome assembly GCA_017311315.1 of Dendrocalamus latiflorus. Lineage (NCBI taxonomy): Eukaryota > Viridiplantae > Streptophyta > Magnoliopsida > Poales > Poaceae > Dendrocalamus > Dendrocalamus latiflorus. The sequence goes on along the minus strand of CM029671.1, from coordinate 24,241,746 downwards.
AGGTTTTTCAAGTGTCCAGACCTAGATGACGACTTCGTGGTAACGACAACAACTAAATCATTTGTTTCTCGTTATCGTTTTTTAACTTGATCCATGACATCAACCACGCCACACATAGGCTTGCAGATTCATCGAATGGGTGGATCGGGTGCCGCCGGCATGGCCACAGAACCGGGCAGTGGAGGTGGAAAACAAAGGACAATACTTTGTCAAGATGACTCAGGCTCGCGAGGTGGAACGACAGATGCGGCGTGAGCAAGAGCGCCGCGTGAGGGTGGACCAAATCCGTCTGAAGGGCAAGGAGGATGAGCTGCAAACGAGGCGGGAGCAGCTAAGTCTGCGTGAAGCAGCCATCAAGCGTCAGGAGAAAGAGCTTGAAGCTCGGGAGGCAGCTCTCAAGTCCAAGAATGACAGGAAAGAGGATGCAGCGGAGCCATCTTCAAGGCGCGATAAAAAGGGGAAACAACCACGCTACACCCAGTAGACAAAATGTTACGAGCAGTTGGGTGGGTTAGTCGCATATCATGCTATATGTTATGCATGTAATAAAATTGTACGCGGCATGTTATGAAGTTTATTTCTATTCACATAAGGTTATTATCTCGTGTGTTTGCATTCAATGATTCAGATAGCAAGTCATTTAACAATATTAACATACTCTTGGTACACTAATTTTTAGTAACATAAAAATATCACTTACCAATGTATATATCAAACGTTCTACAGTCAATTGTTCTTAAAAAAATTTCTCAAAATTTTTAATGCACCTACAACATACAATAAACATAACCTTTTATTACAACTATACCATATTTTTTTCCAGTTTAAAACTACAAAATTGACAAAACTCTAAAAATTCACGGGGATTGACTAAAGTCGCCCATCCATTGGGCGGAAAGCGACTACTTGCAGTCGCTCAATCATCGAGCGACAGATATTTTGTCGCTTCCCGGTTGGGCGAAAGGCAGAAGTTGCCCACTGGGGCGGCGACTGGAGACTATTTTTGTAAAAAAATTTCTCGCGGGTATATTTATGTATTTTCGAATAAAAAAGGGATTATCCGTACAAAAAATTCGCAATTGTTACACCACAGCCCATAGTGTTACAGCAATGCAATTGCAATTGCAACAGCCACTGCTTGCGCAGCTCAACACACTTGAAAAGATGTTCAGGTGTTCAACCATCGTGATCAGAGACCGGAACGCGGCCGTTGGAATGGCCACTAATCCTCGTCTTTAGACTCGATCCCATGGCGTGCGCGTTCCTTTCCTTCCCTTCCTACTCCCACTCCAAGTGACCACCAACCACGTTGCTTCGTCGGAGAGGAACTAAACTGTAAGCAACCCAAGAAGCACGAGCTAGCCGCCGGTAGAAAGACGCAGGCCGGCCACATCTCCCATCCGAGCCATCGCTGCGCGCGTACGCGTCATGCATGCGTCTGCAGGAGCCTGCCGGTCGAGTTACCGTGAAGGAACCCAACCAACAGCAGAGGTTGGTGGCGCTTTGCCATCTCGCGGTCGCCGCCGGTGGCTAGCTAGCTTCCTGCCGAATTCACCGATCACTGCAAAGCTGCGCTTTGCTTTGCCTTAAAGCCCCGGGCGCACGCCCCGCTCACTCACCCAATGCACGTTCTAGTGTAGCCGTGTAGGTGTACGCTGTGCTTGCAGTTCGTTGCAGGCATTGTGAGAATGGAGCTGCCCAACTCCGTGCTCGCCCTGATCCTTGCAGCCACGCTCTCCGTTGCAGGTTCCTCTTCTCTGTTAATCATTTGTTGATTTCGTTTGATTGTTCTTTGGTGTTGATCCTGTGAAGTGTCAATTTTGTTGCAGTGGCTTACGACCCGCTTGATCCGAACGGGAACATCACCATCAAATGGGACGTCATGTCGTGGACACCTGATGGATATGTCGTGAGTACTTGCATATATTAATTGGGTGCTTCTGTTTCTCTGTGTCCATGCTTCTTATGGTAAAATTGGACATGATGGATTGATCATGTCGAGAACAACAACGTGAATTAGTCGACTAACTGATCAATCGCCGGCGGGCGGTGGTGCGGTGGGGATGCAGGCGATGGTGACGATCAACAACTACCAGATGTACCGGCACATCATGGCGCCGGGGTGGACGGTGGGGTGGGCGTGGGCAAAGCAGGAGGTGATCTGGTCCATGGTGGGGGCGCAGGCGACGGAGCAGGGCGACTGTTCCCGGTTCAAGGGCAACATACCGCACAGCTGCAAGAGGACGCCGGCCGTCGTGGACCTGCTCCCCGGCGTGCCCTACAACCAGCAGATCGCCAACTGCTGCAAGGGCGGCGTCATCCCCGCCTACGGCCAGGACCCCGCCGCCGCCCTCGCCGCCTTCCAGGTCAGCGTCGGCCAGGCCGGCACCACCAACCGCACCGTCAAGCTCCCCAAGAACTTCACCCTCCTCGGCCCCGGCCCCGGCTACACCTGCGGCCCCGCCAAGATCGTCCCCTCCACCATCTTCTTCACCCCCGACCACCGCCGCAAGACCCAAGCCCTCAGTGAGTTCGAGCTTCGACCTCTTTCTGATCATGGCGGCTCGCGTCCATGCACTTGCCACAGACATGACATAGCTAGACATCTGAACGTGCCATGCGTGCATGCAGTGACGTGGAACGTGACGTGCTCGTACTCGCAGCACCTGGCGTCCAAGTACCCGTCGTGCTGCGTCTCCTTCTCCTCCTTCTACAACGACACCATCATCCCCTGCGCCAAGTGCGCGTGCGGCTGCGAGCACAAGAGCTGCGTCCAGTACGTACACCAGCGCTACTCCTCAGCCGGCGTCGAACGCACACGTACGACGACGCGAATCGCGCCGTGCGATCGAGCTAACTAACTAGCGTGCTCGCGGCGGTTTTTTTCAGGAGCGCGAGGGACTCGAAGCGGCTGTCGGTGTCGGGGAAGCACGAGCACGCGCACGCGCGGGGGCACGGCGGGGCACGGGGGAGCGCAGCGCCGCTGCTGCAGTGCACGACGCACATGTGCCCCGTGCGCGTGCACTGGCACGTCAAGCTCAACTACAGGGAGTACTGGCGCGCCAAGATCGCCATCACCAACTTCAACTACCGCATGAACTACACCGGCTGGACGCTCGTCGCCCAGCACCCCAACCTCGACAACATCACCGAGGTCTTCAGCTTCGACTACAAGCCCGTCGTTGCTTACGGCTCCGTCAGTAAGCTAGCTAGCCCTCCATTTCATCACCATCGATCTCTTCCATTCCATGCAAGACAGCTTAGCCAAGAACTGGACATTGGAATATCAATTGGATGTTAATGGCTTTTTTTTTTTTGGCGTGCAGATGACACGGCGATGTTCTACGGGCTTAAGTACTTCAACGACAAGCTGATGGAGGCGGGGCCGCACGGGAACTTGCAGTCGGAGGTGCTGATGCGCAAGGACGCCAGCACCTTCACGTTCAAGCAGGGGTGGGCGTTCCCACGAAAGGTTTACTTCAACGGCGACGAGTGCAAGATGCCGCCGCCGGACTCGTACCCATACCTGCCCAATTCCGCGCCGTTGGCCGTCTCGGCGACGTTGATGAGCTCTGCGGTGGCGGCCGTCGTGGCTTTCTTGGTGCTGCTCATGGCATGAGTGTGAGGAGAAGAGACGTGGCATAGTGCTAGAACTTGCAGAAAAGTTGATCTTCTTGTAGATAGTATGTTTTGGGTTTCAAGATTGAGCTTGGTGTTTGAACATAATTAAACGCGACCTTTTTTTTCTTTAAGTGGAGGAGACACGAGCATTGTTAAAGTGTGATGTTAAAGTGTGATGATCTAGGGCGTTGGATCTCCATCTAACGGCTCAAAATTTGACTGTTTTTGTCCTAAAAAATAGTCGAATGTTGTATAGACACTCCCTTGTTTTAAAAAGTTAGTTCTACAGACTTAAATTTTTGCTAGGGTATGAATTGTTACAGATTCTAATTTGTTCGTCTGATTTGTTGATAGATATGTGTTTAGACCAACTGACGGTTTGCTCAATTTTACTTTGCAAGAAGCATTTGAATAAGACAGTTCCAGCTTTCTTGTTGAATATTAGTCATATAGACTTACAAGGCACAAAGTCTGTTGATGAAGACTTACTTTGGAAAGATTTCATATTTCGGCTACAAGAGCATATTGGCTTCAATGTGGAGATTGTTAAATTGTGATTTGAATTTGTCATCATACCCGTGTAGGACACTGCGACAAATGTGACGCCGAGCGGTGCATGCGCCAAGCTGTGTTAGACGTGGCAACGGCTGACGCATCCGACTCTGATTCAGTTACCTTCTCTGTATGAGGCTCGTCTCCTTTGACTTATATATGTATATCTATAGTCTATAGGAAAAGTAAAAACCTCATTATAATATTTTTTTATATAGTCAATTTCACCTTCGTGTGTCCTGGTTTTTCCCGTAATAGTTTTTCATATTAAATTCGTGTCTCCTGTTCTTTTATCATCTACTTTTGTTCATGCATTTTACAACAAGCATAATTTTGAAAGAGACTTATGTAAAACACCGATAAGGGTGTAATTAAGAGACAATGACACTTTTCATCTCACATTAGATGACTGAGGTGATAGCACTATTGTTCACCGATGCTGCGCCTGCAATCTGCAGTTAGTTTATATATTAAAGAAATCAAACAACTTCACTTTGCATAGACATGCCTACCTGAAATCAAATGTGTGAATGTTCATAGCCAGAAGGATAAGTTTTGCTAAAAAAGTACAGAGTATGCGTCTGAGCTAAAAATGTACAGCAAGTAGGAATGTACAATGATTTTTGAATTTTTTTTTTGAAAAATAGGAATGTACAATGATCAATCAGGGCTTGGCTACATCTGAATCTGCTTTCCAAGAAAGATGCCATCTACTTCACAGGGAACACAGGGAATCAAGAGAGCCAGTGCCCAATCGGATCAAAACTTTCGTGAAATTTGTATATATTCACTCGTCCTTCTCTACACATAAACCAACAAGAAGGTCAATGCTGTCCAAATGGCAATGAATAGAAGAAGTGAAGCTGACAATCGTGGGGAAGCATTCGGCAGCCATGGGTCGGCATCTGAAGGTGGCATCGCGCAGTTGTCACCATTGAATTACAATTGCAGTTGTAATCCTATTTGGGGGTAGCAATTTTCTCTGCGGCCCCAGGCAGGGCAGTCCTCCCCTCCCCTCACAGGCCCAGGGATCCGATAAAAGTTATAAATATATTATTTCATCTATATATTATTGTTTTCTAACATAGAAAATACATTCTTTTATTATATATTTGGACGAAAGTTTGGAAATATATATATGTGTGTACGAGGATATAAACTTTAAAGCTATATTTTAGAGAAAAAAATATAAAAATATTTATAAATTAATAAATATAATCGTATCATCTGTTAAAAAATCATTTAATCCATTTTTAAATCCCCCGCAAGAACCGGGGACAAGGGGTCATCCCTCAGGAGGCCTAGCAAGGGTCAAGATGGGGCACGGCTAGGGGCGGCAACGAGCCGGCTCGGCTCGGCTCGTGAAAGCTTGGTAGAATCTCGGCTCGGCTCGGTTAGGCTATCAAGCTTTTTTGTGGGCTCGGCTCGGCTCGTGATGCGGCTCGAGCCAGCTCGCGAGCCAAAAACATTCAGTCCAACCGATCAGGATCAAGGCGACGACGACAGCGATGGCAAGAGGAGGAGACCACCAGACTAACATCGGGACGAGTCAATCAAGAGCAAGAAGGTGGCAAGGAGCAAAACCACAGGCCAGCAAGCCGTAGGAGGAGGAGACCACCACCCAGACCAGCCGGTTCACCATCAACGGGGAAGGTGACCGCCGAGCACGAGTCGCCGTCCTCGCCAAAGCAACCAAAACCCACCGGCAAAGGTAACCCCACGCACACATGAACTTAGTATTCATCTCAATACCAAACCTAGCTTACCACACATGACAAATCACTAGTAGTAACCAGTAATAGCTCTAGCAACCATGAACCAACATAAAGAATGCCACTGGAGGTAGAAGAGAGGGAGTAGAAGATGAGTAAAGGGGCAGGGGCTCACCGAAGAGGGAGGCGGCGGCGTGCTACCACCGGCGCAACCAGCCAACCACTCAGCTAGCAACCACCGCGCACTCCCCCGGCGTGCGGGCGGCTTCTAGCCGGCCGTAACCACACCGGGGCAACGCACCTCCATACCTAGCAGGTCTTGAGCAAGCCAAGTAAAATAAAAACAAATCGGCAAATAAATCAAACTGAGGCTAGGTCGGATCCGAGGGAGGAGGCACCAGATCCGGGCCCTAGGCCCACGGATCTGGCCGCAGCTCACCGGCAGCGCGAGCGGGAGGCGTGTTGGAGGGGCGGGGCAGTGCGGCATCGCTAGGACCGAAGGCGCGAGGGGAGCGCGGAGGCCGGAGACCGGAGTAGAGGCCGGCGCGGAGGAACCGAAGAGAGGCGTCGGCCGGGCCGCCGGGGTAAGGAAATAGGGAGAGGGTCAGAGGGAGGGGGCGCGTCCGCGCCGCCGCGCGTGACTGCGTGAGTGGAGGGAGAGACCGAGAGGGAGAGAGAGTCAGAGAGAGAGGAGAGAGCCGAGTGGGGGACAGGGGGAGGCCGGGAGCGGGAGGGGGCGTCGGGCGGGCCATTGCCCATTGGGCCATCGGGCAGTTGGGCCGAGCCAAGCTGGCTCGGGCTCGGCTCGTTTAGATCCCGAGCTTTTTTGCTGGCTCGGCTCGTTTCTTCCACGAGTCGAGCCAAGCTTTCACGAGCCCGAGCCGAGCCCGGGCTGGCTCACGAACCCGAGCTTTTTTGCCAGCCCTAGGCACGACCCGAGAGCATCCCGCGACCCCTGCCCCCATTGTCACCTCTAATCTTATTGATACTGCCTCAGTAAGCAGAGGAAGTTCTCTCAGAAAAAAAGCAGCAGCAGAAGAAAAGATACTCTTAAAACAAGCAGAGGAAGAAAAGAAGAAGACACTCCTAATTATTTTCCACCGGGTGCTTGATTATCCTTGGTTTATATGTCTTGTTAAAGAGCAAGGGGGCAAGATAATGGCAGCAGGATGGCTCTTGACGCATCGGATTCTGTTGGTTTTTTACTGGTAGAACGGATAGGCGTACATGCCCCGCCCAAAAGGCTAAAACAAAAGGAAAAGCTCGGCCTTTAAAATCTGAGTACCCAGAGCGACCTCAAAAACACTATCTGGTGACTTCAAATCAGCTTGTAACAAGCACAAAAAGAAGAAGAAAGACTAGCATTTGGCTTGCTTGGCAACTCTCCAGCAATGTAACGCCAATCAGGAGTACATAACATACAAACTCATGGTCCGTAGTATGCTAGCAACAAGTCATCAGCAACGTTGAAATTGTGCCAGAACAGTTAAACAACGAAGTAAATTGCATCATACAAACAACAACAAAAAAGAATTACCGAGCAAACAAAGGATACGCATAATACACACAAGAAGTTCGACGTGATTTCACGACAATAACAGATTCTTGTGCTTCCAGAACAATACAGAGAAATACCGGGTTAAGCCCACTGAATACATATCAGGTAAAAATAGCTGAATTTGCTGCTCCAGTTCTAGAAGGGCTTGAAATATGTATAGAGCGGCTATGCACAAGAAAATTATACCAATAAAAGAATTTAATTTCAACTAGATAGAATGGAGCACATAATATCATGACCACAATTCAGATTTTGCTTCCTCATCTTTGAGGTCTCAATATCACATACACATTTCATAGCTCTAAATCATCTCCATTTGCATAAGACCGAGGGCACTGTAAACTAACCCTCCGCACCTAATGCCAAGGCTACAAATATTTGAGCTAAAGGGAAAAGCAAACATATTCCATCATATCCCACCACCTACTTACACACCTTCATCCACAGCAAAATGATCTTCAGTTGTTGGAGTTAGTACTCACGTCTCACGATGCTCATAGGACCCATCATTCTTGGCCTCGAGAGATGAGGCAGCTGCCTTGTCCAAAAACCATGCCAACTTCCCGTCTGTTGGCTGAACGATTTTAGCGGGCAGTGATGCAGGAGGGTCTCGACCCTCACTATTGTCAGAAATGGCTAAGTGCACAGCCTTTGCTTTGTCTTCACCAGTAGCCACTATTGCTATGTTTGATGCTGAGTTTATTACTGGAAGAGTGAAAGTAATCCGCTCAGGTGGAGGCTGTGGAGAGTCAGTGATGTAGGTGATCCAGTCGTCTTTTAGTTCAAGGGCTGGATGGTTAGGGAACAATGAGGCCACATGTCCATCAGATCCCATACCAAGGAGAATAAGATCAAACTTCGGGCAGTCATTGCTTTCTGAGACTCCAACTGTGCGGATCTTGACCAGCTGCCTGATGACAAATTCATAGTCTGTTGCTGCATCCTCCACTGTGGCGTTGTCATTTATGGAGTAAACATGGCCATTGAGGATAGGTACCTACAAAAACCATTTAAATGCTTATTTTAATTAAAAAAACATTTAAATGCAAGTATGCACCAGATGGTTGACTTGGCAAAAACAATTGATCTAAGCCATACATTACAAAGATGCTACCACACAATGTTTTCAGCATCATCATGAGCCACCATATAAGCGACACTAACAGCCACATCTTATTTGCTTCTGTGGTGCAAGATAAACCAGATAAAGACAACCATGAAATTTTGTGTAATATGAAAATGGCAAGGGCTGAGGCATACAGTGGAACATATCCATATGGTCAAGACTCAAAACTGTGCACAACAACAGATGCTTGCAATAATCTCATGCAACATTAACACTAGCAGTGATAAGAATGTTCCAGCTTCAAAAAAAAGCTTTTAGTTGCAACTAACAGTCTTCCTCCTTTAGAAAATTAGCTGGATATCCAGAATTTGCCTTAAACTCCTCGGACTAAGTACCATGCTAGTGTAGAACAAAGGAACCAAGCACGCTACATGGATCATGTGATTGGTGTAGCTTAAGACAGGTGTCCCGCTGAGATGCAGTCATCCTGTTCCAATAAAGGGCATTCATTTGGATAAGCTTTTAGTCCGACAATAATGGCCAGAGCCCAGAGGTGATCCTGATAAGATATGAAAAAGTGTGGTTGGTGGTGGGAGCTTCCAGAGTAGTTGGAACTATTAAAGCAGTAGTTAGGCAGCCTTAATCTGGTTCCCACAGTTAGCAAAGGATATTGCACAATCTAAACATAACATATCTTTTTGCCACAGTTGGCAAAGGCTACCTCAAAGGCACTACGCTTCCAGCTGACATATCTTTTTGTCTTTCCAAGTTTCAACAGATTACATTACCAGTAGTCCAGTATTAAAACACAATGAGCTAGATCAAACAATTTGCTATCTTGTGCTAATATCAGGTGTTCAGGGAGGTAAAACGGATAGGTCACACGAAAACAAGGACACAAGATTGGATGTCAGCAACAAAACATTGATCTATGGCACACTATACAACTCTCAACCCAATCTTTTTCTAACAAAAATCATTGTAATAGAAAACACGGAATCCTCTACTATTTATAAATGTATAGCCCACCAGTTGGTCTTTTTGACTACGAAACTACTGAATTAAACACTTGTGGATTCCATGCTTGAAATAAATCAAGTACCAAATACTCTGAACATTCAGAGGAAACAAGAAGAATCAAATAACAGTATCAAGCCACATTTCAATCCTACAAACCGGTAGGGCATCCAAGGTTTTGTTATCACTGATTTATAGGATTGACTGAGGTCAATCTACTTGGTAGTGGACAAGAAAGGATTAACAATGAAACCATCCCTTAAAAACATAGGCAGTTGGGCACTAAAATTTTAGACTTCAAAACACATAGCACTTGATGTGAGATGTCTTACTGTGGAAAGGTTGCAATATCTACTCACTTCAGTTGTTAAAATTTGGCACATGACTGGTATCAAAACTGTTTAACTAACACCATATATATCTCCCAGTGGCTGGGATAGTTTTTTCCTTTCTCTTTTGTAGCATCCTATACATTATTATTCTATTTCAGTGCTTATTTGGGCTTATAAGCCTAGGCTTCTGGATTTTTTGCACTATAGCAGCTGAAAATGCACTGTAATTAAGGTTAGATTTTTCAGCGTAATTAAATTTTAAAAAAATAAAAAAGTTATACCATCACGGGCAATGCAAATGAATAAGGGGGACAAATAAAAGGCAAAAAAGTAAAACAAAAAACAAAAAAATGCCTAATATATTTTAGCAGTAGGGCTCTCCCTTATTGTTTTTCCTTCAAAAAAAAATATAGTCAAAAGCACAAAGAAAATTTGAATGACCGAACTGGTATTGCCTATTTGGTTTATATGATGAAAGAAAGCAAATATTAATGGAAATAACGAGAAGAAATATCAGTATATATATGGTGGATCTCATGCAAGGTATAACTATCATATAGTACAAAATAAGAAATGAAAAACAGAAGGCAAATCAAATCATTCTGAGCAACATGAAACTCAAGCAACAAGTATCAGCAAATTAAAATATACAAAGCAAGTAAATCTTAAGAAACAAAAACACGGAATTTCTGAAAAGTTTGCTTTAGGCTGCACTGTGGAAAAAAAAAGCTTCTCACATACCTTCGATAGGAATCCTTCTTTTGTTAGCTTATAGTTACTCTCTGCATGATTCTTTGCAACAGCACGCTCCTCAGTCCAGAAGATGTACCATTTAGACCAATCCAGGGTCTTGTTGTATGGCGCTTCACAAAGTTTCCTTTTTAGAAATTAAAAGCATAACAGTTCAGATGCAGAATCAAAGATGATAAATTAGTTAATAAACATGAGATAACAAAATTACCCCAAAAAATTGACAAGGGGCCCTCCAGATAGGGCAACAGCAAAGCATCCCCTTTCTTTAACAGAAATTTCTGAAATGTGTGAGATATATTCAGCCAGATCTGTTGCCATCTCATCTGAACTCTCAAAAATCCTTATTTCACTGTTCTTTTTTGGTTCATATGAGGCAGCCATTTCCCTCTCCATTGTTTTCTTTGGTCTAGAACTCTATATCAAGTTATTGTTCCACCAAAATACTCCTGCAGAGAAAGTAGCAATATATAACCAACAAGGAACTACAGAAGAAGTGATCCAATTCATGTGAAGAACATCAGAATTTAACAAAACTTAAAAAATTCAAACATAGAATCTAGTTCTTTAACTTCTACATCTTTAATACCAACAATAAAAATAACATTCTTTGTTGTTTCTCGCCAGCAAGGCACCAAAATGTTGGAAAGGGAAGGTAATCTATCCTGCAATATCCTTACCTAATCTCATGCACCCTCTTATCCTAAATTCCATCATAGGAGAGATTTCCCCATTAATTGAGATATCTCCAATTGCAAGCGTAACATAGACTCTGCATACCTATTTTAGAACTTGTTATAGCAAGGATCTATTGCTAATCTTTTTGTTAATTGACTCTCAACATTTCCAAACATATGATGCATAACTGTAAATTATAAAATTACCCTGCAATAGAATAATACAACAGGGTGCTTCTTTCTAGAATGAGTGACGATCAAGAAAACTGGAAAGATAGCGTGCATCTAGAAACTAGTATGCTGATTGTTCTGTTGCATTCTTTAATATGGTATCCTTTTACAAGCTATGGTTGGACATCCAAATATTTCCTGCATAGCCAAATAAAATGAAAACTTGCAGGGGAAATTATTAAGAAACTGCTCCTGTATATTGTATAACTTGACCACAAGGAATAAGTTTTAAAGAATAGAGTTTGCACGCAACATGAAAATAACTAAAAAAATGAACATGAATGCCTACATCACATCAATTTGGGGGAGCATAGATTTGTTGTGTAATATGATGTGATAGCAATCTAATTGAATTTGCTAACAAAAAAAGAGAGAAGATAGACCTTAGGGGATCTATCATTGCTTTAATTAATTCTAGCTTTGACATTCCAGTATGAATTTTGCGAGAAGGGAAATCTCCTATTGCACACTAATAGTTGAAACCCGCTTTGAACCCATGGATGGAAGAGTAAAACAGACTACTGCACAAAGAAGCTCATGAACATCTCGACAAAACAACCAATCCAACATTCAGCTGCAAATGACCACTTATGAACCAAGCGATAGGGGCTAAGGTTCCAAACCCAATTACAAAACTCAAACCGAGACACTAAAACGAAATAAATCCTAGTGCTTAAGTTCAAAGCATCAGGATATGGGCCTAATCACCGAAATTATGCCTAAAACTATCTTAAACTGAAGACAAAAGAAAAACATAACAGAAAAGGAAATCTAATCATTACAGGAATTCGGAATTCCACACAGGTAGTAACACTAGTTCAAAGAACATAAAATAGCAAATAAAGGAAAAGAGGCTGCATTTCTTGATCTGCTCAATGAAGGGAGAAGCTAAACAACTCTGAACCAGAGATGAGAGGAGAAAAATAAGGACGAGGGCCGTTGCAACTGCAAGCTCTAGTAGCCATCATTTGAGTTGAGACCAGTTCAAAGACTACAAGTTTTTTTTACAATCATAACAAAAGCACTCAAATACTACTTTACTGCTAATAAGAAGTTAAAGAAGGAGGAACACTGCACTCAAATACTACTTTACTGCTAATAAAAAGTTAAGAAGGAACACTGCAGGAGGGCAATCCATTGTAGATGCCGAAAACTGAAAAGCTGTTTCCTTTGGCCCATTCCTCGCATACTTTTTCTCGAGGAAAAGAAACAAAAACTACTCGGATAAGGCCATGGCGACCACACCATTGCTCACCAGATGAAACCAACTGGATCAAGAACTCACAACCACGCACAATTCCACAATTCATTCATCTGCAAATCAAATCTTTGATTAACTAAGACACCAACCTAACCACATTACCTAAAACCCCACTACGACAATCTCACACTCCCATCTGATTCGAATCAACGAACCAATCGACCGCATTTTCTACGCGCCAATGTTTTAACAGGTAATCAAGAATTCAAGATACGATCCGTCAAGAACAGGTGGGAGAATTGCAGTCCATGGCGGCTGCGCGCCGAATTATCTCCGCCCAGGAGAAGTTACCAGATCAAGAACAAACACAAGATCACAGGAACGAAACCAAATCAAGAAGGGCCCGTGTCTGAAGAACTCACCGGAGCTGTGCTGTGCATTTGCTTGGCCCCCTCCTCCCTCTTCTCCTTCCAAAGCCGCAAGAAAACAAAGGAGGGGTGTAAAAGGTTGCAAGGGGAAGCACACACCTATTTATACACACATACGCGTACAAGTATATGAATTTTTTCTGTTCGTATAAAATTCTTTGATACATAAACCAAAAAGAAATAAAGAAAATGGTGGATGTCTGCATCAGAAAGAAGAGCGACAAAACCTTGTTTTGACCTGAATTCTCTGTGGATTATGTGCTTCTTTTTCTTCTTCTTTTTTTTTCTTTTCCTTTTCTTCCCCTTTTCCTCTGGGCCTCTACTCTGCAAATGGCTTTATCTTTTTGTTTGTAGCCTCGTAGGGTTCCATTAAATTTTGGTTGCGTCCATCAGTCGAGCTGCAACGCACGTGCGGCTGCCCTCATCCTTATCACAACTCTGGAATGGCTTCATCCCCTGGTAGATTACCCCTTAAGCTTCCCACAAAAATTCACCACTTTCCCAAAACAATAGGGATTAGCAAATCAATGTAACCATACTAATTTCTAAACGTAGCTGGGTTTATGCCTTTCTGTCATATCTGCTTTCATTTTAACGCCAGTTTTTCTTTTTCTGTATTTTTTTTGTATTTTTCTGCTAAATTATCAATCGGAGGTTGCCAGTTGCCATGTTGCTGGTACAAGTTGCGGGGCACTTGCGGTCCTGTTCATCTTTCTGGAGAAAACGATGGAGCTCCTGTCTGCATTTGCAACTGACAGGAGGATGGCAAGCCAATCGTGGGCATGGAGGGTCCATGCTCTCTGTTTGTTTTCCTTGAGCGAATGGAGTGTCCATTGTTTTGCTACCCCAAAATCCCCATGCTTTTGCTACCCAAAAATCCAATTGTTTTTTTTGTTTTTACAGAACTGTTCTAGCTAGTTACTGCTTGGTTCATATTCTGAGAAGTGCAATGTACATGTATGCCGTGCATATCTTACCCCAAATTTGCTTCGACAATACAAAAATCATCGATTACAAAAATGCTTATTTTCATGTAGACGTTACTAATCAATCATGAGGCGTGCGTTGCATGAGGATAAAGATGCCACCTCTTGTAAAACGCATCTTTAGTTTAGATACATATTAAAGGATCCTAACTTTAGGATGCAAACACGGATATCGTATCATTTGGATAACCACCCGTTCGGTTTTTGACTTTACATGTACGTACTGCAAGAAAAGTACAAAAATAATAATAATACGTACTGCATGACTTCTAGGGGTGCTTAAAAGGGATTTTTTAAAGTAGTTTATGGCTGAAAAATATTTTAGTTGGCTGAAATTGCACTGTATCTGATGGTAACTTATTTGGTATAATTAAATTTAAAAAAATTAAAAATAGAAAAATAGGTTAATCCATCACGGACAGTACAAACGAACACAAAAAAAAACCGACAAAAAAGTTCAAAAAAAGCAAAAAAATCAGAAAAAGACAAAATTGTTGAATAATGAAAAATAAATCCGAAACCAGAAGCTAAGCCGTTTTAAGCGCGGCCTAAGGCCAAAGATGTAGAGTGGGTTCTATTTGGTTTAAGGTCGAATTATGCTCGTATTGTTTATAGTAATTAGATTTTAAATAGTGTGTTTTTAAGGTGAGGGGTTAATAATAAGATTGTAGTAAAAAATATACTGAGTTCAGTTGTACCAACTAAAATCATATGTAACTATTTTTTCGTACATACTATCTCTCATGAATAGACCAAATTCAAGTATTTCAGCTATAAGTTATAAGCAATCAACTTAAAAAGAATCCACTGTAGTTTGGTGGTTCCATCTATCTGTGAACTGCTCCATCTCATCCGAACGATATTGACCTGTGAACTGTCCCATCTCATCCGAACGATATTGACCTCTTAGTGTATAATTTGCATGCCTGCGTGTATGAACACGATAGTGCGACATCTCTTCACGTAGGGTTGTATGAGCCTTAATTACAAGTTTGTGTGGTTTAGCCAAAAACAAGTTCATGTTTGCAACGTGCCTGAAAACAAGCTATCATTATCTCGTTACCAGTGTGATCACTAATCACTTCTCCAGAAAAAAAAATCGTTTGGAAATTACGTAGGATCTTTGCTAGAAGGGACTAGACAAAAGGAATGTGCCAAGTAGAATTACAATTTACCAACTTTGATACCTTCCACTATTGCTTACAGCTACTTACCATATTGTGGACGCCGTCCTACCTAACTAGCTAGCCTTACTATTGACAGATTCCTCATTTTTGGACAGCTGTTAGAAATATTCTAGTTTTGAAGAGTTCTTTTCTTTCACGTTTACCATCAATTTTTAATGTTCCTGTGGTGCTTACAGGCTTTCAGTCTAGGAAAATATCACGCGAAACACTTCTCAACTCAAATGTAGATCATACATTTTAACTCCGTAGAATTAGAGTAGTTCAATTGACATGCAGGCAGCCTATTATGTTTTGATAAGCCACCAAAATACATCAACTCTCCCAAACAGAGTATGGCTTCTTAGGATTATCAATAATTCTTAAGGCGGGAGGTAAGGTCCTTTAAGTAGAAGTCGAAGCTCCCCGCCTTAAAGAAGCTAAAACGGTAAAACCTCTCCCCACCTTCGGGCTGTTTGGCTGCGGCTGTGGCTTATGACTTTTGACTGAAATTTTTGAATTTTGGCTATTTATGGTACATATTATGGAGAGAGATACTCACTTGCGATTTTAGCTGGTGCAGATGTTGGACTTTTAACGTGTACATCGTTTAACTTGTAGACCCCGTCTTGAGAAAATATTCCGTTTGAAAGTTAGGTATTATAGTAAAAGCCAAAAGCCGTCAGTTTCGAAGGAAAAGAATAAGCTATTTTCATTTCCGCGAAAACAGCTCCTAGGGGAACCAAGACCCTCCTTCAACCCAACAACAACACCCAGTCATGCGCTAAGAAGCTGACGCCCTTTTCCGCTAGCCTCTCTTGGAAGACGGCTTTTAGGGAAGCTAAGCCCAAGATATTACTCCCAAAGCCATCCAAGCTTTGAGACGATGAAATAGACAGACCTGTCATTCTCAAGCTTACGTGCCCCCACAGCTTAGTTTAGAGCTTGGAATCTTTGCTACATCGACGGAGGCAATGCAATCTCATCTTCCTTTTCATTTGATTGGGTTGGCTCATTGGTAGGCGCCATGGCAAGATCACAATTTTCTGTGTTCCCCAAATAACATAATGCAGATGCCAAGAGGCCCCAATTTTGGAAGCTTCAACAACCAAACATTGATCACCACCATCCGTCAGAAAACAAGACAGGGGAGAATCAGCATACAATAAAAATCTATTCTTGTTGAGAGAGATTGCATTGGAGGGATATGGACTTTTTTTCCCTCAATAATTTTGGGCCATATCAGTCACTGTCAGCATACTGTTGTGTATTGTGCACAAGAAACTGCTGATAGTGGGACAGCGAAAGTGCTCTGGGGAAACAATGGGCACGGTCCATGGTTGGTGGGCTGTCACAGATTTGGATAAACAGGGAGCTCCTCATTTTTCTTCCCCTAGACTTACGTAAGCAGCAGAATTCTTTACTCTAGCATCTTGTATTGCGGTTGACCTTAGTGCCCATGAGGGTGAATAATACGGAAATCTTATATGCACAATCACAACGGTGAAAAGATATGGTACAAGGAATTCTCATGTAAATTGGCAACTGTGGTAAAACTTGGCACCCAAAGGGACAAATGGCATACTTTCAGTAAGAAACACCTTCTGTTGCTAGTTGGACCACAACCAGTAGACAACGACAGTGTTCTTAACTCAGTAATGCCCCGCTCCAACTGAGTCATGGCTTAACCTTCTAACTGTGTATTTTAGTTTATAACTAAAATTGTATTATAACAGCTGTAAGTTTTTTTAGAAAAAAAAAGAAAAAAATATGTTATATCGTTACGGACAATACAAAGGAATAAGTGAAAAAAAATAAAAAAAAACTAAAAAAGTAAAATAAGTCAAAATTAGAAGCTGACACGTTTCAAACGGCTTCTGACTTAAATAAGTCGTAAGCTAAAATAAACTAGAAGCTAAAACCATTTATAATGGGACCTTTAACTTGAGGCTATCACTTCAGACCGGAACCTTTTTAGATTTGCTTGTCTTTTGCACATTTCTTTTTCGGTTTCGGTTTGCCCTCTAATCGAAGCACACTTGGTGGTGCATCCAACTATGCCAAATACAGACAACGGAGCAAGGGTCCCAGAAGCACATTGTTTTTGTTATCACCTGACTCGAGCCAGAAAGCCCTTCTATTGTGGTGTGGATGATATAGGCGTCGTTTATTTCAGCTTCTGATAAAAAATATTTTTTAAAAACAGTATCTATCAATCGATTATGATAAATATTATACCGACTTCAGCTATATTAGTTAAAATCACACGTAATTGTATCTTTTCATACTCTCTCGCGAACAATCAAAATTTAAAATCTATAAACTAAAAATCACAACTGAAAAGAACACACTCATAAACTTCATTCAAGATTGACCTATGAGATAGGGACGACAACAAGGCCAGGCTCTTGGGGGGCTTGCCCGCGTCTACGCCCGATCCCTGTTAAGGGCCTACCACCCAGTCCCCACTAGACCAAATAGGGCACAAAACTCCCCCGTCTCCGCCCTCGTGGGGATCCCCGTCCCCCATGGCACCCCACGAGATGGAAAAAATAGTTTAAATATATATTTAAAATTATTATGTGACTTCATTAATTAATTTGTAAGTGTTTAGGTACATTTTTCTTAAAATAAAGCTTCAAAAGTTATATCCTAACATATAGATTTAAAATTTAGTTCAAACATTTTATTAAAAAAAAAGTACACACCACATATTAAAGATTAGAGCAGTGCATCAATGCTTTCCTCTTTAATAAGAGTAGCACTAATATCAAAACAAACAAAGAGGTAAGTAACATCTATCAACTATTAATCATACTTTAAAAATTATGCAAATCATTATTAAGAAAAGTATAGAAACACCTCTCTAAAAATTAACATATGAATAAAATAATATATTTTTATTCCTCCCACGAAGACCCTTCAGGGAGGCCGACCCCGCCGCCGTCTCCCCGCGAGAGAGTTCGGCTCCGGCCCCGGCCACCGCCCCCGCCCCAAGTGGGGAATATCCCAGCGGGGAAATTGCCATCCGACTATGAGATGAGAACTCACAAAAAGGAGGCACCAGTGCACGCAAACCAAGTGTCTAGCTCTACACAAAGTCAGGAAGACAAATGACCTGCCTGCTTGATGGAAATCTGACGAAGGAACATGTGTGCACCGTGATCTCTTCTACTGTTTCTTCTCAACCCGGCCCCCAGTTGCCGAGACCTAAATTCTAACGTGATGCACAACAATGAAGCAGATATGTAGAAGGTCCACAGCAACATTTCAGTGAGAAGAAATCGTTGTTCATATCGAAGTTCATGCATTCCAGCTTACTGGAACACACATTCTCACCCAGGGAAAAAAACTTGTTGGAAACAGAGGGATGTTTACCAAATAGAGATGATAGTAGCTTCGGTAGACTATTGTTCCAGAATTTTTTGCTCAAAGGATCTTATCAGATGCAATCAATTGCTTGATTAGAACCCAGATGCTTCCTCTAACCAACGAGGAAAATAAAAAAGGAGTAAAATGTACATTATTTGTGCTAATGAAATGCAAGGCGTTGCACAGAACATCACAAAAGAGACAGCTGTCCATCAACCAAAAAACTAAAAACCGCATGAAGCCCTCGGATCAGAAAAATGATGTTGTTGGTTAGCCACTCACAATGGTCGGCACAATTCAAGGACAGAAATTCTCTGGTCTTCTAAATTATAAGTGGACTGTGTTTGTTGTTTCCCCTCTCATGATGAAATCTTCCGCTCCAACCTGACTGTTATGTAACTACATGTATAAGAACAAACTATTAGTAACGTAGTTGTAGGAAAGATGTGCAGGTTACAAAAGAAACAATTTGGACACCAAGCTTTTATTCTTTAATTTTAGTGCATCAAGCTTCAAGGTTTTGCTATGAGTAATAAAATCAGTTCAAACTGGAATCAAAGAGACAATACAGCTTGCGAAACTGCTTACAAGAAAAAGAGACAAATATACCAAAGTCAGCAAACCCCTAGATGGTCTTGAAAGAGTAACAGTACACCCAGTGTATACAGGATGTACACATGTGGGGAGAACTATTGGATGAAAAGTTGAAACAGGATATCATGTACAAATGATAATTTGTTATCGTGCCCCGCACACGCAGGAAAGCAGATAACAGGACCTGTGAAATTTGTCCACTTGATTATAGTACGATTCCAACATTGACTGAACAATATAATTAGGTACCAAAGAGGGCAGCGCCAGCCTATAGGTGTCAATAGTTCTTGAGACAGACAAATGAAATTATAGGCACAGTTGTCCTGAGGAAAACACGCCAGGCAATACTGTATAGTCCCACTTATCTTGTTATTTCAATTGCCAGTGGGTCTATAGTGATGCATAGGCATGCATATGATTCAAGCCCTTGCAACTTGGTATACATGAGAATTATGTTCAACACAAGAGTTCTCTGCATATTGTACTCAATATTAAGGACAAACAAGATGTTACATGACTCCACCGCAGGAACTTGGGACGATGATTCAGTGAGTGAGAAGCATTAGCTTGGATGGTGAGAAACCAGGTTTGCAAGGGCAAGCTCATGAATCATGATACTATAGTAATTTAGTAACTATACAATAAAATACGGATATGTCATTTTGTGATTTTCCAAATCCAAACAATAAAACAACACAACTATGCATATGTAGAACATATAAAAATGTACTTATTAAATGGAACTTTCGTTTACATGCTTAAAGCATAAAACTCAGCACACAATAAGAAACTCTCAAGTCTCAACAGACAGCGAACTATTCTGGTAGGGGGGAAAGGAGACAAATTCAGGATCAATGCGATTTTATCATTTATTTATCAGTTTTCGCTGCAGAGTTGCAAATGGGTGAGAAATTCTTCAACTTCTAAATACATTTTTTAGAGTGCTCAGGGGTACACAAAACAGAGGGGGTGCAGTAAATATGCTCCCCAGCCTTTGTTGAACAAATAAGTAAACGGAGATTACTTGATGTTCGATATGTGTCAGAACATCAACATGATACACAGTAGATGTGTTGGTGTGACCTTGGCAACAGATAAATATGGATCTCAGAATATATATTTTACAGTGTGAACCTCCTAACAAGCAAACAGTTAATTTAATTCCACATTGCAAGGTCCATAAATTGAACTAAAACCACAGGTCAAACAAACTAAACTGTAACAATGTAGCCAGAGTGTTGCCATGACACCGTGCTGAAGCAGGCTGGAATGCGGGAAAAGAAAAGGAATAAGACAATTCCACTGAGTACTAGCCTTTTGAAGGAAGAGGTGTGATAGCATTGGACTCCTACTGCAGACTTGAATGCATCTACTAAAGCATTTTGAATGTGCAAAGTATATCTCCAAAACTGCGTAGGAGTGCAACTGCTTCAATCCACTATAGGAACACCACAACAGCTATGGTAATCCATCCTAATCGAAAAAGGACACCTCAATTTATACCCGTTCAACTCATTCATCAATTATTGGGAATCCATGACCAATCTATTATTAATTAACTTTGAGCCAAGTTGAGCAATCCTACTCAAGAAAAATTACCTGCTTTTGAGTTAGTTCTTGCCAAAATCCTCATTTTCCAAAACCCCCTTCTCACATCAATAGAAGTGCAGTTTCTTGACTTCATAGCCCATTCAGGACGAAAATGTACAATTTTATGGATATTTCTACGTACTACAATTTGTTTGCTACACATTTACAAAGAAGTTAAGCTTTTGACTCACATATTGAAGTTGAATGGTATCAAGGGGTTAATTTAAAACAAAGCTTTAAATCTGAATATCAGCTCCTTTGGAATAATGATTTGATATTTCATTTTCATCAATCAAGTGCAAACTAAGATGCAGGTTGAAACAGCCAAACTATAACAGTGGTCTAGTCTACAGCAAAACCACAAGACCATCCACAATGCAAATGCTGAAGCAAAGAATATATTCTGCAGAGTGAAAAAGCCAGTGTGACCATGAAAATTACCCAAAAGTCTGCTCAAGCCCGGAGCATTCGACGCCTGGGCTTCTTGACAAAGCTCATTCTGAGCTTGTATAGCCTCTTGCTCTTCAATCTCATCTTCTCTGGCAAAGTCAACCTCTTCTTCGTCTTCTTCTCCTTCTTCGCTTTCACATACCTCTTGTCAATCTTATACACTCCTGGTGTCACAGTCACCCCACGTGCCACTGCCTCCCTGAACAGTGCATTTGAAAGATCCCCTAAATTATGCTTTGCCAGCTTCTCTATCAGCAAGCTATATGACTTCGTGCCAGGTGCATGCCCATATCCTTTCATCATCCTGAACACCTTGACAGCATGCTCAACCCTCTCAATCCCACATAAAATCTTGATGAACCCATAATACGCCTTCCTATCAAGTTTATCTCCTAACCCTGCAGACCGCATCCATGTCATCATCTCATCCCCTTCGGAAATCCGGGCAGCCTGGTACATGCTCTTGATAAGCACCAAGTATGTGTCAGCATCCGGTGAGCATCCCCACTCACCCATTCGCCGGAACAGATTCATTGCATCCTCAGTCTTGCGGATCTTGCATAGATTTGTGATCAGCACCCGGAACGTCCCTGCATCCCGGGGAATGCCATTGGCCTCCATGTCAACTAAGAACTTGTCTGCCTCTGCAGGCATCCTTAACGGGTCCTTTTTGCGACAGAGCCGGCAGACGCAATCAAGAACTGCATTGTAGGCGTTCAATCCTGGCTGAAACCCACCACGGCTCGTCTCACCGATCAACCTTAGCGCATGGTCAAGCTTCCCAGCATTGGCATAACCAGATACCAGCAAAGTACAGATATTATCATCCGGGAAGATCTCATTAGCGATCTTCTTGACAGCACGCTCTGCGTGCGAGGGGAAGCCCTCAGCTGAGAGGACGGAGACCAGGGAACTGAGCGCCTCGCGGGTGCGAAGCTGCTCAGGCAATTCGTCGAACACCTTGACCGCGTCCGTGGGGCGTCCGGCGCGGGCGAGGTGGAGGAGGTAGGCGTCGAGTGTGGCGGGCCCGAGTGCGGAGGGGAACTCCTGGAGGAGGGAGCGGACGGCGGGGAAGTCGCGGCGGCGGGCGAGGTGGCGGACGACGAGGGCGAGGGCACCGTCGGAGGGGTGGAGCGAGCGGCGGCGGACGAGGAAGCGGAAGAGGTCGGCAGCGGCGCGCGAGGTGGCGGGCGCGGAGAGGGAGAGAGCCTCGGCGAGGAGAGTGTTGGTGGGGCGGACGTCGGAGAAGTGGAGGGAGAAGTAGGCGTCCGGGGAAGTGGTGGGGGGCGGAGTGGAGGAGAGCGTGGCGAGAGCCGCGGCGAGGGAGGACGCGAGGGAGGTGTCTGCGGTCGGGGTGGGGGTGGTGGAGAGGTGGCGGATCGAGGAGGAAGGGGAGGCGGAGGCGGCGACCGGGGATGGGAGGAGGCGGCGGAGGAGGTGGCGGCGCCACATTTTGGAGTGAAGGAGATCGAGGGAGGGAGGAGGGTTTGGGGACGTCTCGAGTGGGCACTCCGTTGTTCAGGTCTAAGCTGCGCCAAGGGCAGCTCCGAGCGTCGATTTGAGATCGGACGGTCAAGATGGGGTCATGGAGAACTAGGGTTATTAAAGATCTTTGCTTCCCAGCATGTCCTCTTAAAACTAAATGTACTTCATTTTAATGGTTTAAATCTGTAGAAGCATTACAGTCTTGTTTAAAAAAAATGTTAGTAATTATAGCCGCTAAGATCCATCAAATGGTCTAATTCGTCATTTGCTCATCAAATATAGAGTATCAATTAAACCAAATTTGATATGCATAGTTGGCAAAAGTGAAAGTACTTTTTCATGTAGAGAATGACAGCCATTAGAAATGCAAGAAACAGGATCTATCTTTCGTTCTTTCAGAAAGGTGTCACTACTAGTACTCACTGAGCCATGAGAATTGCAAAAGTTATCTTTCTGAAGGTGCCATTACGGCATTAGCAATGGGAGTATACACAGCCTTCTGGGAGATAACATGAAGCCATTTTTGGGAGAAAAAGGTCCTTGTATGGCCTATAAATATTCCATGTTACACTTGGTATCTTTATAAAGAATTTTAGCTTTCGATAACAACTTTCTTTAATCTGTATTTACTAGCAAAATAGAGATAGACAATAAAATTTACAAATGAGAGGACTGTAAGACACCAATAGTAGTAGTCAAGGTGCCCTTTGTTCAGATCATCAGGTATCCATCCAGGGCTATGCCATACCCTAGTCACCCCAGCAACAAGAGTGATGATAGCCGAGCTCAAGTAATTTCCGAGGGCAGTGGTGAGCAACGCAAATGCCGTCAACGTGCTCTTCATGGAGTCTGGCGCCTGACCGTGGAAGAACTCCAGCTGAGTAATAATGGCGAAGCACTCTGCCCCGGCAATGACAATGTACTGCGGGAGCTGCCATACGATGCTCAACGGCGTCCCCTCCTGGACGCTCTCTAGCCTCTTTGTTTCTAAAAATGAAGCAATTGTCATGGCAAAGATCATCAGGAAACGACCAATCCCGATCCTCTGCAACTGTGTGAGCTCCGCTCCGTTTGCAAAGCATGTTCTAGTTGCTGGCACAATGACTTTGTTCACAACAAGAACCCAAACTGTGACACATATCACTTCAAATGAATATAAGGATGCCGGTGGAATGGAAAATGAGCCAATTTTGGTGTTCATCACAGTTCCTTGCTGAATGAAAGTGGTGTGCATTTGAGAGATTGCGGCACCAAAGAAAATTCCAGTTACCCATATTGGAAGTAAGTGGATTAGTATTTTCAGTTCCTCAACTTGCGTTATGGTACAGATCCTGAATGAACTTCTACAATTGCCTTCGTCCAAGCACAGATCAGAAATGATGGCTGCCTTGTCTAAGAATCTGAGACAAAATGATGAAATTAGCAAGTTGATTATGTAATCAATCATATCAACTTTCATATAAAAATAAAGGGTAGCAAGGAACACCAGTAAAATTATGTTGCATCCTGAACAAATAACTCGCATTGTTTTTGATGTCTCAGGCATAACTATTTTGTTATTTCTATCTTCACTTCATAAGCTGCAAGAGATATACATTATGTGGATTGACCATCGTTGCGTTATTATATGTGACTGTTCTTTCAGAAATCATTAAGTAATTAACAGCTGGCCCAACATGGACACGATTACCTCATTTGGTGCTAAAACAACATGACAAAAAAGGAAACATACCGTATGTGCAAGTTTATAATAATGATAATAATAATAATAATAATAATAATAATAATAATAAAAGAGCAGTACCTAAAACCATCAGTGTGAGCCAGTTTTGGTCCTCTCTTTTGTGTGTTCTCGTTCCTGACCTCATAAAGAAGAGAGCTATCAGCAGGAACTTCCAATCTCATGTTCCTAAAAGAGGCAACAATAACCTGGAAAACACTCTTCACTGGGGAACCACTGGGCTCAAGTTGCCGGAATATTGGTGTTCCCAGAACAAAGCCTGTCAAAGCGAGAGCTATGCATATAGTTGCAATACCATATCCTATAGCCCAGTTCACATTTTCCTGAACCCAAACTACAATGGTGCCAGAAGTAATCACACCAAAGATGACACAGATATAGAACAAACTGAAGAAATTCCTTCTCTTTTGCATATCTAAACTGTTTTCATTGCTGAATTGGTCTGCACCCAATGGAAGCAATGCAGACCTTACTCCTCCACATCCAACAGCAGCTAGATACAAACCCGAGAAGAATATCAAATTTTGAGTTCCGTTTGATGAAGGGCATGAGTTCACGTTACATGAGGCTGGAATAGAAAGCATAAAAGCCCCAACTGTAATTAGGACCATGCCCTGCAATGTGCATCAGTATTTCATTATACTTTTTTCACAAGAAACATGCATCAGTTGAATGGTATGATAAATATTTTACAAGCATAAGAAGTAAGTGTGAAATGGGAGTACGATTGAGGAGCTGAGCAGGAAGACTCTGATCTTACAAGTAAGTACATGATAAGGGAGATCAAGACAGTCTTGTAATTGCCCAAGTAGGTGTCTGCTATGGCAGCTCCAAGTATAGGCACAAAGAAGCTAGTCCCATACCAAAGAGAAACAGTTGAAGCACTGGAAGCAATGCCACCATGGAGAACTGTGCGGAGATACACAACTAGGTTTGTGGCGATGCCATTGAAAGCCATGCTCTCCAAGCATTCAAATCCTGCAGGGTTTTAGTCAATTAGTATCCTCCTGATAGATGAAAATGTCATTTAATTTTAAGACAGCACTTGTTTACTATTTAAGTAAAAATTATTATATGGCTATCTTGTTTATCTGCCAAGCCACAGAACTGGCACGAATAAAGAATACCACCTAGGAAGATAGTAGTTAGATAACACTGGATAGATAGACTAATATTATTAAACATGCCACGAAGCCCAAAAATACCTATCCGTCTACCAGGATCGAGAAAATACAAATCAACTAACCCTTTGATTTGAGGTGACATCGTGCTAAAGAATGTAAGAGTCATAGGTGCTTTAGATATATGAGGTGGGTGTCAGTTGTCTCATAGTTCTCAGTGGAGAAGATTCTGATTTTGAAGGAACAAAAGCTACGCTTAATACAACAAGGCTCACCCAGGATGATTGCCGGTGCCCTCCAGTCAGAATGTTTACTTTTAAGCTGTGGCCCTTGACATCCTTCCAATAGAGAGTGTGATTCCTCACCATGACATGATGCATCATTCTGATAGAAGGACAAGTATCAACATAAGCATCGTAATGTCATTGAGGAGTAAATCCAAGACCGCCTATTTGACGATTTTCTGATACATGTCCAATCATCTAAATTCTATGTTCTATGACCAAATCCACTGTGGAAAGAAGTACATGCTGAACATTGTGACAGTTTATAAAGGTTCTCTAATTTCTGTCGATATTAAGACCTGTCTCTTATATAATAAACATCAGAGATTTCAGTACAAGTTCAGCCCTCTCACTATTGGTGCTACATGTGCAGTTAACCTAACACAATTTGCATGAAAAAAACTACATCTCTGATTACAACCCCATGTATCCATTCCCACATTAGTAACAGGAATACAGCAGCGATCCAATAGGAAATGCTCAGATGCCTGTATCTGCAACATGTTCTCCACTCTCCGGTCACCACTCTAGTTCCTAGTTCAATCCCCCATTGGACAGCGGACCGCCTCTCCAGGCGAGGATGGCCGAACCAACAAACACACCCGCTTTGCAGACAGGCCATAGAGACGGCGATCCACCTCCTAGCTGAATGCCGCTACTCCGCAAAAATCTGGACGGCCATTGCACCATGGACTGCTTGCGGTTCCTTGAATCCAGCTATCTGGCGGACCACGTCCTCGGTTATCGATACGCCTGGAGTCCCAAGGAAAGCTGTGGCGACACTCTTAATGCTGGTAACTTAGGAAATTTGGAGCGAACTAAAAGCACCAATTTTCCGATCGACAGCGTCCACCACGGAGTCCCTTATTGCACGCGTGAAAGAGGAAGCCGGCACTTGGGTCCTCGCGGGAGCCAAGAACCTGGCGGAGCTACCGCTTACTCTGTAGTCCTGTAAATTGTCCTCGACGCCGCTGTGCGGCAACCACCCTCTCCCTCCCTATGTAACCTAACTTTGCTTCTTCCCCTTAATTAAATCAGGGCAGCTCTCCTGCCCGCAGTTCAAACAAAAATCCTCTCATAGTAAGAACCAAATTTTGATCTGTAAACACCGACTCTTCGGACAAAAAACAACAATCTTTGCACCGCATCTTACTTCACAAGAACCCAAGTAAACGGTTGACAAAAGAAAAATCTCTGGATCGGAAGAAGGGATCACCAGTACACCGTACCTTGATGAGAAGGCTCGTGTGCTGGCCTCCCTCCATGACCCTGCCTCTGATAACCTGCTCAGACGTCGCCCACCGAAATGCCAAGTCCAAAGCTGCGGGCCTAGTAGAAGACGATGAGGGCGGTTGGTGAGGACACCTACTGTCCGACTCAGCTGACAGCTCCCCACCGCGCTGACCAGATCGGGGAAACGCGAGGTGGGAGGGGGGAAGCGGCTACCGGGCGGTTGGCACCACGACGGGGCGGAGACGAAGACAAACCATTGAATGATGATTACAACGTCGTACTGTAGCAGTAGAGAGCTGTTCTTTTTGCTCCACCTTATGGCCTACCGTAGTTTATAACTTTTAAACTATTCATAAAAAAATATAAAATAATAAAACTCATATATAATTTTGATCAATATAAACAAAGTCGTTATAGTGTATACTATAATAAATTTATAAGCCCCATTTTGAAAAGTCGCTCCTTGTAAAAACTAGTTACTATAAAAAAACAAAAAAAATAGTTTTTAGAAGCCGAAAAAAACAGATCTACTTGTTCTTTTTTATTCGGGCCCTTGAAATATGGATTTTTTTTTGTGTTGGTTGTCATGTCAGAAACATGTAGCCCCGCTCATTTCAGCTTCAGCTTCTGATTTCTGGCTTATTTTTCATTATTCATAAATTTCGTCTTTTCTAAACTTTTGTCTTTTTTAAACTTTTTTGCCGGTTCTTTCTTCCCGTATCCGTTTGCGTTGTCCGTATTGAGCTAGCATATTTTTTCTATTTTTAAATTTTTTTTAGATTTAATTACACCAAATAAATCACTTTTAGCTACAGTGAAATTTCAGCTGCTACAGTGCAATTTCAACCATAAATCACAATTTTTCAACCCAACCGAGCAGGGTTTCTGAATCATGGTCTACAGAGAAACTAGTTTTTTTATTTTTATTTTGTTGGGCTCAATATATTATGCCGTACGAATCGGGGTAAAAGTTCAACATAAATGTTCGGCTAATATATTAACGATCCGAACATTTGGTCCACACGAATTTTAGACCCATTAAGGGCATGTTTGGGACTGCTCTGCTCCCACTTTTGCAGCTCCGCTCCTAAACTACCCAGCCAAACAGGTCCAGCTCCAGAAACTCCACTCCATGAAAAAGGTGGAGTTGAGGGCCAACTCCACGTTTTTCCTGGAGCTCCTCAAGGGGTACTCCAGAAACCAGCGTTTTGTATCTTCTCGTGGAGTTAAGGGATAATTACCCACCACTGTCATTACACACTCTTCCCTCCGTACCGATTCATCAATTTCTTTTCTTCTCCTCCCACCCCCCCCCCCCCCCCGCGCACGACGATGTCCTCCCCACCCACCCGCGCTGCTCCTCTCGCCCTCCCCCGATCCGCCGCCGCCCCGTCGACCCTCCCCCGCCGACCCGTCGCCCCTCCCCCCGCCGCCCCGTCGCCCCTCCCCCGCCGCCCCCTCCCCCCTCCCCTGATCCCCCGCCGCCCCGTCGCCCCTCCCCAGATTCGCCGCCATCCCGCCCGGTCTCCTCCTCTACGCCGGCCGCTCCTCCTCCCGCCCGGCCTCCTCCTCTCCTCCGCCGCCCCCCTTCTCCGGCCCGTCGCCCCTCCCCCCGCCACCCCGTCGCCCTCCCCCGCCGCCCCCTCCCCAGATCCCCCGCCGTCCCACCCGGCCTCCTCCTTTACGCCCGGCCGCTCCTCCTCCCTCCCGGCCTCCTCCTCTACGCCGGCCGCTCCTCCTCCCGCCCGGCCTCCTCCTCTACGCCCAGCCGCTCCTCCTCCTCTCTGCCATTTCAATCTGTTTTGTGATCTTCCTGGGGTTCCTCCGCGAGATGCCCTGATCGATCGAGGGGAAGAAGAAAGGTTGTGCATTTTGATCATACCGTGCTTGCTAACTGCTCAAAAATCAGTAATATCAGTAATTTCTGCTCACTTAGCGATGGTGATCATGGTGGTCTGTATGAGATTTTGCTTGTTCATGTTACATAGAGAGATGGTGTAAAAGAAAATTAAAGCACAGTACAAGTAATCTCTGTGATTGGAACGTCTTCGGTTTTCTTTTCATCTACCAGTATAGCTAATCTCCCATGTTTGTATGTGACTATGTCTAATTCATGTTTGCACTATGCAATAGAATATGCATAATAATTGTTCAATTGTATGTGGCCATCATCTAAATAACTCAAGATGATGTATAGCTAATACTTTGTAGTTGATGAACGGAATGATTCAACATAAGCTAAGCTGCTTATTTTCTGCCTTCCTGTTGGAGTGGGAGTATGGACATTTTTTTGTTGGTATTATCAATATAACACATGCTTGGTATCAATATAGATTTGAGAGGTAAAGTCTGTTGTACATAAGTTCAGATATCTACCAATATTGCTTCTAATCCATTTTTGAGGTCACCTATCCAATGCAAAGAATTGAGTTTTTGATGTGAAATAATGGGACAAAAGGATGGAATTATTTGACCAAAATATTTGTTTTTGGTTTTCTCGAATAAATTAATTACGATTATAATATTTTACATCATATTTCAATTGGCAACAAAAAATATTCAGTTACATATGCTCCGCAGCCATCAAAACATACACCAAACATCATTTAGGGGCACATTGGACCTTTCTCAGGGAAACCTCATATTCCTGGAGCTGGAGTTAGGTTGTGTGCCAAACAGGACCACCTGCTCCAGGAACTCCACAGTGGAGCTGCTCCATGGTGGAGTTGGTGGAGCATAGTTGGAAAAACTGGAGCAGAGCAGTCCCAAACAGGCCCTAAAATAACAAATTGCAGGCTCAGATCAAGGTCAGAAACAAAAGAACCCAGAAACATCTCAACCACCTATGCCACATCGTGAATTAGACTACTGTGATTGAGATTTCTGAAAATTTCAGACCACTGTGAATTAGACAGCCCCCGTTAGAGCACATAAATGGTAGCGACGGCGGCTGCCCAGCTCAGGCCCTAGCGGCGGCCTTACACGCCAGTGGAGTCAAGTAACAGTCCAGTTGTTTATTTTAATTTTTTAAAAATTAATTATTAAATTAAATTAATTTGGTATAAAATAAAAAATAAGTGTTTTAATAGCCTAAGTTTTAATTTTATTTTGCCCTAATTTTCTAATCTTAAGGCTAGATTTGAAAAGTAATTTAAGTAAAAACCTAAAAATATTATTAAATAAAATTATATTTTGATTTTCTATAAAAAAATACTATTTAAAATTAATTATTTGGATTTATTTGCCTATTATCTGGGTTTTCTATGTTTTTATGGAGTTTCAACATCTATTTTGAAATTTAAAAGTATTTTAAGTATAAAAATATTATTCCAAATTAAGATGGAAATATTTTAGCTAAGTCTAAAACATCTCCAGGAATTTCTGTGGATTTTTCTGGAACTTTTGAAATTTATTTGGTATTTTTCTGAGCTTTATTTGTTTTTCTGGTGTTTTCTGAAAATCAAAAAGAAAATTTAAATCCCTGTCCCTCTCTCCGGTTGACGCGTGGACGGCAAGGATACGCCCACGTCGCCGTCCGTTCCATCCCCGCGCTCCCGCCCTGTCTTCCTCTCGGGTTGACACGTGGCCGGCCCGATCTCTGCCATGTTGTGCCAACCCATCTCCCGCCGTCCCTCCTCTCTTCTCTCTCCCGGCCATTCGATACTCATCCAGCCGCTCCCGCTCCCGCCCTCTCTCTTCTCTCTCTGCCGCTGGGGCCCGCTTGTCAGACCCTTTGTCCCCGCCCGCGCCTCCTTCTTCCTCCCCGTCTCCTTCCTCCTGCGCTGGCCGCGGAAGTCACCTCTGCAACAACCCCTCTTTCTCCCTTCTTCCCGAGAGACCCACGCCAACCCCGCCATCTCCGCGCCCACCTTTCCCTCTTCTCGTGCCTGTTTCCCCCTTCTCCACCCTCTACCGCCGCCACCTCCCCGATTTCTCCGGCGAGCAATCCTTGCCGCCGGGCGTCTTCGCGTGGGATGCCGCCCTCAACTCCGGCTACACAACTCCTCCTCTTGCGGCGGTGCGGCCGTCGTCCACTCGTTCGAGCTCCGGTGACCGGTGTACCTCGTTCCCCTCTACTC
The DNA here is from genome assembly GCA_017311315.1 of Dendrocalamus latiflorus. Lineage (NCBI taxonomy): Eukaryota > Viridiplantae > Streptophyta > Magnoliopsida > Poales > Poaceae > Dendrocalamus > Dendrocalamus latiflorus. The sequence goes on along the minus strand of CM029671.1, from coordinate 24,210,503 downwards.
TCTCTCTCTCTCTCTCTCTCTCTCGGTCTCTGCTCTATGATGGTTGATAGGTTGTGGTTGTAGGGATTGGGGAATCTAGGGATGGCCGAGGCCTGTGAGAGATGTCGATGGGAGGGGGGCTGGGGGAGGCGAGGTAGAGACCGAGGCGGCCCGACCGCTGGCGCCGACGTGCCCGCGCGTGCCACCCATGCCCGTGCGTGCTCTCCGTGTCGTGCCGCCCAATGGGCCGGTTTTTCAGGCCCGACCCGGCCCACCGTTCGTGACGTGCCGACACGGCCACCACGTATCAGGCCGGGCCGTGCCAGTCCGATCGTGCTTCAGGCTGTTCTAAAAAAGCACGGCTCAACTTTCACCTCTAGTTGTTTCCATAATTTTTGGGGTTAAGCACGAACCTAAATCGACCGTGCGATCGATATCACATCGGTTACGAGTGAAACTGCTATACTTTCTCCCCCTTTCTATTCTTTTGAGGCCATTTCTGGCCTCGTGCAGATGCAACCTTCTGTGCCTTCATTTTTGCGTTTCAACGTAGCCTGGTCCATCATCCATCCATCGACGTGTAGCGGACGCCGAAAATGGCGGCGGGGAGAGGTAGTACGCAACTGTAAGGCCGACGCGCGACGTACTTGAGCCGTCTGATTAAAAGCTAGTGAAGGATAATGCAATTAATTTCCCGACTTTGTGGATAGATACAGTGCGCACACTTCAAGAATATTTTTTGAAAGACTAGAAGGGGTAATGCAGCGTTTCATTATGTTCATTAAAAGAAAACGAAAAAGGCCATTTCCGTTTTTTAGATTTGTTTTAGATAGTATCTTGAATTACTTCTAAATTTATACTAACTTTGCTCTTGGATTTATTCTGATTTACTTGCTGGAGGTGGGGATCAACATGTGGTAACAATAGCACGCAGGCAAACAGCGGATTTAGTTTAACATTGGTTTTGATTTGTTCAATTGGTTGGATTTTGATGATTTTCTAGAGGGGTGGGTGGATGTGGGGATTATTATGTGGTGGCAATAGCACGTAGATTTACTCCTAAATTTGTATTAATCTGCTTGTCATATCAACATAATTTTTCTTCTAAATTGCTCTCTATTTTGATAGTGAATTTACACGTCTTTATGGATTTACTCCTAAATATGCACCATCTTGCTCCCTAATTTTGCACCAATTTGCTCTCGAATTGTTCTTAGATTTTCTTTAGAAATTGTAAATATTTTGCGTCCTGTATTGTTGAACACACAGTACGCATAGCATTTGGATGGATAAGATCACTCTTTTGTATGGCACTAAGATGTTGTTGAACGTACGCCAAAGATAACCACGAGGCGTATAGAGTGATGAACTGGTAGCTATATTTGGGTGTGCATGCGGAACAACCAGAGACGCACGGCCGGTTCGTAGTTGTGTCCAAAAAAAAGGTAGTGTTCTCCTAATTGTAAAGCTTTACCAGTTATTTTCGGCTTATCGGCTTATGACTTATAAATTCTCCCAAACAAATAAACAGGACAATTTCTCCGTCACCATTTCAAAACAGCTTGTTCGAAACAATTTATCAGCATTCGGTTAATTCACACAAATACTTGCGCTAGAGCCAAAAACCATCCGCCGCAGCTGAAAAGAACGAACCATAAGCCTCCAAGATTAGCAGCATGTTAGTCCCTACAATAGAACCTCACAACAAAGAGTTGGAGCATGCAATCAGAGCGAGCACCAGTAACACAACACAACATTAACGAGCCAATGGAGCCATCAGTTGACACAACAGTGGGCAAACAAGGAAACAAAAACACCAAATTCTGCGATCATCATGATTTGTCTTTAGAGCGACACGTTTTACGCAAGCTGACTTTCCAAGCAAGAGGTCCCCCCAACATAAAACCATATAGTACATCAAATAAAAGGGGTAATTTGCTGAAATTAAACACTGAGTTTTTCCCATATGGGTAACAGAGATAGAGATCACTTCATCCTGCATTACGCATCCTGATTAACATCACTTGCCACCAAACAAGTAGTCCAGGGACGAGACACCGCCAGGATCAGACTGAACCTTGGTTGAAGAACGGCCCTGCAAATGTCAACAAAATTAAATCACAAATCGCACTCAATATCATAGGGTAATAAAAAAAAGATGGGAGACAGAAGGCACATATTTCTCCGTACATATGATAAAACAAAATTCAAGTTAAAACAGAAAATCGGGGTCAGAAAAATGATGTTTGAGTATCTTAATATACTAATGCCGACTCAAAAGTCAAAGCAACTAAGCAGTCCCTGGTCACAATCAGGTCTTCTGAATGGCCCACAGTGACCACAAGCATTTGCTTGCAATATATAGATATTAGGCTAGATAACCTGTTTCACTAATTCATTAGCTTGCTAAATAAACGCTTGGCTGTTCCATTCTAGATATGCAAAGTGAACATGCTATAAAATGCTGTAACAGAGAACAAAAGGAAACAGTAAGACAGTTCTGTGACTTTTTTATAACAAGAAACAACTGCATCAAGTTCAGGTTCATTCGGAAAAGGTATACCGTAATGAAGTTGCCGGTGTTCTGGCCACCTGCTCGGAAATAGTTATTAGCTTGGCTACCCTGAATGCCAGCTGGAATCTGCTTGGCTACATCAGCAGGTATAGAAGCTGGTTTCTCAGCAGGTGGAACCTTTGCAGCCGGTGCTGCAGCAGGCTTTGGGGGTTCACTATCTCCAAATAGGTAACCCAGGGAACTTTTACCACCACCAGCACTCCCACCACGGCTCATCTTGAGTGTCCGAAAAAGGCAAACTGCAACAAATTGGTGAACAAGTTCAGCAGGATTGCCATAATCTATAGAAAACAATTGTGTACATTGTCAAAACAGCAAATAAACCAAGAGTTAAAAGCTGCCAATAAGTTACAGATGTCAAAGATGCAAAATTATATTAAGTCAATCCAGAAATCATACATCCATATTAGATCATTATGGATCACTAGTCATTAATAAAATAAATGTTAAAGTGGCGGCATTTCCAAAACAATGTTAAAAGAAAACATATCCACATAATTTAGGTATAGAGATCCCTTCAAAGAAGGGAGAAAGACATCCAAAGCATATACGTTGAACAAAGTCTTCAAACATGAATACTTGGTAAGCTTGAGAAATCAATGTTACATTGAATGAAGTCAGAAAGTTAAGAGATGAATATTGCCACAAATATATTGGTCAAATACAATATATAATTTGAGCAGGTTAGTTAGGATCAACTTCAGGAAAAGACAGATACTTTGCAAACATAAACAAATACGGTTTGAGGCAAAACGGGAGAAGTTCTAACAATTACTTCTCCAACAGGAGCTTAGAAGAAAGGGTTCAGATCATCATCAGTGGTATACACTACACCACTGATATAGAAATCCCTGGTAAAACAATCATGTGGGATCACAGTGGTTGGATCACAACTGTTGGGGAAAAAGATCAGGACAGTAGCACCCAGTATGCAATACAAAAGATCAGGATCACCAACGGAATCACCCGTTGAACATAGCACAGACACTAACTTGGAAGTCTTCACTGATTTGGAGACTAACAGGTAGGATCACAGGTTTCAGATTCAGAATGCACGAAAACACAGCCCTTAAACACTGCTTTCCAACAGCATGCTAAAATTTTGCCATTTTGCACTTAAACAACAGTCAACAGCAGCAGTACACAACTTGCATATGACAAAAAAGCGAACAAGGTAAATTGCCAGCTTGCACTAAGCATTAACGTCAGTGACAACACCACTCAAAGGGCAAGGATTAAGAATAATCGTGCTACAGATAACATGGATTTACTGAATGTAGAAGTACAGTGTCAAACTGGATCCTCCATGTAACCTTCAAGTCTCAGGCATTTTGATAGTGGTGCAGCTTGTACAACAGAACTTTTCCACCAGCATGTCCAACAGACAGAAACCCGCTGCCTGGGCTGAAGTCCAAGCACCGTGGATAGTGCAGGCTGAACCGAGGCCCTGGCCAGTTTTGGAACACACTTAAGGATGGGACATGCACAAGCCTCATCCCGTTCCTCTCCCTTCCTGAGCTTATTGCCAAAATCTGGGCATCATGATTGAACTTCATTTCACCAATCTCGGTTGTAAGGTTTTCAATTGTCTTCAGTGGCTTTCTCTTCCCACCGAGAAACTCATCCCTCTTATACACATTCACGATGCCGCTGGAGGAGCCTGTGGCAAAAAAAGAGCTGTCCGGTGAGGTGCAAAGCGAAACGCCTGTTAGGGAACCATCATCGGTAGCCTTGTGGATACACTTCCTTGTTCTAAGATCCCAGTGGTAAACATGGCCATCCCCACCACTGCTTAGGAGCTGATTCCCACCGTCCGCAAAAGCCAATGAACGCACACTTCCATTCATCTTGACGGTTCCAATGAGCTGCTTAGTTTTGGAAGAAATCAAAAGAATGTACCCCTCATTACCAATGAATGCAATTGTTCTTGAATCAGGTGATATCTCAAAGTTTTCCAGGCTTTTCTCCTCACGTCCTGTCAAGGGTCCAATCTTACTAACAGCAGCATTCACCAGATCAAATGAGTAGAAGAATTTCCTCCTGCCTGAAAGGATCACCTCAGAGCCATCAGGTAGAAAGGATGCCTTGTGAACCGGGCAGTCCTCAATAAATATGCTCTGGATCTTGGGGTTTCTCTTCCCGTCAATCTGGAAAAACCTCAGATGTTTGTCCAAACCAGCAGCAAGCATCAGCTGCCCATTCCTATGAAACCGCACTGAATTGATAGGACCACTAGATGGTTCCTGAGCATTAGCATCAACAAGCCTTGAGAACTCTAACATGCCAGGTAAGAGCTTAGCAGTATCCTTGACAACGAGCTCATTGTTATTCCGAAGAATATCGTCAACTCTACCCTCCTCATCAGATTCATCATCTGACACCTCGGAAAGAGGAGCTTTCCGGTCCATATCAGCCCAGCCAGAGAAGGGGTTCAGCTTGGCATGCTGACCACGCAACCTAGCCTCATACTCTTTGCCCGAGATCACACGCTCATCAACCTCCTTTCTCAACTTCCTCAGCCTTGCAACCTTCAAGATGTCCACCTCAGTCCTCTCCTCCTCGTCATCCACCCAAGCAGGCTTCCTCCCCCTGCTGCCCACCTCATCTTCCTCATCCTCACTGGACAAGTCCTCCTCATAAACAGGCAAGTCACGCTTGCCATCACCAGCAGACCGATCCATGTAGTACAAAGGCGCATGCTGCTCAGGAGCCGCTGCCGCAGCCCCAACCTCAGTGCCGAACTCCAGTGGCGCATAGATGGCACCAAACAGCGAACTCTCCAGCTGCCTCATCTCCTCCTCCTCTTGGTTCTGCTTGGCTTCCAGCACCTTAACCTTCTGTTTCTTCCTCTCCTTATTGTTGTTATCCAACTTGGTTTCCTTCCCAACCTCTGCATCCTCAACAATTGGAGAGCCAATGCCCTCATCATTATCATCATCAGCTCCACTTTTCTCCAGGCGGCGCTTCTGGAGCACGTTCTGGGATATCAGGCTCATCTTGCCCGGAGAAACGGCCTGTCAAAACTACCAATAAATTAGACAAACCTAGTCCCATAAACGCATAGAGCTTCTACTGATTGCAAGCTAGGATACTGATGCTACTAAAAATAGAATCGTAGGCTTATAAATTGGGTCTCCATCACATGGAATACCAAAACGAATTTTACCACCTACGGAGCACGGACGAATATTACAGTACTCGGTACCAAGAATCGATATCCTTTTCCCCCCAAGAACAATCAAGAATCGACATCGCGACCAGTACAACAAAGCATGGACGCCACGCATCCAACGACTCTTACTCGCGAAATGAACAAGAAGAGGTGAAATTGATAGAGACGTGCCGTGAGATACTAACGGCGGCGAAGCTCCGGTGGCCCGGTCAGCGGCGGGAGGCTGGGCGGCGGCTGCTCGGCGGGAGAGACTAGTGGGAGAGAGAGGGCGAGGAGGTGGGCGGCGGCTAGTGGGAGAGAGAGGCGAGAAGGCTCTAGGGTTTCAGGGAGAGACTAGTGGGAGAGAGAGGGCGAGGAGGTGGGCGGCAGCTGCTCGGCGGGAGAGAGGGCGAGGAGGTGGGCGGCGGCTAGTGGGGGAGAGGCGAGGAGGCTCTAGGGTTTCAGGGAGAGACTAGTGGGAGGCTATGGCCCGCACTTTTCGCCTTCAATTTCTGATTTCTACTTATTTTTTACTATTTATAAATTTTGTATTTTTTTGAACTTTTGATTTTTTTTAGTTTTTTTTGCTGGTTCTTCTTTTTCTATATTCGTTTGCGTTGTCTGTGATGAGTTAGCATATTTTTCTATTTTTAATTTTTTTTTAAATTTAATTACGTCAAATAAGCCACCTTCAGCTACAGTGAAATTTCAGCTGCTACAGTGCAATTTCAGCTATAAGCCACAGTTTTTCAGCCCAACTGAGCGGGGCCATTCATTTGCTTGCTAAGGCCCCGCTCATTTCGGCTTGAGATTCTGGCTTATTTTTCACTATTCAACAATTTTGTCTTTTTCTAATTTTTTGGTAGAAATTATATTTATGAATAGTTATAAAGATTGAAAAAAGGATGAAACATACCAGTAACTAGGATTGAGTAGTAGTAGTGCAAGTACGAGGCAATAGTATTCTACGAGATTGCATTCTTTGAAAGCGTTTTCTAATTCTATCACATCAAGGTTTCTAAAAATCTCTCACTTAATGTAGCATATCATCAAGTCACTGAACAACTCATCCGCTACTCTATTGCGCAAATCTGTCTTGATAATATTCATTGCCGAAAAGACTATTTCAACAGATGCCGTTGCTATTGGAAGGATCAACGTTAGCTCAATGAGGCGATAGACCAATGGGAATGTTCTATTTTTTCCTGTTTCAACCATCTTTTGAGCTAGCTTTGTAATATCACCACATCCATGGAATTCTACACTTCTCTTGACATTAAGAACAAATGTTTGAACCTGATTTCTTAACAACAAACGGTCAGTTATATCAAAGTCATCAACATAAATCTCAGCAAGTCGAACAAACTTATCTACATCAAACTTGGAGAAAGAGTCTCTTGGATCAAGACAAAACATGCATACCAGTAACTCTGAAGAAACTTCATTAAACCGATGGTTCATCTCTGATGTAATGGCACCAATAACAGTAATGAAAATCTCAACATGGTAATAGTGATGGTAAGTCACTGTATGCTTCCTACGTGCAAACATACCTCTAACTGGAATGAGTTCTTCCATATTTGGCACCTGAATCTCATTTGATTCACAAAAGCTTTTTACTCGCTGGAATAATTGCTCTCATCCATTGTCTCTCATGTCCTGCAAATGCATTTTCACATCTACAAGCAAATTCATAGCTTCAACAATATCTTGATCCTTCATTTGCAAAGCAATGATAACTCATTTGTAATGCTTAACAAGTCTATTAATAAATGTAAGATAAAAATAAATTCAAAACTTTCTATTGGCTTTGCAAGCTATTAAATTCTCTTATCATATTTGAAGCTCCATTATAACCCTGCCCTCTAGCCTAAAATTGGTAATTGGTGCTCTCCAAGCAAAGCAAATAAAGCTTCCTTTAATGCAGCAGATGTACAATTTGATACATGCTTAATACCAATAAATCTTTCAAGAATCTTCTCTTGATCATTCACAAACCTGTATGCCATTTGCCACAGATTGTGCTAAGTAAAAACACAACCACATGATTATACAAATAAATAGAACAATGTAAAAACATAAAATAAACTACCTCAAAATCATGTCCATTTGCTTCATTATTGATATATCTCGTGACTCATCAATTAGCACGGAGAAATTCATATCTCCAATCTCCTCCACAATCACCTTCGTGACCTCTTGCACACAAGCTTTCGCAAAATCCTTTTGAATTTTTGGAGAAATCATCTTACAATTTAAGAGAGCTTGATCGAACGTTTTCTTTACTTCCTCATTCTTATCTTTGTACCACTCAACCAATTCTCTAAAATTTCCCTTATTGATGCAAGTTAAAGATTCATTGTGTCCTTGGAAAGTTTCACCTTGCATTAAGAGAAATCTTGCACTTTCTAAAGAAGCAATCAAACGAATTTTATATGCAATTTCTGACTCTCGACCATGATCAAAATGTCTTTGCGTCACACTTGCCCTTTGATTTTTAAAATCCTCACAGTCCCCCTTGCAATATTGTGATAAATATTAGGCCCACCAACATGTTTATCAAATGTTTCTAAATCTTTTTTCCAATTAGAATACCATATTGTTGTAAATACATCACCACCAAAATTTTCAGGCCTTCCAGGCTTCTTGAAAAGAAAACAATAGAAACAAAAGGCCGCATCCTTTTCCACACTATATTCTAACCAATCATATTTATTGTACCAAGATTGTTGAAATGCCCTTGAACAATCATTCTGCATCTTGTGAGGAAAATCATGGCCTTTTGGTCGGGTTGGACCTCTCAACAAATATGCTCTCCTCACTTGATCTCTAATTTCATTGGCATACTCATTAATAGGTATACGATTTGTTAAATCAGCGATGATTTCATCGGGACCAAAATTCACCCGAGCCTTCTTTACTTGACTCTCATTAGTATGAGGAGTACTACTTGTATTGGATAAAAAATATTTATGCAATGTTCGTTTCTCCATTTCTTGCAACTCTATAAATCAATAAATGACAATAAATAAAATTAAAATACTAAATTAATCACAATTACACAAATTTAAAATATATGTTTGTGTTTCATACCTATTAATACAAAACCAATAAATCACCACACCATATTCACCACCCCTTGACAACTGTCGGCAGTAGGCAACAACAACAAATCGAATCACGGAATCATCGAAGAATAAAAACACAATCCGCCACTCGGTCGGCACCGCACTACCGCAGCAATCACCACTTCGCCAGCCTAGATCCACTCGGCTGCTCACCCTCTTGGCTCTCGCACCTCGCGCCCAGTCTCGCCTTCTCCGCCTCTCCCTCCACCCTGCGCCCTCCGACCGACTGGCGACAGCCCGACCGGCCTCCCTAGTCGGCTAGTCTGGCCCCAGCCCCTCCCCTCCCAGCCTCTGCTCTTCTCCAGCCTCCCTCTCCTGTTGCGCCTTAGAGCTCGACGAGATCTGGCCGTAGGCGGCCAGTCAGTCGGCTGCTCCTAGCTCCTGCTCGGTGGCGGCGGCGCTCCACGCGTGGCGTCCTGCCTCCAGATCTAGCGGGGAGGTGGCCGTAGCTCTCCAGATCTGGGCTAGGTGGCCGGCCAGGAGCATGCTCGGCGAGATCTGGCGCGGCGGCGGCGGCGCTCCACGCCTCCTGCGGTCCTGGCGCGGCGGCTGCTCCTGCTCGGGCCTCAGCTGCTCGGTGGATCTGGATCCGTGCGACGGTGCCGAAAGGGGATGAAATGCTGCTGCTGTGGTGGCCAAATTGGATCTGGGATTCTGGGTATTTCTTGGTGGGCTTTGCTGCAATGTTGTTTTCAGCCTTTACACTTTGCTGCAATCTTGTTTTTGGCCCAAATTTATACTTTGTTGTAATGTTGTGTTGGCCCAAACCATTGGCCTTTTAGCCGCATAGCCTCGGCGGCTGGGCCTCACCGTCACCGAGAGACCGCAACAGCATAGCGCCGACGATGGGCGGTGTTTGCTGGCGCCTGGCGATGTGGCACCCCAATCGGAGGTAGGGGGTACCCAGGCTCCAGCCGGAGGTAGGGTGGGCGCCAGCCCCCCCTTGACCCACCGGTCGGTCCGCCACTGCTAGGTGCCGCTCGGTTGGGCATAACTAAATTTAAAAAATTTTAAAATAGAAAAACAAGTTAGTCTATCACGAACAACACAAACGAATACGGGAAAAAAACTCAAAAAAGCTAAAAATCGGAAAAAGACAAAATTTAGGAATAGTGAAAATAAGCTAGAAACCAGAAACTCAAGTCAAAATGGACGAGACCTAACTCTTCAGACCTTGTTTATTAGGTTAGAATTTTAGTTCAAATTTTTAGTGTAAATCTCTACTCAGAAATGGGCCTCCCAAACAAAACCTGAGGATTCGATCTCACATGCATAAAACCTAGGTTTAGATTATTTTCCTCAAATGTGCCTTTGCACAACCGCAACCTCAATCACAGTTGTAGGCATTTTTGAAGTGATAATTTACATCCATAGTAGAAAAAAAATAACAGGCAGTTTTTTCCTTCCTTTTTCCTCGCTTTGGCTGTAGTGGAATTACACATGCGTTAATAGTTAATAATAGCATCAGGTGTCCACAACAGGAAGCTCCATCTAACATGTCAGTGGACACTGGAAGGATGTCATCATCGAGACGAGGGTGAAATTCAGAGCTCCTGCTCTGCTGCTACACTGTGACAACATCCTGTATAACGACTCCCAACATTTCACCTCAAGCATACTCTCACCCTCAACATATACAGCAGCCATGGAACAACCATGGAAGTCAAGCTCACCGGCTGGAAAAACCTGACAGAAGTCGCGCTCTCATGATGCCTGTACTGGTGGCATGGTTGCTATCTCTACTAGGGTTTTGTGCAATGCTTGCGGCTTTGAGAAGAAAGGGGCGTGGTCCGACCCTTTCAACCGCAAAACCTTCTCTGGCGGGTTGGACCCGCACATGCTCTGCTGAAGGGAAAGAGGTATCGCATTGTCCTCTGTGGTCTCTACATAGAATCGCCGCACCGATCCGTAGTTCTCTTCTGTTAGGGCGAGTTTCTCCAGTACCGGGGCAAAGGGGATAGGTCTCATGGACACTGAGGCCAAGGATACATCCTTCAAGGACAGGAGGAGGGGGTGTGAGAACTCAATTTTGAAACTAGGATTCAGCAATATGATTGGAGATGACTGACCTTGGAAGGACTTTGGTTGAATAATAAATCTCTTAGCAAAGCTTTGTCGACGTTGATAGCGGTGGGAGGCCGGTGTTTGCCGTTGGAATATACAAATTCCTGCGCCTTTTGGAGCGTACCATTTGTATCCATCTGCAGTGTATGGAGTAGAATTGCCAGGCATCAGGGCAGAATCGTTGAAATATATACTAATTTGAATGCAAGGCAACATTTCAGTGCTTTTTTCATCCTTTTAATTCTAATGATGCTGTGATAGAGATCAACCTGCTGTTGAAACATATCAAGAGCACTATGCCCATTTGTCAGCATTGCTGCACAAAGGAAAACAGCCTTGGCAACTTTCATTGGAAACATCTCCATTGCATAGGATATACAAGCACCACCGAAATCATGTCCAACCAAAATCACCTGCATAATAACAAAAATATCAAAATGTATATTGCTTGGGAGAAACAAAGATATTCTGCATAACATGTCACGTGCCAAACTACTGTTCATGCACACTGTTCACGCATGAACAGTGCGTGCATACTATGGCAGACAGCGTGACGGAGTCTGATTAGTTAGGATAGAGATAAAAAATAATCAGTTTCTTTATTAGATATGTTTGCTTTCTTATTAGATAAGTCTATTGCCTTATAGATATATTTTATTTATTAGAGATAGGTTTCCTTAAAGATAAAAATTATTTCTTAAAGATCAAGTCGAATTATCATTATAAAAGAGACAGCATGTATCTATTATCATCAACCAATGAATAATGAAAAGTATTTCCAAATCCCCAATTCCTAGCTCTAGTCTATCCCCTAGACCGGCTACTCTAGATCCATTCCTCTCCCCTAATCGGTGTTATCCTTCTCCTAGCGCCGTTCTATCTCAAGTCGTCGTCGTTTGACCTCTCTCCGACGGATGCTTATTATGTTATGAACTAAAATTCATGGCATAACAAGAATCACATAGAACAGGGGCCTGACGTACACTTGAACTCAACGGCAAAAATCTCTTGAAAATTTTTTTATGATGCTTTAAAATATTAGTACCAATGCCACCGAAAACATTCCAACAATAGTAAGAAAATATGAAGCCGATGCATCAGAGAGCACATAAATTATTCTACCAATCATAAAACGGCATATCCTTCATAAAAATTTCAGACTCAACTTTAGTGGCATACTAGCATGTCATGACCCAGCTACTTGAAGTCATTTAAGTAATACCGAACAGGGAACAAAAACCAGCGGTTACCGGTCGGTAACTGGAAAAACTGGTAGGAACCGGTAATATATAAACCGGCTAGGTTACTTTTAACCTTATGACTGCATAATGCATTTTCTAGGTTGGTTTAGACCTTTTTGGTGATAGATTACCTATTATATGAATTAAATATGTTTCAATTATTGTATTTCCAACTCAAATTCAAAATTTTGGGCTTTTTCCGGTTTTTGGGTGGTAACCGTTCAGGTTACCAATTTTAAAACAACCCCAATTCAAATTTTAACTTTCGAAATTCAACCGTTTTTCCCCCTTTTTCTGATTACCGGCCGGTTACCATTACTAGCCTCCGACCGGGAACACGATCGGTAACGGCTTTTCTATCCCTGATACTGAGGCATGCTCAGGTTTCAAACCATAAGGATCAGACCAACTTAGGTGGTGCTCAGGTTCTGAATCATAACCATGGGATTAATTCTGAGTATCAATTCATGATTGTGATCCCCAGATCAAGTTTAAAGAATCTATCCCTTATAAATGGATTCCCAGAACACTGAAACATAACAGTATCTTTGCTTTGATTGCTGCTTGTACATATTGCTACATTGGATTGTTACGGGTAAACTTAGGCTAACAGTGCCTACCTTTACATCTTACCACCCCCAAAGTGCATAGTCTCAGCCATATTCATCAGACACTTAGATCAACACTCACTCACATTTTCCTTGCAGCTGTGCTAGCTATTTTTTGAACTAATGTGATCAAAGTGAAAGAGGAAGAATGGTGCAGGCCTACAGGATGCTACAAAGCCCTGTACCAAAATCCAAGTGCTTGCAGCTAGCATGCTTACACACTAAAATGTAGAATGTGAGCTTCTGAAGAAAGAAATCAAAGTTTGTCATTGGAGCTCAACTTACGAGAAATAGTCACTACGATCCCAGTTCACAGATTATACAATGCAAGCAGTAGCGTGTTGTCAGCAATTAAATTATAGATAAGACTACAGTTAGTTGACCACTATATTACTACATTGGAATGTTTCGGACAAGCAACTTCCCCAACAGAGAGAAGATTCATAATCTCAAGCATAAAAGGGTAGCAAACACCATTTGCAACACCACAACAGCCAATGGTAGCCTACTAAAACATTCCAAATGAAAGTAAACTTTACTAAATATTCCAAACATATTATGATTAATATATCAAAAGAGAGCAAACCTTTTCGGTGTCACCTAGGCCTTTAAGGTAAGATGTAAGTGGCTCAGCATACTCTGCAAGACTGGTAATCTTGTTTGTATCATAAGAATGAATCCCAGAACCTGTTAAGTCGATAGCATTGACTTTGAACCCACTATCTTCAAGAAGTGCTATAGTCTTGTACCAACACCAAGCACCAAAACCACCTCCATGAACAAGAACAATGATGTTGGTTTCCAGATCTTTAGTATTCAAATCCTGTTTGAGAAGTAAACCATTGGTCAATATGATAGTGGTTATATGCATGCAATGACTGCAGTTAGATAAGCATTAATCTACCATACAAACACAATTAAAACATCTGCATTACTTAAGCAACATTCCGCAGTAAATCAATAAGCCGTGCAGTAATGATAACCAAGTTTGAATCTTTTGAAGCACGCAAGGAATAAATAGAATTTCCAAACACTAAAATTCAAGAGCAAAGGACATTAGACAAAATGTCAAACAGGTACTTATGCTTTTTTGAAGTTGCACCTGTAGAAATGATTGTTTGCTCGTGAGCACTAGAAAACGATACCAATTAACAGTCAAATGGCGTGCTAATTTAGTGTACCATCATATGCATTCATCAACTGACCAGTGGCATTGAAAATGTCAAACACGAACTTCCCAATCAACCAAGGTTCCTTGTTGGCCAGTATCTTCTTACCAGTCAACACTACTAGTGGATACTCGGATTGGCTTTGGAATTTTGTTTGCTTAGTGGACAGTAATGCTGGTATAAAAGTCAATATAGCTTAGTAGCCACGCCGGCAGCCGTTTCCAGTAATGGTAAAGACAAACTTGGTAACAAGTAACAACAGAACTAGACAACACAAATGCATCAAGTCTGAAACAATTTGAAGTAAAAATTTTCAGGATCCCCCACCATTGCACAAGTTGGGATCTCTCCCATTGTCCCTTCTCTAGAAAAATGAACACATATGACAATATCATTGCCCTATGAGAAACAACCAATCAATTTCAACTACCCCCAATCCATGAAGGAGCTTCTGAAACAGACCGATATATACCACCAACCACCATTCATCACCCACTCGACCGAAATTTCCTACTTGCTCTAGACTTTTACTAAATCAATGCTCGGTCGTTGTCCTACACCCATTTGTTCACACGTATCGAGATAATTCATCAGGTCGAAATGACAATTGAGGGTCTTTAGTCTGGATAGAAAAATATAAATACGTTTCCCCAATGGAACAGGAGAACCATCAAGAGACCGAAACAGTACTATATAGAGAGCTCTCTTGATCCACATGTACATTGCACTGCAGCACAAGAAATACGCAATTCCCCGAAGGGAACTGCACCAACCAGGATAAGAACGCATCAAGGGAAAGAACCAATAAAGACCAAAAAAGAGAGCTCTTTCTGAGCTCCAACCGAGCCGGTGGAACTAAATTATAATCAAAGAAAGGTGGCTATGTGAGTCATTTCATATCCTGCTCAATAACTTATCGAATGGATTACATTGTGCAGTCATGGAGGAAGGAATGGACAGGGGAGAAAGCACCGGCCCGAGGCTGCAGGCTTTCCAGTTTGGACAACAGTACTCGCCTATGGCATGTGGGAGCCACATTTTATGGCCCACTAGCTAGTGTCACAATGGATCAGAGATTCTGAGAGCCACCACTGCTACTACTATTCTACTAATCTGCTAGTACTACTATTCAGTTCTCACACAAGCCAATCGCAGTGGACGCGAGCACGCGACGAATTCGAGACAGGTAAAACAAACCCAATCAGAGGAATTCGTGGAGGAAGCAGCATCGAAGCATCGAATTAAACTGCGAATACAAAAAATCAGAGAAATGAGAAACCGAGAACAATCCAAAGATCGCGCCTGTCTGAAATCCGGACCAAAACAAAGCATGAAAAGAATAAAAATTTCAGCCAAAATATTGGCGGAAATGGCACCGGAAAAGAGAACTGCGAGGAACTAAACAATCACAAAGCTTCCCCACGCGCTACGCGAAGCCAACCAATCCCACCAAAAATCCCGAAGAGAAAAAGTCAACAGAGAACAGCGCTAAAATTCCACGCGGCGGCACTCACACCAATTAAGCAATGCAACCGGGAGAAGCAAGCGAGGGAGGGAGGCCTCGATACCTTGGCGAGGAGCTGCTGCGGCTGGAGCTCGGGGTCGGCGAGCGAGCGCGGGCGCGTGCTGGAGCTCCTCGGCAGCGGCGGCCCCTGCTGCTGCCGCTTCGCGGCGTACCGTACCGACGCCGACCGCTCGAACGCGCCGCCGCCGTGCCGCTGCCCCAGCACGAGCGCCGCGGCCGCCGCCAGCGCCTGCTCGTCGATGGCCGCGGCCTTGGCGGCCTCGCGCCCGCCTCCGCTGCCGCGGCGGGAGGACGTGGACGAGCGCCGCTTCGCCGCCGGCGGCGGCGAGGCCGAGGGGGACGGGTCGGAGAGGCAGGAGAGCAGCGAGCCCATCGGGCCGGGCCTGGGCCGATTCGGATTTTTTTTCCTTTCTTGCGTTTGCTCGGATTCCGCAGTCGGAGAAGAAGGGGAAAGAAGCAAGCAGCAGGGGGCGCGGCAGAAATGGCAGGAAAAGCATACGAAAATTTATACCTCTGGTACTGCCAATTTTGCAGAAAGGGGCTCCTATTCCAACGAATTTTGTTTTGGAGAGGTTGGTTGTTGGGGTTTTAGTAGTTTAGTACCTCATTTGACAAGACTTTGGGCTGTGAAATCACTCCATTCCAAACGTCCTAAAAAGAGGCTCTCAGATGAGATTTTTTTATTAAACAATCCTTTCTCTCAAAATATTTTATTAATAACTCTGCCTCAGCTTTATTTCTAAATTTAACCCTTTTGACTATGCAATAGCCTATGACATAGCAAATACATGTTGCGTGTCATTGATCCTAGCGTGACCAAACATTGCCATTTCACTGGTGTGGCAGTGTTGTTTTGCCACACCACCCTAGTAGTTTAGCCAAACAAGCTATTTTTTATTAGCGCTGGACTTACATCGTTGTGTGGCAGTATTATTAGCTACTTCACGGGTGGTGACGTGATTAAAAAGTTAGATTTAAAAATAAGTTAGATAAGAGGGTATTAATAAAAATAAATTAGAAATGGGTTTAAAATAAAAAAAAGTTCCTCAGAAGAACGCATCGCATGTCTATGTCACCCACGTCTGGCAAAAATTTCTGAGTCGATACGGACAGGGAAAACAGAAGGCTCCATGCCCCTGTCGTGGCCTTTTCTTTTCGTACCATGCTACGTGTTTTTTTTTGAGTTGCGACCGATGGTTTTTGACTAGGGTTGGTGTCTTTTATCCATCCCATGCTACGTGTTTTTGATGATGGATCAAACTCGAAGCCTTGAAAACGACTGCCAAACGAAACGATTATCATTTGGGCTAATTTTTGGTGACTTATGGCTGAAAAGTATTGTAGCTGGTTGAAAAAACACTGTAGCTGACAGAGACTTATTTGGCATAATTAAATTAAAAAAAATTAAAAAATATAAAAAATATGTTAGCCTGTTACATATAATACAAACAAATACGGGAAAAAAAGAACCGGCAAAAAAGCTCAATAAAAAGCCAACAGTTCAGGAAAAAACGAAATTTATGAATAGTGAAAAATAAACGGAAAGCTAAAAGCTGAAACCCAACCGATCACCAAGACCCGTTCGTTTCAACCATAGTTTCTGAAGAGGGAACGCGGCCGTGACAGCCGAAGCGATGCTTGATTCCATCCTCTCTATCTCGTGCTCTGAATGCGAAGCCTGACCCAAAGCGCTCTGACTTTTCTCGCCCATTTTGACGTTTCTTCGGAAGGACGGTTGCCGAATTTGACCGCAACGGCGTGGCCACGGAACAGAGCAGCCGACGGCGCAGACAATTGAACGGAGAAGAGTTAAATTAGTGTGCTGTGCTGTGCTACGGAAGAAATTTACCTGGGTGACCGACCGGTTTCCAGGTATCGTTCGAAGTTACGCAACTGTACCTGGTAACCTTGGAGTCTATGGATGCATGTTCTTCAAAAAAAAAAAAAAAGGAGAGCATTTCGCTTATTAAGACGCTGGACGTACACGTGTACACGCCATCAACGCACATGACACGAGAGTGCGCTCCTAGCACACATCTTCCCTGCAGGGAATTAGTGGCAGCATGGTACGAGCATTCATCGTGTCTCTCTGCAATGCGTTGAGTGAGATAGCCCTTCATTGACGAGGCACTGAGTACAAGCTAATGTCCATGTAGGAGATATCTTGGCCAATTCCTCTCTAGGAAAGAAAGAAATATATCTTTGCCGTTTCTCACAAATGTGCCAAATGGCTATGGCCATGACCACGGACGCACACGCGAGCCATGGCCATGACCAAGCGATAAGTTAAGCAGCCGGCTGTTGAGTCCAATTCGAGGCCAGAGCGTGCGAGTCAAACAGAAATCATTTCCGAGTTATTTAATCGCGCAGCATAATTGATTGGGGTAGACTGGGAATGTTGATATCCTGCACGAGAACGGGAGGAAAACGTGGTTGACCAGCCTGATCCACCGCAAACACGCACGAACATGACTCGTACATACCTGCTGGTATTCAGAAATGGATGGATAGGAGGTGATTATATCCTTTCTTTAACAGCAATTTGTATAGTTTTTTATAATTTGTAAAGCATGGTAAATAGTATATAAATATTACTTATATCTTGAAGTACTTTAAGATTATTGCTGTTTTTAGAAACGATGATCGTGAAGAATAAGCACAGGAGGAAGACGATGATCGTAAAGAAGGCGATGCGTGTATGTGATGTATCAATTAAACTTATGCATTTTAAGTGATGATGTTCCTTAGAACATGCATACGATCTTAGCGGTAAGGCGTTAGGCATCACGGACTGTGATGAGATGCTGGTGTACCATGGGACTTGGACGTTTCAAGTGGTGATGGCGTCGGCACAGGCATACAATCTTGGCGATAAGTCATGGGTATCGCATCGTTTATGAAGACTGGTGGGTGGCAATTTTAAAAATTGTCTGATATCGGGTGGAGTAGCGGTTTGCAAAACCACGACGCTAGTCTAAGTGGTTTTGATCATATCTTTGTGGATGGAATATCTTACCGGGCTTGTATAGCCTTTGGGAAGTCATGTTTTGAAGAGCGTGCAAATGTGTGTGAGAGTAAAATCAGATTGTGTATGGATTACCAGGTTTTCCCATATGTAAGTAGTGTGATCCACTAAGAAGTGGCTGGTTTGGTGTGAGATGGTAGCCTCTACTATATAAACTTTATGTTGAGTTGAGTTTTTAGAGAGTTGGGAGACTTGAGAGTTTAGGGTTAGGTTCCTTGTGTTGAAGCCTTTTTGTGTGTGCACTCTAGACTTAGAGCTCTACTATCCTGAGAAATTTGTTGTAAAACATTTATCTCTAAATGAAATGAATATCTAAAGTTTGCCCATGTGAGTTATATCATATGTCCTTTTGATTTGCTTGGTTTTCTTATTTGCATTTCTCTCTTAATCTTTCTTGATGCTAAGGATGTGTAAGAGGTAGAAATAACTCTTGGAGATCAAATCTCATCTATGTAACTACTTTCTATGAAAAGTTTTGAGTTTGCCTGGTTTTGCTTAAGAAATGCATGATTTGAGAGTTTTAATCTTATGAATGTTTTGGGTTGAATCTGTGTTGTGATTCAGTTTGCTATAACATGTAAGAACCCATCCAAGGTCACATATATCATTTAGAATTCACAAGTAAGAATAGATCAAGATTTCCATTTTTTTGTCTGCTTTTGATACATCCTTCACTCAAATAAAAAAATATCAGAATTTTAGCAATGATTTTCTCGATCATTGACTGGAATAGGTTTCTGACATTCTAAAGAAGGTACATGTCAAGTTTCAAGTCATTTGGACAAACAGATCAAAAGTTAAATTGATTTTCGATTTAAAAATTGCGCTGATTTTACTATTTCTATACTGATTACGGTAGCAACATACAACCAGGTTGCTGCAGCGGTATTACCGATTCTACTGTAGGTACTGTAGTGGTACTGCTATTTTTCTGAGGCAGTACTATCGATTTTGTACAATTTTACCGGATATTTTCATGTTGTTGATTGATCTCTGAACTCCATAGCTTTTCATAGTTATTGGAGTGAAGAATTTAAAAACATGTTTTCGCCTTGAAAAAAGATTAAAAAATTCTTATAATTTTATTGGTTCTTATTTATCTCTCTCTAATCGTCACATTCGGTCCTGCAAAGATACAACTCTGGTTCGAGTCTAGTCTAGCTTATATTTTGCTAGACACCCCATTGGCTGGGAAAAAGTTTCTTGCAGACTGTCAAAGGTTGTTGTTGCTGCCCTGAGTGGGCAAGTGCAAGCAGCCCATCATATCCTGGGACCATTAAACGATTATGCCATCGATTCGATACATACGGCTCATTGCGGCCATTGCTGCTGCTCTTGTTAGTTCGGTTGTTGGGATCCTGCTCGTGGAAATATCAGATAAACTAGCGCAGAAGGGTTGCAGTCGGGGCTCCACAAACTCGCACGCGCTACTAGCTCTCCTCGCGCGGTTGTGCAGTGCAGGTTTGAGGCGATCTCTTGTCATTCATTTGTCAATGCCTTCGGTGCCATGCCAAGTACCTACCGCGCACGGGGAAGAAGAATATGCGAGGACAATGGAGATCGATCTCCGTAATCATGTCTGTCTCCTTTGAGGATTCTTCAGATCTGCCGCGGCGGTGTTCATGTGTATGCTCGCATTCTGTTTTAACCACCGTGGAAAAAACAGGGACGGCAGGAGTAGCTTTTCCGCGGTTGGAATTCGGAACCTTGATTTGAAAAAGAAGAAACGTGGTTGATATACCGATGCAGAGATGCCTCTCTGATAATGTGACGGGTTTTGCTTCGGTAGAACCCTTAATGTATCAGAGTTTTCTTTGTGTGGGTGGCCTTTCTAAAGATGCAAAATTTTAACTTTTTAGGGCAAAAAAATTGCCCTTTTGGGTGTGTAAGGTATGTGTCGGCGCCCCCCCGGGGGGGGGGGGGGGTCACCAAATTGTGGTTGTTGGCCTGCTAATTAGAAATACTGAACATGACTGGTTCACATGTTGATGACACTAATGAACGGTTTCGGGAAGGGTTTTTATAACTTTTGAGCTTATGCATTCCGAACTACATGTTCGTGGCAATGGATCGAAAATTGGGTGGTCCAAAGATTATTCAGTCATACATATGATTAGCATCTATGAGCAAAGCTTAAAACAGTTTTTTTTAAGGATCAAACAGAGAATATTAAGGTCTACACTTATCTCCCAATTAAATTCACCAATACTGTCAAACGAATAGCAACCAATTTTTCGTGCATACAATTCTTCTCAAATGCCTTTTCCATGCATAAAAATCTACTCAAATACCATTAACTTACCACATGTGATTAGCACCATTTGCTGCATAATTTTTCCTTCGTTTCTGAAAACTCGCTTCTCAGTCAGAAAAAAGAATGACAAAAGCCAGCTTCCATTTGCATCTTTGTTCCACCCATAGTTACCAACTTCCATTTTTTTCTTTCCTCCTCTCCTTTTCTCAAAATTGTTGACAAGCCCCAGTATAGAAAGATCAAAGGAAGATTTCATTTGGTCGCCACACAGATCAATTCAGCTCTCCCCCAACTGGTTGCTCACATGTTCCCCACCAGAAAGGTGAACTGGAAGTTTCTTCTCATCCTTTTTGGGAGAAAAGCCAGCAGAGAAGGGAGACGAGGAGCATCATTGCTTCCATGGCATCAGGGCTACAATATCATGAATCCCATGAGACTTCCTGTACTATCATCTCTTTCTTTTGCTTTTCTCCTTTTATCACAGTAGTAATAGTGATATGGTACTAATGCTAATCATAGAACAACATGCAAACATCTGAGTTCTGAACGCAGCGAGGAAGCAAAGGATCATTTCGCCATGAGTGTCTGGAGTGCGGATTAAAGCTTTAGGAGTATCTGCGCTGCAAGCGTAGCACGGATACATTAATCTGTCTTTAAGAGAATAAAATGTATTACTAACTAAGATCGGAAGTTGGTTGGTGAACTATTTGAAGAATTCCTCGTCCTTGCCGCCCTAGAGAGACTTGCTTGGATGATTTTTTTTTTTTTTTTTTTTGCAACAACGCTGTACTCATAAGAATTAGTAATATCTTGTCATGGGCTATGACATGTACAAACCGTAGGAGAATGAGCCTGGGGCAATCACTTGGCACCCTGAAACTGAAAGCGGTACTAGTTGATTAAAATTGAAGTACTCCATATATCCAACCTCTTTGACAAAGAAACTAAAGAAACAAGAACCTTAATTAAGATGTGCTAGATTACATATATACTTTAGCACATCAGCTAGCTAGTACTGAAGAACCGGCCAGGACCACAGCGCCATGATCGATCAACTGAACTCTGAAGCATACCTGGGTACTTTGTCGCTTGGTGTCGGGTCCTCGAGTGCACGGAGGCATCTGCCACTGCGAACTGAAAGCAACAGATTAATCATGCGTGCAGCGGTGGTTGAACTGTTAATCCGCTACTAGCACATCATAAGGCCCGTTCTTTACCTCAAAAGCTGGTGTCTTTTAGCTTTTGCTAGAGTACATAACTTTCAAACGGAGTATTTTCTCAACACGGGGTCTACAAGTTAAACGATTTACACGTTAAAAGCCCAATATCTGTACCAGCCAAAATCGCAAGTGAGTATCTGTCTCTCTATAATCTGTACCGTAAACAGCTAAAATTTAAAAATTTCAGCTAAAAGACATAAGTCGCAACCGAAAAAAACAGGCATAGACTTGTGCACATCGTAGCTGATTAACTCACCTTTCCTTTTGGTTTGTAAAGCAAAGGTGGCTAAAGCGATCGATCGAAAGGCGGACGCGTACCACAACCACCTGAAGGAACAGTTTGTGTGGTCCATGCGATATATATGCGTGCGTGTGTGCGACGCTTGTGTATGTGAGCTGCATGCGAGCGTGCGTGTACATGGCATCGGCATACTTGCCTGCATGTGCGCACGCAGAAAGGCGCCGAGCGAGCGAGCGAGCGATCGAGTGATAACCCTTTGCATTGTAAAATGCATCCGATCTCCCTGATGATATGATATGATACGCGCATATCAAATTAATCAGGAGGAGCAATGAGTCCACGTGCACGTGCCAAGTGGGCACGCACGGGAGAGGCAGTGGTTTGATCAAACCATAATCCAAAGGAGAAGAATAATGTTCACCGAACCGATCCTTTCTTCTTCGTCGTCGTCGTCGTCGTGGTCACCGTCGTCACCTTCCTTCTTTTCTTCTTTCCTGTGAGCCCAAATGAAATAAGGCCTGGCCTACCGTTCTCACATAATAGCGATGGCGGCCCAATTGAGTACTAACGGGCCGAACACCCAACACGTCAATGGGCTGTGGTGTTGGGACGTCTGGTTAAGGCCCCTCTCATGGGATTTTACTTTCTCGGAGGTCTCACTTCAGAGTTCAGACTCACGCAGCTGGTCAGCTGACAGGGGGAAATGTTGAGCTCATTACAAAATCAAAAGAAAACCTCGGTTCATTGTGCATCAGACAACAGCCAAACCAAGCAGAGAGACGGTGGAGCTATTCTCTGGAAATTCTTAACCCTATAGATTAGCTGAAGCTCAACTGTTTAGACCGCTTATTATTGTTAAACAAGAGGTTATATAAGTTAGAAATAGAACTACTAGCCTGTTAAGTGATTATCTGCCAACAATCTAAAAGGAAAGAAAGAGTGTTCAGAACTAGCCACATTCCAGTCTACATTCTACACTGCAAGTTCTGATCCAATTCCTGATAACAACTTGCTAATAAGAATATTCAGAACCTTTTGCTTGCTCGATCGCTTGCTTCGCTCTGCCCAAACCAGACACCCACATGCCCCATCCACCAAAGTCATTGCTTAGTAAAGTCGCAATCAGTATACCATGGTTAGCTTAGCACACAAGCTTTTGTCAATGTTAATTTGAGGCTGCATCTGCATGTGTACTTGCACACATGCACGGCTGGCCTTCTAACGAGGGAGTACCTGTACGGCTGTACCACATGACAGGCATGTGCTCCCCCCCCCCCCCCCCCCCCGCGCCAAGTGTGCACCCCAGTCAATACAAACAGTGGCCACAAGGAAGATTAGTTAGTTAGTGACTAATTTATTGTGGATCTCAACCTCAATCTAGCTAGGGAGCTCATCAAACCATAGGCTAGGCTAGGTAGTACTATTCAGACGGTACAATGGTTTTGCAGATCCTATGGCACTGTTTGCTATGACGACATTGTCTTAAATTCATGTAGGTTTTTGAGGTGTTTCTCGTGAAATTTGTAATTTCTATACGAATGAAAAGAGGTGGTAAGGTACCATACTAGAAGGTATAGGATAATATTGTGATGAATTATTGTCAAGTTTATGGGGTTGAAATTTAAATTTTACAAAATTTACATTTTATTAGGTTTGTTATCAGTCAAACTGGTCTAACCGCTAGCTTCAACATCTGGTATATTGCCGGTCAGACCGTAGGGTGGTATAATCGATATTTTGTTGTCGGTTGCAATTTTTCAGGACAGATTGTTTGCACTATGTTCAACTGGTCTGACTAGCCTATGGTTGGTAGCTAAACCGATCCTAAAGATTTGGTTATGTGATTTTAGAAAATTAAATTTTGGATGATTTGAATGATGATTGGTCAATGCATTTATATTGCATGAAGCATACTTTAGCTAACGTCGGTCACGTTATAAAGAGCTTGTACCTGAAAATGTTTCTTTGTCTTTGGATGTGCAGAAAGTTTTGAAGTTAATCATGGTTAACAGTGAGGATTGGGCTACATTCATAGAGGAGCCAAGGCGCAAAATAGTCTAGGATACTAGGTGGGATAGTTGAGCTCAAACATGGCACGAGGAAGATAAAAAATATTGAAACAAAAGTTCAAATGACAAGTTGCACCAAGTGACTTAATCAGTCTAAGTGAGGCATGATATGGTGAAACCAGAACGGAAAAGACTTATTAATACGTGGTAAACCATTGTTACACCTACGCATGGTGAGCATGGTGATTACTTGCAATAGAAGTTGAAGACCAAGTCATGATGAGGGTATTTTGGTAATTTACTAAATACCAGAAACTGCGTTAGATCAAAACGCGGCGCTTAGGACAATGATTTAGGTCAAGAAGATGCTGAGAAGATTAAGTGGATTAAAAGCTAAAGACTTAGTGGATTTAGACTCATGTACTTTGAAAAGTATGTATGGGTTAAGTGTGTGAGTAAAATCTGTATTGTGTGGAGTTAACAGGTTTTTCCTAAATATGCTAGTTGATATGATTCATTAGGGTTAGATGTAGGCTGGTTGTCTCATCTATTTAATGGGTTGGGATGGAGACTTGCAAGCTAACTATCCAACCATCTCTTATTTCAACCTTATGTTTTAGGGTTATGATTAGAGAAGAGTGGGTGTTATTGTGTGCTCTCTTATCCTTTAGGTAGAGTGGTTGTAAAACATTTATCCTCAAGTAGCAATATATCAACTTTGTTCATCTCTCATAGCGTTTTCTTATTTTGATTGATTTGCTATTGTTCTTGTTGGTTTTAAACTTTTCTCTCCTTTTTTGATCTTGCTGTGTACCAATGACGTATAAATAAAGGAGATGACTTATGAAGATCAAAACTCATCTATGTAGACACTAGGTCTTGAAGAATTTTGAAGTTGCCCAATTTTGCTTGGTTTTAGCCTAATCTTGAATATTCTTGATCTTAAGGTTTCTGCTTCAAATCTTTGGGAGATTTTACTTGTTATGCTATATGTAAATACATCTAGAGCCATCTTGACCATTCTCTATCCATAAACAAATCATATTTTGAGTTTTTGATATTTGCTTGGTTTTTGTACAATTTTGCTTATTCTTAAGAAATGTCTGAACTTTAATAAGGATTTAAGTGATCCTTGAATGGAATAGGTTTCTGATACCCTAAACAATGTGTGTGTGAAGTTTCATCTTATTTAGCTATGGATTTTGGGAGTTGCACTAAATTTGGTTTGGATTCAGACTGATTTTCTGTTCTAGAAAAAGAGAAGTGGTCAAACCGCTCCTTGGTCCGGTCGTACCAATCACCAGTCAGACCGCAATCTTGTTGCCAGTCAGACCGCCAGGGCACTGCCAGTCAGACCGTCATGTTGTCGTCGGTCAGACCGCACCTCAATAGTCGGTCAGACTACTCTAGTGCAGAAGCTCTTTGGTTTTTGGAGATTGTTGCTTTGTTCTTGGGTTTCAATTTTGATCTTCACACTCTATAGCTATGGAGTGAAGAGTTTGATAAAACTTAGGAGAAAATTTATGAGGTATCATCCATTCTCTCTGTTGCCATTTCGGTCTTACAGGTCACGTTGCTAATGTACTATTAGCCTTTAGTTTTATCAATAACTGTAGAGATCACAAGGTCAACTTAATTGATCATGGAATGATTAGTTAGCCATCTAGTTTGCTGGCATTGCATGTGGGTGGCACGTTAAGAGTTTTACAACTTGTCCGTGTTCACTTCACTCCGTACTAAAAACCGGGAAACTTTATTTCTGAAGTAGAATATCGGAAGAATCATACTGATCTTGACTTTGAAGTCGGTTGCATATCCATATCTCCAGATCTCCAACCAAAGCCACCCAATTGACACTCCTTATAAGATAAGAGAAAAAAAAGTTAAATCCTACCCAATGGACACTTAAACTTCTAGCAATATGCTCGACTTTGACTATTGCCCATCATTTTAACTAATTCTCAAATGAATCTAATCTGCAACATAACGAGGTTTAACTGTGATCAAATAATACTGATACCGAAAGATCGAAAGCCAAAAGCGCCGATGAAAGGCACACATCGAGATTATATATTAACACGCAATTGTGCAGGATTTACGAGTAGCGGTTGCTACCTTAGACCGTCAAAATGGCGTGTAACTTTCGAAGAAAAACATCATCATGAACCCATGATTACTGCTCTCAACTGTTGCTGGGCATGAGGAAAGCAGCTCAATAATTCTCCAGCTGTGCTAGCTAGCATCGCTGGTTTAGGCCACTAATTGGCATGTACCCCCCGCCTAAGTACTCATGGCATGTGGGGCCACCCTTCATCCTCCCCTTTGTTTCTCTCACCTATGGACGGGGCCCCACCTGTCTGTGCCCCACACCAAGGACAGGGAACCTCATGCCTAGAAAATGTAGCAAGGCAGGCAGAGGGATGCTTTGGCCTCAACCCGCATGTCTAATCTTGACAGGATACCTGTTCCAATCAGATATTTTTTTCTCATTTCCCAACCAAATATGCCATGTTTGTAGAATGCTATCTGTTGCAAACTTCAAAATGTGCTCGTAGTACTATTTTCATTTTAGGCTAAAGGTACAATTACTCAAATTCCCTTGAAACAATGCGTCAACTAAGTACTGTGCTTAGCAAGCATGCACTTGGCTTTCATTAATTCTTCAAAGAAAGCCAGAAGCAGTTGTGCTTAGCAAGCATGCACTTGGCCTTCATTCATTCTTCAAAGAAAGCCAGAAGCAGTTGTGCTTAGCAAGCATGCACTTGGCCTTCATCATTCTTCAAAGAAAGCCACAAGCAGTCTTGTCAACTCATCCACCTATCAGCAATTCTCAGCACAGTGTGAAAAAACAACACACAAGTTATAGGAGGCATCAACCATAAGTGATCTCCATCAGAGCAACCAGTGCCATGACAACACTTGCCACAGCAAAGTGAATGAAAGCTGCCATTGCATAACCAACCGACCATTGACATGCTCCATCTCAGACCTAACACCCAACTCGCAAGAATAGTCTATTGTCTGTTTATATTGGCTTATATTTAAAGAAGTCAAAAGTTAATATAAATATTAGATTTTTTGAAGTGGCTTTCTCACCTCTTCCACTCTTGTCTTGCTCTAGAGATAAGACAGAGAGTTACGGATGTATCATGTATTCCACTCCTATCTCACACGCGCGCAAATCTCCCTCACTTTCCCACCGCTTGTGTTCTTCTTCTAAAAACCACTTTTTTAGTCACTACTATTTATTTTTAACCCAAAACTATCAACCACAGCCAAAATCTTTCAGCTACGGCCCATATGACCAGGTCCTACACTCCAATCCATAGATTAGCCCCCTGCCACGATCGTCTCACATGGCCAAAACACAACTTTAATTGTTTGGGCTGTTTTAACCGCGTTATATGTTTGTGCAGATACAAATTAAAGCATTGGTCGTTAGTTTGATGAGATGGCACCGAGCATGCGTACCATGCATATCATTGATCCATCGTGATCAGAACGGCAAGCTTACGCGCCTGCAAAAAGCTAGAGGCCGGGGGGCAGAGTGCACATGCTGTCCCTGCAGGCTGATCACAAATGGGAGCGATCGATGAAGCCATGGAGGAAATGGCCGGCCGGTGATGCGCAGCTAGCATGGCATATCAGCCCCGCTCATTTCGATTTCAGCTTTTGATTTCTAACTTATTTTTCACTATTCAATAATTTCGTCTTTTTTTTATTTTCAGCTTTTTTTTGAGCTTTTTTGTCGGTTCTTTTTTCCCTTGTTCGTTTGTACAGTTCGTGACGGGGCTAACCTGTTTTTTTTTCTATTTTTAAATTGTTTAAATTTAATTACGTCAAATAAGCTACTATCAGCTACATTACTTTTTTCAGCTAGCTATAATATTTTTAGCTATAAATCACTTAAAATAAATCCTTTTGAGTGGGCCATCATGTGCCACTTCGAGTTGTACAAAAGGACCTCTGCACTTTTTGCCTCAGCACTACATGCATTGCGTCCTAGGTTTTCAGCGAGTTAATTATTACGCTATATATTGGCGCCGAAAACTTCCGCGAAAGGTGTTGTCCGTGAAGGGATGATGGGAGGTCCTACTTGGAATAAAAGAATTTCACAGAAAGTTAACCTGTTGAATCTCGTAGAGAAAAAACTTGGTGCATTCTAAGCAGATCCTGCTTTGGGTGTGTGCATGCAGATGCAGTGAAGATAGTGCGTTGGTGCGGCTCGTTGGGTGGTAGGTTCAGCTGCATGCGAACTCTGACGAGGGCCCTGTTTGATACGTTTATCTGAGAATCGATTTTAATCTGATCAGAATTTTCTGATAAGTCACGGTCTGAAGAATCTGCAGTCTGAAGAATCGTCGCGGTGGAAGAAACGACCCCTCAGGCTCGCGGTACAGGATTTTGGATTCCCAGTGCAAATGCCGATCTTTCCCACCGCGGCGGTTGAAAGAATCGAAAATTAATCAAAGCGTTTGGGTGGGATTCTCGCATAATTCTACCCAGAATCGGATTTTAAGCGTATCCAAACAGGGCCGAGAACGCCTGCAAAGAATCCGAGCTCGAGGGTCGCCAGGTTTTGCCAGCCTGCCGCGACCCTGCAAGCCATGGTGGCGCACACGCACGCACCACGTGGGACGTGGAACTGCCCCCTCGTCCTCCTCTTGGCGTGTTGGTATTGGTTTCGGCGGATGATTTTTAACTGTTACCGATAATTTTTAACTAAAATTAATGGTAACGGTTAAAAAAATAGCTTTTAGAAGGAAACGATGGATGGTGCAAAAGCGAAGGGGAGATATATGCGCAAGACATGATTAAAAGGAATAGGGCACATGATACGTCTATGACTCTTTGACTTATACTCGAAACGAGATAGAAGTAAGAGTAGTGAAAAATCCCATTTTAAAAAAATTCGATATTTATGTTACCTTTTAACTTTTTTAAGCAGAAGTTAGAAACGACTTCCGCTCAACCATAGGGGGCAACCTATGTTTAGATTATTAGATATATAGGTGCGTACGAGCACGCAAGCTCGTACAAGGTTAATGCACCCGGCAACAGCAATATTGGTTTGGGTCAAAACACTTGCAGCATCATGTTAGGGAGAAGTGATCGATCTGATTCGTTGGATTGTCTGGTTGTTCCGGTTATAAGGTTTAGATTCTTTGTGGCTTTAGCCTCAAGCTATATTTGCAGCACGGTCGCGTGTGTTCATTTCTTCGGTAATTCAAATGTTAGCTTTGCTAGGCTTAGGCCCGTTTATTTTGATCTAATCTTTTGATTTCTAACTTATTTTTTACTATTTATAAATTTTATTTTTTTCTGATTGTTTTGGCTTTTTAGCTTTTTTGTTGATTCTTTTTTCTGTATTCGTTTGCATTTTCCGTTATAGACTAACCTGTTTTTGTCTATTTTTAATTTTTTTAAAAAATTTAATTATGCCAAATAAGCCACTTATAACTACAGGGTAATTTTAGTTAGCTATAATATAATTTTAACTATAAACCACTATTTTTCAGCCTAAATATGCGACACCTTAAGCCGTTTGTAAATCTACGGGTTCCAAGCTCCAACACGGTGATTGGGTTGTAAAACGAAATTCTACAACTTTTTTGCGAAATACTTCGACTTAATATATGGACGTGTCTGTGTAACGACTTAATCTATTATACAGTGTATGCCTTATCTGGCTCTACAATTATGCTCTTTGAACAATCCTGAGGTGTACGGTGTACTTTTTTTTTGTCTCATTTAATCATATTAACGTATAACAATATTAAAACTTGCATAGTTGCACACTTGCACTTGTATGTTTCATGCATATACGGTTGGCGCTGAGAGGTTTGTTAGATTGGATCATCTCAGACTGTTTCTGAGCAATAATACATTAATACGTACAAGAAGAGTACAATTGTACAAAGCTATGCATGAGCTGAAAAAAAAACAGAGAATAATTAAATCCTTCTTTTGGATTATTTTTCTTGATGGTACGTGCAAGTACATGTGTTGCTCAATTATTCCAGGGCTCTTTTTGCAGCCTCCCCAAAATTATGGCTCTAAGCGCCACATGCGTCACCATGTGGTCGTGATGCAAATTGCAATAACGCATAATTTCCCGGTAATTGGTTACCGAAATGCACACGGAGGAGGAGGCACATGGGATTATCATTAATCCAAAATTTACAGGTCGTACAGCCCAATGAGCCATCGGCACGTTCGTCTTCCATTATCCAAATAACAACAATGGCATACGAATACAAAAATTTTGTTAAACATTATCTAGATATTTTTTCTAACTATCATTCAGATTTAGGATCATTGGATTAGAGATCCAATGGCCATAAATTCTCTCCTTTCCCCTTAAATTCTACCCGTTCCACCTTGAAAAAAATCCTCCCCTTTAAAAAACAAGTGGTCCTTTGATCTCTAATCTAAAAGTCATAAATTTAGATGATAATTAGAAAGAAAATATCCGGGTGATGTCTAAACACACCATAAAAAAATGTCTTTTGTAAATCATATTTCCAGGTGTCAGTTCGAAGCTATGGCCAGCTAGCTACGGGTGAAGTACCTGTCACCTGCAAGATTCTCTGAAAAAAATTTGTCACCTGCAAGATCTCGCGAAATCAATACGAAAATAGCCAGTTACTTTTTTTTAAAAAAAATTATAGAACCTGAATGTTCGTTACGTGGACCTGCTCGGTAACACTCAGGCTCGAATGCTAAAATTAAAAAAAAATGGTTAGAGGGCTATTTGTGGTCAATTAAGATCTTGCAACTTGTACCTGAAAAGAGTATTTATGTGAGGGTAGTTTGTTTGCAATTGCAGGGCAGGTTGCTTACTTCAGCAGCTTGCGTTGTTCGTATATGTCGGTACACCTACTACTGACAGTGCGAGATGGTTAGTAATTAAGCACTAATTAACAATCGCTGTCAAAATCGGAGAGGAATCTCGATCGTGTTAAAGAACATGGGTTATTCTAGAAATGGTTGGTGCCCTTTTCTTTAGTTACAACCATGCAGAAGCTTGGCACATTCATTTCGGTTTGAGTTTCTGACTTCTGACTTATTTTTTATTATTTATAAATTTTGTTTTCCCCCTATCTTTTTAGCTTTTTTTTTTGAGTTTTTTGCTGTTTCTTTTTTCATATTTGTTTGCATTATACGAGATGAGCTAATATGTTTATTCTATTTTTAAAATTTAATTATACTAAATAAGTCACTCTTAGCTATAGTGTAAAATAAACCGTAAGCCCAACTTATTCAGCCCAAATGACCACTGGGTGGTGTCTGGGAGACTGGAAGTAGGAGATGTGCCATGGCATTTTTGGAGAAAATTACTAGTAGCTAGCGATAGCATCACCGCTAACGATGCATGCTATGCAATGCATCCATTTTCTTTGATACTATTACATAGCACACACTTCCTTGCAATTTAACAGTAGTACTAGTCAGTATTCACTTGGCACGCCCTTGTAATTAGTGGATTCTTCTTTCTAGCTCGTTTCCTAGGCCATTGTATACAGTCTACATTGCACTTTTTAAACAAAAGAAAAGGAGCAAAAAAAAAAAGGTGATATACGGTACCAATTCATGTGATTTTCAGACTTCTACAGAAAATTCAGGGGATGGATAAAGCACTTCTACCTGCAAGAGATTTACTACTAGCTAGCGCACGTCGATTGATAACCATGCGTGGAAAGCTCATCAAATCATTTGCGCAGCAATGCACACCGTACTACTCCCTCCGGTTCAACCCCCCGGCGGGGGGGGGGGGGGGGGGTTAAACGTATTGTAATATACAACATTGACTATTAATTACTATTACAATATATTTTTAAAACCAACAAATTATAATATTTATGAAGGTATTTTTGAGACGAATATACATAAATAATTTTTATGTATATAGTCTAAATATTTAAAAAGATTTTAATAGCTAAAGTTTGATTATACGTATTCTAAAATGATTTATTTTTGTTAACCGAAGGGATATGCTTCGTGTCTAGTGACGGATTTAGGATTCTGTTAAGCCTAGGGACGACCAGTAGCAACAGACACCAAGTAGAGGTGTAGCGGCACGATGTCATGGTGTGTTGTGTCGAGGCGTTGAGGTTGAGCGATGCCATGACGGGCGATGGTGTTGTGTCAAGGCCTCGAGTACATGCAGTTGGGGTTTGTGGGAGAAGCGAATCAGGAATCTGGACTAGAGGACTTATCTTGAATAGCTGTAATCTGCTGTAATTTTGTGTAAACGCAACACACCAGGAATCTATAACTGGAAGTAGTTGCGATCTTCTTATCTCTAACCAATCCTGCGCTAACCGAGTTGTAACCGTGTTGCCGTGTGGACTGTTCATCAGGGGCGAAGCCAGGATAAATGGTCACCGGGGTCATGACTGCTGGGCCGGACTGCGGAAGATGGGCCGGACTGCTGGGCTGCCAATCTGCTGGGGTCGAACATATTTTCTACCGGGATCCAAGGTGGTGAAAAATCGCTGGCTATAAGAGGTTACGGCAAAATCGTCGGGGTCGGCCGACCCCGACGAGCTCACGTAGCTTCGCCCCTGCTGTTCATCATCCGGCATATATTAATACAGAGCGGGCTGACCAATTGGGTCTTTGCGGCTAATCGTTTCACACCGCATCCATGCATGCATGCATGCATGTATCTTCATCTCTCAGTGCTGCAGAAAGTGACTGCGACTCTTGAGAGAGTATTTGCATCATATGGGATGTTGCATTGTACAACTGTACATAGTATATACTAGCATGGCATGGCATGGCATGCATGTCTGATGCCTGCAACACCCTAACACCCCAGCTATGCTGCTAGCGACCCTGCCCAGGGCCAGAAAGCAACCGCAAGTAGAAGATGCAGACAGGGCAGGGGACTTCCATTACTCCTCACCCAATGTTACACATCCATGTCGCTCTCGGCTGTTCGGTGCATGCAGGCCACCTTACACTTCACACCGAGAGAGAGAGAGAGAGAGAGAGAGAGAGAGAGAGAGAGGAAAATAATGCAGTGTTCATGCAGCAATGTCGTTTGTTTCTCTGTGAGTTATGCTGCAGAGTACAATGCTCTTTTGCCCGATTTTTTCAAAGATTTTTGGAGGAAAAATGTGCTGCCATTGAGAGGTGCCTGTCGCCGATGTTGGGATCCAGTTCAATGGATGAAGTAATGCACACGCCGAAAGGCCGAGAGGGTCTCTTGATCAGATTGTTGCACTTGGCGTACCTGCCGTTGACCAGCATTATTAGCTTGGTTTAGTACTTATCGAGTGCAGTATGGCAGCCGTCATCTTTGTTCTCCCTGTCATATGATTATGAGGGGAAAAAACTGTTTTCCTCGGAAAATGGGAAACAGAAATTTGCGAGTGACCTCATCCTTTAAGATTTTTTTTTCAGGATTAGGTGTTGTTTGCATTTCAGTTGTGTTGGTGCATAAGCCGCACACATTTTCATCTTTAGTTTCTCCAAAACAGAGAGAGATGCTTGGGCACTCCAACAAAAGAAGACTAACAATCCTAGTGGGATCATGATACTACTATTGAATTTTCCTCATTCTTCGATTAAACGGTTCGAATGCCATCGGAATGAACTGGGTAATTGTTCTTGTGTTCATAAACGGGTACAAAATTTATTTCGAATTTGACCATTCTGGCAAGAATATCAAACTTTTGTTGGGGTAAAATTGGCGTGAAGGAAGAGATATTGCTCCCTTTCTACAGAAGTAAGGCCGGGGCCTGTTTATATTGGTTGTGGCGGGAAATCTAAAGGGCTCTTTTAATACGCAGAGATTCTTCTACCTAAACAATGCCACAGCATTGAATTCCATGAATTTGAAACCACATTGCCGGAAATCTCTTCAAATTTGGCGACCGGGATTTCCCCCAAGGTCATTGCATCTTCATGCATTTCATGTCATCCCAATCTTCAGTTTTACTTCGCTTGGGACATTACAGTTTATGCGCAAATGGTTAGAGCAGCAATCCATCTAATTAACCATGGTAACACTATCCCACATGTTAGCAAATACACTCTCATTGGTTCCTCAGAACCAAACAAGAACAAAAAAGGCTCATAAATCTTGCATTACCTTATCAGTAAATCCATGTTTCAGTCGTGCGCATGGTTATTACAAGAGGGACTGCCCATACCACTTTTTGGCCCAGTGTGCAAAGTGAGACTTTTTTTCCCGATTCCTGAGGAATTGCTGCTAAGACCTAAGAGCACTTGACCTTCCTTGGCATACATGATCTAGTATTTACCAGGGAGAAACATGATCACGGAGCTAGCTAGCTAAGCTAGGGGGTCCAATCCAACTCCAAAGCGCACACAACTAGCTAGTGCTAAGCAGCCGTCTCTGCCTCCAGATCCACTGCACTGGTCCCGAGGCCCCGCCACACAGACAGGCGCCTCAATACGCATGTTCTCAAGTTTGTGTTTTCGTTTGCTACCAGTTAAGTTTCTGCAGAAGGGGAGCTGAGCTGAGCTGGGCGCAGTACGTGCAGACAGCGCAGAGACCGCTAAACTACGGCTACCCTTGCTTGCGTTGGCTGAGATGCAGAGTTCGTCGCTGCAGAAAGTTACGGCACTACTGCGCCGGTCAATGAGGAATAGAGTTTTTTTTCCCGCTTGTTCATAAATACCGTGCTTCTGGATTATGACTTTTGGCTAATTGAGGAAGATAGAAGTAAAGAACACTCATGTTGAGAAAACACTTCATTCAAAGCGGCTCATTAGGTAACTCTTATAAATAGTTTAT
This sequence comes from Dendrocalamus latiflorus, assembly GCA_017311315.1. Lineage (NCBI taxonomy): Eukaryota > Viridiplantae > Streptophyta > Magnoliopsida > Poales > Poaceae > Dendrocalamus > Dendrocalamus latiflorus. The sequence goes on along the minus strand of CM029671.1, from coordinate 24,175,543 downwards.
AAAAAATATCTTGAGGAACTATCATATTAAAAAAACCGACTTCTAAAAATTAAAGATACACACGCCCCTCTTATTTGCGTCACTGCATCTGCGGGTGGCCTTGGGACTTGTGAGTTGTGACATGGCAACATGGACCACCGCCATCAGAGTGCTCGCAGTTGCAGCCATCCTTCCCGATTGGTGCAAACAGTTTCAAGGCATCAGTAAGTCGGTAGTAAGTGGAATAACGGTCACAAAACTAAAGTAACTAGTAATGGAAAATTTGTTTATTAACACCAAGTTAGTTACTTGCTCGGTTCAAATGAAAGGTTTCTTACACCATATTAGGTTCAAAAGACAAATAATATATGTTAGGAGAGACGCAAAAACCGTCGAGGGAGCAAAGTTGATTTTTATCGGGACAGGTGTCGTGTCAGGATTGGGTCACTGGATTTGACTAAACAAAGGCCAACAAGGTTAACCGTTCTCAGACTCCAGCAATTAAGCGGTGACTCTGCAGTGTTAACACTGCGAAAACGCCACACATGCTTGCGTATGACTTGAGTGAGCTTTATCTTAAAAGTACTAAAGATCAATGACCGGTCATGTTACACATAGCAAGCTAGCTGTGCCTCATAATGGTTGTGTCCAACGCAATTTAGAGCCCATCCATCTCCAGATCCATTCTTTTTTGGGAATCTAGAGGTGCTAAATACTGTTTTCTCCATCCGGCAATACAATTCTTTATTCTTAGAAAGTATCGTTCTATAATATAAGTTCATCGTAGATATCAAAGTTATATTTATTATAATATTTCTATCGTATATCTCTACTTTAATGCTGAAAAATGAGTGAGTAGTTGTAGTAAAACATTTAATAGAGATATACATAGTCTAATTATATTAATTCTTTCTTAAATTTAATATTTCTTTGATCTATAGGTATAATGAATTTTGGACTTATATTGTGGGACTTACCATTTTAACTCCAGCCAAGATCCCAAATTGAGGCAGTAAAAGAGATCACAGATTCACAGTGTTGGATGACATAGGCAATCAACATCAACAGCAGCAGCAGTCAAAGATATCAGGTGTTCAGAGTGCATGGAAAGTACTGAGCACTACCACCCTAGACATGCATGTCTCCATGGAAAGCACAGGCAGAGACAGGCTCCTGCCTTTCCATCATGGCGAAAATGCAGCGAGAATTTACCAGGTCCTCTCCACCCTACAAGAGGAATCTATTCATCAGATCAGATGGGCCTGGTAAATAGGCGCCCTCACTGTCCCACGCGCGCATACAGATACACAGAGTCGAGTCGAGTCAATTCACCCACCATGAGTAGTCCATGACAAGCAGTAGCGCGACGAGCATGTAACTCATACGTATCCCAAATGCGGCCATACATGGCAGCATCTCATGTAGGTATGATGTACGCGTACGGCTGTCATACGCGTGCAGACCAGGACCCAAGCTGGTCGGCCGGTCTTTCCTCTCGTCATTCTGGCAAAACTTGGCGATGCCGACGAGCCGACCCTACCCGTTGGGGGAGATATCGGGTCTGTTCTTTTCGGCTGTGGCTTATGACTTTTAGCTGAAATTTTTGAATTTTGGCTGTTTACAGTACAGATTACGGAGAGACAGATATCCACTTGCGATTTTGGTTAGTACAGATGTTGGACTTTTAACGCATAGATCGTTTAACTTGTAGATCCCGTTTTGAGAAAATACTCCGTTTGAAAGTTAGGTACTGTAGCAGAAGCTAAAAACTAATTTCAAAAACCCAAAAGAATAGGTCCATCATGTATGCATCCTCCCAATTAAGAACCCCACATGTAGCAAGCCTCGAGCCACCTTTAGATCATAGCACAGAGCACAGCACGACCGATGAGCTGTCCATCGAGCCAGACCGAACAAACATGTACAGCAACAGCATCAGCACCATCATGATCCATGAATTCGCCTCAGCTCGCCACCCAACCATCTCTCTCTAGCTACGCAGGAATGAGGGGTACCGAACTCTGAAGCTGGACGCGGACACGCGGTACATGGCCGGCACGGTGGTGGGCTGGCACGCCGGAGTTGGCATTGTCAGGAATCGAAGGCCGGCGCGGGGCGGTTCCTCCTCCGCTTCTTGATCCTTAGAACCTCCTGTGCGCTGCGGCGGTCTGACAGGCGTCACATGTGTGGCTCGCCCGCCCGCGCGCACCCACACCCGCAATGATATGATCAAGCCTCACATGGCTGGCCTTGTGAGATGCGGCAGCGGGTGCAGGACCAGGGACACGCCTTGACCCACCCCATGCCGGTGCCCCCCTCCGTCTACTCTCCTCCCTTATTTCAACCCCGTCACACACGCACAGGCTGCTCGCCTCTTAAATCCACGAGCCACCCCCTTCCCTCCATCCTCACGAGGACCTGCATGGCACACCAATGATAACATTCCTCTGGAACTCGCCCACATCCCAAAGATTCAAAGAAAAAGGAGGAGGGAGACGACGGAGGAAGGGAGAGGGTTCCGTCAGTGCAACTTCTATATCTGTACCTGCAAGTGTAGATAGATATATATATATTGCTTCTTGCAGGCTTGCTTGTACTAGTCCCATAGGTTCTTCTCTGGTTTGGAAGCTTCTCCTGCTCTGGTTGGCGCTGCACTGCGACTTGCCCTGGTTTGCTGGGGCTGTCACTCGCATCTGAATGCGAGGTGGTGATCTTCCTGGGGTGCTTCGTTCGGTGTCTGACTGATCAGTTTGGAGCCTGAACCATGCCGGCGGCGAGGGTGCTGAACGCCTTCACCGACGACATGCCGGAGTTCGAACGGCAAATGGGGTGCATGGCCGGCATATTCCAGATCTTCGACCGCCAGCGGATGCTCACCGCGCGGCGCGGCGGCCGGCAGGCGCAGAAGAGGCTGCCTCCAGGTAACAAACAACTCTTGTTTGCTGACCCCTGCACCTTTCTGCTCCGTTATGTTCACATTGAGTTGCTCTGTCTCAAGTTCTAGCATAATCGTTTTTCTTGATTACTGTTTTAATGACTGTTTCGGAGTTTTTAATCACACTCTCTGAATTGTTATCTGCAACTCGTTTCTGCTATTGTTGACTAGATATTAGAAAGTTAGGTGCTTTTTGGCAGAAAAATTTGCTTTTGTGTTCGTTGAAAAGAAGTTCTTTCAGTCTATCATTCAAAGTTTGGTAAGATAGACAGTTGGAAGGTTCAGTAAAAAAAATGCCTTGGCTGGTAAAACTGTTCGATAGTACAAACTGCTTTTGCTGGAGTATGGTAGATACTAGATACCCAAAGTGGAGGATGGAAAATAAGTTGTTATCTTGAGAATGGAAGAACAGAGTCCTGATTTTATTTGAACTGTTCTTTTGCTGACAACTCACAGAAATTTACTGCTGTAAGGAGAACATCTAAACTGTGGCAGTAGAATTCTAAACGGTAAAAACAGATTGATTATAGTAATTGTGATCACAAAAGCATTTCCTTGTGAATGTACTATGACAGCACATGACTACTTTTAGAACTATGTGAACAAGGCACTGACGTAATGACAGCAAATGGTGTGGATTTGGGTACCCAGAAGTAGCATGAAGATATCTATTTGCACTGACTGAAGAGGACAGCTGAACAGTTGGTTATTAAATTTCATTTATGTAATGAAGCTGAAGAGGACAGCTGAACATTTGATTTTTAAAATTTCCATTCTTATAATGATAGATTAACTGAAGTCGACAGCTTAACAATTGATTATAGACTTTCATTCATGTAATAATAATGAATAATAGTAAAGAAAAAAGTCACCTTTTGACCACCCCTCAAATCCATCCATGTTGTTCATTACTAGCATGACATGATAAATTGCTCTATTTTCTCGGTTTAGATTTTTGGCAACAATTATAATGTCCTTTTTATTTTCTGCAGTCCGTAATCCTCCCAAAAGCAGCAGCAATGTTCCAGTGCAAAGTTCAAGTACCTCAAAGATCGTTCTGGTAAGTTTTCCTATCTGTACTAGCTCAACCTATTTTTTTGGGGGTCAGGAAAACCATTCTGCATGCATCAGAAGTACATTTGGACACATCAAGGAGAGGGCTCTAACCTATGAATTGATTCTGCAGGAGAAAACATTCAGCAAAAGTATGACCGAGAACAGTAGCCTTTCAATAGAGTCATCAAGAGCTTCTTGTTCTTCCTCTTCGTGCTCATCCTTCTCGTCACTTGATGGCAATAAATCAATCCAACAGGAGCTTCCATACATCAATGGGGAGCTCTTTGTGCAGAGGCCACTGAAGAACGCACCAAGTCTGAAGGGTGCTGACATGGACACTACGTCCGGACAACCAAACGTCGGTTTCAGAGACATCGTGACGGACTCCATCAACCGTGACTCCGGAGGCCTAACTGTGAAGACCTCAGTGGAGGAGCCAAGGAGAAGTGGGCAGCACAAAGACTCACCGAGGCCATTGCTGCTCTCCAAATCAATGGACGGGACCTACGTCATCAGCATCGATAGGAGCACCAAGGTTCCTGCGAATGTCGTCGAATCCAGCAGGCGTTTCCAGGAGCAGTCACGCTTCTCATGCGATGACCGACGGCTCCTGAGGCCGGTTGAAACCCACGAAAACAAGAAGCCTCCCACAAGGCCCAGAGAGCTCCCTAGATTGTCCTTGGACAGTAGGAAAGAATCTCTGAGCCCGAGTTCACGTCTGACGAACTTCAGTTACAAGAGAACTGATGACAATCTCCTGGATACTTTGAAGCCTCAAGAGTCTCCGAGCCACAGGCGGGCCAACAGTGTCATTGCCAAGCTCATGGGGTTGGAAGAAGCACCAAATGCTACAGGGATGCTGATTGCTGATAGCTACAAGCCTGCAAGATCACCGAGACCTGTGCAAGCCACTCAGAACGAGCGTCCATCACGTTCACTCAGAAGCTCTTGCCAGGATCCCTGTGTGTTGCAGCCAAAGAACAAGTCTTCAGCTCTGAAAATCAAGCCTTCTCCAAGAAGTCTCACTGAAGCCGCTCCTTGGAGGCAGCAGGAGAGAGGTGTCAGCAACAGCAAGGCTTCGCAATGTCGAGATGCTGAAACGAGGCCAAGGGCTGCGTCTTTGTACGCCGACATAGAGAGAAGGCTTGGGGGGCTCGAGTTCTTGGAGAGCAACAAGGACTTCAGAGCTCTCAGAATACTCGGTGCATTGCATGCAAAGGATGCTAAGCACCGGAACGACGGCAATGCTGAATCAGTGTCTGCTCATCAGGCAGGAGATGCCCTAACCACCAGTTCCAGAAGCTTCCAGTCTCCCATTGTAGTCATCAAGCCAGCAAGAACCACCGAAAAGCCGGGGGTTTCGCTTGCTTCAGTTGCTCCCCTTACAGGGCTCAGAAGCCTCGGGAAGCTGCAGCCCAGATATCCATCTTTCACTGGCAAGAACGAAACCAGTACAAATGAGAAGATCCATTCTCGCATTTCAAGAGGTCAATCCAAGTCTGACGAACCTGTCAGCAGTGCAAGCTCGCCAAGGCCTACAGGCTCATCAAGCCCAAGACTGGTGCAGAGGAAGGCGGAGTCGGAAAGGCGGTCTCGTCCACCGGTCTCACCAAAGTCTCCAAGCAAGAAGTCCAATGAAGCAGCCTCCCCAAGAGGAAGAACAAGATCAAAGCCTTCTCAAGTGAAGAGCCACCGTGACAATGAGGTCTTGCAGAGTCCGGGAAGCAGAATCAGCTTGGCGAAGCAGGTTGACGTCAGTATAATGGATTGTGAAAAGCCTCTGGTTGTCAGCTCGTCGTTCGTTCAACCAAGCTACACTGCTGCAACACCAAGTCACAAGGTACAGATAAAGAGAACCAGCTATTTCTATGAATTTTTCCATGTGCTCGTTGTTTATCACTAACTAGTGAAAATTATCATTTTTTCAGGGCTCTTCTTTAATTCTGGGATCAGACCAGAAGATTTATTCACTGGAGAACGTCCCGAGCCCTGTCTCTGTCCTCGACGCATCCTTCTATCATAAAAGGATCTCAGATTCATTCAAAGGTAAGAAGTTGATCTACAAGTTAGTTTTTGTGCATTACTGTGCATAAGATAACCAACTGCAAGAACAATAACATGATATATCCTACTCTTTGGTCTCATTCAATTCAGAAGCCCATAGTGTCATTCAAAGGAAAAGCATAGTTAGCTGTAAGCGTGCTGATGACGCTAGTGACAGATAATCTGCAATAAAAGCTACCAGGTAGCTCGTGGTCCTGCGATTGGGAGGAACCACAGCAGATTGACAATTGCAGCTCGATGTGCTGGCGCTGAACAGTGCTACGTTTGCAAGCCCCACATGTTGCACTTGCTTATGAAGCAGCATATGTGTCTTTTGGTGTGTATGCATTGCTAGTATAAATGTGCCCACCAGTGCCCACCTCTACAAATACACCTAGTGTGTATGATTCAATGGATCCTGTAGAAAGATGGTGATTTCATATCTCCTGTATGATATGTTTGAGTTAATACTCTTGTTTAGTTGTATTCAAGTCGGTTTATCGTGGTCATAGCCGTGTACGAATTTGTTTCAACGTATGAGTCAGTGTGGTAGTCGTTGGCAGAACCATATAACGAGAGAAGGACAGGAAGCGATCAGGGTGATCGAAACGAGAGGGGGAGAAATAAAGAAAGCGGAGTGGTTTGACTCTTAGAAAAATATCGAGTTCGTCGTTTTCATAAACATGAAACACGTTACAACCACGGCGAGCGGAGGTGTCCGCAGGAGCAGAAGACGTGGTCGTAAACGAGTTACGACTTCGATCGCGGAGCAGAAGACGTGGTCATAAGCTTTATGACCATGGCGATCGAGCTTTCAGTGTGGTCGTAATCAAGTTACGATTACGGTGATCGAGTGATCGAAGGAGCGGTTACAGGAACATGCAGTGTAGCGTGAATGCGGTCGTAACTTTCATCAGCTAAAGTTACGAGTACGTGGTCGAAGTACGAAGGCGTGGTCGGAGCAAACAAGAAGTGGTCGTAACGACTTTAAGTGTGGTCATAACGACTGCTGAGTGATCGTAAACTGTAACATGATACATGTTTTCATCAGTTGTGTTGTCTGATAGCGAATTCCGTATTTCTGTCTGGTACATTATTTTATTCTGCAGTTATATTAACCACTGGTTTCTGAATATATATGTATATCCTTTATCTGCTTGTTCAGATGGCGAGACACATACTTCGGACGAGTGCTGGAACCCAAACAGCCTGCCTGACACGCCACAGTCGAAGACGAGCAGTGAAGCCAACCAGATCAAACCAGAAAATTTGGAAGCCCTCGTCCAGAAGCTTGAGCAATTGCAATCAATGAATGATGAAGCTGCAAACACGAAAGATCACCAGTATATCTACGAGATACTCTTAGCATCTGGTCTTCTGCACAAAGAACTGAGCTTCGCAGCAATGCCTGGCCAACTCTGCCCATCCAGTTGCCCGATCAATCCGGAGCTCTTCCTCATTCTTGAACAAGCAAAACCGCACTTTGTTTCAGCGACTCAAGCTGCTACCGGAGCTAAGAAAAATTCTAAACCTCAGACAGAAAAGCTTCACCGAAGACTTGTATTCGATCTGGTAAACGAGGTTATATCTCTGAAGATGAACATCTACAGCTCTGCAAGTCAATCGGCGAAGTTTCTCCGATCAAGGAAGTTGAGTGGGTGGCGACTTTTCAAGGAATTGTGCACAGAGGCTGACAGGCTCCAATCTGAGAGCTCGCCAGTAAAATGCCATGAAGAGGATGAGGATGAAAACATGCTGTTAGCCAAAGACGCACTGCATGGAATGAAAGATTGGAGGAGCTTTGACGGTGAGCTGCAAGGCATGGTTTTGGATATCGAAAGATCCATCTTCAAGGACCTTATCGACGAGGTCCTAGGTGGTGAGGCTACTGAGAACATGCAAGTTGGACAATGGAAGCCGCGTAGGCAGCTGTCGTTCAGTAGTATAAACTGAATATGCTTCGCAATGGTTGTTTCCGTTAGGAAGCTTAGCCACTAGTAAATGTAACCTTTTGTATTTTGCTGAAGACTAAACTACAGAAGAAATATCAATGTTCCTCGACAATAGTCTCGCTGCCATTGACACTAGACGAAGCAAGCAATTGAATATCTACAATACTCTTATCAAGTCTTCTCTATAGATGTTATTTTTATTGGGTCATGATCTTGTTCTTGATTACACAGGCGGCTGTTTGTTTCATGAGATATGGTCACCTGAAGCAATGGTTTTACCCAACCTGCATCTGTTTTGGATAACAAGGGACCATTTGGCTTCTGCATGGCAGGAACACCTCACACTGTTTTAGACAACAAAATGCACGAAAACATTTTGCCATTTTGCGCTTAAACAACAGTCAACAGCAGCTGTACACAACTTGCATATGACAAAAAAGTGAACAAGGTAAATTGCCAGCTTGCACTAAGCATTAATGTCAGTGACAACACCACTCAAAGGGCAAGGATTAAGAATAATCGTGCTGCAGATAACATGGATTTACTGAATGTAGAAGTACAGTGTCAAACTGGACCCTCCATGTAACCTTCAAGTCTCAGGCATTTTGATAGTGGTGCAGCTTGTACAACAGAACTTTTCCACCAGCATGTCCAACAGACAGAAACCCGCTGCCTGGGCTAAAGTCCAAGCACCGTGGATAGTGCAGGCTGAACCGAGGCCCTGGCCAGTTTTGGAACACACTTAAGGATGGGACATGCACAAGCCCCATCCCGTTCCTCTCCCTTCCTGAGCTTATTGCCAAAATCTGGGCATCATGATTGAACTTTATTTCACCAATCTCGGTTGTAAGGTTTCCAATTGTCTTCAGTGGCTTTCTCTTCCCACTGAGAAACTCATCCCTCTTATACACATTCACGATGCCGCTGGAGGAGCCTGTGGCAAAAAAAAAAGAGCTGTCCGGTGAGGTGCAAAGCGAAACGCCTGTTAGGAACCATCATCGGTAGCCTTGTGGATACACTTCCTTGTTCTAAGATCCCAGTGGTAAACATGGCCATCCCCACCACTGCTTAGGAGCTGATTCCCACCGTCCGCAAAAGCCAACGAACGTACACTTCCATTCATCTTGAGGGTTCCAATTGTTAAGGATAGAATAGGAAATAGATTAGGACTCTTATTTGTTTACTAATATGCCTTGTATTCCTTCTGTATATCCCCCTGTACCTCTATATATGTTGCCCTTTGGGCCTCATGAATAGATGCACAATATTCATAACATGGTATTAGAGCTAGGGTTAAAACCCTAACCTGATCTATCTTTCCGCTGCTTCGACGTCACCTGTGCCGCCGTCGCTGCCGCCACTCGGGTTGCCTCCAGGCGCTGACGCCGCCGCCGCCCGGGTCTTCTCTACCTGTGCCGCCGCCGCTGTCGCCGCCCGGGCCTCTACCCGTGCCGCCGCTGCTATCGCCGCCCGAGACGTCCCTACCTGCTGCCGCCGCTCGGATCATCTTGAGCCGCCGCCGCCGCTCGGCTGGTCTTCCCCGAGCCGCCGCCAGATCCGACACCGCCGCCACCAGATCCGACAGCCACCGCCGCCGCTCGGGTGGTCTGCCGCCGCCGCCGGTCTACAGACTCCGCCGCCCCTGTGGTTGTTCGAAGTTGTCGCCGACACATCCGGAGCCGCCGCCGCCACCGCCACCGGCCGCCGCCGCCGCTCGGCTGGTCTCCCCCGAGCTGCCACCACCGCCAGATCCGGCGCCGCCACCGCTTGGGTGGTCTGCTGCCGACGCCGCCGCCGTCGGCCGTCCGGAGTTGCTGCCTCCACCGCCGGTCCGCATCTTCGGTCTCTGCTCCTCCTGCTGGTTCCAAGAGAGCCAGTGAAGAGCCCCTTTTATATAGTCTCTCAAAAAAAAAAGAAAAAAAACGGTGTTCTAACCGCCGCGCCGTCCAGCGCCGCCTGTTAGACTTCGTTGCCTTGGTCGCCGCGCCGTCCAGCGCCGCCTATCGATGGCTTCCGTTCCATCTGCTGCGATCCCAGTCTCGGGAACAAAGCTCCATGGCACGAATTACAGGCTATGGTCTTCCCTCATGGAGATTACGCTTGATGGTCTCCGTCTTTGGGGACATGTTACTGGTGCTCGTCCTTCTCCGCCACCGCCGGTTCAGCCTCCTCCTAGACAGTCTATCTCTGCACCTCCTGGAGCAGATGAGGCTGCTAAGAAGAAGGCAGAGGCTGACGCTGCTGTTGCTGACGCTGCTGATGAGGCTTTTCAGTATGCCATTGACGCTTTCGAGCGCTGGTGTGCTGATGAGGCCCGTGTTCGTGCTATCCTTGTGGTCAACGTCGATGACTCCATTCAGCCAGATATTGTTGGTCTGCGGTCTACTCGACAGATCTGGGAGTACTTGCGTGAGCGATACCAGCAGAGCAGTGATGCTCAATTCTTTTCGCTTCAGCGTGAGTTGGAGATGCTTCGCCAGGGAGATTCTTCCGTCGACAACTTCTTCCGAGCCCTGGCTTGTATCTGGCGACAGCTAGATGAGCTGGCTTCTCCACTGTGCCAGGAGTGCCACAAAGTTCAGAAGGCAGATCATGATCGTCTCCGTCTTTATGATTTCGTCTGCCGTCTTCGCCCAGAGTTTGAGCCTGTTAGAGCTCAACTACTGAGCCGCTCGCCACGACCAACTGTTACCGAGGCTCTTTCGACACTTCGGGCTGAGGAGCTTCGCCTCGGACTAGCTGCACAGTCCGTTCCGACTGTGCTTGCTGCTCCTTCGACTACACCAACGGTTCCTGCTACGACTATAGCTCCTTCCCAGGTGCCTGTTTCCGCTCCTGCTTTTGCACCAACTGGAGTTCAATGCAACTACTGCAAAAAACTTCGGGCATGACTACCAGAGTTGTGCGGTGCGAAACAAGCGGAATAAGGCGCGTGGGGTTGGACGATCCAAGGGGGGCAGGGAGGCCCTTCCTTCACAGGAGGACATACCAGCTCATCAGGATCTCAGCGAGGTAACTCTGTTCAGCAGCTCTGCCAGGCTCTTCTTCAACAGCTCTCTCACAGCTCAGCGGGTTCTGCCAGTCTAGCTTAGACGTCTCCCCAGGTACCTCTTGGGTTCTAGATTCTGGCGCTTCTTTCCGCATGACACCGGATTCCACATCTCTCATTTCAGTGGGACCTCCTACACTTCTATCTCTGTACAGACTGCGGATGGTACTTCTTTGTCTGTTAGCTGTCAGGGCACTCTTTTGACCACTGATTTTTCTGTTCCAGCTGTTTCTCATGTTCCCCAACTAACTATGCAGCTTCTTTCAGTGGGACAGCTCACTGACCTTGGTTGTAGGGTTGGTTTTGACTCTCACACCTGTTTTGTTCAGGATCGACAGACAGGGACGATACTTGGGACTGGCCGGCGCCGTAGGGATGTCAGGGTCTCTACATTCTCGACCGTCTTCATCTTCCGTCCACTTCAGTTGCTCCTACCATGTCTCCCGCCACGTCTACCTCCACTGCCACTGCTGCCACCACCCCTGGAGTTTTTGCGCAGTGGCATCATCGTTAAGGTCACTTGTGTGGGTCTCGTCTTTCGTCATTAGTTCGTCAGGGTGTTCTTGGACGTGTTACTGTTGACACGTCCATGTTTTGTCGAGGTTGTAAGCTGGGCAAGCAGCTACAACTTCCTTATCATTCTAGTGAGTCATTGTCTTCTCGTCCTTTTGATTTAGTTCATTCAGATGTATGGGGACCTGCGCCTATTATCTCCAAAGGCGGGCATAAATTCTATGTTATTTTCATTGATGACTATTCTCGTTTTACTTGGCTTTTCCCTATGTCTAATCGTGGTCAGTTTCTTGCGATCTATCGTAGTTTTGCCATGATGGTTCATACTCAGTTTGAGTCATCTATTTGTACTTTTCGTTGTGATTCTGCTGGCGAGTATTGTTCTAGTGCGTTCAGACAATTTCTTTCTGAGCAGGGCACTCTTTATCAGTCTTCTTGTCCTGGTGCCCATGCTCAGAATGGGGTTGCTGAACGCAAGCATCGTCATCTGATTGAGACTGCTCGCACCCTTCTTCTTGCTTCTCACGTTCCACCACAGTTCTGGGCTGAGGCTGTTTCTACGGCTGCCTATCTCATTAATATGCAGCCTTCCACTGCTCTTAAGGATGTCAGTGCTATAGAGCGTCTTTACTCTAGAGCCCCCCAGTACGATCACCTTCGTGTTTTTGGCTGCACCTGTTTTGTCCTGCTGCCACCTCGTGAGCGCACTAAACTGACAGCCCAGTCAGTCGAGTGTATGTTTCTTGGGTACAGTTCTGAGCATAAGGGTTATCGTTGCTATGATCCTTCCACTCGACGGATTAGGATCTCACGAGATGTTGTCTTTGATGAATCTCGGCCTTTCTTCTATCGAGATTCGGCTCCTCACACTGCTTCCACCATCGAGACGATCTCCTGGTTGTCTCTTCCTGACTCCTCACCCATTTCTCCCCTTTCCCCGCCTTCGGTATCTTCCCCTCCTGTGTTGCCTCCTGCAGCACCGCCTCCTGCTCCTATAGCACCACCGTCTCGTTTCTCTGGGGTGCACTACTCCAGACGTCCTCGTCCTTCACCAGATCCCTCTCCTGGTCTCTTGAGTCTGATTCATCTGATGATGCTCCTCGTTACGCCCTTCGTGACCGGGCAACCATTCGGCCTCCTGCTCGTCTTGGTTTTGCTTCGCCAGCTCATGCTCTCTCTGTCACTGAGCCTAGTTCTTATCGTGAGGCTGCTTCTCATTCTGAGTGGCAGCTGGCTATGGCAGAGGAGCTTGATGCGCTTCGTCGTACGGAGACTTGAGATATTGTACCGACACCTGTGCATGCTCGTCCTATCACGTGTAAGTGGGTGCACAAGATTAAGACCAGGTCTGACGGTACTATTAAGCGCTACAAGGCTCGTCTTGTGGCTCGTGGTTTTCAGCAGGAGTATGGTCGAGATTACGATGAGACGTTTGCCCCTGTTGCTCATATGACCACTGTTCGCACTCTTATTGCGGTTGCTTCTGTTCGCCGGTGGTCTATCTCTCAGCTGGATGTTAAGAATGCCTTCCTTAATGGTGTCTTGCATGAGGAGGTTTACATGCAGCCACCACCCGGGTATTCTGTTCCAGATGGCCATGTCTGTCGTCTTCGTCGTGCCCTTTACGATTTAAAACAGGCCCCTCGTGCCTGGTTTGCACGGTTTACCTCAGTGATCACCGCTGTCGGTTTCATTGTTAGTGCCCATGATCCTGCTCTATTTATCCATATCTCACCTCGAGGTAGGACGATGCTTCTTCTATATGTGGATGATATGCTCATTACTGGTGATGATCCCTCATTCGTCGCATATGTGAAGAAACATCTCAGTGAGCAGTTTCTGATGACTGACCTTGGCTTGCTTACATACTTCCTTGGGATTGAGGTTTCTTTTACGCCTGAGGGTTACTACCTCTCTCAGCAGAAGTATATCTAGGATCTTCTTGATCGGTCTGGTCTGACTGATACTCGCACTGCTGAGACCTCTATGGAGCTATCTCTTTAGCTTCGTGCTACTGATGGTGATCTTCTTGAGGATCCTACTCGGTATCGCCATCTTGTTGGGAGTTTGGTCTATCTTGTGAGCACTCGTCCTGATATTGCTCATGCTGTTCATATCTTGAGTCAGTTCATGGCATGTCCTACTCATATTCACTACAGTCATCTTCTTCGTGTTCTTCGCTACTTGCGTGGGACCATCTCTCGTCGCTTGTTTTCCCTAGCTCTACCTTACTCCAGCTTCAGGCGTACTCTGATGCGACCTGGGCTAGTGATCCTTCTGATCGTCGTTCTCTTTCTGCTTACTGTGTTTTTTTTGGCTCCTCCCTGATTGCCTGGAAGACCAAGAAGCAGACTGCAGTTTCCCGTTCGAGTGCAGAGGCTGAGTTGAGAGCTATGGCAGCTGTGACAACAGAGATTACTTGGTTGAGATGGCTACTTGCAGATTTTGGTGTACCTGTGCAGGGACATACGACTCTTATGACTGACAGTACAAGAGCTATCAGTATTGCTCGTGATCCAGTGAAGCATGAGCTCACCAAGCACATTGGTGTGGATGCTTCCTACACTCGCTCCCAGGTGCAGGATGGTGTACTTGCTCTTCAGTTTGTGTCCTCAGAGTTACAGATTGCTGACTTCTTCACGAAGCCACAGACTAGGGCACAACATTTGTTTTTTCTCTCCAAACTCAGTATGTGTGATCCACCATGAGTTTGAGGGGGTGTTAAGGATAGAATAGGAAATAGATTAGGACTCTTATTTGTTTCCTAATATGCCTTGTATTCCTTCTGCATATCCCCCCTGTACCTCTATATATATTGCCCTTTGGGCCTCATGAATAGGTGCACAATATTCATAACACCAATGAGCTGCTTAGTTTTGTAAGAAATCAAAAGAATGTACCCCTCATTACAAATGAATGCAATTGTTCTTGAATCAGGTGATATCTCAGTTTTCCAGGCTTTTCTCCTCACGTCCTGTCAAGGGTCCAATCTTACTAACAGCAGCGTTCACCAGATCAAATGGGTAGAAGAATTTCCTCCTACCTGAAAGGATCACCTCAGAGCCATCAGGTAGAAAGGATGCCTTGTGAACCGGGCAGCCCTCGATAAATATGCTCTGGGTCTTGGGGTTTCTCTTCCCGTCAATCTGGAAAAACCTCAGATGTTTGTCCAAACCAGCAGCAAGCATCAGCTGCCCATTCCTATGAAACCGCACTGAATTGATAGGACCACTAGATGGTTCCTGAGCATTAGCATCAACAAGCCTTGAGAACATGCCAGGTAAGAGCTTAGCAGTATCCTTGACAACGAGCTCATTGTTACTCTGAAGAATATCGTCGACTCTACCCTCATCAGATTCATCATCTGACACCTCGGAAAGAGGAGCTTTCCGGTCCATATCAGCCCAGCCAGTGAAGGGGTTCAGCTTGGCATGCTGACCACGCAACCTAGCCTCATACTCTTTGCCCGAGATCACACACTCATCAACCTCCTTTCTCAACTTCCTCAACCTTGCAACCTTCAAGATGTCCACCTCAGTCCTCTCCTCCTCATCATCCACCCAAGCAGACTTCCTCCCCCTGCTGCCCACCTCATCTTCCTTATCCTCCCTGGACAAGTCCTCCTCATAAACAGGCAAGTCATCCTTGCCATCACCAGCAGACCGATCCATGAAGTACAAAGGCGCATGCTGCTCAGGAGCCGCTGCCGCAGCCACAACCTCAGTGCCAAACTCCAGCGGCGCATAGATGGCACCAAACAGCAAACTCTCCAGCTGCATCATCTCCTCCTCCTCTTGGTTCTGCTTGGCTTCCAGCACCTTAACCTTCTGTTTCTTCCTCTACTTATTGTTGTTATCCAACTTGGCCTCCTTCCCAACCTCTGCATCCTCAACAATTGGAGAGCCAATGCCCTCATCATTATCATCATCAGCTCCACTTTTCTCCAGGCGGTGCTTCTGGAGCACGTTCTGGGATATCAGGCTCATCTTGCCCGGAGAAACGGCCTGCCAAAACTACCAATAAATTAGACAAACCTAGTCCATTCTAGATATGCAAAGTGAATATGCTATAAAATGCTGTAACAGAGAACAAAAGGAAACAGTGAGACAGTTCTGTGACTTTTTTATAACAAGAAACAACTGCATCAAGTTCAGGTTCATACGGAAAAAGGTATACCGTAATGAAGTTGCCGGTGTTCTGGCCATCTGCTCGGAAATAGTTATTAGCTTGGCTACCCTGAATGCCAGCTGGAATCTGCTTGGCTACATCAGCAGGTATAGACACTGGTTTCTCAGCAGGTGGAACCTTCACAACTGGTGCTGCAGCAGGCTTTGGGGGTTCACTTTCTCCAAATAGGTAACCCACTGAACTTTTACCACCACCAGCACTCCCACCACGGCTCATCTTGAGTGTCCAAAAAAGGCAAACTGCAACAAATTGGTGAACAAGTTCAGCAGGATTGCCATAATCTATAGAAAACAATTGTGTACGTTGTCAAAACAGCAAATAAACCAAGAGTTAAAAGCTGCCAATAAGTTACAGATGTCAAAGGTGCAAAATTATATTAAGTCAATCCAGAAATCATACATCCATATTAGACCATTATGGATCACTAGTCATTAATAAAATAAATGTTAAAGTGGCAGCATTTCCAAAACAATGTTAAAAGAAAACATATCCACGTAATTTAGGTACAGAGATACCTTCAAAGAAGGGAGAAAGACATCCAAAGCATGGATATTGAACAAAGTCTTCAAACATGAATACTTGGTAAGCTTGAAAAATCAATGTTACTTACATTGAATGAAGTCAGAAAGTTAAGAGATGAATATTGCCACAAATATATTGGTCAAATACAATATAAAATTTGAGCAGGTTAGCTAAGATCAACTTCAGGAAAAGACAGATACTTTGCAAACATAAACAAATACGGTTTGAGGCAAAACGGGAGAAGTTCTAACAATTACTTCTCCAACAGGAGCTTAGAAGAAAGGGTTCAGATCATCATCAGTGGTATACACTACATCACTGATATAGAAATCCCTGGTAAACAATCGTGTGGGATCACAGTGGTTGGATCACAACTGTTGGGGGGGAAACAGCAACGGGTCTCAGTAAATTTGGAACTTTCAGATGAGGTGTGCTTGTGGAGATCATGACCATGGATCAAGGTGAGAACCCGTCAATCCATGGGCACCAATCACCATCAAACAGTAGACATCCACAATGGTGCATTAGAAAAAATATCTGCATTGGCTGGACGCCATTGAAGATTATCCAAATTCCTAAGTAAAGAAAATAACAGCTTTAAGTCTTGAACCAATGTTTTCAGTCATCTAGCTTACAATAGTTTTTTTTTTAACACAAACCTATAATTGTATATCACCCAGATATCTACTTACCAGTTAGGAGACTACATTATTGGTAACAAGAT
Organism: Dendrocalamus latiflorus; assembly: GCA_017311315.1. NCBI lineage: Eukaryota > Viridiplantae > Streptophyta > Magnoliopsida > Poales > Poaceae > Dendrocalamus > Dendrocalamus latiflorus. Next base: position 24,158,582 of record CM029671.1, on the reverse strand, counting down.
AGAAGACTACATTATCAACAAAACATTTTAGTCAAAGAAACAACTAGCACGAAGATTTATCAGCATATTTGGGTTGACATGGCAAAAAGAACAGAACAGTAGGATCCACAATGCATAGTACATTTCAAAATGCTGTGGAGTAGTGAACTACGCATTCATATAGACCATCCAAGCAAAAAATCAACACTCAAGATCAGTCCAACTAGATAATAAACTGAAAGATAAACTTTCCTTGCTTGATAGCATGCAATCCCAGGATTGATTTTTCAATTAGATGGCCTGCATGAATGTGCAGTTTAGGTGCGTTTGGAAACCAAATTGCACAGGATTCTTGTTGCAATGTGCAGCCCGACAGTGTAACCAGCACCCAGTATGCAATACAAAAGATCAGGTCAGTAGCGTCAGTTAAAAATAAGCCAAAAATAACAATAGACCACATCCATTAGCACTGCACACAATCTATCGAACAGCCCAAATGCAAGGTTCCCTACACCATATCAGGTGTTGGACCAATCTTGGCATGCCACCTACAGCAACTACAAAGAATTCCTTTGCCATTCTGTTACTCTTTTCCTACATAGAATTGGGCCTGCACCTGATACGTTGCAGAGAAACATGCATACGGGCTGCTTCGATAATTATGTAGAGCATTTTCTGAACCCATGTACTACTGTTCAAGTTCTCATCACAAAAGGATCAAGCACCTCTAAAACCACGTCACCATTCACCAGCACTTCCCTAGTAGTTATTATAATAGCAACCATCGTTCAACCTTCTTTTCACAAAACCAGATCCCCATCACAACTCGAGTCGATCCCCAAGCTAGTGAACATGAAACTGCACTGATATTGCACACACCACACACCCTAGAATAAGTAGGCGCAATCCCGATGCCTACACATCCTAGATCCACGAATCCAAAACCATTCGATCATAAACAGGATACACGGACCAAGAACACACGTTCCAATGATCCATCTGAACTGAGCGTTTGAGACCAGTTCCGGAACAAAAAAACCTACCCCCCCAAAAAAAAGAACACGAGAGATCGGGCGCGCGGATTGCCGGAACGGTATCGCGAGATTCGAACGAACTAGACAAGAGGGATCTGAGCGCGCTGGGGGGGGGGGGGGGGGGGTGGAGTGTTCCACACCTCAGATCGGGCGCCGACGAGAGGGCGAGCGCGACAGAGGCGGCGGCGCTCGAAGTGCGGCGCAGCTTCTCTGATGTAGCTGAAGCAAAGACATTGCTTCAGATCAGCCCTCCATCTTCCAACAAACGGCCCAAATTGATCTAGCTTTTTCTGATTTTTTTTTCTTTTAGTTTTTAGTTTTTTACTTTAATCTTTTTCTAGCTTTTTCCTTTTTATATTTCTTTATATTATCTGTGTTAATTTTAACATAGATAATATAAAGAAATATAAGAAAAAAGAAAAAAGCTAGAAAAATATTAAAGAAAAAAACTAAAAACTAGAAGTAAAAAACATCAGAAAAGCTAGATCAATATGAGCCGTTTGTTGGAAGATGGATGGCCGGATCTAAAGCAAAGTCACGCTGTGACTTTGCTTCAGTACGTCAGAGAATCCCGCGCGCTCGAAGTGGTGGTGTGTGGTGGGCGAGGGAGTGTTGTGTTTACTGTAGTGTATTGTCTCGAGGAACTGTGGCTGGTGACCAATCCGATTAATTCCTCTACTTAATATGAAACGAGATCAATTATAGAAGACAAAATAATAAATTGAAAACATAGAGAGTTAGAGAGAACTCCTGATTTTTCTTTATTGCTTTTTCTGATTGTATGTGTACAAAATATGCTGGTACGGCTCCCTATTTATAGTCTACCGGTGAGGTGCCTATCATGGGCCAAGATTTCCAGCCTAGTTTTAGATTTCCTAACACTCCTCTTGTGCACTTATCCGACACGTTTATACCTTTTTCCTGTATGACATGACCGACGCACGTCACTTCGATCTACACCCGGCCGCCACTCGCGTTTCTTTTCTAATTGCTCAATACAACGCCGCACGCTCACAACTATCCATCAACAAATTTTTAGCCGCCTGCTCGTTTCCATCAATAAGTCTGCACACAAGCCGCTTAGAGCAAGTTTAATAAGGCTAACTGTGCTAGCTATAAGGGAATACATGTCAGCATAGTCCTATATGGAAGGGAGAGAAAAGGAGAGAGAACCAAGCCGACTCCCATGCAAGAGTCAGGCTATAGCACAGGAAAAGAGGCATTATCCATGCATGTACCCATAGAACTAATTGCTATACCCATGCATGTATTAAATTATCAATATCTATGTATGTATTAAATGATTGAGAGCTCTTGTGGAGACAACTTAGAGCAAGTCCAATAATGGTCTTATAGCTAAGCTAGTCAGCATTTTTGCTGATGTGGAAGAGAGATGAGAACTTGGCTCTCATGCAAGCAACAAGCTGGGCACAGGAGCCTATGCAGTGGTGGGCTCAGATAATAAATATATGTGAGGAGGAATAGGAAAGAGAATGTGAGATATGGTACCATATAATAATAAAAAATATTTTGTAGACAAATAGAAGACAAATTATTGTATAACTTGGCTCTTATAACTTGACTTATAGCCAAACACTTGGCTCTATTATTGGACTTGCTCTTATAGCCAGCTTATTGTATGAGTTGACTGCATCATTATCTTTTGATGACATGGAAATGTATTGGAGTTAGTAGCTATCTGTACTATTAAACTTGCTCTTAGGCCATTCTCAGTGGAGAGTTTTATGGCGTTGTTTCCAAGACTGCCACATCATGTAAAATAAAATGAAATATGGATGAAACATCCATCCTCAATGCATAGTTTCATTCTATTGTTTCATAGACATTTAATTTCATGACTCATATAAAGTTGGTAATCGTGCCAAGAGAGTTTCATCTAGATGAAACTCACTTCTTCTCTCTCTTCTTAAAAATGTTGCCATATCATCAAAAATACCTATATGGCAGCCTATTAAATGCAGATGAAACTCCCACTGAGACTGGCCTTACAACTTCTTTCTGTTCCTGCATGCAACGCCGCCCAATGTCTAATTAGCACACCTAGTCATCTCCCTAATCTCTTTTTCTTCTCTCCTCAAGCACAAAAGTCACGGCTGCCTCCCTAATCTCCTTTTCTTCTCTCCTCAAGCACAAAAGTCACGGCTGCTTTTTGATTGGACGACATGGCGAACGAAAACGCACGCCGACCGAGAGAATGAAGATGCACGCCGACCGAAGTGAAGCAAAAATCGCAATCGACACTTTTTCTCAGAATAGATCTAAACTTTATTTTTAAATATGATGGCTATAAAATACCCTCTTGATACCCCTAAACCCTAGCATTAAATTAGCATCTGAAAAGCCTAAGGGTTAGCCTCTAATCCCATCTCTATTTATAGTTTAGGCCCTAAAACCTAGGTTTATCCTAAGCCTACGAGTTCTAATCTAATTTCAACAAATAAGGGACCCGGAACCCATTCTAACACGGGTTTTTCCAAAATTCTAACTTTTCTAACGCATCACGTGTTGAAAGCCTCCAAAACTGCACCTCCTGTAACTTCTTCACGCATCATCCACCACATGTCGTAGCCTCTGGACCGCACCTCCGTAGTTCTAACACGTATCATCTATCTCTAATCTCCATGCACCCCAAGCATGAGCCCGACCATCTCGTGATCTTCTTGACTGTCTGAACATCGGATCTCCCATCCTAGTCTTGGTCCACCTCGTCACCGACCATGATCGCCTCCATGCTCAACTTGCACATGCAAAGACCAAAGAATATTTTTTGGGCACAAGTTCGTTCCAACTTAACCAACATCAGTCCACACCCGCGCGATACAACTCGCATAACAATGCTAAACAATATTGTCAATTATTAATCGTTACAAATTAATCATTGTCAATTATTCATCATCAAAATATCTTGAACCTAGCCACATGGTCTAACATCCTGCTTCAGCTTAGAAGGACGTTACTAAGAAGTCTTATGCATCAATTGTGAGTTTTCTCTTGCTTTCCTGCACTTTTTTCACCACTTAGCCTGAATTCTGAATATGCAATAATAATTTCCTTGTGGTATCCATGCTTACATTCTGCCTTCTATGACTTGTATTATAGGTTAAAGTCATGAAGGAGGGTGCACCTCCTGCGCCGGTTGCCAATCCCAAACCCAAACCAAAGCCAACGGTAAAGGGAACTGAAAATGTGGGGAAATATGTGTCCTTACCTGCGAAACCTGCTAATGCAGCTGATTCTACACCTCCAAGTGACAAAAACGTTTCTGATGGTTGGTTCTTTCTCCACTTTCTTCTTTTTTAAAAAAAGAAACGCGTGTTTTTTTTGGTACTAGACTATGACACTACCTTGTTCTGTAGGGCAAGGGTATTCAGTTTTTGTGAAGAATTTACCTTTCAATGCTACTGTTGAAATGGTTGAGGAACAGTTTAGGAAATTTGGTGCTATCAAGCCTGGTGGTATACAAGTTAGAAACCGTCAGGTTGGTTAATCTTGTAGGTTTGGTTTCCTCAAATCATATTCTTGTTGACATTTTCATCATGGTTCTGCAGCCTGATCGGTTCTGCTTTGGCTTCGTTGAATTTGAGTCTCAGCAATCAATGCAAGCAGCAATTGAGGTTTGTTTTTCGGGATGGCCATCTTAGTTCATAGTATACTTTACAAAATAATTATTTAGTTGTACTGCGCATTTGGTTTGAGTTTTACTAGGACTACATTCTTCAGTCTAAGTAAGCTGTGTTGAATCTTTCGGTGATGTTTAAATTAGCTGGAGCACATTTATCTTCTTTTAGAAATGAAGTGAGGCTAATTATGACTTATATTGGGACTTAGCCTACCTGTTCATTGTGGTTTCACTTTCACTATTTGAATATCTGCATGATGGTATGTAATATAACTAATATTTGTGTTGTTTTTTAGGCATCTACAATTCGTATTGGCTCGAAAGACTCGTATGTGGAGGAGAAACGAACCACAACGCGAGGTGAGCAAGCATTCTGATCTGCACAGCATAAGACACCAAAATAGTATGTTTTGTTCCATAATTCTAGTCAGGCTGGCTCAGATGTACAATCTGTGTGTTCCTGAATTTGAAGATGCAGGTACCCTACTTCTCAAAAATAGAAGATGCATGTAGCCTAGTGAGAATCTCATATAACATAGTGTCTAGATGCCAGGAAGCCAATCGAATTGTAATTTGTTTTCCTTTCCATCTCAGATAAACTATGTTGCTAATAACTGGTTGATTGTACAGAAATTGCTGCTTCCCTATATATTTCATTTAGTTTTAGTCGATTCTCACCAAAGTGATCGTTTCCTGGTTATTGGCCCTTGCATCCTTGGATGACATATTCCACAGGAAACTAAGTTCAACATCTAGAGCTGCAGCTCCTTGATTTATTTTTACCCTGGCTTTTGTTTGAATTGATATACCAATTGTCTTGTACATCTTTTCACTTTCAGTTGTCAATGGTGTTATCACCCATGGTGACAACAATGACAATATTCGGGAGGTATTAGTGAAACACCAGTTCTCCCCTTGATATTATTTTCGGTCTGGTACTCCTGTACTGTAGGAACCTCAAACCATTTTAGGCTGCGACGAGTTCGGTCTCGGCCCTCGTTTTGACTGGGTGCCATTTTCAAGCTCTGCTTGGTTGACACCAGCTCCCAGGCGTAATTTTGCGCTGGTTGTGTTTTGGGTCTTGGGGGCTATCCTGTAAAAGTGCATGCGGAGATTCGCTATATATATATTATTCAGTACTTGTCGGTCTTTACTTTTCTGCCGTGTGAGTTGTGCGGGAAATCATCAGCAAACCGCTTGTGACATTGTTGATTTCTGGGGCTTATAATCAGTTGGATCTACAAGTGTTTCTTGAGCTGCTGTTCTCCTGTAGCTTGTGACCTTGGTGACCCCGGAAGGTGCTCGTATGTTGTAGCCAGTTTCAATGTAACTTATGAAGGGAATCCATTCATATATCACTCTAAACTTTGCTTGAAAGCCTATTCAATATTCTAAACTATAAAACCAGAATTTGATTCATCAAACTTTTATAATCCAGTTCAAATAATACTTTATCCTGATTTTGCATAACGGTATTACTCATGTGTCGCGATGAGTGAACGATTGGCACGTAAAATGATACGCTAATCAAGTTAGATCAATGACATATAAGGCCCATAAAGGCTTTTCCTCTACTGAGTTTTCAGTCGTGCTTCCATGGTCACCGCCTCCTTTGTTTTGATTTAAGAGAGGAGGCCATGTGTGCCCCACCTGTTATTCACCTAAATTTGAATAGCGTGTTATCTTATGTGCTAAAACCGTCCACTCATTATGCTGCGTGGGTAATACCACTCTAAAATCGGGTTAGGATGTTATTGAAATTAGATTGCAAGGTTCGAAGATCAAATATCTGATTTCATAACTAGGGATGCTGAACTGTCTTTTAAACAAGCTTCAAGGTGTTATATGAACTTTTTTCTAGATAAAGTGGTTCAGGTTGTGCGTGGCAACTTGTACTCTTTATTCATTGGTCCTTCAAATTTGCCAAGCCCAGTTGCTTGTGCTGGAACTGGCCCATTAAGGCAAAAAACATCAGCTCCCAAACGGGCCCTTCCTCTGCGCTGAAGTGCTCGGCCGGGGTTAGGCAAAAGCGTACAGATGAGTTGCTGTCGTGCAAGTTACACCAAACATCACATCCCGTTTGTGTGCGCAGGCCGCATCCATCCACGATTCTCTTCGTCCCCCTCGGGCAACACATGTTTCCAGATCCATGGTTACGTTCCATTCATGTTTGGTTCCTCTAATCGATGACTCCTCGCGGCACGATGATATTTCCCGGATTCTCTTCTGCCGGCACGCACTTGACTACCGCCTTCGTGAACTTCACGCGTCGGCCACTCCATATCGTATTAGTACTACTATGATACTATCACTGTATCACAAGCTCACTACCATCGATCTGGGGTCATGCATGGCAATTCTCGCCAAGCAGGAAAGACGATGAGCAGGGGTAAAAAAATAGCTCGAGGCTTATGGCTCGGCTCGAGCTCATTACGAGTTAAGCCGGTTCAGTTTGGGCTCATAAATTTTTGAGCTGAGCCGAGCCTTCTTCGCAGCTTGCAAAAAAATCGAGCCAATCTTGAGCCGCTCGTGAGCCTATTTTAGCTTATATCTACAGTTCTATCACGCTATTTTTAATGTGATAGCCTGACCAATATTACTTTGTCAACTTAAAAGCATATATCTGCATCCGCGGCGGTGCCGATTCGAAGCAGCATCCGCCCTTGTGAGGAGGGCAACATCTCGAAGTGTAGGTTGGGGCCGTGGCGAGAGATGGCCTCCCAGATGAAGGAGGCAGGGCAATCAACGGACTCAGGGCGTAGGAACATGAAGGCGTAGCGGGACAACTCCAGCGAGGGCGTCGGTGGTAGGTACGCGTGGCCACGGCGGGGCGGGGGCAGAGACAACGACTGCGAGTCGGCAGGGAGCAGAGAAGCGGCAAGCAATTGCTTCATGGTGGACTAGCATGCGGGGAGGGCGGTGGCTTGACGAATAGGGCTGGCAGGAAGCGTGACGAGGGCGGCGGCGGAGCTATATTTCCCTTTTTTCAGGGGTCGTGAAATGTCGATCGGACTGGTCCGCACCACTCTAGCTGATCGGACGGTCGGAAACCTCTCTTGCCAATTGGACGGTCGGAAACCTCTCTGGCTGATCGGACGGTTTGAAGCTCTCTGGTTGATCGGACTGGTCCAAAACCGCTCTGGCCGATCAGACGGCCCGAACATCTTCAAAGCATTCTCTTTACAAAAATAATTCTAGAAAATACTCCTTTTCTTTTTTTCCTTTAGATTCAAACTTCCGGAAACCCGTATTTCTTCATCCTAACTCCGTTTGGATCCGTTCAAATTTCTAAATTCTTATAAAATCCTAAACTACCCATTTCTGGATTCTTTTTTATTTTTTGAAGTTTATTTAAATTTTATTGGGCTCTTGACTGCTTCTTGCTGAATAGCTTAGTGTGGCTCACGAGCCGACTTGAACCGGCTCGAGCTAGAAAATGAGCTAAGATGAGTTGGGCTTTTAGTTTGTTTTCTGAACAAGCCGAGCTTGGCTCGAGTCAACTCGACTCCGTTCATTTTCAGCCCTATCGTGAGTGAAGGAATCTGCATCTATCATTCAGCAATGGGGTGCAGTGCATGCAACTAAGAGTATGCTCGTCTATCTTTTCCCATCTACAAAGTGCAATCATGTTATCATGCATACCAACATAAGAGCCAAGTTGTAGGCACTATGGTTCCACTCTTTTTTTTCTTTTGCTATTAACTGTAGCTGATAAATCTAATAAATAGTATCTGTTAATAGAAATAGAAGCTAAAAATTTACTTTTCAGCCGAAAAGAACAGTATATTTTTGCTGCAGGTGCATGCACGCCGCGGAGACCGACCCATTTGACGCCAATCTGGTGTAGTGGAGGTATTGAATAGGATCCTTTTTACGGTCCTGGGAAACTTTCACCGCCGTCCATTTTATGAAGATGCAACGGATGATGTTGCATGGTACCTAAGGCGCCAGTTTCTCCGGTACTAGCTGAAGCAAGACCAATACTATCTACAAAAATGTATACATTTCAAAGTCAAAAACCATCTTTTGCAGTCGTCTAAATGATTCATCTAAACTCCACTTCCCATCTGTTTTTCTTCATCATTTCATGCGCCTACAATGCACAAACAAAACAAGGGAGCAGCCCCGTTCTACTCAGTGGACCGGCGCCTGCGTTGTTTGATCGAGTTCCTCGTCCAAATCTTGCCATGGTGCCTCCGCTGTTCTTTGGCCTGCCTATTGTCATACGACTACAGGAATTCTAAAATGTGGTCAAACAGGAGCGGGTTACTTTTCCAGAGGAGAAGTTTGATTGAATCTTCTCTTAATATAATTTACTATCGCAGTATCACTTTAATCCACACGACATATAGCTATTAGCCAGATATCGATGTATTGCGTTCATGGACGTTGGAGGCAGTGTCATGCGTTCTGTTGAGGATTGAGGAGACGGATGGAGAGGTAAAGACGGTTAATCTGTTGAGGTTTTGTTAGACTACACGGTTTCAATCCTACCACTACCAAATCGATGCATGATTAGTAGATTGGATTAGTACCTCCCTATAAGGTGGAAGGCACTGGTACCTCCAGCTAACTTTCAAGATGATAAAAGCTCATTCAAGATGATAAAATCTATGCACCTTTTATCTCTCTCGGTCTCTACTCGCTGGACTGTTCATTTAGGTTTTTTGGTAGTTTATGATTTATTTTGTATTGTATCTGGCTTATTTTATATGTAGCTGCCGGTGGATTTTTTGGTATAATTAAATTTAAAAATTTAGAATACAAAAAATAGGTTAGTCTATCGCGGATAATACAGACAAATTAGGGGAAAAGGCAAAAATGCAAAAAAAAAGAAAAGAAAAGGATGAAATTAATGAATAGTATTCTAAAAACCAAAAGCTAAAATCGAAACGAGCGGAACTAATCAAAGGTCTTGGAGATATATGAGATGATGGCGACTTTATTTTGTTGGCAATTTTGTTTTGCAAGTTGGCCAAGAGGGTAAGGCCGATCGGCTTTGTGTAGGGTGGTGAAGGAATGTAGGCCGTGGACCTTTCTGTGCTTTTACACGTGCGTCCTGCAGCCCTGCTATCTATCGGTGTTGCTTCCTTTCTTTTTCCTCTTTCTGGTTGGGGTCCAAATGCCCTATTATTTGAGCGTTTAATGGTGCGGTATGGACATGCAAATGCGTTGGATGTTGCTGCGTTGTTAAGAGTTGGTTTGACGATTTTTGGTCACTCGGTTGAACCTCTGGTATCTTGTCAAAGAAGTAGAGTTTCGGCTTCGAAGGTGTTTACATGTACATGGATTTCTTCTCACACGGAAGCCATGTGTTTTACACGCCAGATCTAGCGAGATCATGAGTTGTGCGAGAATTGAACTTTCGTCGTCGGCTAAAAACCGAGGCTTTATATCTGTTGATCTATACAAAGGTTGTCAGTAAAACATAGTTGTTCTTGTAAACTTACCAAGGTTTCAGAATTTTCTCTCATTGTTTCCCTCTCGATCCCCCAAACTGCGCCGCGTGCACTTTTGCCACGTAGGTCCACATGGAGTACCCGACACATTATATAGTACGTGATCTGCGACCTTGCCACAGAATGGCTTTTGGCCTCCAACTTTTAAAAGCAAAAGCTACTTTAAACACATTATTTTTATAATATAGTTTTTTCCTTATTTTTCTTTTTAATTATTTGTGGAGATATAATCTTTTTCTTCATTTTATCTCTTTTGTCTTCATTTTTCTTTAACTGAACATCTCGATCAAAAACTAAAAACCGCTACAATATCCATTTCAGCCAAAAGCCAATATCTATAACCAAAATTCATCAACAAAATCCGTTTTTCACGGACCATTACTGGTCCCTGGTGCACAGCTACATCCCAAATAGCTCATATGCATGGCCTTATATATCAAGATCAACAACAAAATATCCTTGATTTCCTTTACAAAACAATGAAATGGAGTATCTTGCACAAGTGGTTTCTAAGTACTACCCCCTCCATCTAAATTTATAAGGCGTATTTTTTCTTAATACATATAATAAGAAGATAACAAAAATAGCTAGATTACCTCTAATCATTATCTGTAACAATATATTCAATGCATATATAGAGAGAATAGTAAATAATTTTGCATTGGAATATGAAATATGTTCTATATTTATAGGCAACATCATTAAAAAAATACGCTCTATAAACACAAGGTTCATTAAAAAAATATCTAGCCCTACTCGTTTTAGCTTCAGCTTCAACTTCTGACTATTAATTTACTATTCCTTCATTTTATTTTTTCTGGTTTTTTGGGTTTTTTTGTCTTTTCTTTTTTTATTTCTACGTATTATGCGTGATGGGCTAATATACATTTTTAATTTTTTTAAAAACTTAATTACATCAAATAAATCACTATTATCTACAGTAAAAAATAAATTAGCTATAATAAAAAATTATTATAAACTAGCGTCTAACTGATCACCACCGTAAACAAGGAGTACGTGGTCAACCAACGGGCGCACAGCGTGCAATGTGAGCAGTAGCTCGACGATCCATCGAGCAGTTTGTTAGTTCGACACGTGACACGTCCATTAAGAAATTGTGTACGCATGCTCAACAAAACAATTTGTGTGCATGGAAATAGAATGTATGCGAGTGAAGCGTACACTTTTCGGTTTTTAACTTCTTCGAAACAAACCTAAAAAAAACTTCTTCTAAACAGGCATTTTAGGTAAAGCCCGCAATTGAGAACCAAATCTTGCATAGGTGGCTACTAAAAGATGGTTATACCCTACAGCCTACTAAAGTTCAAATCCTATGTTTAGCTCTACGTGTTTTATTTAGAATGATTTTCTTTTAGTAAGAGACGACGTGCCTATCGCAAGCGAAGTGCCAGTGGTGAGTGTGTGTCTAGCTCCGCTCATTTAGTCTTCCGTAGGCGTCGTGTGTGTGAGTGTGTGCTGTGGTGGTGTGCATGTGTGTGAGCGTCTATGTGTTGTATTGGGTGTGTTCACAAAAATGGTAAAGCCTGTAATTTATAGAAAATTTACAAGCTACAAAACAAAGAGATTAGTGAGAACCGTTAATATTAGCTTTTATTTTTAGCTTATAAATAGTAATAATTTATAGAGAAATTTATAGAGAGACACTCATATATACTTTTTGCTGATATAAATAAAGTCACTTAGTGTATACTACAATTGATTAGTAGATGTGTCTTAAAAAGACACTCTATTTACAAGCTAGATATTATAGAAAAGATATTTACTATAGAAAAATAGTTTCTAGGAGGCAATACAAATATAGCCTGATATCTGAAAGAAAAGAGATTGCTAACACGACATCGCTACGGTGAAGTGCAAGACAAAGTCCTTTTTCTTGCAATGTCTAATAGTTTTTGTTTGTGTTTTTTTTGAGACGATGATGAAACCGTCAATATGGACGGTACATATGATTTTAAGCTCGAAAAACTGTGTGGAGAAAGGGTTTTAAGAAACCATCCTGTATATTTTGGCTTCGGAGAAATCTAAATCAAAAGGCACCAAAAAAGTTAAAAAGTACAAGTCCAAAACTAACAAATGAACAGTCTTGTATTGGCTCACACGTACGTATTCGTAGGTACGTCGAGCACTATAGCTAGTATAGGATAGAAGGCCGTGCTCCTGTCTCTATGGCAGTGGCCCCGGCCGCTCCTCCACTCACAAAAAAGGCCACAATTAATAGAAAAGACTCGTACCTGACCTGACCACTGACGTGCCTCGCTAGCGGCAGTCGCGTCAGTCTGTGACTCGCGCATAGCCACTACACAATCGTTTTCACCGTTCAAGTAGCATCGAATTTACTTTTAACCTTTTGCTTTTGACCCGCTCCAACTTCTGGCATATTTAATCCGTAAGTTATTATTTAATCATAAGGCATTTGAAATACGTTACTTTTTGCAAAAGTTTTTTAATTATTTTTTCTATTTTGTCCTTATTTTTAGAAAAGCTAATAGCTGTTATAGTGTAAGTTCAGTCAAAAACCAGATATGACTCTGCTCATTTAGGCTATTTTTATAGCTTATGGCTTATTTTTCACTGTTTGACACTGTAGTTGGTTTATTTTGCACTGTAACTGCTGATGGTCTTTTGATGTAATTAAAATTTTAAAAATTAAAAATAGAAAAAAATAAGTTAGCTCATCACAGATAATACAAAGAAATACGAAAAAAGAAAAGGCAAAAACAAAAAAAGGCAAAAAAACAAAAAAAATCAGAAGGCAGAAAGCACAAATCAAAAGCTGAAATCTAAACGAGTAAGGTCTAAGCTATAAGTCAGTTAGAGCACCACCAAACGACTCACTTAATTAGATGGTCACTAGCTTGGAGTACTGCTACGAGTTAATTTTATGGCCCCGATCAACTCGGCTTCGGCTTCTGGCTTCTGGCTTATTTTTCACTATTCATAAGTTTCGTCTTTTTCTGAACGTTTGGCTTTTTGTTGAGCTTTTTTGCCGGTTCTTTTTTTCCCGTATTTGTTTGTATTATACGTAATGGGCTAACATATTTTTTTTATTTTTAATTTTTTTAAATTTAATTATGCTAAATAAGCCTCTGTCAGCTACAGTGCTTTTTTCAGCCAGCTACAGTGTTTTCAGCCATAAGTCACGAGCTTTTCAGCCGAACCGATCACCACCTATGATATGCAAGTTGGCAATTAACAAGAATTAATTCCTACGCTAATGAGTACGCTACCACGAGATGCAACAATAAGGATCGAATGCAAGTTGGCAATTAACAAGAATTAATTCCTACGCTAATGAGTACGCTACCACGAGATGCAACAATACGGATCGAATAGCAACTTGCTCAATTTATAAGACGCAGGGTGTCCAACAGCTGTGGTCGATGAGTGTTTCACGGTATATCGGCCGTTGTCGTTGCCACCCCTACTAGATAAAATAGATAGATAATCCATCGTCATGTGATTTTTGTTTAGATCGGATCGTCATCATAACTTGTGTAGATTTTAAATTAACGGATCGTAAATATAGCGATTAATCAGCGTTTTTGAATCTCAGATGACTTTGATGCAACTAAATTTTATCATCATATATTTGGGGAAAAAATATTCAAAAGTAACATATAGCATGAAAGTATTTCTTGTAACAAATTCACTCCTGCCATTGATATATCCAAGCAACATAATCTAAATAATATCTTCCGACGATGCCGAGCGAGCAAAATACCTGCGGACATCTACCACGACTAAACTATCTAGCTGTTTAATTTCATCTTACAAGCTAAGCTACTTCCTCCATTTTTTTTATCAGACTTTCTAAAATTCATACCGTTAAACTTTCTAAAATTTGACCACTAATAAATTTAAAACTATCTAGATTGATTATAGAAAAATTATATCATTATATCCATCGTTAAAAATAATTTAATAATATTATAATTTGTTAGTATATCTTAATGTAATATTATAAAAAAAGTAACGGTTAAAACTGCATACTCAAACACCATGACAAAATAAAAAACGTCAAATAAAAAAACCGAGGAAGTAGTATATAAGTACATAGTGTTGGAAAAGAAAACCTTACACCAGCTAAACCGAATATCTGCACGTAGATTAGCACTGGCGATACTAATAATACTAATCTAAACCACCACTTGAAGAGGAAAGGTGGAGAGCAGGAGGAGTTAGGGCCTGTTTGGTTGGTGCTTAAGTTTGCCATACCTAAGTTTAGGCAATGTGTGGCTGCCACAGAAAATGTGGCTAACAAAATCGAAGCCACACTTGTGGCAAAGTTTGGCAAGAAACTGAGTCTATGACGTGTAGGGCAGGGTGCTAAGAAAGTGTGTCATGCCATAGTTGCGTCAGTGAACCAAACAGCTACCTAAAAACTATGGTACATCTAACTTGTGGCTAGGTAACTTCTGATCATGAACCAAACAGGCCCTTAATTATTAGGGTTTGGAACTGACAGCGTCAAATTGCTGCCCCGCGATTTTTTTTTTAGGCGAACATCGTGCAAAAAATCGATATCCCCGAGATTCTCCTCCTCCCTCGCGGATTTGTTGGATCTCTTGCGAATGGGACGCATGTAGGGCATTATATGGCTTATCCTCAGATTTTTTTTTCTTCCTCTTGTTGTCACTGGCCAGACTTGATGGTTGCGTACTGTTCAGACAAGTGCCTACTGATTAGTAGCTGGATTGTTGAGAATTAAGATTCTCTGTAGCTCTTTTAAGTGTTAGGTGATTCATGAATAATCCATGATTCATACTTCTCATGTAAGTTAGCTATTGGTTTGGGTTTTTGCATGTATCGGCTTATATTTTAGCGAATTATATGTAAATCTAGGTTGGTAAACATCTTGGCTATGTTCTATTCGCTCAATATAAACCTGGGTTGTTATTGTGCGCCCTAGAACTGGTACAAAAGTTTTGTTATGCATAGTCCACTCAACTTGTCTATAGCTAAAATTGAGCCTATATTTTTTTTAGAGCCAGTTAGATCACAAGTAGAAAATTAAGCTAAAATGTAAAAAGATAGTGTGTGTATGGTGATCAAGCGTTAACTTTACAAATACAAGGTTGGATGTTGATGAGACAAACTCGTGGATTTTCATCTTAGAAAATGCTAGCCTTTGAAATCCTTTCATCACATATATACCGTATTTATATCTAGTTGCCAAAATGAGATGAAAACATCTTGAGAATGCAACCAGAGCTTCGATCGTGTGGATCCCAGCCCGTTGAGCTCATTTTGTTAAGTTTTATCAATATATCAATAGATAGTGAAAATTAACAATATACTATAAGAGACTAAACATAACATCTTTATAAATAAACATGGGTAAATACACATTTAGAGGTTAGGATGTCGAAGATTTGTCGTCCATCTATCACCTGGTTCACCTCTTCAAGCTTTCAACCCCACAAGCGTCTATGTCCGCAGAGGATCCACAACTCCCACCGGTGGGGGACCACAAGCAAACGCTATCCACCATCCACTTGCATGCGGGCCCCACAGAGGGAGACAGTTAGGCTCCATCGTGGCCGTCCTTTCGCCAACGCCCTGCCACCGCCTGACAAGTGGATCTCAGCCCTAGTACGTCGTTGTCGCTTACCCCGAGTGACGCGTCCGCCCACCACAGGCGTTGCGACAATGCCCCACCCCACCCTAAGCTTATGGGTGTTCGTATTGACTTCTTCGAGAATACAGAAACCAATATGAATAACTATTTGTTTCAAAATAGCTTCTTTACTTCTCCTATTTTTGTCTTATTCTAAAGATAAGCCAGAGGATTACGAACATATCATACACATCACTTCCCTTTCTCCCATCTCGCGCACATATCTCTCTCACTTTTCTCACTCTCGCCCCTCTTTTTAAAAAAATCACTTCTTTTAACCACTACTATTTATTTTAGCTAAAAATCATGAGCTATAGCCAATACGAGCACCCTTGCGTCACCACGAAAACACCTACCCTCCCGCACAGTACAAACATCGACGCACGGGCCCATAAATCATCGGGCCCACGTGTCATGTACAACAAAGGGAGCGGGTGGTCCTGGGAGTAGCGACGCGTGGGGGGATGGACAAGTTGGCTAAAGCGGATGCTGAGGGCAATGTGTCGCTACGGCGTGGGGCCACGGAGCAAGGGGTGGGCCCCACGGCACAGTTTGTTGGGTGCCAGTTGCTTCTGCCTACCTGCCCCTTCGAGGTAGAGCTACCTTCTTACCTCCTGTAGGCCAGCCGAGCCGAGTCGATTGGTGAGGTCTGACTCGGCTTGGTAGCTTTGAGCTTGGTTATGATGGTGCTTCAACTGACTTACAGTTTAAACTTTTTGTTGTAACTTTTGACTTATGACTGAAATTATATTGTAGCAACTGTTAGTTTTTTAAGAAAAAAATAAAAAAAATTGTTATATCGTCACAGACAATGAAAAGAAACAGGGGAGAAAAGAAAAGGGCAAAAGGCCAAAAAACCCCCCAAAAAGCTAAAAATAAACCAAAATTAGGAGTCGACGTGTTCTAAGTGGCTTCTGGTTTAAATAAACCAAAAAACAAAATAAATCAGAACCTGAAGCCGTTATCGTTCCCATAGAAAATATTCCATGCCTTTGTGGATGTTTGTGGAAATTTTAAACATACTTTATGTTATATTTGTTATAGGATTAAAAATTAATATACATTTTAAAGTGAACAACAAACTCAATTTACAACAATTTTAGTTATTCACGATGTTACATATTTTATGTAACCTATGTTCCTCCAAGTATGACCCATTCTTTATTCAAGAAGTTATACATACCTCATAAAAAAAGCAAGTCACACAGAAACTTTGAATAGCTAAACACTTGCACGTAGATATGTGTTCGTGCTAGATGTATATATACTAGGTGTGTATGCGCGGTGACACGTTGCGCAGGCTAGTTTGTATAAACGATTGAGTTACATACGAAGGTAGCTTAATCGGTAAGCTTTTGTTGTTCATTGGTATATTTGGTATGTTTATTTGATTTGGTGAATTCATTTATTAACTTGGCATTGCTATTCATTTAGGTAGGAGGAATTGCCATTTTTTTGCTGAGTAAATAAGTTTTTTTGTATGTTGGTATGTGAATGGTGTTGTTTGGGAATTTGTATGAATTAGCAGTTTGTATATATATCTTGTGTTAAGAGTATAGGAAATGTTTTAAGTATGTGTCGAATGGCAGGTGCCTATAAAATTGTTGATGTGGTATATTTTGTTTGAAGGTACGCGACATATGTTTTTGTAATGTGTGTGTTTTGTTTAGTAAGTACAGATCATAGAGTATAATCAATTTTTTTGAAGTCTACGTGTGAAATTGAGCTATATTATGTTTGCTTGATTGTGAGAGTTTGGGAGAAGATAGTTTCTGTTTTATCTATAGTACAAACTATGATAGTTGTCTATATAATTTGGTGAAGACATTTGTATAAAGCGGATGAATTTGACGATGGTACACATGTGTATCTTTTTTGGTTGTACGTTGTAGTTCGTATTGGTATATAAAGAGTGAAATGTTGAAATTGGTTTACCTGTAATGGCAAGGAGAACAATATGAATAGTAAAAGGTGCTAGTAATTGCCGAGAAGAATGAAATATATAAGTAAAATTAGAAGGGTAAGATAGCACATAGACTGGTGCGGAAATTGGCATATGTTTTGGACGATGAGGAAAGCGAAGGGTTTGAACAGCAGGGCGTGCTGAAATAGGTTCGCATTAGTTAATACAGGGTAAGTCATAATAGAGTGGTATTTAGTAACACTTGTTTTGTTGGTAGGTAGAACATAGTTGGTTACATCCTGTACAACAAAATGCTTACGGTCGGTAGTCATAAGCTTTGATAGCACTGAACATATGAGCGATGTAAGCTTTGAGGTGGGAGGAAGACATGTTATTCACTATGAGTAGAGCATTGAGCCTTGTGTAAGAGAATTATGGAAGGAGCATTGTTAGCGTTTATGTTACCTTATTATTTTTTGCGTAATAATAAATAATATTACTCAGGAATGTATTATGATGTACCTAGTGTGGTGCATCTTGTTTTGCATCGGGGAATAGCTCTCTTGCAGCTTTACCTTTTTCCACAGCTTGAATTGGTCTGTAAAGGGGTATAGCGAGTTAGGATAGAAAGCGTAGATGAAGAATCTACGATTTTTATAAGCTTTGAATAATAGTATTTATTGCAATGAATTGTAACAAAGGGAATCACCTTTTGTTTCATGCTGTAGATGAAGTAGGTAGCTCAGTTTCAGCAGGTATAATAACTTCGCGTGTTCTTTTTTTAGAGCGTAGTGATGATGCAGCCTTGTAATACATATGCAGCTGATTAAATATAAGGGAATATATGGGAAAAGTACAATGTATATAGAGTTTGTTGTATGCAGCGATATGGGAAAGAGTATGATGATGGTAAATAGTTTTCTCACCTCTAAAGTATCAACAATTGTTGCTGTTAAAGGAGTAGTTGTTTGCGCAGATACCATACCAGCAGGTGGGGGTGTCAATGGATAGAAGGAAGGTGTTCTTTGTGAGCTATAGCTCGCACACACATGTCGGGACAAGAGGGCAAGAACTCCACGTGGCACGGGCGAGGAGGCAGAGAGTCCCCCATCTTTGATATATGGATGATGATGTTAGAAAATACTTGCATGTTAGGAAGACTAGTTACCTGTTATGTGATTGGTATATACTGAATGGTGTATTGATTTGACCGTGCATATGGACTAAGAAAACCATTATTTAATGATAATAGGGTTATCAATACAACTGACCGATGCTTTTTTAAATGCTATGGAAACCAAGCCATCCATTTGTGGGAAACCTCTGAGACCTCTGCCTCCCGCACCTTCCCCTCCGAGTCTTCTTCATTCTCCCAGATCTATCCCCTTTTTTCCTCTTCGGCTTGCCACTTGCGAAGATAAGGGCGAGGGACCTACCCTTATACATATCTAGTGTAAATAGCCTGCACCATGAGGAAACTGTTGTAAACCGCTTATTGGATCTCTGGATTTCGCAGATGTAGTCCTCTGTTGCGCCTTGTCATCGGTCGTCATTGTCACCGACTGCAACAAGGTACGTCCCTACAATCCCCCTCTAGATCTAGATGGAAAAGAGCAACTGCTCCCCACTTTGTGAGATGTGTTTTATCCTGTTTCTTGTTCCTTCCTTGGCTATTTCCTTTTATGATGGCTCTGTGTCACTGATAGGGTTCCTTCCCACCCAATTAGTAGCACCCTCCATCGCGGAGACCCAGAGTTGGTGATGGTCGATTCTTCACCGCCCATTAGTGGTTGTATGGCAGGCTTCAAGCTAACGTCTCCCATCAGGGGTCTCGGGCGCTAGAGAATCAAGGCCAAGGCGATAGTGAAAATGGTCAGATTACTCCCAATTATTGTCTTTAAACACTATATTTAATGCATTCATATAGAGTATAGCAAGTAATGCTGCATATTTATTAGAGGGTAAAGAATATCATACTAATTTTGTATTGAAACATGAAATACGTTCTATATTTATAGACAAGATCATTCAAAAAATACGAGATACTTCTATGTATTCCTTTTGTTTTCTTTAGGGTTCTTAATGTAATTTGTGGGGAATCGTACTACAAAACTATTTTTGTAATTACAGCAATTGTTCGAGAATGACACTGTAGAAATAGTTGCCCTATGGTTGACGATGTTTCCACCCTCCGACCGAAAGCGGGTTGCACAGAATAATACAAGCCGGAAACGTGTCAGCCCAAACTCCCCTACGCGCCCTCGACACGTCACAGTTTTTTAATTCCCCACCACTGTGCAACCAAGCCGAGCCGCAAGTTCAGCTCGGCTCGGCTCGGCTCAGCGGATCCAACACGTGTCCTCGTTGTCCGACACGTGGCCACCCTCCATGCGCTCGTAGTCCCATGATCGCATCCAGCTAGCTCCCCCCATCCCCATTTCCAAATAATCCCAAGAAAAAATTACTCTTTTCGGTTTAATGGAGGAACAAAGAGATTAGAGAGACGAAGGCCTCGTCTCCTGTTTCCTCGTCTCCTCTCTTCTCCTCTCCATTCCCACACCTCTCTCGACGATCCCACGCCTCGCTCAGGGACAGGGAGAGATCTGATTGGTCCAATTCTGCTTGGTTTCTTGTGTCCCTGACTCCCTGCCCACTTCCTCTCGATTTCTCCGTGCTATTCCGGGCAGTGGCCGCCGTTTCTTTGCTCATTTCTGGGTGCCGTAATGTCCTTTCCTCTGCATTTGCAGCCCGTGAATTCTCCGTCGTTGGAGGAATTCGCAGCATGGGCGAGCTGTTTCTGAGGAAGTTGGCGTTCTTGGAGCTTTGCCAGGCGAAAGACTACCATTTGTTGCTCGTCTCGCGCTGAATTCTTGGTTCTTGGAGAGATACTTGCTCTGAATCGGCAAGAAGGGGCTTGTTGGTGCTCTGCCATGGCGTCGAGGGATTTCTTGGGCGGGTTCCGTGGCGAGGAGGGCGCGCGGGCGGAGAGGGCGGGGACCGTGGCCGGCGAGTCCAACGAGATCGAGCTCAGCCTGGGCCTGTCCCTGGGCGGCTGCTTCGGCGCTGACCAGGCGCGAGATGCCAAGAAGCCGCGCCTGGTGCGGTCCTCCTCCATCGCGTCCATCTGCTCGCTCCCAGGCAGCGACGACCTCGCCGCCGCGGCGCCCCCGGCGGCGCCGCTGATGCGCACCAGCTCGCTGCCCACCGAAACAGAGGAGGAGCGGTGGCGCCGGCGCGAGATGCAGAGCCTGAAGCGCCTCGAGGCCAAGCGCAAGCGCCTCGAGCGGCGCAACTCCATGAACTCCGGCAGGTCTGGCGGCGGCCAGGACGACGGCCAAGAGCCGCTGTACCCCAGCGGGTTCCAGCTCCGGCGCTCCGTCGCCTCGCAGGGGAGCACCTCTTCAAGCATGCCAGAGCAAGGTATATATGCTACCATTATCTTTCATACAGCAAGAACTATTTATTACAGTATGTTAGTAATTTCCACTGTTTTATTGCGGTTTTTGTAGTTGAATTATTCATTTATACGTGTTGGTTGCTAGTTCTTGATGATCCATGCAGGTTGGTGCCATGCCGTGTTGTTTTTGCTTGTACAAAGTTTAGTTGAGTTCGTTAGGTAGGTGACGCATGGGCAGAGATCTATGTGAATTAGGCTTAGTTGGGCATGGATCTTTAGCTGTGGGGTTGTGATTTGGATTACAATTCTGATGACATGGAGCAGGGATAGTATTTGCTGAGAAGAATCTGTTAGGTGTCCTTGTTGTTTTCCCCTGATTATCAGCCTTGTTGCTTGTTGATGCTTCTTTTTCAGTAAATTGGGAAACTTGTTTTGAGAAATTAGTTGATAGATTCTTTTGCAGTAAAAACAGAGAACTCTTTATGGATAAAGATGATGCTTTTACACATCAGCTTCTTGTTTTTAGCTAGCGTTTGTTTTGATTGATGTCATTTGTGGAATTCTTTTGAGATGTGCTGTTGTTTGTGGAGACCAGATAGGCACTCCTTTTACAGGATGGTTCTTGCTTCTAAGTTCTCTTGTCATTACGTAGCATAGAAGTATGATTGTTTAGATTAGTCAGTGTACAAGCTGGTGTGTATGATTCAATTGATGATGCCTTTGCCATTGACACAGTTCGGTATCATCAAGTGTACTTGAAAACTTGAAATACATCTGATGTCAAACCTATTTCATACTCAAAACACCTCCTTTCATTTGCATTGCAGCTAGTGTAGGTTCTGCCTATTATCGTTTTGTTGTTGTAAATAGTGATTAGTAAACGTATCGAAATTGCGAAGAATAAATTGGGCTAGGAATCTTTGTTCTCATGCTGCAATCTGAAAATGTGGCAATTTGCCCCTCTGCTCTTAATGCACAGGTGGCGGTGCTGACGTGAGGAGCCCGTCTAGCATGAACACATCCTCTGATAACGCCAGCAATCAGAATAAATCCCTTCCCCCGACGGCATCAGCTGGGAAGCCACTGAACGGGACGATGGAGGAGCAACCACCATTGCGAACCCTCCGGTCCCTGACGATGCGCACGGCGAGCACCGGCGACCTCCGGAAGAGCATGATGGAGGACATGCCGATGGTCTCCTCCAGGGTGGACGGCCCCAACGGCAGGAAGATCGACGGCTTCCTGTACAAGTACAGGAAAGGGGAGGAGGTGAGGATAGTGTGCGTCTGCCACGGCAACTTCCTGACGCCGGCCGAGTTCGTGAAGCACGCCGGCGGCGGCGACGTCACGAACCCACTCAGGCACATCGTCCTCAACCCCTCGCCGTCGGTGTTCTTGTAATCTTGAAGTGCACCTAGGGGTGGAGAGGTGTTCTTTTTCTCTTCTTTTCCCCTGAATTTTCTTGGTGTGATTAGCTATTACCTAAGCTGTTTACTGTAAGTTAAGGGAGTGAACGAATTTGAGAGAATGTCAGCTTAGCAATGCATTTCCGAAATGGATGCTGGTTCATAGTTAAGACGCACTTGACTTGACAGCAACTGTAACATGGCAAAACGAGTAAAATTTACGGTTCTCTGCGTCTCAAGATTTTGCACAAGCGGAGCTTGTAGCTGGTGCAGGTGCCATGTCCCACGTCATTCTCTCGTCAGCAAACCCCGCGAATTCTGCTTTTTAGACCACCGTTGGTTTTTTTTTAAATTTTCATTCTTTAGGTTTTTGGTTTTTTATTTCTTTGCAATATAAGTGTTTTATTTTATATTTCTTTAAAATTTAATTACTTGAAAAATGAAAACTTTGGACGCTACCGAAAACTGCCGGCAAAATGACCACAATATCCCTGTATGCATGATGTGGTACTCTCTAACTCACCCACAATGATTGCCGCCGATGGAATGACTCACCCTGCCGGTTTGATTTGTGGACAGCGCATCATCGCGCCTCCAAAGCGACGATATCTTTCCGCTGAACTCGCGCGAAGGTCGCACGTGTGTTTCGGCCACTTGACCGGTGCAAGCCTGCTTGATGGTTCAGACGAGTGCCCGGAGTAGGTGTAGCTGTGTCGTGTTATCGGAGAACGTCCTTGTCTCGCCACCACTCATTTCAGATTTAGATTCTATCTTCTTTTTTATAATTTACTATTTCTGAATTTTGTTTTTTAACTTTTTTCTTTTTTTTCATATTTATTTGTATTATTTGTGATGGACTAATATAATTTTTATTTTAAAATTTTTAAATTTAATTACACTGAATAAAATAATATCATGCAGCAATGTCGTTTGTTTCTCTGTCAGTACGTGCCGTGCTTCCGGGCTTGTCAACAGTGTCATCACCTAACAGTAGTAATTCATGAGGTCCCGATAGGTTGGGCTTCAGTTTCTGGCTTCCAGCTTATTTTTCACTATTCATAAATTTCGTCTTTTTCTGAACTTTTAGCTTTTTGTTGAGTTATTTTACCGGTTCTTTTTTTCCCGTATGTGTTTGTAATATATGTAATGGGCAAATATATATATTTTTAATTTTTTTAAATTTAATTATGCTATATAAATCTCTGTCAGCTACAGTGTTTTTTCAACCAGCTACAGTGTTTTCATATTCATACATACCACTCAGCCAAACCCCTCACACACACACGAACGGAGAGGGCAACCTGCAACTCTATTCATAGAACATCATTATAGCTACTTCTTAAAATTTAATCTTAAATGCTATCAAGCTGAGCTCGGTAGGCACCCGGAAAAAACAACGATTAGTACTAATTAAAATATAATTAATACTAATTAAAACACTAAATAAAAATATGATTAATTTAGGGATTTAATTTACACTAGTTAAATATAATTATCATTACTATTATAAAAGAATGTGTTGGTGATCGTACGTCCCTTCTCATCCAATCGCTCTATTCTCAACTTCCCATCACTCTCTACTTTTTAAATTGATCTGAGTAGCCCTATTCCATAACATGATTCTCTATATATTCAATAAATTTCGTTGCAACGCACGAGCAGGTGACTAGTAACTAATTAATTGCGAATGCAGTAAAATACTGTGTTTGCTTTATTAGCACCGACATGATTAGCACTAATTAATTATAATTAGTGCTAATTAGATATAGTTAATACTAATTAAAACGCAATTAATTTAGTGCTTTAATTACATACTAATTAATTGCGATTAGTATTAATTAAATATGTTTAGCGCTAATTAACGTGTTAATTGTGGATGCACATTGTGGCCGGCCTGAAACGGACCAGAGGGCTTGGCAGTTCTCTGGATGGGATTAGATTTTAAAAAAATAGGTGTTTGGAGGCCAAATTTGAATAAAAAAAATTGGCTATGGACATATTTCTGTGCAACTCGTGCATTATTACATGGGCTCTTCACACCTAATATTGCCTGGCCCAAATAAAATCAAGCCTTTTGCGGAGCCTAATTGGTCTCAAAGGCCAGGGCCTAAGGCCCATACCGTCTGAGCATACTGCACCGGGAAGATGAGCCCAAAATGCTGTTTTGTTTCTACCTTCCCCCGATGAATTTTGTTAGTTCGTTAGCTTCAGTCAGCATCACCGGTGTTAATCGTCGAAGAAGATAATCATCTCCTACGAAACAATAAGAATTAACCTAAATTCTGTTAGAATATTCCTCGCAATGCGTCCTATATATATCACTCGTCGTCGACGCAACGCAATCTACCTACTCCCCCGGAGCCGGCGGCAGCTGCAGGCCACGCCGCACGAGCTAGCTCACCGGAGAAAATGCCCTCCCGTTGTACGTGCTACTACTGTGATCTTGTGATCGCGGTTGATGTGATGATGCTCTTGTACGTTTTATCGTGATACGACGTTCTTGTGGTCGTGCTGCAGCCTGCACGGATCGCGGCGTTGCTGGTTCTTGGATGCGTGGAGACCGGCGGCGCGGCACGGCCGCTGGTCGGGGGAGGAGCGGTTGGGGAGAAGAAGGCGTCGCTGCAGACGTCGCGGCCGTTCAACGTCGCGCACCGGGGATCCAACGGCGAGCTTCCCGAGGAGGCGGCGGCGGCTTACATCCGCGCCATCGATGAGGGCGCCGACTTCATCGAGTCGGACATCTCGGCGATACATCCGCGCCATCGACGAGGGCGCCGACTTCATCGAGTCGGACATCTCGGCGACCAAGGACAGCCACCTCGCCTGCGTCCACAACTTGACGCTCGACGACACAACCGACGTCGCCGACCATAAGGAGTTCGCCGGCCGCCGCAGCACGCTCGAGGTGCAGTGGGCCAACGTCACCGGATACTTCATCAGTAAGCCTATGCATGGCCGCAGTTTTGCTTCACATTTTTCTCCTTGGTTCATTTGTGATGGTTCAGTGATTAATCTGGAACCTGTTCTTGGTTGTTCATTTTCTTGCAGCTGACTTCAGATTTTTTTAAAAAACAATCTTTTTATTCAAAAATACAAAATTATACCCTTATTTTTATTTTTCTTACAAAACTAACTCCTGCAGACCAACCGTTGAGCAGCTCGACCCTGTCGTCAAATGGCCGAGCGACACATAGGTAGTAGTTGTACTGTTAGGCGACAGAGATACAATCGCCCAACAGTCGAACAACAGGTGCTATCATCCAACCACAGCATCTCCTATCGTAACGGTACAAAAAATTGTACAGGGGTTATTTTGTAAAAAATAAAAATAAAAACACAGGTATAATATTGTATTTCTGAATAAAAAGAATTATTTTAAAAAATTCCTAATTTTTTACTCGGATGTGACAGCGCAAGACGTACACAAACTGACGAACTTACCATGGATTGACCATATACAAAGTGGTAATTAAGCTGCATTTCCATCTCTAATCTCTATAGACATTATAGGGGTGATCGGTTCGGCTGAAAAGCTCGTGGCTTATGGCTGAAAACACTGTAGCTGACAGAGGCTTATTTAGCATAATTAAATTTAAAAAATTTAAAAATATAAAAAATATGTTAGCCCATTACGTATAATACAAACTAATACGGAAAAAAAACCGGCAAAAAAGCTCAACAAAAAGCTAAAAATTCAGAAAAAGACGAAACTTATGAATAGTGACAAATAAGCCATGAGCACTGTAGCGCAGACATATTGATCGCGGCCTATATACATAACAATCCAGTGAGCACTAAAAAAACCTCTTACATTGATATTTGCGCTGAACAGCAGCGACGCATTCAACATTGGGTCTGCATCATGAGTAAGCCCAAATGCACGGTTTGCTTGCTTCTACTGACTAGACTGAAACAAGTGCAGTGCAGACAGAAACTGAAACTCCTGAGGTAGATGAGCCCTTAACTTCTTCAGAAGCAAAATCCTAAACATGATTCTGTGAATGTGATGGCATGCGCTGTTTTCACTTACTGTAAGCTAATTATGTCACATCATGTTCTTCAATTTTTGAGATGCCAATGTTTTTTTGAATGGAATTCCCAATATCGCAAAGGAGTGTGGTGGTTTCATGATTAGTCTTTCTAGCCAGAGGAGCTACAAATCAGTAACAGCAAAAATTTTGACATACTACCAAAAACACAGAGGTGTCATCTGGACCAAAATTGACACAATTTTGAGACAAAGCAATTGCTTGCACTAGGTAGCTACAACAACTCTAAAGAATGATTAGATCGTATGCTGTTCAATGTTTAGGGATTCGGATTCCCAGGTTTGCTATACATAATGCATGCCTACTTGCTGAATTAGTTGATTGGATGGAAACTTTGATCTCCATATACAAATTAAGAACAGAAAAAAATACTGCAAATAATGGGGAAATATATACCATAACAACATCTTTAGCAGGGTGTTGTGAGATGATTAACCTGCTGAAGGTCATGACAATTTTTTTGAGGCATTTTCTTCATGCTAGTCTCGTATGAGATTAACACGCAAGATTGCTTTGAAGGAAACAAAGGAGCACAAGTCAATCAATGTAGAACGAAATCTTTGGAATTAAGATTGTTAATTTACATCTGCTCATCTTATCTGCAGACACATCAGTGAGCAATTCCGAGGAAAACTTAATTATACAAAGCTGGCATCTACAAGATAAAATCTAGTCAAACAGATGATTAGAAAAATCATCAACAGGCACAAGTTATGGCTATCTTTACCTTCTACATGTTGAATATGTAAACCATGCATCCTTTATCGGTGTTCATGAATTGGAGGCTGAAGTTGCTTTAGCCGTTGAACGACCTGCTTCATGGTCGGTCGTACAGAGAGCGAATCAACAGTGCACATCACTGCTAAATGCAATGTCTCTACTAAGTCATCATGCGGGCCCACATCCCAAAGACCATCGATGAAGAATTCACGGGCACGGCCTTGGCGAAGCAGCATGCATGCCCAAGCAACTATGTTAAACCCATTACCGTAAGGAGAAAATGATGGATCCAAGGCTTTCTTGTCTGATATTAATTCCATCAGTACAACACCATAGCTATACACATCAGCTTTATCTGAAACACGGCAAGTCATAGCATATTCTGGAGCAACATATCCAAAAGTTCCAGCTACACCAGTAGTTGCATGGGTTTCTGAAATTCCCAAGAGCCTTGCCAGTCCGAAGTCTGAGAGGTAGGCATTAAAGTCAGTGTCCAACAAAATATTGCTCGGTTTCACGTCACGATGAAGGATCCGAGGAACACAAGTATCATGCAGATAAGCAAGTGCTTTTGCAACATCCAAAGCAATCTTGTGCAGCATCTTCCAGTCTACTGGTCTCTTCGATCTCTCCTGTATAAACCTCTCAAGATTTCCACCAGGCAAGTAGTTATATATGAGAAACATTTCAGACTCACCAAGATGGTAGCCTACCAAGGTAACAAGATTGGGATGTCTTAATCTCCCCAGAGTTTTGATCTCAGCATGGAACTGTTGGACTCCTTGGAATCTTCCAACAGAGAGCCTCTTTATAGCTACCAACACTCCAGGTGAAATTTCAGCTTTGTAAGTGGCTCCGAAGCCGCCACTTCCAATGCAATTGCTTGCATTGAAACTTCCAGTTGCTCGAACAACAGCCTCGTAAGTGATCGGTACCCTGATTTCTTGGAAGATTATAACTTCTCTTCTTCCAGATGACCGAGCTAACATTCGAGGAGCGCACTTTCTTGTGTAAATAAAGAGCACAATCAGAGCAAGGAGGACTGAAACGATAGCTGTAGCCGATGTTATTGAAGCTATTTCAATTGCGTTGAATGAATTGTTTCCTCCTTGATTTTGTGGATCTGCAGGCGTTGTATCATTGTAGTCATTTGAATTCAAGCCACGCCCCTGCTGAGCAGCTGACGGGACTGCCAGGTTATACATGTGACAAGATTGTAGTAAAGGATTCCCAATAACGCTATCACATCGAACTGTAGTGCTATTTGTTGGCACATGACCAGACAAATTGTTGAATGACACGTTAAACACGGTAAGAGATGCCGACTTAGCAAATTCTGAAGGTATCTTCCCAGTAAGTTTATTATTATCAAGGAGGAGAGCAGAGAGATTTGTCAAGTCAGCAAGGGCACCAGGGATCTCCCCTGTGAGGAGGTTCGAGGACAGGTCCAGAACCTTCAGAGAACGCAGCTGATTGATATCTTTTGGAATAGTGCCATTTAGAAAGTTATGGCCTAAGGAGAGGCGCTCTAAATGTGGCAAGTTCTTCACCGAAGTGGGAATTTCACCACCAAGGTGGTTCCTGCTCAAATCCAAGCTGATAAGATAATTCAACTGCCCGATACTTGTTGGTATCAAACCTGAAAGCCGATTACCAGCAACACCAAGAACAACAAGAGAACTGCACAATGAGCCAATCTCTACAGGAATCCCACCTGTTATCAGGTTATTGCTGACATCCACAACGAAGCCCCTTGAGCTGTTGCACTTGTTGAATAGTCCAGGTTGCAACTGACCAGCAAGATTATTTCCATCAGCTAGGAAAGCATATGGCCCCTGCATTCCCAGCTTCTCAGCAGCAAGCGGCAAGGATGTCACTGTTCCAGTAAAATTGTTCCGGGCAAAACTATGGTAACTCGTCAAGCCCGTACCCAAGATTAATGAGGATGAAAAGAAGACAGCAAGCGCCTGATATGTGAAGGAGGAAGAATACTCTGACACCAAGTCATCAAATGGGAGCTGAGAAGAAGGACAACCCTTTGAGAAGAACACTGGAATCGAGCCAGACAACCGGTTTCCACTGACATCAAATACATCCATGCAAGGCACTGGCAGTGATGGATCAACTGAACCTGTAAACTTGTTCGAGCTCAAATTCAAGAACTTCAGATGCCCACATTCCACCAGCCCCGTAGGAATCCCACCAGAGAACAAATTCTCCCCCAAATTTATCATCTCCAAGCTCTGACAAGAACTCCAATTCCCCGGCAACTCCCCCTCCAGTGTAGCCCTTGGCGCCCATAACACCCTCAGCTTCGGCAACGCAGCGACAGCATCTAGAATCCCTCCTTGGAAATAGTTGAAGTCATCGACGTTCCCATAATCCGACGAATTGAAACCACTAATCGGTGCATAAGGATTGGACAGCACGAGCAATGACAGTTCAACACAACCACCAAGCTCCGCTGGCACAGGCCCGCTCAGACTGTTCCTTGACACATCCAAAGCCCGCAAGTTCCTGAGCCGCCCAATCTCCGGCGGGATGACGTCATCCAACAGGTTGGAGGACAGCAACAGCGCCTCCAGCTTGCAGCAGTTCCCCAAGCTCCGGGGGATGCCACCGACGAGGAGGTTTCCAGAGAGGTCGAGGAACTGTAGGCTGCGGCACCCGGCGTGGCCGAGTTCGTCGGGGATGGCGCCGCCGAGGCGGTTGGAGGCCAGCGACAGGCGCCGCAGCCCCGGAAGCGCGACAAGCGCGGCGGGAATGGAGCCGTTGAGCTGGTTGTAGGCTAGGTCCAGCGTCTCGAGCGCAACGCAGGCGAGTGACGCCGGGATCTCGCCCTGGAGGCTGTTGCCGGAGAGGTCGAGCACGAGGAGGCGGCGCAGCGACCAGATAGCGGCGGGGAGCGGGCCCGAGAGCGCGTGGGAGGGGAGCGCGAGCACGCGGAGGTCGCGCAGCGCCGCGACCACCGGGGAGAGCGCGCCCGAGAGGCGCCGGCCGGGTGAGGAGGAGATGCTGAGCTCGACGACCTCGCCAGAAACGCCGCAGGACACGCCCGTCCAGCGGCAGGGGTCGGCCGAGGCCGGGGACCAGTCGCGGAGGAGCCCACCCTCGTCGGCGGTGATGGCCGCCTTGAACCTAAGCAGGACCTCGCGCTCACCGCCGCCGGAAGCTCGAACGGCGGCGTGCAGCAGTAGCAGCAGTAGCGAGAGTAGGGTTTGGGCGGTGAGGGTGGCCATGGGAAGCGGCGGCGGCGGCGGCTGCCGCCGTCGCATTGGGGTGGGACAGTAGGGGAGGCCTGATACCCAAGTCCGAGGCGGAGTGCGGGAGCGAGGTGGCGGCGAGGTGGTAAGGTGGGGGGTTTTGCGGCGGGGACCTCGGCGTGGGTGGAGATTTGCGTTTTGAGCTCTCGGGTGGAGGTGGGGGTGGCGTGGTTGCTTGGTTTGGAAGCTTGGAGCATGTGAGCGAGCGAGTTGGGCACAGTGAGTGTGGTTGGCAGGGAAGGAATCCGGTTACTGTCAAATTGCACTACGGCGCCATTGATTTTGTTTTGCCTGCTGTTGGCTGGACTACTGTCGGCCTTTCTTTCTTTCTTTTTCTTTCTATTTTTTAGAAAGTCAAAAACCAATATAAATGTATAGTTTTTTTGAAACAGCTTTCTCATTTCTCTTCCTCCTATCCCGCTCTAGAAATAAGACGGTGGGTTACAGACACATCACGCACCTTACTCCTCTCTCTCCTGTCTCGCGCATGTATCTCTACCTCACTTTCTTCACTACTCATTCTTTTCTACTAAATGCTACTTCTTTCGGCTATTACTATTTATTTTTCAATTAAAAACCATCAGTCGCAATAAAAAATCATCAGTCGCCAAAAGACATTTTTATAAAAGTGAATGGCATGCTTGCACGTTTGTTTGTGTGTGTGTCTCTCTCTCTCTATATATATATGCGACAAGTGAGATAACAATTATAACACGTGAATTTTACGACGAAGACATTTCAATAGAAAAAAAATCTGATGACAAAATCTAAGACATCTTGTAGAAAAGAAGTTAGCACATTATACGATCTGGACTGCTGACTAACAATTTCTTTCAATGTATATGGACCATTTGGAAATTAAGTGAAAGAACATTGAATGGGGGTATTGATCGCTGCTCGGTTGGCATTGGTAGGGACTGGAGTCGACCGCTCTAGCCACCTGCGCTGGAACCCGATGCCTATTTTTCTTTTAGGTGCTGTTCAGTTTAACTAAAATAAGTTAACTTATAATTAAAATTATATTATAATTAATTAAAATTACACTGTAACTGATAATGTTTTATTTGGCATATTAAATTTAAAAATTTTAAAAATAGAAAAAGGGTTAACCCGTCACAGACAATGCAAATGAATACGGGAAAAAACGAACCAGCAAAAAAGGTCAAAAAACTAAAAAGCTAGAAAAAGATAAAATTTATGAATAGTAAAAAATAAGTCAGAAACCGAAAGTTCAAGTCAAAATGAGCAGGACCTTAATGTGAATACTACAGCTTCCACTAAATTACAGGGGGAAAGAAACACATCCAAATGAAAAAATATCTCGTGTAGTACTTCTATGTTAACTTGAGCATATGACTAACTACTACACTTTTTTTGGGTAAAATATCAACAGAACAACGAAAAACAAATACGTTCAATTGCTTAATGTATTTGGGTAGTTCTCATTTAGGTTTATAAAGTTAAGGTTTTTGGTCTTTTTATACTGTAGCGGCTGAAAATACATTGTAACTGTTGTTAGCTTTTCAGCATAATTAAATTTTAAAAAATAAAATTTTTTGTCATTATAAACAATGCAAAGGAATATGAAAAAACCAAAAATCCAAAAAATTATAAAATTAAAAAGATAAAAACAGAATCTCGTTGGAGGAGGGTTCCCTCTAACGAGGCATTGTTTTTTACACAGCCTTTCAAAACACTCGAAGTTTTAGCGGCAAAAGAAACCAAGGCGAGCAAAATTCCCGTTCGAAAGCCCGCTGTCCTTGTAGGCTCCTTTTTGAAAATAGGAGCAAATGCAGTGTACCCAGCCGCATATTTCACGAGAAGCAGAGCAGAGAGAGCCCGAGCGTGGCCGCGTGCAATTTCGAGAAAATAGGTGGTGTGAAATGCGAAAAGGCCCCCGCTTTCCTGTCCTCCCTCCACGGCCCGACGAGACGACGGCCTCTGCTTTTCACCGTCGCCTTTTCGCACCAGCCCACGCTCGCGCACCCGCGATCCCGTCCGTCTTCGGTCCATCCGACGGCCGGAAAACACGTGTCCTGAGGCGGGTACGTCCGCGCCCGGTGCGCCCGCGCGCTCGCTTGGCCTTGGTGCGCCCCCTCCCACCCGTTGCTTTCGGCGACGGGGAACCGAGCTCCGAAGGCGACGCGGCCCGAGGCACGTCCGTGGGTCCCACCTCGCAGTGGGGATGGGGTGGGGCCGGGCAGTCAACGGCAGCGACGGGGCGGTCAAACAGCGGCCGCGCTAGTGGCGCACGCGTGGAGAGGATAAGGAGAGAGAGAGAGAGAAAGAGGGGTCTGCGTGCAGCGGCGCAGCGCAGCGAAGAGTGTAGTGAGCCGGCACGTTGTTGTCTCTATTTTATATTTTTTAAGGTTGCGTTCGATTATGTTTTTCGAAGAATTAATAGATCTGAAAAGGTCTCTCTAGTTTTATTATTTTTCTTTTTTTGGCCTTTTTAGCATTTTTGTCAGTTCTTTTTTCTCATATTTGTTTGCATTGTCCGTAATAAGCTAATCTGTTTTTTCTATTTTTAAAATTTTTAAATTTAATTATGCTAAATAAGCTATCATCACCTACGGTATAATTTCAACCATAAACCATATTTTTCAGCTCAAATGAGCCGGCTCAAATAAACTCGATTGGCCAAAATCGAAATGAAACATCGAACTGAGTGTGTTTGGTTCGCGGATAGAGGTTGTATCGTATATCCTGACTGAGTGGATGCAGGCTGAGTGGAATCGTATTTCAGAAAAAGAAGATGTTTGGTGAGGTTGCATGAGCGGATGCAAAAAAAATGAGATGTTGTTTGGTTGCCTGTATGAGCGGATGCAGTCTACCAAACCTGAGAGGCTGACACGTGGGACCGCATAAGATACACTGCATCAACCCATCCAGGATGGCCAGTGAAGCTCATTTTGAGCGTATCCACCCATCCAGGATGAGGGCGTATTTTTGCATCTGCTCATGCAGGCTGCATCCACTCATACACGCAACCAAACAGGCTCTTTCTCAGATTATACGAATCCATCCAACCAGAACAAAGGAGATTCAGACAACCAAACACACCCTAACAGAACGGGGCGTTTGGCTGGGCCATCCCGTCCGGGTGTCGCTCGCCGACGAGAAAAAAAAGCCCGATTTCGTCGCCTTTTTCTACGTCGTCACATGCGCTCGATGGCCGGATTCCGAGGGGAAAAAAAAGGCCGAGGAAGGGAACGGCCGTGTGCCCGCCCGGTGTAGTCCATGTGCTCGATGGCCGGATCCGCGTCGCTCGATTCCTGACCGGGACAAACACTATTAACGCAACCACGTCCTCCGCCCCCTTGGGATTTTTCTCCTGTAGTCGCGATCGAGTTCGTCGAACACGGCGGCGATCGATCGTGAGGGGCAACTGCCGATCGTGGTTTCTGCGTTAGGTCGCTCGTTTTGTCGCTGGTGATGGACGAGGAGATAGATGTACCTGCTCATGACGTGCGGCGTTTGAAATCTAGCTCGGTGTCGTTTGTCCGCTTTGGACTGGAGAGATAAAGAAAGCGAAGAGTGGTGGAGAGCAGCAGCCACGAGCGGACGGAAAGAGATCTCGCCTTTTCGGAGGCATATTATTAACTTGGTGCTCCCAACCATATCGAGAATAGTGCTTTTCTCTTCTTCTTGTTTTTCCACGTTGTTGTTTTCTTTTTTCTTTTTAAAGAAGACGTGCACAACTCATACACATAACATTCACACCACAAGTATCACATGTGTCCGTCTTCTACGTATACTAGAAAATTAATTAGAGACTTTAAAAATCTCTAAAGTGTAGGTACACGCTGTAATACGTACCGTATATGTATCTAATTTAAATTATTAGTGAATGTGCACGATCGATTGACGACAACATCTCTACCAACGGAGCAACGCACAGTTCTCCAACAACATCTGAAGATTGGTTTGATACCGTTTGGAATCGTGCTTGACGCTGCGTTTTGTTTCAGACGGTCTGTTTGCGATCGAACGGCTGGTATTAAAGAAGGGGGGATGGGAGGTTTGGGTCATTAGTTGGGCTGTTCGTTGGGCCGGCCCAGCTAGCTCTTTCATGTTTATGGATTGCATCATCGCGTCCCTATAAACCCTTCTAAAATCCATAATATGGGTTACTGGAATATTCTTGATCAATAAGTTATGAGATATTCCTTTTCCGGAGTAACTTCTGAGATAATCCAACGGCATTTATCCACGTATGTATGTAGAATTAAAATAATGAGATCTCAAACTAAAAACTCTAGCTTTACCAAAAAAAAAAAAAAGGACAACTCCTTTGGAAATTCTTTAGCTTTCTGTTTCAAATAGGACTAAGGTACCATTTTTAAACGCAAGAAAAGACACCAGAATGTAATGACACATATTGTCGAATCATCTCGTAGGCTCATAAATAAGGAACTTTGTAGGGTAACATTTCTTCTTTTCTTTTTTTGGCGGGGAACATTTCTTTTAAGAGAGAATAGAGAGAGACAGGGGTTGCCCTAAACTTCTCAAACCGAGAATAAATTTAGCTAAGGTTTGGGGTCCATTTGAAATACAAGAACCTCATAGGAAACCAATGTAATTCCTACATAACCGGGGGAGTTTTTTCGTGTTCCAAGTGAGGCCTTGAATTTCTTCTAAAATTCCTTTGCAAAAATATCCTTTGAAAAATGTAAGAAATTAGGATTTTCTATAATTTTTTTTTGCGTATCTCCTATAACCCAAACAGCTCCATAGAAAAGTTCATCTGAAATTCGAAAATCCCTTGCCATTTTTTCCCAACCAAGCCCTTCCACATACCAGTTTTTACAACTTCTTCCCTGCAGTAGGGTTTAAGGAACACACCAGACCACCGATGAGGTTTAAAGGAGCAGGTTAGGAGGGGAGCCGCTGACTGCAGCAGCAAACGCGACCACGATTCGCTCGCGTGGCTCCGAAGGTAACAAAATCCGCACCCCACCCAGCCATCAAAATCCTAACCCTGAAGAATCTTTTCGCTTTAAATCTGTGCGAAGTTGTTCTGGATCGAGGCGTCCGCTTCAGATTCTATTTGTTGCTTTCTTGGCGCATGGTTCTTGTGGTTTGGATTAATTGCTCGTCATGTTTGCCTGTCCATCCGGTGCATTAGGTGCAAAGATTAGAAGATCCTGTGGTCTTCAGATTCTAGAGTTATTTGGATTGTTTGTGGTATCTGGTTAATTTGGATCCTTGTAAATGTTGGGCTTGGGAACTAAAATAAACCTAAATGTCGCTTCTTCTATATATGGATGAGTTGAAACAAAAATCCAGATTTTTGTTTGTTCGGGTTGATCCTTTTGCATCAGTAATTGTGGATTTGTCTGTGGTTTCTAGCAGGGTATTTGAGCAATGGTTTTCGCTAGTAGAATTGGGAATGCTCTTAGGAGAACTTCTGTGTCCTCGAATTCGTCACTACTTAAGGCAGTAAGATGCATGTCTTCTTCAAAGGTTTTTGTTGGAGGTATTTTCTAAACTTCTAATGGATCATTCTCCTCTGTACTGCTGCCTTTTGATTCGAATGTACATACATGTCCTCGATGCCGTCTAATTTCTAATATCATTTCTGATCTACCTGCTTTTAGGACTTTCATATGCCACAGACGACACCACTCTGAAGGATGCCTTTTCTCACTATGGGGATGTGCTTGAAGGTTGTTTGTCCAATTACTGTGCCTCATATTGTTTTGTTGGCCATGTTGTTAACCCTTTCTTTCTTTTCGGATTGGATTCAGCTAAAGTCATCATTGATAGGGACTCCGGCAGGTCAAAGGGGTTTGGATTTATAACTTATACATCCAGCGAAGAAGCTGCAGCTGCCATTACTGCCATGGATGGCAAGGTGATTTTTCAATATGATGTGCCATTCATGTCTATTGTTTTGTTTTATATCCTGGGTGTCACTTATGCAAAGATAGTCATAATCTGAAAGGTTGCATTTTTCTCTTGAGGAGTAGCTTGTCCATTCATAATGCTTGCTTAATGTATTTACAAGACACTTGTCGTGCTGCAATTACCAAATTTGTTTCATTAACTTACAGCATGCAATGTAATTAAGGCATTATTGAGTTTTTGCCTTTGATCTGAAGTGGAGTTCTGGGAACTGGCATTAATCACCAACTGAATGTCAAATTTTGCTTTTCTGGTTAGTTTGAAATAATGGCCAATGTCTTATTTTCTGACTATGTATTCATCAACCTGGCTAAAAGAAATACTGCGTCGATTTGTGTTCTGCCCAGCACAATGCCAAACTTCTTTGTGTGTCTTTGCTTAGGGGACTTGACCCAAATATGCTAGAGTTACCAGACATTTGACATTTTGTAGCGACTTATGGTTGTTAATACATTCTTATAACTTGTAAGGAATTTTGAGCTGTTGCCCCTTCGTTTCCTAGATGCAAACATTCCAGATGTTTAGTCTCATGAACACCAATAGAGTTACCAGATCAGATCACCCATACTTGCTGAGAGAATGCATGTTTGGAGGATAGCAGATTATATGCAGATTGTGCCATGTCCACCTTTGAGATAATTATTCCTGTAAACATTTGAAGTGTTTCTACTTAATTAATTTATGGGTAGTGTATTTTTCTGAGCTGTAAAAGTGAGCTGTGCGAATCTTTTGAATATGCTGTTCTTACCGTCACAACTTCAGAATTGTTTTGTTCCCTTTGATGAAAGTGGCATATTTCTATAACATGTAGATACTTGTCATTAGCGAGTCAATTGTTTTGTTTATTGTTTGTAAATATTGAAACGATGTCATCTGATTTAGGACCTTCAAGGACGAGCTGTAAGGGTGAACTACGCCAATGACCGTGCTGGTGGAATACGTGGAGGTGGTGGGTTCGGCACTGGTGGTTATGGAAGTGGCGGGTATGGCAGTGGTGGTGGGTATGGTAGTGCTCAATATGGAAGTGGCGGCGGCGGATATGCTGGCAATGGTGGTTACAGTGGTGGAGCTGGTGGCGGATATGCTGGCAATGGTGGTTACAATGGTGGAGCTGGTGGCGGTGGCGTATATGCTGGCAATGGTGGTTACAGTGGTGGAGCTGGTGGCGGTGAGTATTTTAGCATGAACAACAGTGCTGCTGCTGGCGGATATGGCAGCGGCGGAAGCTACAATACTGCTGGTAATTCTGATGGAAATGCCGGTGGCTACTGCGTCGCTGGTGGGTACAATTTCCCCAACACCTACGGTGCCGGCATGGCGCCTTTGGTGGAAAGCAGTGGCGGTTTCAGCAGTGGGCATTTTGGTGTTGCTGGTGGCAGCAATGCCAGTAACTTTGCCGAAAATGTGACTGGTGGCAGCCGCAATGGCAACCGCGACGCCGGAGGATTTGGCAGCTGCGACGCTGCGGGCTTCGGAACCAGCCAGGTACAATACAATGGCCAAGACGACCTGCTGGGTGCTGACTTCTTCGCTGATCTGGAGGATGGCCACGCAAGCAGGAGAGCATAGGTGACAGCGTCAATTTCTCGTTGCTGCAAAACATTTTGAGCCAAGGTGACGACAACTTTCAATGGTGCTAGTTAGAGCGTATGCAAAGCTCCTTTTTGTAGGTTAATCATACGGTTATACTGCTTTGTTTCGCATGCTATTTTGAGAGAAGTACTATGATGCTTTTGGCAGCGGTTGCAGTAATACATTATGTTTTATTGAGAATAAAAAACTGTTAGTTAAGCTGTCAATTAATTGATGTTTTATGTGCAGTCTTTTGACACAACGTACTTAACTATGTAATTTTTTAGTAATTTTATCTGCTGTGAATATTGCTCAAAAAGTTGTACGATTTGGATATTTATAGGGATTGTTACATATAGTAAACGAGCTCCAAAAATTATGAAATTTTACGTAAAGTCTCTCGACACAGTCATAGTAATTCTATACTTTTTTAAGAATTTTATGTTATCTGAATTTCTATACTTTTTTAAGAATTTTATGTTCTCTGAATTCGCTACGTTAATTTATATTAATTTAATCGTGAAATTAGCGATACTCAGGCATCTTTTGTAGTGTCTGACCTCTGTAATTCGCACATATTTCGGTCCGTTGCTGCTATCTTTTCTTTTCCACTGCGTCCTTCATATCAAAATTCAGAGTGGATAAAATTATCAAAACATTACATGGTCAAGTTCGTTGTGTCAAAAAGCTACACATAAAATCTCATAATTTTTCGAAATCATTTGCTATATTTAAAATTTTAAATAAACAATATATAAAAAATTAGGGCGGTTAATTAAACCGACCGATCAGCTAGCTTAATAACCTATCGTATTGCCACCAGACGACAGGCCATCTGCTGTATTGTGGTGGGGCGGCAGGCCACCTGCCGTTTGGTGGTCGATTGGCATGTGCCTCCTGGCTGCGGTCTAGCCACATGTCACCTGTAGGGCTGTAAAAAAAGCTCGAGGCTCGCGAGCTGCTCGAGTTTGGCTCGTTCTAGACTCGATTCGAGCTTGGCTCGAACTCCAAACGAGCCGAATTCGAGCTCCATCCGAAGCTCGCGAGCTTTAACGAGCCGAGCTCGAATAGCTCACGAGCTTACAATTTTTACCCTAATTCCCCATCCCCACACTCCCGGTCTCCCGCCTCTCCTCTCAAATTCCCCTCGGGCAGCCCCCACACCCCTCCCTGGCTCCCTCCTCTCCCGTCTCCCCCACCCGCCTCCGCGGCTCCGCCTGCCCCCCGCCCCTCCTCCACTCCTCGCCGCCCCCACTGCCGGCCGGCCCCCTCGTCGCCCTCCTCCTCTCCCCCGGCGCCGACCCCCTCTCCCGCCCCCCGGCGCCGACCCCCTCTCCCGCCCCCCCGCCGCCGCCCCTCCTCGACCCCCCCGCCGCCACCCCCCTCTCCCCCCCGTCCCCTTCCTCTCCGCCGCCGCCGGCGCCCCTCCTCGCCCCCACCCCCCTCTCCCCCCCGTCCCCTTCCTCTCCGCCGCCGTCGGCGCCCCTCCTCGCCCCCACCCCCGCCGCCCCTCCTCGGCTCCTCGCCCCCCGCCGCCGCCCCTCCTCCCCCCACCGGCGCCCCTCCTCTCCTCCTCACCCCCCGCCGGCGCCCCCCTCTCTCCCGCCCCCCGTCCCCTTCCTCTCCCCCGCCGCCGCCCCCCCCCCGGTCCCCTTCCTCGCTCCCCGCCGCCGCCCTTCCTCAACCCGGCCCGCCGCCGCCCCTCCTCGTCCCCGCCGCCGCCGCCCCTCCTCTCCCTCGCCGCCGCCGCCCCTCCTCCCCCCGGAGCCCCTCCTCTCCCCCGCCGGCGCCACCTGTCCGGCCGTCTCTGCAACTCGGCCACCGCGTGGTGAAGGTGAAGTCCGGCCGTCCCCCGGCGCCACCGCCGCCACCTCCTGCAGGTACTCCTCACCGAGCCTACACATGCAAAGCTCGAGCTCGGCTCGAGTTTTGTCCGAGCCGAGCTCGAGCCTAGTTTAAAGCTCGATGTTAATCTCAGGCTCGCTCGAGCTCGGCTCGAGTTTCTACCGAGCTCGAGCTTGCTAGGTCAAGCTCGCTCGAGCTCGGCTCGTTTACAGCCCTAGTCACCTGCAAGTGGCGTGCCGTCCAATGATCGAACGGCAAAAATGTCATTTTTGGTAATACCATATGTATACTGCTATTTTTGTAAATACAGCTGCAAAACAAGATATATATACCAAAAATTCCATGTTGTATAGGCACGTACATATGTACCTACTACCGGAAGTCGCAAATGTATCTATGAGAGATCTGCATTTTTTTTTGTATTTGTTGTGATTATACGCCAAACAGTGGATAAAGAGCTACGAGAATACCGCAATGTGATATCCGGAGTCTAAGACCCACGGTATGGAGAAGCGTAGAGTATATGTACGGCACTTGATTATTACTTAAACTCTTTCTTATAAAAAATATTCTCCCCTTCTTCGTAATGCTATACGGCCATATTTATAATTATGAAGAGAGTTTGTTTATATAAATATGCTCTTTGAGGTCTCTTATAGCGAGGGCAATCTGTTTTTTTTTATAGCCATAGTAGATTTACCATATAATTATATATATAATTGGTCTTTATCCTGTGGATCGATGAAGTCTAGGTGGTGTCACTGCCAGCGTTTTTTTTTGGATCCTCCTATCCTAGTAAGGAGACGGCGTGCACATCATAATTCGTGGCGCGTCACAAGGCTCAAAGCTAGTACGCCGTACGTACGTTGTTCCAAATTTCGAGTACCAAACGATCGACACGATTCGTATTTTGTGACGGCAAGCTCGATCGGACTATCTTCCTCTACCATTCCATCAGACACCTGGATGCATTGCTGTGTCTTGTGCTGCTACAGTCTCGTTGAGATTTGAGGCTATGGGATCCCGCATCAAATCTTTCAAATTCAGGGTTATTATGCTAAATGTCAGACCTCAGATTTTTTCATCCGGAATTCACTGTGATTTTACTGCACTATTCCCTGGATCAGTAGATAGTGCTCACAGTTACAGCAATGAATATCAAAAT
The DNA here is from genome assembly GCA_017311315.1 of Dendrocalamus latiflorus. NCBI lineage: Eukaryota > Viridiplantae > Streptophyta > Magnoliopsida > Poales > Poaceae > Dendrocalamus > Dendrocalamus latiflorus. The sequence continues at coordinate 24,117,605 of CM029671.1, read as the reverse complement.
ACATATCATGCGGAAGCGTAAATATGGTAATAGACTTACTCATAGGCCGATTAGGCCGAAATCAATAAATTGCAGCAGCGGAAGAACGAGCACACAGGTGGGACCTTCAGGACATGCCCACAGGCAGCCAACTGGAGCTTCGCGACCTAGCCCTTCACATCCTCATCTTCTCTGCCAGCTTGTCCAATCTTTTGCTGAGGCGAGGTGATTTGATTCCTGATTCTGAATTTTGTCGCAAAAGCGAGTGTGAGCACTCCAACCCCGTGCTCCGCGAGCCAATACACAGAATACAAATAAATAGTATGCATGGCTTAACAAAGGAGAGGCTCGGGTTATTTTATTTGCCATAAAACGCGTCTAGTAGCATTTCTATTATTATATCGTGTTGTCGTTTTTGTGACCTAAAGACTCCTCACCGCAAATGACACATCGACTTAATCCACCAAAGACTCACGCTCTTTATTAACTGTTGTCTAAGACTCCCAACAGCGATTGCCATAATTGACTTAATCCACCGAGATTACACTTCCTTTATTGAGTGCTCTCTAAACTCCAAACAACATATGTCATCCTCCATTCAATCCACCGATCATATTCTTTCTGTATTGGCTGCTGTCTAAAACTCCCAATAGCGAATTTCATCATTTATATAATCCACCAATCATGCACTCATTGCTGCCTAAGACTCCAAGCAGTGAGGGTCATCCTTTATTTAAATCCACCAATATCTTTTGTATTCTAAAATTCAATCTTGTGGTTGCTAATCATCAACTCTTCATTTCTAAATTCTAATGTGTGAGACCATGTGCAGGTCACCCCATGGTTGTGATGAGTAATTGACTCTTGATCTAGAAAGATTGAGTTTGATTTTTGAGGTTTGAGAGGAGAATGAGTCTCTCTATTGGGTTCTAAGCCCTTACGACCAGCTTGGCAATAGCCTTACGACCACACTGTCTATTGTCTAGAGCGGCTAGAAGTGTTACGACCTCTTGGCACATGGTCAAAAGCCAGATGGACCGATTACGACCTCTGCAACGCAATTTGTCCATGGTTGGAAGCGGTGCGCACCATTTACGACCACGGTTGGGGCGTGTACGACCACTTTGAGCGTGGTCGCTGGTCTCCCGAGTGGTTTACGACCACACTGGCCGTGGTCGAAGGGCACCAGAAGAGAGTACAACCGTGTTGGCCGTGGTCGGGAGCCAGCCGAGTCGTTTACGACTTCATCAGGCGCTTTCCTGCTAAATCGTAGCATTTGGCCGTGGTCGAAAGCTTGCCAGACAGTGTACGACCACGTTGTAACGTGCTTCAGCGCTCGGGTATGCGACCACGTTGGGAAGTCGATGGCCTACGACCACGTTATCGAGAGCAGCGGTTGAAGTCGGCGCTCAAGTCTACGACCACGTAAGAAGTCGGCAGAGTCCGACCACGATGTGAAGCGGTCGAACGAGGTCGGGTCGGAGTCGAACTCAGTCGGTTGTGGTCGTAGCCGATCGGACATAGTCATAATCGGTCGGAAGTGGTCGTGGCTATCTAGATTGCGGTCTGAAGCACTTAGGGGAAGTCATAGCTGGTCGTATGCGGTCGAACGAGCTCATGCGCGGTCAGAAGCACTTGTATGTGGTCGAAAGGGGTGTCGACCACGGTGAAACTCGGTGTACGTGGTCTGAACGGGGTTCGACCACGGTGGAAAATATTGACATGATCGGAAACGGCTGCGATCAGCTTCGAATGGTCATAGCATGGGCTAGCGACGGTCATAGCCTCCTGGAATCGGTCGCATGGCTGTCTGGTGCGGTCGTAAGTATTGTGCATTCACTGTTCTATGGTTTCGACCAGTCGTAAGTTGGTACGACTTGGTTGGGTAAGTTGGAGCTGAAACTTGCGATGGTCGTAGCAGAGCTGTGTGTGGTCGTGGGCCACTGGAAGGGTCTCGTAGGCTGCAAGAAGGCTCTTGTGAGCTGGAGGGTTTCTCTGTTCTGTGCAACAGAGTGGTCGTATGGGGTATAGTCCTTATGCGATAATATCGTAGCGGCTAGCGATGGACGTGGCATGTGTCCGCATGGTCGTAGTGAGCTGTGAGGCGGTCGTAACGACATGTTGTGTGGTCGAAGGAAGCAGGGAAGTGTTCCAAGGCTTCGACCACTTCTTGAGTTGTGCATTCGAGTGGTTGCAGGGGGTTTACGATCAAGTTTTGTGCTGTGACACTTGTTGGTTGTACCAATGGTTTGTCTGGTGCGGTGCTATGTGACGGTTTGCTTGTCTGTGTGGCTGCAGGACTTCGGAGCTATTTCATGGTGAGGCGTGGGAGGACCGGGACTAGGCACAGGAGGTGTTGAGGTACAGACGGTCGGAGACGCCGAAGATGATCGAGGCTGGTGAGGTGGTTGCAAGTCGAGGAGACGAGGAACCAGAGCTAGAGCTACCGGAGGTGGACGCGACGTGCAACGGCAATAAGGACCGGGACTAGGCTCAGGGAGGAGCTGAGGTCCAGACGGTTAGGAGGCCGGGTGCGGTTGTGCACAGCGAAACAGACTGGGACTACTAGGCTCTGGAGGAGTTGAGGTCCGATCGGTCGAAGGCAGGCGCGGACGTGCGGAGACAAGTCTTGGTGAGGCTTGGAGTGGTCGGGACTAGACATGGGAGATGTTGAGGTCCAGAACGACCGGGTGAAGCCGAAGAAGACTTGGGTTTCAAAGTGGTTGCATGCGTGGACAGCAAGGCAGGAGGAAGCTTCCGGGAAGGCAGCGAAGTGGCATTTTGGAGAAATGCGGAAGGCTGCAAAGGGAAGCTGTGTCTCTGCAAAGCACCGGAGTGGTTGGAGTTAACGGGCAAAGCATTGAAGCCGTTGGTGTTAGCGGATAAAGCACTGGAGTCCGTTTTTGCTAGTAGGCAAAGTGAGAGGTAAAACCCGGTGTTAGTTGGGGTTAACGGGTGATCCCCAGTGTGGACTAATGGGTGGATCCATTAGGTCTAGGTTTGTGTGTGAGCCTATAAAAGGGAGAGGGGAGGCAAGTGTGAGATTAGGGTTGGCCGGCTGGGCCTTGGAGGCAGCCGCCTCTCCCTCCCATGGGAGTCTGTGTGCGTGTGTTCGCTCTAGGGTTAGAGCTTGTCCTCCCGAGGGGAGTGGCTGTTGGGAGTGGCTGTAGAAACCTCCTTTGTAATCATTCATCTCTCTGTATCGATCTATCTGAGAAGTGTTTTGTCTGAGATGTCTTGATTACTTGTGTCTTTCTTTGTCGGTTTTGTCGATTCTTCTCGGGTGTTCTTGTTGGCTTCTCTCTTCTATGTTAAGTTGTTGCTCAAGACTACCTTGGTCTCTTCTGCTCTGATCTGGGGAATCAATCTCAAGGCCATTTGGCCAGTTCTTCCCAAGAGCAGCAAGTGGTCGGAGAAGGTCTCTTTTCCGAATGGTCGTGCGCCCCAAGTCCTCTGTTCTCTGTTCGACCATGTTGTTCTTCTTAGTTGCAGTAGAGAGACTTCGACCGCTCTGTGATTTCTCAACTTGAGGTCGTTCCGCTGCTGTGGTTGAAGTCGCCTGGTTATTTGACTCAAGACTATCAAGTTATTCGTTTTTGAGTCTTGTCGGTTGTGCGCGCTTTCTCTGTTTTCGGTCATTACTGTGCAGTCTCTATTGTCGGTCTGATCTCGGGTTTTCAGTGGATCCTCTGTCTTACCGAGTGACTCGATCGACCACGAGTTGGCGTTCGATCTCTCTGAAACAGACGATCTATCTCTTTGTCAGATTGATCACGATAGAACCTTTCGACTGCTTTGTTTTGTCCTCGGCCAGCGGCACTTCTAGTTCGGGTGTCAGTCTGACCTTCTGTTCTCCAGTGAACATTCGATCTTCCTCTTCATAGCTTTGTAGCTATTGAAGAACAAGATTGTGTGAATACTTAGGAAGTTTTAAGGCATCATTCACCCCCTCTGGTTGCCAGTTCGGTCCTACAATTGGTATCAGAGCGAGGTTTACTCTATATTTGATCTTAACCGATCTGGAGCATGGCAACTAGTAGGGGATCTTGTGAGCTTTTCTTTGCATCTTGCTTGGGGTGTTTTGCCAATGATGTCCTTTGTGACAAGGGGCTGATTTCGGTTGGAGGGTGATGTTATTTGCAAGCTCAATCACCATACTGAGAACGGCGACGAGAGCAGTATTTGCAGGTGCTGGGACATGGTCATTAAGAGTTATGACCACAGTCTCAGTGGCCCCATCTGCGACTACACTTCGTCGACCTGGTGCTTTCCCTCGGTGCACAGCTCTCAGTACTTTGGTTTGTCTTGATTTACCCTGTTCTCCGACCAGATGGTGACAATACTTTGAGGAGAGGAGTGCAATGATATGAGCACTGCATTTTAATACCTTGTCACCTCTTTCATTTAAGAGGTGAATCCTTCCTTGAGCATAGTTCTCTTTTTGATAGCACTTGTGCCTTTTGCTTAGTTGCTTCTATTTTTGGCTAGTGCTTCTCTTGTTGGCTCTTCTCGGTTGGTCCAAGGGACTTCTCTTTTTGAGCATGGATGGTGCTTTGTTCTTTTGACCATGTTTCATGGAGGACACTTGCACCATTGCTCATTTTGTGGGAAGGATGGACATCTTCAGCATCGCAGACTTGTTTCTTTTGTTGTTGCTCTTTGTCTGCGTGCTGACCTGAGGAAGGACTTCCACCGCTTCTTATTTGGTAGACCTTGTTCGCCCAAACGAGGTGCGCACCTACAGTGAGAAGGTGTGAGTCTCTTTTGATGCTTTGGTTGGTTCTTTTCTTGGTTGTTCATGTGCCAGGATCAAGAAAGTCTTGAAAGAACACACGGATGATAATGCTAAGAGGGACGAACAACAACTCATCATGAGCAAGGTAAAATCTCAATGTGACCTTGGCCTTGTCCAAGATGAATATACTTGCTCTTAGGGATAATATGAGATGCCTAGATGGTAAATTGCTAGATCGTTCTTGCTAGGTTGAAATCTCATTTAGCATGTATGAGTTGTGAGTCTTCCTCTACAGATGGCAATAATTTAATTTCCCTTCTTGCATGTTAAAATCTAAAAATGAGAAATTAAAATTTTGACTCACCACACTTGTGTAGAGGAGCTTGTTTCTGCTAGAATCTGGTTCAGTAAAAGCCAAGTTCCTCTATTGTGTCGTCGCTGTAGTCGTAATGTCTTACGATCACAGCTTCGGCTTCTCGGATGTAGTCGTAGCTTCATACGACCACGTCTTCTGGCGGACACTCTTACCTGTCATCATGGTCGTAAGTCCATACGACTACGTCTGCTGCTTCTGAGCACGTTGCTGCTCGGTCGCCATGGTCGTAACTGCATTTTGATCACGCCTGCAATCCCCAACAGTGGCTGAAAGGCTTTACGACCATGTCTCTCGGCTGTAGTCATTCAAGACTATGCCTCTTGTGCTACGACCACGCTCATGTCTTCTCGGCCGTAGTCGTAGCACATAACGACCACTCATTTTTGCTGAGTGGTCGTGTGTCAAAGTCTTGGGTTCTCAAGTATTTGCTTGCTAACCCTTCGAGACCCAAGACTTGGGCACTCTGTTCTTGTCATTTGTAGGTCTCTAGACGCCTGTTGGAGAACATGGAATTGATTGGAGTTTTAGTCTTCTGCCTCATCATATGACTAGAACATTTATTGGTTCTCCACTTCATGGCCTCCAAGAGGCATATGCTCTCACGTTGGCGTCTTCACCTACTTTGTGAGCTATTCTTTACCTTCATGTCTCTATATACATGTGTTAGTCTTAATTGGCATGTTGTGCTTGTTCAGGTGCTCACTTATACCATACTGGCATGTTCTTTCTTCAATACTTTCATGTCATGCCTTTATGTGTATGTTGCTTAAGTATCCATATATCTTGTCATATTTGTTAGATGCTTAAGCTTTGACTTGACTTCATGAGCGAAGTAGAATGTGTATATTAGAAGTCACGTATCATCATGACCTTGTGCTCTGTAGTATCTATCATGGTTCACATCTTGCTCCTTATGTTCATTCATCATTATTTATACATGTTAGCATACTTTTCATGATTCTGATTTGTCATGTTGTATGTCTACATGATGTATGCACATGTATGGACAGTATGAGCTTGAGTATATCTTGGATAGATTTTCTATGTCATGATGTTTTGTTTATTCATGCCTTCCATCTTTTCTGGTATACATGTTTATATCCATGCTAGCATATGCTTCTGTGATATTTCCTTGTCACCTGCTATGTGCATGGTTGTGATTCATTGAGATACATGTTTACCTTGATCTTACTCATTCCGGTTTTTGGCATGACATAAACTGTACAACATCTTGGTAGCATTAGTCTGTGCTTATGCGTAGATTTCATGAGAACTTGGATAGGTTACAAGCTTCTTCTAGAATTGGGTGGCTCTAGGCTTGCTGTTCTAGATGCTTTTGATGAGGGCTAGATTGAGCTTGTGTGGGGGTGTGTTCTCATGCATTAATATTTGTAATGCTACTGTGTGTGGTCATTTGTGTCAGTACTGGATCCATGCCTGTATATCATTTACCCCAGTACTAGGACACCAGTTGTTCCCTGTGTTTAAACTGCAGGCTGTGTGTGAGGGGGAGAATGGTACAGCTTTACGACCGCTCCTTTGGTTATTACGACCACATCGTAGCAACCACGACCACGGTCTGGACTCTCGGCCGAACTCGTTTTATGACCTCGGCCAGGACGCAACGACCACGATCCAGAATCATCTACGACCACGACTGCCTACCGAGCGACTGAGACAGAGGTTTGCTCCCTTGCGATCTTTAGTGTTTTGCTTCCCTCCACTTGGCTTTGCTTTGTTTACCTGTTCTAGTGGGAGGAAGGGTCCGATTGGTTAGACAGGAACCGACTCTAGGTGATATTGTCTCGATCACACTTCTCATCCAAATGGTTCTCTAGGATCATTTACTACCTAGTTTGGGTTGTGGTTCTCTAGGATTCTCTTCTACCTAGATTGAACTTTTTCTTGGCCACTAGAGTCTTGTGCATTGACATAGTGTGCTTTTGCCCCGTGGTATGAGGTTATAGACTAGAGACCATGAGGATAGAGTGTGTTTGAGAATCACCTCTTTGAGCTAGAACCTTCTCTTTCTGGATTTTGTGCCAAATTTCCTGGTTCTTCTCTTTTTGTCTTCTCTAGGGGGAGTTGGAGCCTCTCTGTCTGTTCGGGCTATTTTTCAGGGGGAGTTCATCTCGTGTGCATTCTTTTGTCTCATAATGCATAAAATTCACATGAATGCATGTACACTCTTTGGAGCCTTGAATATTATCTTTATGTGACATGATATCATGCTTTATATCTTGCCTTATCTTGTGATAGCTTGATTTATCATGTCCTTCTATGTATTGCTTGGCTCTTGCCATACTAGCTTAATTAAATATGAACAAATTGAATCAAATCATGTCTTGTTCAATCTTATGAATAGTCTGGCTTTAGTGATCCTTTCTTGATTCAGGCCATGTCGAATAGGCTAAGTTGAGTCTTGAATCTGTTTTTGAGATTTAGATTGAGCTAAGTTAGTTCATTAGTGATGCATGAGTTAAGTTTTAACTTTTTGTTCATGAACTAACTCAAGTAAATGCAAAAAGATCTCTTTTGTGCGAAAAAACTGATCTCACCAATTCTTTCTCATGAGATGGCTTGCCACTGCATTAGGCATGAACTCAGGGGGAGTTTTGGATAACCAAGATCACATCCTTAAGCTTATTGCTTGGAGTGATCGCATAAGGCTTGAGATCTAGCACATGGCTATGAAAACAAAAATTCTTGTGAAAAATGGTTGTAACCAACCATGAATTTCTGATAAAAGCCTAATGTGCTAATTTTGCTCAACTACAAATTTTCTACAAATGGTATCCAAAGTGCTATACAAGTGGTAAATTTCATGTGATACCTAGTGCTTGAACAAAATGTTTCATGTATGAACTTATAGCACTCTAAATTCACTCAATTATAGCTTCTTGGTTCCACTTAGAATATTGACATGGCTTGACTCACGTTTGGATACCTTCCTCTAGACTATAATCTTGAGTGACTTGACATGCTAATCAAACTATTTAATTTAAAGATCATGACTTATTTGGCTTGAGCTTAGCAATACATGGTTTGTTATGATCTAGATAGCATTGTCACCTTTTATGACTTGGTATAATTTTCTGTGAAGTCACTTTGGATAATCTTCATGGCTCCCTTTGCTTAAAATGAATTAATTGTCACCCCATTTCATTCATGCTCTATTTTTCTTCCTTGCATCTTGATGACTCTATTGATCCAAAACCATAATTTGTTCTCTCAATAATTAATCTTATTTTCTACTATCTATTTCTAACTAATTCACTAGTATACATCCCCCAAGAATATAAATGATCAAGTCTACGACTCACTAGTATACATCCACCCATAATATCAATGATTAAGTCTACGACTCACTAGGATACATCCACCAAGAATGTCATTGATCAAGATTATAATCCAATAATTGTTATCATTCCTCCAATATTCCTAGAACTTCAATTCATCCATCTAGTATTTGATCCAATCCTGTTAATCTCATTACTGCCATCATCTTCCAAGAATCTATATTAGTTATCAGTGTTGTAATCCCGCAATTACCTTTGCATCCCTAATACTCCAAAAATTATTTAAATCCTCTATCTAACCTATATACTCATTTAGACTCCACCAAATTACTTCTCCCAGATCCCACACTATCATTTCCTTTTTATAATCGCCCTAAGTCCACCAATATCTTTATGTTTTTACCACAAACTTCCATCTCCTTTACTTATGACCCTGTTTATTCCCCCCATATTTTATTTTGTAAGAATAGAAATGCTACTATTTGAAATACAATACATAAAATTTCCTGAGACCTAGCAGCTTTGGAACAAAATATAATGTTCAAGGAATATTAACATGATTTTCCATACTTATGGCATCACACCGTATAACATCTTTCAGCGTTATAGCCGCTTAACTTACCACTGGGACGACACCCAGGACAACTCAAATCAGGGCTTTCCACTGCCCTCCACTTTTCCATTCCCACCCACAAAGTTTTTGAAATAGAACTATATCTGGTTAAGTTCCCATGTCCGCCCTTGACCGTGGGCACGGCTCCCTCGTTTTGACTCTGCAGAGTTTGCACACTTTAGCCATAAGAGACAGTTCCCTCGTTGCCTCACGCGATTCCTTAGTCGTGCGGTTGAGCGAACCATCACAGTAACCGTTCAAAGTACCTCGCCCCTTCCAACATCTCACCCTATGGGTCGTTCCCACTTGCGGTGGGTCTCATACGTTGTGCGGGATGTTCTCCTTCTGAACGCCTAGCAGCTGGCTACCCACACTGCTAGCGCGCCACAGCAGAACCTCACCCTCCGCGGATGTCCCATTCAAGCCCGCCATACAGACAGCCACTTGCACCACTTCACTCCTCCACTAATGATGATGACTTTCAGGGTCCGGTAAATTTACCAGGCCAAGTTGTACTTTACAGACTTGTGGTTGTACTTGTTTTACACAGGAGGTTATGACAAGATTCAGTCCTTAGGGTTATCTGGGCGGTTCTACCACAAACCACACTCTCGTGCACACCTGCACCATACCCCCGAACCATCCACCCAGATAAATAAGCAATTCGAGGTTTTTGAGAATAAAATAGCCATATCCAACATACACCAGTCATTACCACCATGACTGCCCAACCAATTTTTCTCAGGATTAAAAGTGATGCTTGGGCGCTCTCGCGCCCATGAGTATCTAAACAATACTAAGCATGGCAGATATTTAGAGACTTATTTTCGAAAGGTTACTATTATAATTTTGCTAGGGCGACAAAGTTCACACATTCAAATATTCCAAAGGAGGTGTAATATTATTCAAGGCAACCAATAGGCATATAACTAGAATCTTAAATTAACATGTATTTGCATATAAAATAACAGCATGCAATTTGATAATTTAAATCAAAGTAGTTTGCAGAATATGTAGGTTCAACATGATCAAAGTATTGACTCGCCTGGCGCGGTTTACCACGAACTTGAGCTCACACGATGCTCTCTCTCTTGAGCTTCTGTTCTGTATCTTCATTTTGCTCTGACCACGCTTGATCCGTGGAATCTTCAGGACTCCAGTTTCTAATTGCGTGATAAACGACTGAATCCAAATAAAAGCAAGTAACTCAAAAGATCAAAATAAATCCTAATAAACTCAACTTAGTTTTATAATGAGTTAGTGGGTGCTTCGTGTGATTTGAGGCAAGGCCGGGGTGGAATATGATAACTTGACTCTTTATAATCCCTTTTATTATTTTTGTATCTGCCAATGAAGGTCCATGAGTTAGGTTAGATTTAGGATTCAGTGCACAGGATTAGAGGAGCATTATTTTGTCGAGCGCCCATTCTTTTCAGGGTTTATGCTATATTTTAGTATCTGTTTACGATTGCGACCCTTTTAATCCGAGTGCTCTCTGAAAGTTACTGTTACTGATGTTTTATGTACCTTTAGTCATTGCTAGGCTAAGTCCAATTTGAATTAGGGTCTACTTATATGGGTCCCAGCTTGCTGTATATAATTATGCTCAATATTATTATGTATTAAATCTAGTGTTAAGATTTAATTAATAGTATTATTATTACCTTGCTTACACTTTAGCTACTATTAGGTTTAGCTTTATTTCTAACTTTAGTTTAAACTTAGCTATCTAGGCAAAGCTTGGTATGTAAGGTCATATTTCAATATCTGCTAGTTAGCAAAACCTACCATAAAAATTATATCTAATGGAGGCATGTTAAGTATTGGGCATAGATTTTTAATTATAATTAAGGGTAGTCCTTAATCTGGAACCTTGATTTCATATCTAAACATAACATCCAAACCTTTAACTTCATTTAGAATTTCTTTTCAATTAAGATCCTCACTAATTTGAATATTTAACCCCAAGCCACTTTTCCTTTATTGCTGCCCTTAATTTATTTGGCAACACATTCTTAGTTTAATTTTCTATTTGCATTTTTGAACTACAATTAATTGGGAGGAATTCGAGTCTTCAAGAAATATGCCATTTAATTAAGTCATGAGAGCTCAGTCTTAGCATGACTTATTATTATTATTATTATTATTATTATTATTATTATTATTATTATTATTATTATTATTATTATTATTATTATTATTATGCAAGTTCCCATTATGCCTTTAATAATTAAGTCCTAATTAAGTGTATCCATTGCACAAGTTACTCAGATATGGCATTTATTCCAATTTTAAACCTTAAATAATCTCAATTATTTCCTAATTAAGTCTTTTAGTCAATTATTCAGATAGTACTAACTATTCAAACATATTTAACTAATCCACATTTATATGTTAATCAACCGGGCTTTACGACCTAACTAAATTTTATCAGCTTTTCTAGATTATTCTTTAATTTACCACAATTTTTACTAATTACATGAGATACAAAAATGGAAATAAAATAAAGTGAAAAGGGTGCTGTCGGTGGGATCGAACCCGGGACTTAGGGTCAAGGGGATTTAACGCGCAGCCATGCTAGCCAGTGGACCGATTGGTTTTCCTTGACACCCTAGGGAAACATAAATTGATAAGGCGATGGGGCTGAGGATCCTCAGGGAAACGACCAGCCAAAAACAGAGGAGACTGTGGCGCGCGGAGGGGATAGCGGCGCCGCCGGCGGGGAGCGGCCGGGGAGGCGTCGGCAACCATCAAAACGGGATGTGGGGTGGACAAGGAAGCCGATGAGGTGGTGGCATGGCCCGAGATAGCATCGGCTAGATGGGGCAGTGGTTTGGGCGGCCGGTGGCAGGGCGGGAAAGGGGCGCCGGCAGTCGGGAAGGAGAGGGGAGGAGGCGGTGCGCGCATGAGCAGGAGAGCGCCGGAGGGAGACTTACTGAGCAACTATTTGAGTCGGGGTGGTGCCGGAGAGGGCCGGCGGCGATGGCCATGGGTGGCGAGAGGTGGTCGTCGTGGAGGAGGAGCACGGGCGGCGGAGGGCGTTGGCCGGCGATTGGAGAAGGTTCGGGGCACCGAGGAGCCTCTCCCACTGCAATTAATCGGAGTGAAATTAACCGAGGTGGTGGCAGCGGCCGTTTTCGGGGAAGAAGTGGCGGCACTGAGCTTTCGCGCGCGGGAGTCCAATTGGTTCGGAGGGATGTTTGAGGAGGCTTAGGGACGCATTTTGGCGCGATGGATTGTGGGCTATGCCACCGGACCGGCGGAATTTGGCTCAGAAGCGCGGGCGGCTGGCAATGGTGAAGGAGGCGCAGTGTTGGAGCCAAGCACATGGCAAAGGGGAATGAGAGGGCACAGGGCTATACTTTTACCTCCCTTTTCAGCTTGATTTGACAGTTCTCTCTATTTGTGTCACCTTTCACATCCTTTTCGTCGTATTACCGCGGTCGACTTTGCTGTCACCTTCCACATCCTCTTCGTCGTGTTACCGCGGTCAACTTTGCTCTCGCTTATGTCTACTTTTCCAGCCCTTGCACTTTGTGCTTTCTGGGTTGTTGCACGATTCCGGATGGTTGGTACTCGACACAATTTTTCAAGAGCCGCACGCTATGATGACAACTTCAAGACTCAGACCATGGATCTTTCTATTTTAGGGTCAACCTTTTCAAATGCAATGATATTGTATATGTCTTGCATTTGAGGGGGAGTGTTAAGGGTATATGTGTGTAACATCCTGAAAATTTAAATCTATAAATGTGAAGTTTTTGAATTTCTTTTGCAAATGTGGTTTATTTGAATTTGGAGTTTATTGGCTTTTTGTAAATATAAAGGAATTTTAAAAGTAAAAAGAGGGAAGAAAATCCACACATAAAATGACACAACCTGAACATCAAATAAAGAATCTGAGAAGATGATCCACAAAAATGCCAAAGGAGAAATGTAAATAAGCGTGAAATAGCATCCCTAGAAATTTTGGCAAGCAAATTAAAGGAAGTTAACTTTTATACATATATGCAAACACATATGAATAACAATGTATATAGAGATATATATATACACATGTATATTATATGAAAGAGTAAATAAATAAATATATGTGTACATACACCAAAAATCAGAGAGAAATGAAAATGTATATATACATGAAATTTTTAATACAAAAGCAAAATAAAAGAATTGAGAAAAGAAAAAGAAAAAGGAAAGCCGGGCCGGCCATCACCCCAGCCCAGCCCCTCTCTCCGCACGCGGTCAGCGCGCACGCGCGGCCCAGCGCGCCAGCACTCCGCGGCCCAGCGTCGCCACGCGCGCTCGCCTCTCACTTCCGCGCGGGCCCGCGCCTTACGTCTCGCTGCCGCGCGACCCCACGCGCCAGAGCCACTTCCTCCTGACCGGTGGCCCGCCCCCAACCGCGCTTCTCCCTCTGCGCCGCGGGCCCGAGCGCCCCGCTCTCCTTCTTCTTCCCTCCCCGGCTCCTTTCTTCTCCACGCGCCAGCTTCGCCTCGCCTATGCTCTCTCTCGCGCTGGCCGCAGCTGATCGCTCCCTCTCTCTCACACACCCCGCGGGCAAGATTCAACGCATCCCCATTCTCTCTCCCCCACAAAATCTCGGAGGAGATTTGGTTCACCTCCCCTCGCCGGCGTGAGCAGGGCGAAGGCCGCCGTCGCATCGCCACGCGCCCCTCTTCCCCGGCTATAAAAACCCCCGCCCGGAAGCCGCGCTAGCATCGCATTGCTCCCTCCTCCCCCTTCCTTGCCACAATTGAACCGTAGAGCCCAATTTCCCCGCCGGCCCCTTCTTCTTCCCCAGCTCCGGCGATCGCCGATCCACTAAACCGAGCCACCCGAGCTCAATTCCTTGCTCTGGAACCATCTCCGGAGCATCGCGACGCTACTTTCGGTCTCCCCCGCACCTCCCGAAGCCCGTACCCCGCCGTCACCGGAGCTCCCGCCCGAGCCTCCGCCGTCGCACGCCGCCAGCCTTCTCCGGTGACCGTCGCCCCCGGCCGTCTACACCAGAAGCATCGCCATCACGCGGAGGTTACATTCCACGCAACCCCGGACCCTTCCCGGCAGTCCTCGCCGCCGGCCACCGTCGCCCCCGACCTCCTCTGCCCGGCTGCCTCCGCGAGCTACTTCAAAGGGAATTATTACCCTTATAGGGTAAGCATCGCTCGGGCGAACCGAGTGGCTTTCAGCGCTATTCTCCCTTCTCCCCCCCGGCTCCCGCGGTGCGCGTTCGAGCCCCCGCTCCGCGCCTGCGGTCGAGCGTTTCTTTTTAATTCCACCCGCTGACAGCTGGGCCCCGCCTGTCGGCGCCACCCGCTAACAGATGGGTCCAGGGCCCCTGGGTCCCACATGTCATACACACGTGTTAAAGAATATAATAAAAAGATTAAAAGGTTTAAATAACCTGTGGGACCCACTGTCAGAGATTTTTGAATTTAACTGAACCGAAATATTCAAAGGAGCATAACTTATTCATTTTAACTCCAAATTGGATGAGACAAATTTATAAATTCATATAAATTCAAGATATGTCTAGTGGAACTGAAACCATAAATGTGGTTTGCATAAATAAATTGAAAAGACTAAATATTAGTTAAGACGTTGATAAAGAGGAATAACTTTGGCTAAACATCTAAACTTAGTAAAGATGCTCTTAAATCATAAATTAAAACATAAGTTCAATATTTATCATAATGTCACCTAATAAATCTCAGTGATGTACCTTACTAAATAGAATAATAGAGTACTACCTTGTACAGAGATCTCTGCCTAGATTGTAACACCAGCTTATTTCATATATAACTATAGATTAATTATCACATATGAATAAGTAATATTTAACTCAAGGACTAAAAGTTAATTAAAGGCATTAGTAAAGAAAAGTATCCTTGGTTGGTATTGAAATTTAGTAAAAGGATGTCCATTGAAGTTAGAGACATTCATAAGCAAATGAATATAGATAAATAGTTAGAAAAATGTTGATGACGTATATGCGCCATTAGTAAATATGTTAGTTCAATTTTTAAACACCTTAGGCCTTATTGAAAATATAAACCCTAACACTAACATATTGCCAACCCGAAATCTGAGGTAGTAGTTTTAATTTAGTAGAGGTAATAAAATGTAATCATGTGTAGCAGATTTGAATAGTAAAGGGATGCAAAAGTAACCATCTAAAGTATGACTATCATTCCTACATCCCTAAAAGGCCATATTAATATAGAGATACTAAAATATAATAGCACTAGGGCATCGGGCATTAAAATGACCTATCTAATATAAATAAACATTCCAAAGTAAACACTTAATCAAAAACTTAATAAAGGTATCCAAGTGTTATAATACTTTTGACTAAAAGATTTATAGAATAAGTACAGATCTCATCCATCAGTCCAGTTTGCCTTTACCTAAGTTGCAAGGAAAACTTACCTGAAGATAAAATTTATACATTAAACTCCTGCACCAGTCTATAGGTATAACCCGACTCATGGAACTTTCTTGATAAATATAAAAATAATGAAAGAAACTATTAATAAAAGGTCAAGACATCATTCTCTGCCACCAGCCTTGCCTCAAATTACCCAAATCACCCAATAACTCATAATAATACAAAAGTTGAATTTATTTGGAGTTATTTGGATCTTTTGAGTCATTTGCTTTCTTTTTGGATTCAGTCGTTTGTCGCGTAATTAGAAACTGAAGTTCGAAGATTCCACGGATCAAGCGAGATCAAGAGCGAAGCGAAGAAAAGATCCGAAGCTCAAGAGAAAGCATTGCGTGAGCTCAAGACCGCGGTAAACTGCGACCAAGGCGAGTCAATACTTTGATCATGTTGAACCTACATTTTATGCAAATTACTTTGTTTTAAATTAACAAATTGCATGCTGTTATTTTATGCAAATACACGCTAAATTTGATATTCTAGTTATATGCCATTGTTTACCTTGAATAATATACCCTCTCCTTTGGAATATTCATTGTGTGAACCTTGTCGCCCTAGCAAAATTATAATAGTAATATTTTGAAAATAAGTCCCTAGCTATATGCTATGCTTAGTTTTGCATAGATACTCAAGGGGCGCTGAAATGCCCCAGACATCATAATCGCTTTTAATCATGAGATAATGGTTTGGGCAGTCATGATGGGAATGACTGGTATATTTTGGACATGACTATTTTATACCCTCAAAATCCCCAACTGGCTTGAATATCTGGGCGGATTGGTTTGAGGGTGTGAGTGTGGTGCAGTGGATGCACAAAGGGGGTTAGTGGTAGACCGCTCAGATACCACTAAGGACTGAATCCTGTCATGTCAACCCGTGTAAAACAGTACAACCACAAGTCTGTAAAATACAACTTGGCTTAGTAGATTTACCGGACCCTGAAAGTCATCCTTCCAGGAGGAGGTGTGGGTTAGTGCAAGCGGCAGTCTGTGTGACGGCTTGAATGGGACACTCGCGGAGGGTGAAGTTCTGCTGTGGCGGGCTAGCAGGGGACGTAGCCAGCTGCTAGACGTTCAGAAGGAGAACATCCCGCACAACGTATGGGACCCACCGCAAGTGGGAGCGACCCATAGGGTGAAATGATGGAAGGGGCGAGGTACTTTGAAAAGTCACTGTGATGGTCTGCTCAACCACACATCTAAGGAATCGTGTGGGGCAACGAGTTGATTGTCTCTTGTGGTGAAAGTGTACAAACTCTGCAGAGTCTAAACTATTCGAATAGCCGTGCCCACGGTCAAGAGCGGACATGGGAACTTAACCAGATATAGTTCTATTTCAAAAATGCTTTGTGGGTGGGAATGGAAAAGTGGAAGGGCGATGGACTGCCCTGATTTGGAATTGTCCTGGGTGTCGTCCCAGTGGTAAGTTAAGCGGCTATAACGCTGAAGAATTGCTATATGGTGCAGATGCCATGTAAAGGTGGATGGAATCTGAATCACTAATAATACTGCATCATTTACAACATATACTTGTGTTCAAGTTGCTAGGTCTTAAGGATTTTTATATAATTGTATTCAAAAGCACTCTTCGCAAAAAGAAAATAAACCTAAGCCATCCTTTGGTTAGCCATGCATGTTAAATATTGCATTCTGTGTGTTGGCTCGCTGAGCACGGGGTCGGAGTGCTCACGCTCGCTTTTGCGACAAATTCAGAAGCAGGAATTGGATCACTACGCTTCAACAATACTTCTGGATCACGATGGCGAAGAGGATAAAGATGTCGAGAACTAGGTCGCAAACCTCCAGTTGGCTGCCTGTGGGCATGTCCGGAAGGTCCCACCTGTGTGCTTCGTTCTTCCGCTGCTGCAATTTATTGATTTCGGCTTAATCGGCCCATGAGTAAGTTTATTATTTTAATTATGTTTCCGCATGATATGTACTTTGATATTCAGAACTGTAACTGTGTGCACTATCTACTGATCCAGGGAATAGTGCAGTTAAACACAGTAGATTCCGGATTGTAAAATCTGGGTCTGACAATGTGTCTTTTCTTGTTTTCTAGGATTTGTGTCATTTGTACTATATAAGCCACATGGGCTATTGCAATAGATTTGAGCTTCAAGGTTTCTCACAACCATTACCACCCGCTAAGCGAGTTTTTCTTTGGTTCCGAGATTTCTATCCCTGATTTGAGCTAAAGGGATCCAAGGACTTCACAAAGTTATGCACAGGCCTCTCAATCCTTGGATATATTTCTTCACAATTGGATGGAACTGACACTAAGGCATTCTCTCAACTCCTCACTTTCCTAAGCCATAGATACCCCAAGGCAATACTTACCATTTCTTGCCTGAGAAGTGACACCATGCAATGATAAACTGAGCTCACATATTCTCTGCCAACTTACAGATCCGGAAGGCTGCAGCTGATCAAGTGTATCTTGTACTGCTGCAAAGTAATAATTTGATTTTGGCGGAAAATATGGATAAAGCCCAGGAAGTACTCGCAGAGACATGCTGGGAAGGAGATGTATGTTTGGTTGAGCTGTGGCTTCTGAAAAAGCTG
The DNA here is from genome assembly GCA_017311315.1 of Dendrocalamus latiflorus. Taxonomy (NCBI): domain Eukaryota; kingdom Viridiplantae; phylum Streptophyta; class Magnoliopsida; order Poales; family Poaceae; genus Dendrocalamus; species Dendrocalamus latiflorus. The sequence goes on along the minus strand of CM029671.1, from coordinate 24,099,594 downwards.
CTGTGAGCTATGGGCTGTGGAAAAGCTGTTGTAGGTTGTGGGCTGTGGAAAAGCTGTAAGCTGTTTGGTTCAAACAAGTATAAAACTTACCTCCTATCTCTATTTTCTTTGAAACAACCGTGAAACAGCTCTCTATTTTAACCATTTCAAAAAGCAGAAAGCCAAAAGCCAAAAGTAGGGTCCAAGGTGCTTTCAAAACTGTACTACCCAAAAATAGCTGCTTCTGAAAAAGCAGCTTCTGGTTTCCACCCCTTTGGTTGGCTTTTGACTTTTTGGAAGTAAAAGCAGGTCCCAAAAGCTCAACCAAAGGCACCCGTAGAGGAGGCGAGGCACAGGAGGTCAGAACCAAATGAGATGGCTGGTATCGGTGTCGCCTCTTCACAAAAGTCCGGGAATCAAGAAACAAGGACAACTGACGTACGAAATGCTGCTTCAACTGATGAGAACAGATCTTATTCTTCACTGGTTGATTTCAGTGGATACTAGAAATTAGGAACCGGAAGCTCTGCCTTCCCCTTTTATTTTGATGGCAGGCAGGGTTTGCGCACTAGAGTGCCTTGCACTGTATACTGTTGTACATCACCTTGATGATTTTGTTTGATATCTTCAGCATTTTCTGCCAAAGTATTGTACTGGTGTATGATGTAATTTTGATTTGCGGAAAGGTGCGGCCATGGGAGAGGTTGGATAGAACATGTAAAATGCGAAGTTTTAGTCGTTTATTTCAGACTTGCTTCCACTTGTAGCTTGCACTATTTTCGACGCTGCCTGGAATGTGGATGCAAGAACGGTGCTCAGGTTCTACAAAAAAAAACCGATGGTTACTGCACTTTCCACTGTGGCACCAGGCAGCTTCGAGAAGCCGCGCCGGTCGCTTGTGCCGTTGGGCTCGATACATTGGTGTACGCCTGGGGCGGTGAAGCATTCGAAGAAACTACTCTGACATGTCAGCACCTGACCAGTAGTCACGACTACTAAACTGAATGAATAGCCTCGAGCTTTCCTGAAGCACTGACAGCAGCAGTTCGTGATCAACAGCGTTAGCAAACTTTGCGGCCATGAGCTTTCAATGGTGTGGCTTGGAATGAAGTGTCACGCATAGCACCCAAAACTAATGTCCTTCCAAGTGAGGCATTCACTTGTCAGACAAATTAATCTAATCAAATTGATATAAATGATGAATATTTCATATACTCTCTGACGGCACAAACATATCGGTGACAAGCACAAATGGGCTTCCAAGAAAATCCCTAGTCCAGCTCAGGTGACTCGTATACGGTGGTGATCGGTTCGGCTGAAAGCCTCATGACTTATGGCTGAAAACACTGTAACTGGCTGAAAAAAGCATTGTAGCTGACAGAGACTTATTTACCATAATTAAATTTAAAAAAAATTAAAAATAGAAAAAACATATTAGCCCATCACGTATAATGTAAACAAATACGAGGAAAAAAAGAACCGGTAAAAAAACTAAAAAAAGGCAAAAGTTCAGAAAAAGTTGAAATTTATGAATAGTGCAAAAATAAGCTGAAGCTATATTGATCAGGGTATACAAATCGATTAAAATAATTAACACGCCCAGAAACAACTCAGTAAGGTGAACAATGGTTGCAGCAGCAAGCCGTCAGCACCGACAGGTTTACCACAAGGAGAGTATCTGGTTTGGTGAGTTGAAACGTCCCAAATGGCAACTAACTGAAGAGTCGATTAAAAAAAATGTGCAGTTGCAAGGTACTCGTATCACTTGCTAGTTTGTGCTGATGCCTGTAGTAGTATCATGGCTTCAACCATGGAAAAACATCCGGTGATGACGGCAATCGTGCTGTTAAAACTTCAACTCCCGTCTCCGTCACCTAAAGGGCATACGAGAACAAGTCCACATAAACCATCAAACAGAGGAAAAGACCAAACGGATCTTTCTTGGTAAAGTACACAAAGTTACTCAAGTACAATAATTATCAAACTGATGGCAAGCTGAAAGGGTGAAAATCCTGTTTGGTTAAAATGTGCTGGTGGTGCAAGTCACCGTAGGATTAAATTACAGCGAGGATAAGGGATTTGTTCTTTTTACATAACAAAAACTGTATGCGTGGTAAGAGTTTCCACATGAACAAATGGATTGACTCCTCTAAACAACACAACAAGAAAACAAACATGTTTACACTCACCAACAGGGTGTGCTCAAATTGAGCACTCCGTTTACCATCTGCAGTCACTGCAGTCCACTCGTCAGGCCATAGACGGTCATGCCAAACTCCTACAAAATATGAAAACTTCTACAAAATAATGCTGGAGGCCCAAGCTACTGTATTTGATTAAGTTGTGTCAGGGAAAGGAACATCAAAATATTGAAGTGCACACAACACATTATAGGCATTGGAGTTTGCCAGTGTTAATGTGTTATACACTTGCCTGCATTTATCATTGGCTCAATGGTAAATGTCTGCCCAGGTTTCATGATACCAACAGCCTTGTTTCCTACATTAAAAGGCAACCATACCTCAGATTGAATAACATTGTGTGGCATTAGACAAAAGTAATACGCAAATAAGATGAACTAGATGCAAGAAACATACTTGAATAGTGAGGGATGTTTGGGGCACAGTGGAACAGTTCTCCTATGCCATGACCACAATAAGATTTCACCTGACAAAAAGATAATTACTAGAGTACGGGTGCAAATATACAATGAAAATAGTAATCAAAGAGCTAATTTTATTTTAAGATTACGTCAATGCCAATGTGATACTGACCACAGATAAACCTGACATCGATGCATGTCTATTTATGATTTCTCCGACATCTCGAAACCTAACTCCAGGTTTAACTGTGCATGAAAATGGAAAGCTCAAATGTCATATCTCCTTTCCATAGATAAGGTGCTGTTCTCACAAATGTAGCAGGAACTTCAAACAGAATGATATTATATTTTGAAGTTTAGACATAATAACAACAAAGAGAAACAGAGCCAAGGAACAAAGCAAGGTGAGATCACTAAGAATACAAGGTTGAAATAGATGCATCACCTATTGCAATAGCTTTCTCCAAGCACTCATAGGTACAACGGACAAGCTGTTTGGAAGCTTCGTCAACATTTCCAACAAAATATGTCTCGTTCAAATCACCTTCAGACTGCAGTTAATAATTATATCTCGTATGTCAAGTCAAAAATCAAATATAACATGTTTCAGCAGTTAAATACCACATCAGGCTTCTGAGACTTACCATGAACACCTTTATAATATACAGTTATGTCAATGTTTACAATGTCACCAGCCTCAAGTTTTCTGTTAGAAAAATTCACATAGAAACCAACGGTAATCCTTATACATGTAAAACAAAATTAGGCAAAACAACATGATGTTCAAGCAAGGCATTAAATGAAAGATTAGCTTGATGTATAAATTTCAGTGGGGACCTGGCATCTGGAATTCCATGGCAAATGACTTCATTAACTGACCTGAATACAAGTGACAACAATGTGAGCGATATCACTTTACAGTCTTCTAGACTTGATGCCAAATAAGTAATAAATTAAAGACAACCTACGTGCAGCATGACTTTGGGAAGAAATGGTAATTCAATGGAGACGGGTATCCACCTGAGGATCACGAATGGAAGTTACGGCAAACAAGAATGAAATAGATCAAGATAAGATGCATATCTAATAATAGCTATACGTACTAAGTACATTGAACTTCTATTCTGGTATAGCAAATTCACAAGGAATGTCATGATATTACAAACTAGTAAACTACAATACTTCCATAAACATTTGATGATACACTATAATGGTTTACTCATTTACAAGCTGTATTCATCACTGAATCAACTGATGCTCAATTTGTTGCATTTAAATTTTAGAAGAAGCCTCTTACCTCTAGCAATTGTCTCCTCATGAACCACTCTATCAATTTCATCTGTTGTAATTCCTGGCTTGATTACACGGGCAGCTGCATCTAAAACCTCTCTTGCAATCTAACAGCAATAGTGTGGAACAAAACGGAAATGTTTAGCAAAGTGCCACTGTAATATTTCAGCACAAAGTTGGATGTGCTGGCAACTTACCCGACATGTTTCTCTCATCCTTTCAATTTGCTCTGGGGTCTTGATCTAAAGAAATAGCAGAAACGAATCCAGCAAAGAAAATAATCATCAGACATCTATTTCTGGAACATATATGGTACTTACAAATCTCTGAATAACTCACCTCTACTCTTTTCTGCAGATCACTATCTGGCTCAATTTTGGGGATTCCCTAAAAATGTTGGATAATGTCAGGCGAGATGTAATAGACCGTATTACAAGATAACAATACACCAGTCCAACTTAATGATCCACCTTTTGGTAGATGATATTTATATCAGTTCAAATGGCAATGTCAACAAGATAAGCAGAAGATGAGAGGAAATACAACTTAAGCACGATTAAGACTTACATCAAGCGCCCAATCAGGCTTCTCAATTTCATCTGGTATCACACGCATCTTTGATATAGGATATGGCCTCAATGGACTGCAACACATAATAATTAAGTAAAAATATGAAAAATCAGTCCTTCTACCCCCTAGAGAAGTTGTAAACATGCCAATGCAGCACAATCCACCACAATAGGAGAGCTGCCTGGTTTTGGCTTACCAAGCCTCATTTTGCACAGAGTTATTAATAGATGTAGCAACTAAAAATTTTAGTTATTCAAAGTACCACATGTATCTTTGATATCACACATGGTCTCAATAAACTGCAATACATAATCATTTAATACTAAACAAGAAATGCATTGAACTAGTCCTTCTGCCCTAGAGTATTATTAAAGTTGTTGCATGCATCACAATTCATCAAATAAAGAGACATATAGTTTTGCAAACGAAGTCATTAGTAAATGTACCAGCAGGACAGCAAGCAATTTTTGTTAGTTGGCTATAAGAAACAGAAGCATCAATGTATACCCAACAAAACGGATGTCAATATACGGTAAACAATTTTTTTACCCTGTCCAATCAAAACGAGGAAGCTCCAATGTCCGTGTCCGTCCTTTTTTCAAACAATATTTCCAACCTTCTTGAGACAGCTGGGGTGTCAGTGCAGCTAGCTTTGTGTGGACAGACTTGTGAGAGACCCATGCTGCCTTGAAACAATCCTGTGTACTGCGAATGATTTGTGTGTAAGCATCAAATGTTTTCACTCAAAATGCTGAAGGCCATAATATTACACATAAAGCATAATTCTACCCTATGCTAGTATAATATGCTGCCACCTCCAAAGGATGATCCAATACTAAAAGATGCATTTTCTTCACAATCAAAAGAACACAGCTAAACTCCACTATCCTCACCAATGAAAGCCATCTAAAGATCTATAGGATGCAAAAGGTTTAATGGATCAACTTCATCTTTATCGGTGATGAAGTTTCCATTTTCCGCATAATGCCCTAACTAGATGATACAACGATCTTTAAAACGTCTAGAAGGTTGTATTAAGATGCCCAACACTTGTCGATCTACCGGGTGCTATTTTTATAAGTTCATTCAAAAATCCAAAAAAAAAAGATCTCGAAGGCTCCAGGATAAATTCCAAGTCATGTCATCTACCTATTAAGAACACTCTAACTGTGAAATGAACCACGCCTATAGAACATTCAAAATCCTCACTGATGATATTGCAATACAACATCGGGGGATGAAAGGAGCTTGCCACTGATGATATAGTGCATGGGTGCGTCTTCAGAATTGGTGCCCTCTTGTCCGACTAGTTGTCGGCACATCAAACAACCCTAAGCTCCGATTGAAACACAGGAATTTCACAGACTATCAAAATTCCTGAGTTCCAAATGAGGCCTTAAGAGTTTGGACATAAGACCCTATTTCCACTCTATTTGTTATGGTCAAGGTACCAATGGAAAATTAAACAGGACAAGATCACAAAACCTCACTATACAATGTACATGTAAGAATACAAAAGCCAAGAATACACCAGCAATCCTTTCGCCTAGTGACAACTGACCACAGGGCAATACTTTTCATATCTATAAATGTACAACGACTACCACGAGACTACCACCGCAGCATAGGAGATAGGATACAGGACATTACATTTGGCATATATTTCTTTCAAACCGGGCAGATCTCCTTGCTGAGTGTTGCTGAAAACATCATGACCGGCTTATCATGAGGTGTTTTGAAGATCCCCAGGATGCCTCCACCACGTCTGCATAATACATACTTGTCAGTCAAGGACATTGTGAAAAACCAAAGGGGAAAAAAACAAGAATTCAATCTTCATTGACACCACTATATACATTAAACAGGGGATGACAAATTACCAAGTGACTCGTGCATCCTGCCATATGCGTCATGGATGAAATACCCTGCATTCTTCAAGGAAAGATCCTTATATCTGTCTGGTGCTATTATCCTTCCAAGGGCAACAACCAAAATATGAGCACATTCACTTTTCAGTAAACCCTTATGCTTTCTTATGTGAACACCACCGTAGATAGCAACTTTTATTTCAGGCAGATATTCAATGAAACTATCAAACTCATGGCATATCTGCAGAATATAGGAACAAGAAATAATTAAAATCTAGAGAGACCTCAAAAAAACTGACAAATGCACTTGATCAATGTTTGCAAACCTGGTAAGCCGCTCCCCCTGTTTGGCATAATACAAGTGTTGCTACCTTAGTAGCAACAGGATCAACTTGATCAAAAGACGAAAGGGCAAAAACAGCAGTCTTCCCCATCCCAGATTTTGCTGACAGATGACATGCGTTCCAAGAAGTGCTTGAGGCACTCATGTTGCACTGATGTGGAACAAAAAAAAATGAACCAGAACCCAGTGAGTAACATTTTAACCTTCTGTATCCATGTTAATGGGAAGATTTACAATATTCTCCTCCAACATGAAATATGAGAAGAAACTGTACCCGCACATCAGCAAGGCAAGAATTTCACTACCAATTTGGCAGTTGACAAAAGATATTACACATCGAAAGTGAAGCTAAGATAGCATTACACTATATTTATTTATTTGCCTGTGGCGTCGCACCAGGCCAAGCACAACGATGTGTTAAATATCCCTTTTATAGACTATCTGTAGATTATCCATAACCACAAAGGAATCCAGCACACAAAAGATATCCATGCTCATACATACAATCTAGAATTGCTTCCATAAGACTATGACAACAAGTTACATTAAGAGTAAAGTAATGATTTGTTCTGTGTTACCTTTGCTTTATGGATTTAATCCATGTGCCTGGACATTCAGACTAATAATGCCTGAGAGTGCTTACAACTTGACAGCATGAGTGAGAACTAAGATTATCCCCGATGTTATCTGTATCAACAAACTGTGACATCCATTCAGCAAACCAGTCACTATGTAGTTACCTACGATCATTTGATGCCTTCTGTAGTATTTACCCTACTGCATAAAGAGGCATGTTACCCTCCATTTCAAAAGCCAAATCAAGTTCTCCCTGTTTATAGCATAGCTCCTCTAAGCATTTCTTTGTTTCTTTATTAAGGGATCTCCCTTTCTTCAGCATCATCCTAAAAATTATGTCAGCCTCTCTCCACTGGTCATCTTTTGCAAGCATCAATAACAAAGAGGTGTAGTTGCTATAACGTGGAATATAGCCATGAGAAAACACATCCTCAAATAACTTTAGGGCAAACTTACTTGAACTTTCAGCAAGAAGCAGCTCCATTATTTTGTCATAGGCAGCCTTACTAGGAACAAAGCCTCTTTTCTGCATCATCAGGAAAAACGACAGTGCTGCTTTCATTCTTCCATCAAGAGAAAGACCCTTAATGAAAGTGTTGTATGTTATCTTATCAAAAACATGGCCATCACTGTTCAATGAGTTACATAGTTGGATAGCACGATTGCTGTCTCCTAATCGTATATGGTTATTCATGAGTATTGTATATGTCACATGGTTGGGAAGAACACCAGCTTGGTCCATCGATGACAAGAGACTGTAAGCATCATCCATCTTGTTTGCTCTACAAAGGCCATTAAGCATTCCATTATAAATATGTAAATCAGGCATCATCCCACTTTCTGCAAAATCCTGTATTATATTCTGAGCAAGCTGAATCTTTTGTTCTGTAGACATGTGCTTGTTTTTCTGTTTCCCCTTTCTTGTGCCAACAGCTATCTGTGGCAACAGTTTAAATAACATATACCTTGCTTCCTTCAATTTTGTAGCCAAAGATGGTCTCATGTCTCGACGATCTATATTTCGGCAAATGCCAGTGACTAGAGCACCATAAGTAATTAGATCAGGTTCAATATGGTTTGTCATCATCAAATCAACAAGATCTAAACCTAACCTTACCTCTCCTTTCCTAAAGAACTGATTTATAAGCATTGTATAAATAACAGTCTGTGTTGCAAAGCCATCTTCCAGCATTCTTTCCAGATAACAGACGGCTTTTCTGATTTTGTTTTCCTTTATCAACCCATTTATAAGGGCACCATAAGCATGGGAACCAGGTTGTAAACCTCGCTCTAGCATTTCATCAAAAATACGGCAGGCGCTCTTTGTTTGCCTCATAACGGAATATCCATTAAGAAGTGATGTGTAAATAACCTCATCCGGTTGCAGCCCTGCTTCAATCATTTGGCGGAGTGTAAACTCTGCTTCTTTAAGACACCTCATTCTGCACAGGCACGCTATGATGGAATCATATACTGCAATAGAAGGCTCTAGCCCGTCCTTGACTATTTCATCAAATAGACTAATTGCACTCGCTATATCACCAATCTTACAGTATGCAGTTACCATGATTGAATTCGTGGACATATCAGGCCTGACACCCCTACTCTGCATAAGACTAATGAGTGTCTTAGCATCATCCATGCGTTTTTGTCTACACAGGCATTTTATCACAATGTTGTATGTTAAGACCGAAGGTTCACAACCATAAGCCACCAACTTGTCCAATAGATAGTATGACACATCAAATCTCCCCTCTGAGCACATGGCAATTATCATCAAATTGAAAATAACATCAACAGGGAGTAAATTGCTTCTCACCATCTCGTCAAGAAGGCGCTCAGCCTCCTGCTGCAAACTCGTGTTCGAGCGTCCACTGGCAAGCGAAGAAAGCTCCAGAAGCTCGCCACTGCAATCCAACTTGGCAACGGCACTAAATGCTTTCCGCACAAATACAACCTCCCAGCCCTTGGGGAAGAACCTTGCTATTGAAATAAACATAACATGGTCCGGGAAAAGGCCCCCCTCCAACATCTTATCGAACAGCTGCTCGGCCTCTCCCAACTTCCCTTCCTTGCAAAGTGATGTCACCAGAATAGTGTAACACCTCAAGTCGGGCGTGACACCACCCCTCATCATTGCATTGTAGAGCTCCATGGCAGCACCAACCCACTTGCTCTTACAATACCACTGCATCATCACATTGTATGTCACTGCGCTCGGCTCCATGCCCTTCTCCTTCATCTCCTGGTACAGCTCCCAACCATAGTCAACATACCCATGCTCAAACAAACCCCCGATAATTGTTGTATAAGCATATGCATCCAACTCAATGCCCTCATCCCTCCGCATCCTATCAAACACATCGAGCGCCAGTTCCAGTCGGCCCTCTTGGCAGAACCCCTGGACAAGAGCCGTGCACAGAACCCTATCCAAATACATCCCTTTCTTCACCATGAGCCCGCACATCTCGTCGGCCTCGAGCGAGCGCCTAGCCTTGCAGTACGTGAACACAAGAGACTTGTAGACGCGGACCGGGGGCGCCAACCCCGAGCCGAGCATTGCGTCGAACAGGAAGCGGGCCTTGTCGACCGCGCCCTTCGAGCACAGCCCCGGGATGAGGAGGTGGAACTCCGACACGGGCAGCGGCGCAGTGGCGCCGTCCCAGAGCACGAACAGGTCCATTGCCTCGGAGTACATGGCAGCGGCGCACATTGCGCGGAAGAGGGCGGCGCTGGAGGCGGCCGAGGGGCCGCAGCCCGATTCGTTGAGGCGATGGAGGTGGGACAGTGCGGAGGCGACTTCGCCGACGCGGGAGTGGAAGGCCACGAGCGCGTCCGAGGTGGCCGGGTCGGTGGGGGCTTGGCTTATTCGGGAGGCCACGGCGCGCGCGTTCGAGAGGCGGTCCCGGCGGAGGAGCGCGGAGAGGAGTTCGGCGCAGTGCGCACCCTGGGAGCGGGAGGCGCGGCAGCACATGGGGCGGGCGGGAGGCGGCCGCAGCAGAGGATCGCGGCGTGGGGGTGCGGCATGGAGAGGAGCGCGGCGCGGCAAGAGTGGAGAGGAGCGGGAGGCGGCGAGACGGAGCGACGAGCGCAGCATGGGGCGGGCTTGGCTAGGAGGGACAAGGCTTTTGCGGCGGATTGGTGTTAGCTATAGACGGCGGCGGCGGCGAGGAGTGACTCCACGAGACCGCCCGTGGAGGCAGAACGCGATTGTCTTTGCCGGATTGTTGCTAGGAGTCACCGACGGATGGGCCCAAGCCGAGCTCCGTTTTTTTGTAGCGAGAGCAATCTGTTTTTTTGTATAGCCATAGAATATTTACCATATAATTATATATATATATATATAATTGGTTTTTATCTTTGTGGGCCGATGAAGTCTAGGTAGTGTAACTCCCCAGCGTTTTTTTTGGATCCTCCTAGTAAGGACATGGCGTGCACATCATAATTCGTGGCGCGTCACAAGGCTCAAAGCTAGTACGCCGTACGTACGTTGTTCCGAATTTCGAGTACCAAACGATCGACGCGATTCGTATTTTGTGACGGCAAGCTCGATCGGACTATCTTCATCTACCATTCCATCAGACACCTGGATGCATTGCTGTGTCTTGTGCTGCTACAGTCTCTCGTTGAGATTTGAGGCTATGGGATCCCACATCAAATCTTTCAAATTCATGGTTATTATGCTAAACAAGTTCCCACATTAGTCGGAGGAGAAAAAGAAATATTTACACTTTTTTATTCAGATTTATAATAGTGCATATTAATAGGATTTACATGAGAATTGTCACAATTTATAAGAAATACAGCTATATTTCACTCATATGCATGCTAAGGTCAATCCGCCCAATTGCATTAGCAATTCGATTAGTTCAGTATAGTACTAAGTCGAGCCTAATCAATGTTTGGGATTTGTGGTTAAAAGAAAAAACAATAGTTAGATTTGAACCTGCAAAGAGGCAGAAGAGCGAAGGACAGAGTGATTTTTGACCGCACATCCATACTTACTATATATCATTGCTACATGCATTTTTTGTTACATCTACCCTACTCTATAATACACCAAAATTTTCTTTACTAAAGCCACCCCTCAACCACTCCTACAGTCATGCCTAATCTAAGTCCACCCAGATTTGTGTACCAAAGAGTTCCAACTTCATACAAATAAATGACCTGGATCTCTCCTCAAGCCTTCTTCTCTTACTCATTGAAAATCCTAAGGCCAAGATTATTTGGATCATGCACATCATTGAACCGGTACCCACCCCGTGCGCACGCACAGCGCAGTGATTCCTCGCAGCCTCCGCCCTCGTGACGCGTGAGCGGCACCCCCCGTCACACACCCACGCACCCACGCAGCGAACCACCTCTCGATGCCGCCCAAATCGAAGGCGGTCGCCGCCGCGGCGGAGCCTGTCGCCGTGGAGGACATCCGGCCTTCTCCGAGGCCGCCGAAGGTCGCGTGCGCCAGATCCGGCTGCGCCCGCCTCTGCACCGGCCGCGCCGACCGCCGCCTGCGCGCGCCTTTGCATCGCGCCGCCGTCAGGATCTGGCCGCTTCCGACGTCGCCAAGTCCGGATCCGGCCTGCCTCTGCACCGGCCGCGCCGTCGCCTCCTCCTCCCCCTACACCTCCGCTCCGCCGCCGCCTCCTCCTCCCCCCACCCGCCACCTCCTCTTCGCCCCCGACCCGGAGAGGTAAACGGCTTGCCCTCTTCCTTAACCCCAAAACCCTAACCCTGTACTGACCGCTTTTTCGCTTGCTCTCTTTCCCCTGGCGGCGGGACCGCGGGATGCAGCAAGAGGATTCGCGTCGGCTGTAAGGTTCGTGCCTCGTCTCGGTTCTCTGCTTGTTGGATTCATTCGCTCGAGTGATAAGCCCTGAAAATTGGTGGTGGGGTGGTTTCTCGCAGGTGAATGCTGAGTACGGTGCGGTCAAGAACCTGCCGACCGATCAGGGACGAGGGCAGGCGAAGGGGGCTGCGGCTCCTTCCACCGCGTTGGCGCTTCCAGGTAAATTTTGCTGTTCGTTTTTGTTCGATGAAAGCATCTGTCGCTTTTCGTAAGTAAATTTCTTGGTATTTGGGAACAATTGGCCAGCTAGAGTCGGCTTTCATGTCAACAAGTGATGAACCCTAGGGAAAAAGGGGGGTTTAAGGTGCAACAGCTGGACTGCCAGCACAATTGCTTATACATTGCTAGCAATCTTTTAATTGTTTTTTCTGGAAGATTTAAATGTTAAATCTCGTTTTTTTGCCTCTTGCAGAAACAACTACTGTGAACATACTAGGCTATCCCTTCTCCTCCTCCCCCTGTTATTTACTCCTACATTAAGACAACAGCCCAACTGCCCCAAAATGTCACACTGCTTTCTTGTATAGTTCACTCATTCATCCTGTGACTCCTGTCTTGTTATAGATATGGGACCTTGCATCAGGAACATTAAAGCTTACACTGACAGGCCATATCGAACAAATTCGCGGTAAGTTTCTCTTAGTTTCAGTTAGCACTTAGTAGCAGGGTCTACACAGCACCCTTTCGCTATGCTTTTTTTGTCCTTTCACTATACTTTTTTTTGTCCCAATCTGACAGTTTAGCAATTGATGAATGTAATGCACATTGATGTAGGACTTGCTGTCAGCCAACGTCGCACATATTTATTTTCTGCTGGTGATGATAAACAAGTAAAATGTTGGGATCTTGAACAAAACAAGGTTAGTTTTATTATTTAATCCAGTGCAGTGTATATGGCATATTGACATTCTCATAACATTTTATCTTTATTCTCTGTAAAGGTTATTAGGTCTTATCATGGGCATCTGAGTGGTGTTTACTGCCTAGCTCTGCATCCAACAATTGATGTCCTGCTGACTGGTGGTCGAGATTCAGTTTGTAGGGTATGAAATCACATCATACATTTGCACCTCATGCAAAATTTAGCAGCATGCGATGCACTACTATTTTACTTGTTTCTTACCTTCATATACAGGTGTGGGATATCCGAACCAAAGCACATGTTTCTGCTTTAACTGGTCACGATAACACTGTCTGTTCAGTGTTTGCTCGGCCTACGGTAAGAAAGCATTTCAACCTGTCACAACTCACTGCAATATTTAGTTTTGCTATTCACTTCATCTAGCGGTGTGTGTGTGTGTGTCAAAAGACTCTTAGCTGGAGTTGATTCTTAGACGCCTTGTAGGTTAGTGGATCTGATGTGTCACATTTGAGTTTTTCTTTGAAAGTTCAACGAGAAACAGTTAAAGAATGATCTTGATACATGCATTGATGCATACAGCTCTGATGCCTTCAACTGTGTTACCATTTAGGCTGGGCTTGTAGCTTTTGCTTGGGAGAGTATTTCCTTTTCTATCACAGTATCTACTGATGATTCATTAAAATATTTATTCTTTCTTTTGTCTGTCTCAGGATCCACAAGTTGTCACTGGCTCACATGATTCAACTATCAAGTTCTGGGATCTTGTAGCTGGTAATATAACTACCTTCTTCGATAATGTTCACTGAATATTTTCCTGTATTGCTGCCGTTACAGTTGTTTCTTCCTGCAGGGAGGACTATGTGTACTCTTACACACCATAAGAAATCTGTTCGGGCTATGGCTCTGCATCCAAAAGAGTTAGTTTTTGCCCATGAGTTCATTTGCATATTATCTACACTGTTGGAAACCTTTACAATAACCTCTCTTACGTAGGAAATCGTTTGCGTCGGCATCGGCGGACAACATAAAGAAGTTTAGCCTGCCCAAAGGCGAATTTCTACACATGCTGTAAGTCTCTCCTATCTGCATTCATATTTTTTCACACTGTGTATTAAGTGTGCACTATTTGTGATCATTTTAACTATAATTCAGAACATTGAAGTATTGAATTATAAGCTAATGCTACCAACTTTCATTATTTATTATCAAAAGACATTTCCTTATGCTTTGCTGTATGCTTGATGACCCTGTTTTTTGGTGAATAAGTGCATGATATATATGCTGATTGGAATGTCTTATTTTCTTTTGTGTAATTTGGAATGATTGAATTATGGATTTGAATTCGCTGATGTAGTTTGTACTGTAAATTTGGGAGTCTAATGTCCCAGATCTATCTTATGGACAATGCTGAACTCAAGTTTCTCTTAATTCCTTGACCTCTTAGCGCTCCCTTGACCTCTTAGCGCCCACCCGCCACCTCTTAATTCATGTAAGAACCCTTCAGCATTTATTTAGTTTCTAAAATGGCAAATTATTCATAATAGCTATTTCTAGATGATCTGAAATTACTTGTTTTGTTATGAAGGAAATGTTTGACGACTTGGGCAATCTGTTGTGCAAGATCACCGGTTTTGATTCTTTCCCTTTGCAACCAAATGCTGGTGCTTCAGGAGAGTACGCCGGATTGATGGTTATTCGTGCTTACCACAGGGTATGCCATGATAAATACGCCATCCTAGCTCTTTTTGTTTCGTTTAGCATTCTTTGTTTACAAACTGCAGTCAAGAGGAGACCACCACCGCAATGTCTGCATCATTCCTGTCTCAGCCACAATTTTACTCTTTCAGCTCAACTGTTCATTGCTAAATTTTGATATAGTATTCTGATGCTATACTATTGCTGCATGGCCTTCTCGCTATATTTAGTGTGATTATGCAAATTAGTAGACTCTTGCTGTCTTATTGCTGCTTCGAATATATTATAAGAGAGAGATCAGACAGCTGCTTCATAGTACCTCCCTCTAATGGTACTTGTCATATATTCGAAGGAACTCGATGTAAATAATAGAAACTATGTCCAATTTGCTTTGGTTTATCTACCGCCACATAAAAGCTACAGACAATTGAGAATAAAGAGTAAATAAAATCGAAACCTGGAAATGTTAGAGTTCACTCAGGACAAAAGTTGATTTTTCTTTCTAAAAAGGACTGTCTGAAATATTTTTGCCTTGTGCCGAGAATAACAGAATGTTGCATGATTACCTTATTATTCAGGTTACCTATCCTTCAACCCATGGAGTCTATGAAGAAGGCATTGATAAGATATGCAGGATCATTCATGAGAATGGCGGGCAGGTCTATATGGATGGGGCTAACATGAATGCTCAGGTTATTTCTTTGCAGTTTTTTATGTCATCTTGTTTACTTTGTTCTTTCTGCAATTGCTATTTTCAAGTGTTTTAATGTATTGGAACACATTTATGTTGGTCTACAGATCGTATAGATGGCTTTCCAACATGATGATGAGTTTTATTCTTAAAACAATTACTTTTAAAGCAAAATTCTATTAAATTTGTTTATGAAATAAGTCCACATGAATTCAGTTCTAACAAACACATTAGTCACCACCTTTCATTTGTTTGTTACTCCTCATTTTGAAGAATGGTAATTTAATGACACCTATCCAATTATGAATGAAAAATACGACTCCAAATGAAATTACCTGTGGAAAATTCTAGCTCGATTTTCTTCAGTTTTAGATATAATGTTACCTTAGCAAATGAGAATTCTTAATGAATCTGATTGTTCGTTTTATTGTTTACAAATTTTATCTTGTTTTATATTTTACCGTAGCGTTAGCACGGGCACACTACTAGTATATATTATATTGCTATGATACACACTCTTAATTTAGTTAGGGGCCAAGTCAGTATAAATTCGAAAGCAAGTTGATATACACATGAAAGCAAAATGAATATAATTTTCAAGCAAGGTAATAAATTTAGAATCAAATTCATGATTTACCTACATCATTTTTTGTACAAAAATTCAAATTAGTTTATATTTGGAAATAAAGTCAACATGAATTTTAAATTTAGGAGCAAGTCACTATAAATTTAAAAGCAACTAGGATACACATGGAAACAAAATGAGTATAATTTACAAGTAAGATCATAAATTTGAATGCAAAGTCTTGATTTACCTAAAGCAAATTTTGTCCAAAATATTAAATCAGTTTAAATTTGGGAACAAAGTTAGCATAAATTTAGGAGTAAGTCGGTATAAATTCTAAAGTAAGTTGAAGATACACATAGAAGCAAAATGAGTATAATTTTCAAACAAGGTCATAAATTTAGAATCAAAAGTCATAATTTACTAAAGCAAAATTTTGTACAAAAATTCAATTTGGTTTAAATAATAGGTAACTACAATGTTGGTACAAAATCAATGAAGCTACGTAACAATAGAGGACATATGGCGCAATGACTTCACAATATGACAAAAATCAATGAAGCTACGTACCAATAGGATGTGCTATGTAGACCTTACTTTCTATATGAGCAATCATATCTTGTAATTCAAAAATTCAATAGAATGTGCCTAATAATAGGAGGTGCTATGAACTTTTTGTGCCGCAGTGACTTCGCTCGGACAGGTGTACATGCCATCCAACCAACGTCCGCACGCGCAGAAACAAGGATTTTCGATCTTCAGTCAATACAAAAAGTGCAAAGTTGGAATAGCTCGGTTGGTTAGAGCGCATGGCCGTTAACCACACGAAGTCGGAGGTTCAAGCCCTCCTAGTGTGCCCTTTTTTTTTTGAAATATTTGATGATTTACCCAACCTTTCATATGAGTTTGATAAAATACCTTGTGATGTCTCACTTACATGTGGATCCAGAGCCCGCATGTAAGTGACACATCACAGGGCATTTTATCAAACACAATGTACGATAAGGCAAATCATCAAATCTCCCTTTTTTTTTAGTGCGGCTCGCCGGCCTCCTCTGCATCACGCCCTTCCACGCCACCCTCACACCGCGTCGTACACACGTCGTAGCACGTTAGTGTGCATAGCACAGGAGTACAGGACGTCAGACCCCAGTTCCCATCTACAACCATCGCAAATTCACGACTCACTCCGTCGCTTGCTGCGGGCCTGCGGCCAACCAACCAAGCCACAGTACTCCGCTACGCGGCTTGGCTCGCCTCGCCTCGCCTCCACAGAAGCATCATCACCACCACGACCACCACCACAGTAACAGCAGACAATAACAACAACAGTACTAATATCACTGGCATAACATGTCAACTGTCAATGACGCTGCATACGTTGCAACTTGCACCTAGTGTTTCTCCACCCCAATTAAGTCGTACCTGGAGAGCACCAATGATCAAACCCCAGTCGGAGCCAGACCCTCCGGTTGGCAGAAAATGAAGCCTCTACGGCTCTCCTCCGGTCCCGGATCTACTTTACAGTTCACACGTCACAGACCTAATCATACTTCCTTCCTACTGGCTGTACAAGACACAACGTAAAGCAGCCTTCACAGGCCTCTTGCGGCGGCGGCATTGACGTAACCGGCGGCTTCGCCCGCATCCAGCTGCTTCCCTTCCACGAGTCCCTTTATCAGAGTGGCAGAGTAGGTCTCTGATGGAGGAGATAACGGCAGCTCGCCTGATTTGTACCGCTTAACATCTGATGAGGGGCATCTGCAGAGGGGAAAAAACAATTTAACGTTAAATTCAAGCAAAGTTCTTCATCTGTGTATGGGCCTGCCCTTCAAATAGTACATTGAATTGCAGGTGGCCATTATCTAAAAAAAAGCTTCATGACGACAGAGAAACTTACGTCATGGTTAGAATTGGAAGGTCATCCTCCTCCCCAAGATGCAGTACATTGGAGTACCAGCTATCCTGCACGAAGTTTGTTTGTCAAATGTGAACGATATTCCAGAATTTACGAAACTCATAGGTTGCAGAAATGATGGGTTGAAAATAGTCCATGGATGCAGCAGCATTAGAAATTTGTCCATTCATGACAAGAAAATGGTAGTTTACCTTTTCAGTTTTTAATGTACCAAAGAAAATTAACCGCTGTTTATGATGTCAAAAGAGTTTCACATCTAAGATACCATTCCAAATTTTGTCTGAATTAGCCTGTCGGTCCTCATAACACAAACACCTCTAAGCCCAGATGAACCTGACAGGCTGACAGACCAAAGAGGCAGGTTTTCGCATTTCCTTACCAAATGGACCACCATTAACTGTTGGTGAAAGCAGTAGCCTTGGAACTTGAAAGAACACGATCTGGGTAAAAGTGACATATGTTGCCAAGGGAAAGGAAGTGGTTGGTAATGTCTTTTATCAGTATGCTACTGGAACAGCAGTCGAGTGGTCTTTTCAATGTCACAATATTTTCTATTTTCATTTACAGGCATATAGAAAATTGTATGCGAAGAACAAAGGTACGCTTGTGATGTGGTAAGCAGCGAATCAAACCTTAATAGGTTCAAGATGAAGAGCTTTGTTTGCAGAGACAAACTCTATTTCAGATGGGCCAATCAAAGCATAGTCAGGAGACTCAAAATTTCCATCTTCGCTATTCTCCTTTACTAAACGATTCTCTTGAAATAATACATCATTGAACTGCTCAAGCCTGTTAAAAAGAATTAATGCAAATTATGATGAGATCCAGAGAACTAACTGAAGATCGCATCCCACCCTGTCCTAATTCAAGGATCAATAACAGGTAGATGTGGTTACAGTATACATACGTTATTTTGTACATGAAGACATAAGATTTCTCATTGTAATTCATCTCAGGGTTGAGAAAAGCAACCCCACCAGTACCCCAGCAGGGGGTAGAGGATCTCCCAAAAAACAATCTATGCGGCACATGCTTCCACATGGCACCTTTTGGTGGGCTTGTGTCATGTGATCCAAAACATGATACACTCATACCATCAACCTGTCACAGATCAAAATAAATAGCAAATTTATCGCACAAAGCATACTGCTTACCAGAAAAAAAATTGTAATAAGGGAAACAAAGGGACCTACTGTATTCCTAAAGATTAGAATAAGAATGCTGCTTCTACAATTCCAAAAACCGGATTTCACAAATCCTAAAGCAGTATGTTAGTCATGTATTGAGAAGTTGCAAATTAAATCCAACCTTCAATTTGATCTAAGCAGTAAACCGCTTCCCTAAGAAAAAATATATCCCCAGAAAATTATGGATGTGATCACTGCCACAACAGGCAACAAAATTCTGATGAAGGAACCTAATCTTCGTTGCATGATATATAAAACAATGTTTTTTCAACTTTACCTTTCCCCCTTGGACGTAGCACAAGAACCTCGGTTTCCACATGTTTGAACCAAAGCTGGCATACCAAACATAAACTCTTGACAATACTGATCTCCAAGTAAAAGATAGATCATATATTCTTTTAGATACCACAACAGATCCATCACTTTGTGCTTCAACTGAATCAGTTGGACTTTGTTCAACTACGCAACTTGAGGTGGTCATTGTTGCAAGGTTGTCTTCATCAAGGTTCAACTTTGAGAGGTATTCACTTACAACATCATCAGCAACTTGAATAACATTGACAGATGAAATAGCATCAGGGAGCTCATTAACATCTTCAAAATCAGACTCGGAACCAGAGGAATAGTACAGCTGTTCATTCCCAAAATGGGGAAAACAAGAAAGAGAATTATTCAAGGGCATTACTATAGGATTGATCTTTCTCTATAATTTTGTCTCAGCTATACAGTAAGCCTCCATGCAGGTCACATAAATGACAAATAAAAAGTGAGATCGTTAGCACAACATAATTTAAGATGCACCTCAGGACATAAGAATTCACAAGATGCATTTATCAGCATTTCTTAACGGCTCGGCTCATCAAGTATGGGCTGCCAGCCAATAATAAGGGAGTGCCTAAGGACATGCGTAAGGGACTAAATTCCCTTATCATCCTAGTGGCCTGGGAGGTTTGGAAGCATAGGAATTCTTGTGTGTTTGAAGGTTCTCTACCTAATGTCCACAGGTTGCTTCAGACCATTAAGGATGAGTGCAGTCTCTGGTGTATGGCAGGGGCATCTAAGCTTGGAGTTGTTTTCTCTCTTGGTCGTTAACTCTAGCAATTTAGGTTCTGGAGTGTGGTGGTGTGAGTTTGTTCTTAGGCTGGGTTTCTTTTACCCAGCCTTTTGTACTTTTGTTCTTCCTTAATGATATGACAACGCAGCTCTCCTGCGTCGTTCGAGAAAAAAACACAGTTGACACAGATCATGAACATGCATTCATCTTTAGAGTTGAGCTACAATATGCTACTGCATTAAAACCCTGGAACAAAAAGTAACTTCACATTAAGAATTGAGGTGTGCAAGCTACAATTATTGTTATGACGAAGAGGGTGTCAAGTTTCCCAGCTAACATAACTTCATCTGGAGCTAAGCGATGCACATCTCTTACATCAGAGCACAATTAATCAATCTAATTTTAGACCAAGCAAGCCCCAATTTCAAGTATCCAAGATATGAAAATCAGAAAGGGAGAAATTTACCTCGATTTGTGAGGGCTTACTCCTCAGTGATACATTCTCCGGCAGCTTACTACTCAAAATAGGCCAGCATGTCTTTAATTCATTGCGTACCTGGTCAGTGTGTGTGTTTGGGTGGGTGGGGAGGAAACATAATTTCAGATATCCACAGTAAGAGGGGAATTTGACAGCAATAGTACATGCAGACCATTACCGCTTGTATAACTCTCCATGTAGATTCGAACGGTTGCATCTCTGGAGAGTTACATGTGAATTTGTCTCCCAACAAAACTTTCGCACAAGATAAAACTGAATTTGCTATCGATCTAAGGTTATAACCTCCTTCAAGGGCCATCACTATCCTTCCTTGAGCAAAACCTAACAGCTGTACGAGGTTTTGCATACAGATAAACATGCAATGATTTTTTTTTTTTGAAAGTTGCTTTTGTATATGCTTTACATGATAAGCATAAGTGTTCATCAGCTCAGTTGAGAGATCCAAAAAACATAGAGGAGATATTAAGTAACTGGAAGAAATAAAATGAAAAATCTTCTAACGGTTAACAGAAGAGCATGACAACAAAAAGAAATGACTGAAGCAAAAGGTACAGACATTACTACTTTAAAAAACTTTGATACATTTTAGTCAATTCCAGCTTATCTGAACTCTTTTAAAATGTCAGGCATGATCAAATTTTCTTTTAAGGACAGGAGAATGCAAGATAAGATGAAAATCTAATTAAATGTCGTTTTTCCACAAATGCATACCTTTGTTAGTAGCAGGGAATATCCATTTGGAGTGATGCAGCAGCCACCAAGAGGATCACCCAGTGCTTCCCAAAATATCAGAGTAGAGAAACAAAATTCAAAACCAGTGAACAGTAAGATGATATGATCGTACATGAGATACACCAGAAGTTTAGCTTCTATTATCATGTAGTAGCAGTTTAATACAACAAACAGTCAGTGAATTTTCCAAATTTCTTCAGTGAAGAACTCATTTATTATTTCACAACAAAATCAGGTATATAAGCTGCATCTACAAAATAAGGTTTATAAGCTGTACCACTCCATGCAGTGCTCAGCTAGCCCATAGAATAAATATTCAGAAACTACATGTTGTCAGTATATATAAGCAGTTAACCTTCATGAAAATGTTGCGTTGATTTAATTAAATGTTTGGATTGAAGCAAAAAACTAGTAAGCTAATAGCATAAAAGAGTTTATTTTCCAGCCGCATACCTGCATCAAACCCAGCAGACACCAATATTATATCAGGATCAAATGCTTCAGCGACGGGAAGCAGTACATGGTCCCATGCAGCAATATAATCTGCATCACCACATTTTCCATGCTCCCAGGGCACATTAATGTTGTACCCTTTACCAGCTCCTTCCCCAATGAAACAGTGAGATGCATCCCCTTCAGCAGGGTAGAAGCTTCCATAATCAAATCTACAGAAGAAACATTGGAACAATGGATAGTTAATTTAAGACTTCATTAACTTGGCCACAGGAAACATACGCAAAAATGAATAGGTTCTCATTAGAGAACCGATTGATTATGTTGACTGCACCAGTGCATCTTCTCCATCTTTGCCACAGGACCAAAACAAAACAAGTAATCTTTACACTATGAAAAGATCAACAAAAATAGCACATGACCACAAACCAGCAAGCTTATCTTCTATAAGCACACAAATGGCAAAGAATAATGCCAAAATGGCCATGAAGCAGAAGATAGGAAAAAATCTTAAGTATTCAAGAGTTTGGGATTCTTCCATTGACCAAGTAACCATCAGGTTAATGGGTTCTTCGGCACATCACTTAGAAACTAGGCTCAAGCACTTAAATTTTGTTGTACTACCCAAGTGACTCTACGAGCAGCGTGTCATTCAGAAATAGATATTCTTAGGGTGATAAAAAACTGTATTGAATTTTTTTCATATTCTAAAGAGCAAGTTGTTATGAATATTGTGTATCTTGATATGAGACCCAAAGGGTCATATATATAGGAGAGTACAAGAGGATATGCCATATAGAGATAAGGCATATATGGAATAGAATACAAACTCTATATCCTAATACAACTCTATCTCCAATACCCTTAACACCCCCCCCCCCCCCACAAATGCAAGGAGGCCCAAAGGGCAATATATAGAGAGAGTACAAGAGGAATATAAGGAAACAAATAAGAGTCATATTCTATCTCTAATACCTTATCTCTAATACCCTTAACACCCCCTCACAAATGCAAGGCGTATGCAATAGCATTGCATTTGAAAAAGGGTTAATACTAAAACAAGAAATATCCGACATCCGAGTCGTGATAAAGTCGTCGTTGCGTGCAGTCGTTGAATAAACTGTCAAATCAAGCCGAAGAGTAATAGAAGAAGCATGACGGCACAGATCGAAGCCTGAGACGGCGGCGGCGCAGTGCACAAAAAGCGCAACAGAGGCGCGGTGCAGAAGAAGCGCGGCGGCCTTAAAAACTCGGGGCGGCGGCTCAAAGAGAAGCGGCGGCATCATAAAGACTTCTATGATCTGCAACGGCTCAAGGAAAAGAGCAGCGGCTGCTGCCATGCAAAAGAAAATTCCTACACTTCTATGACTGACAATATATTTGTGGACTCGCACGGCTTGGACGAACTAAAAAAAACTACGGATTTAGAAAAAAAAACCCTCCCCTCTCTCTCTCTCTTCATAAAGACTCAACGGCGCCAGAAAAAAAAACGAACTCAACCGATCTGCGCCGTCAAAAGCACCATCTCTCCTTTTCTGCCCGTCGCGCTCTCCCTCTTTCTCGCTCCACTCCACTCCCATCTCTCTCCCGCACCACATCCGGCGAAGACGAGCCGGGGGGATCCCGGATCCGGCGACGACGGCGGAGGAGGCCAGCAGCGACCCGCGGCGACCGTCCTGGCAGAAGAGGCGAGCGGCAGCGGCGGTCCAAAAAAAGGACGGCGGCAGCCTGCTCGCCGGATCCGGTGGCGGGTGGCCAGATCCGACGGCGGAGAGGCCGGATCCAGGCTTGCCGACGGTGGAGACGGCCGGATCCACAGACGAGGGGGCGACGTCCGAAGGCGGCGGCGCGGGCGCGGAGGCGCGGGCCCGGTGGCCGGGAGGCGACGTCCGATCCGAGTAGACGGCGACACAAGAGGCGCACAGGGCGGCTGGGATCTTGGATCCGTGCGAAGACGAGCCGCATCTGGAGCGACATGCCGAAGAGGACCGGCGCCGGATGGATCTCGTCGGATCCAGTCTTGGAGGCGGTGGATCCGAGCGGGGAGCGGCGGCCACGGGCGAAGACCGCCGGATCCGGACTTGTCGACGTCGGAGATGGCCCGGCCACGGGAGCGACCGCGGCGGCAGAATCCGGTGGCGGCTGGATCTAGAAGAGGCGACTGGAGAAGAGGCGGCGCGGCGATAATGGCCGAGGCGGGCCTGATTCGCCCAAATCCGGGTGTACAGTAGCAGCCAACGGGGGCGGGGCGGCCGCCGACAAAAATCCGAGGAGGCGGCGGCGGTGGCAAACGCCGGCGAACAGCATGAGCACTGCAACCGGGAGAGGTGGCCGCCCAACAAGTTGGCCGCCCCCGGGAGAGAAGATCGATCCTCCCGGGGGCAGTGGCAACAGCGGAAGTAGATCTAGGTTAGGGTTTCAACCTAAACTCTGATACCATGTTATGAATATTGTGTATCTTGATATGAGACCCAAAGGGTCATATATATAGGAGAGTACAAGAGGATATGCCATATAGAGATAAGGCATATATGAAATAGAATACAAACTCTATATCCTAATACAACTCTATCTCCAATACCCTTAACACAAGTAATGTATGAGATGATCAAGGTGGATTGGTGGAATGTGGGACTCAATCTCAATCATTAAAATACAATATCAAATAGGACTAAAATGAGGTCAGCTTGCTCTACCATAAATGAATTTGTTACCAATAGGACTAAAATAAGGTCAGCTTGCTCTATCATAAATGAGTTTGCTAATACCATGCAAATAATAAATAGAGTTCTTAAATTTCTCTATTAACTGCAAGTGGCCAATGTTTGCAGGGAAAAGACAACATGTTTGGCATACTACAGTCATTCAAAGAGCAGTAAACCTTCAAAATGGAGGCAAGAAAACTGGCGTAACTCTAAACTCTAAAGTCTATACAAAACTAGCAAATCAATGTCAAGGTGCTGTCATACCTGTGAACCGAAAAGAACAATACACGAGGGTCACTATAAAACATCTTCTGTGTGCCATTTCCATGATGAACATCCCAATCAACAATCAATATCTTCTTGATACCTAAATCAGGCTGCAATAGAATAGACAAATTTGGAAAGTGAATTCATCTTCTCATTAAATCGCATCATAACAAATTATGATACATGTTCCTATATAGAAAGTGATGAACAAAAATAGCAGTGTGGCACGATTTGATCTTAACAGAAAAATCAAGAGGGGAATTTCATATACGCACCCTCTCATTTAAGAGATAATTAGCTGCAATTGCCACATTGTTGAAGAGGCAAAATCCCATTGCCTCATTATGTTCTGCATGGTGGCCTGGAGGTCTGACTAGAGCAATAGCAGAATTTAACTCACCAGCAGCAACCTTCTCAGCAACCTACTTGCCAAATGAGTCATTTTTTCACCAATCAGAAATAGATGAAGACAGAACCACTGCAGAAAAGTAGAAAAATGTTTTTATGCAATGCGGGAAATGTGCATGCCAAATTACCTTGATGACAGAACCAGCTGCAAGAAAAGCAGACTCTGAGGATCCCTTGTTGAAGTAAATGGAATTGAATTTCCTAGCAATGTTGTTTCGACGGGAATCATACTCCTTCGAGCTGATATTCTTCATCAACTTGATATGGTTCCGGCTATGGACAGAAGCTATATACCTATCCTCGGCTTCCTTTGCCATCATGACCACACACCTGGAAGAGAATTATGTTACAGACAACCACAGAACTTTGGCTTGCAAAACCATACAGTTAAGCTAATCAAAGCAATGCGCAAAATGGATAGCACCTAAGCTCTAATGCTAATGTTAGCTTAACTTTAGTAGCATCAAAGTTACTGTACACAAGCAAGAGCTTCACTACCCGAAATTGCACAAGTATCATGACTCTACTCTTTCCAACGCTGCAGTTCGTACAAAATTTGAACCTGTTACACTCTGATACCTTTTCTTATGCGCAACAACCCCTGGATCGGATCAAAATTTGTGAGATACTGCACGAGGGTGCACAGCATCAAGAACGAAGAAAATGAATCTTGTAAAAAGAACCAAAATAACGATGTTGAAGCAACCACGATAAGAGAAGATTTGACAAAACCGATCGCAAATTCCGTAAGCATAACCTCAAAAGAGTACAAAGATTGTCGCTATCTCACAATCTTTTATGGCCCTCGAATTCTTACCCTATATAAGAATCTAATGCTAAAGAATAACCTAACCTCTAATCCTCTCGTAAACCTCTACTTTGGATGAGTGGTTT